>JAKSZT010053798.1:1623630-1759919 GCA_026826555.1 Tolypeutes matacus
CTCCATATGGGAGATGGATGCCCAACCATTTGAGCCACATCCGTCCCTAAAAACATTTTTGAATCAAACAATATGTTACACAATATATTTGGTTCATAGTAATGCATTCATACAGTATTTGTCCTTCTGTGTCTGGCTCATCCATGTTGCCATATGCTTTATGACTTTATTTCTTCTTACAGCTGCATAATATTCCATCGTGTCAATAGACCACAGGTTGTTTATCCATTCATGTTGATGGACACCTGGGTTGTTTCCAACTTTTGGCAATGGTGAATAACGTGGCTATGAACATCAGTGTGCAGATGTCTGTTCATGTCACTGCTCTCAGTTCTTCTGGGTATATACCCAGTAGTTGTATTGCCGGGTCACGTAGTAAGTCTATAGTCAACTTCTTTAGGAACTGCCAAACAGTCCTCCACAGTGGATGTACCATCCTGCATTCCCACCAACAGTGAAGAAGTGTTCCTATCTCTCCACATCCTCTCCAACACTTGTAGTTCTCTGTCTTTTTTTTTTATTATTATTCATTTATGCCCCCCTTGTTGCTTGTGCTCGCTGGGTCAGCTAACCACGCCATGCGGGCGGGCTTGCCTTCACCAGGAGGCCCTGGGAACCGAACCCGGGGCCTCCCATATGGTAAACCGGAGCCCTACTGATTGAGCCACAGCTGCTTCCCGTTCTCTGTCTTTTTAATAGTGGCCATTCTGATAGGTGTGAAATGATATCTCATTGTAGTTTTGATTTGCATTTCCCTAATCATGAGTGATGTTGAGCATTTCTTCATGTTTTTTTTTTTTTTTTTGCCATTTGTATTTCTTTGGAGAAATGCTTATTCAAGTCTTTCGCTCATTTTTCAATTGGGTTGTTTGTTTTTTTAATTGTTGAGTTGTAACATCCCTTTATATATCCTGGATATTAAACCCTTATCAGATATGTGATTTCCAAATATTTTTTCCCATTGAGTTGGCTGCCTTTTTACCCTTCTGACAAAGTCCTGTGAAGTGCAAAAGTGTTTAATTTTAAGGAGGTCCCATTTACCTATTTTTTCTTTTGTTGCATGTGCTTTGGGTGTAAGGTCCAAGAAACCACCTCCTACTACAAGGTCTTGAAGATGTTTCCCTACATTTTCTTCTAGTAGTTTTATGGTCCTGGCTTTCATATTTAGATCTTTGATCCATTTTGAGTTGATTCTTGTATAGGGGGTGAGATAGGGATCCTCTTTCATTCTTTTGGTTATAGATATCCAGTTCTCCCAACACCATTTGTTGAAGAGACTGTTTTTTCCCATTAGCGTGGGCTTGGTAGGTTTGTCAAAAACCAGTTGACTGACTTGGGGGATGGATGTAGCTCAAATGGTTGGGCGTCGGTCTCCCATATGGAGGGACCCGGGTTCGATCCCTAGGACCTCCCGGTAAAAACAAACAAACAAACAAAAAAAAAAAACAAAAAAAAACCCAGTTGACTGTATAGGTGAGGGTTTATGTCTGGGTTCTCAATTCTATTCCACTGATCGATATGTCTATCTTTATGCCAGTACCATGCTGTTTTGACCACTGTAGCTTTGTAATATGTTTCAAGGTCAGGCAGTGAAATTCCTCCCACATTGCTCTTCTTTTTTAGAATGCTTTTGGCTATTCAGGTGCACTTACCCTTCCAGATGAATTTGGTAATTGCCTTCTCTAATTCTGCAAAGTAAGCTGTTGGGATTTTTATTGGTATTGCATTGAATCTATAAATCAGTTTGGGAAAGATTGACATCTTCACGATATTTATTCTTCCAATCCATGAACACAGAATGTCTTTCCATTTGTTTAGGTCTTTTAAAATTTCTTTTAGCATTGTTTTGTTGTTTTCTGCATATAGGTCCTGTACTTCTTTCGTTAAATCAGCTCCTAGGTGTTTGAGTCTTTTTGTGGCTATTGAAAATGGAATTTTCCCCGATTTCCTCCTCAGGTTTTTCAGTACTAGTGTACAAAAACATTACTGATTTTTGCGTGTTGATCTTGTATCCTGCCACTTTGCTGAAGTCATTTATTAGTTCAAGTAGCTTTGTCATGGATACTTTAGGATTTTCTAAGTACAGGATCATGTCATCTGCAAATAGTGAGAGTTTTACTTCCTCTTTTCCTATTTGGACGCCTTTAATTTTTGTTTCTTGTCCAAATGCCCTAGCTAGAACTTCTTGTACAATGTTGAATAACAGTGGTGACAGTGGGCATCCTTATCTTGTTCCCGATCTTAGAGGGAAAGCTTTAAACCTTTCCCCATTGAGTATGATGTTGGCTGTGGGTTTTTCATATATGCCTTTTATCATATTGAGGAAATTTCCTTTTATTCCTATCTTTTGAAGTGTTTTTATCAAACAAAATGCTGGATTTTGTCAAATGCCTTATTCTGCATCTATTGAGATGATCATGTGTTTTTTTCCCTTCAATTTGTTAATGTGGTGTATTACATTGACTGATTTTCTTATGTTGAACCAGCCTTGCATACCAGGAATAAATCCCACTTGGTCGTGATGTATAAGTCTTTTGATATGCTGTTGGATTTGATTTGCAAGTATTTTGTTGAGAATTTTTGCATCTATGCTCATTAGAGAGATTGGTCTGTAATTTTTTTTTCTTGTAGAATTTTTATCTGGCTTGGGTATTTGGTGATGTTGGCTTCATAATATGTGTTGGGTAATTTTCCCTCCTCTTCAATGTTTTGGAAAAGTTTAAACAGGATTGGTTTTAATTCTTTTCGAATTCACCTGTGGAGCCATCTGGTCCTGGACTTTTCTTTGCTGGGAGATTTTTGATAACGGATTCAATCTCCTTAAATGTAATTGGTTTGTTAAGTTCTTGTATTTCTTGTAGCATCAGTGTAGGTTGCTTGTGCGTTTCTAGAAGTTTGTCCGTTTCATCTAGGTTGTCTAGTTTGCTGGCATATAGTTTCTCATAATATCCTCTTATGATTCTTTTTATTTCTGTGAGGTCATTTGTAAATTCCCCCCTTTCATTTCTGATTGTATTTATTTGCATCTTCTCTCTTTTTTTGTTAGTCCAGCGAGGGGTTTGTCAATTTTATTGATCTTCTCAAAGAACCAGCTTTTGGTTTTGTTGATTTTCTCTATTGTTTTTCTGTTCTCATTTTCATTTATTTCTGCTCCAATCTTTATTATGTCTTTCCTTCTGCTTGCTTTGGGATTGGGGTTTGCTGTTCTTTTACTAGTTTCTCTAGTTGTTCATTTAAATCTTTGAGTTTAGCTCTTTCTTGTTTCTTAATATAGGCATTTAGGGCTATAAATTTCCCTCTCAAGACTGCCTTTGCTGTATCCCATAAGTTTTGATACGTTGTGTTCTCATTTTCATTTGTCTCAATATATTTACTGATTTCACTTGCAATTTCTTCTTTGACCCACCGATTATTTAGGAATGTGTTGTTCAGTCTCCACACATTTGCAAATTTCCTTTTTTCCTGTCTGTTATTGATTTCTAGTTTCATCCCATTATTATCTGAGAAGGTGCTTTGTATTTATTGAGAGCTGAATTGTGACCTAACATGTGGTCTATCCTGGAGAAAGATCCATGGGCACTTGAGAAGAATGTAAAACCCGTTGAGTTTGGATGCAGTGTTCTGTATATGTCTGTTAGGTCTAACTTGTTCATCATATTGTTCAAGTTCTCTGTTTCCTTGTTGATCTTCTGTCTAGTTGTTCTATCTAATAATGTGAGAGGGGTGTTGAAGTCTCCAACGATTATTGTAGAATTGTCTATTTCTCCCTTCAGTTTTGCCAGAGTTTGTCTCATATATTTTGGGGCACCCTGGTTATGTGCATAGATATTTATGACTATTATATCTTACTGGTGGATCGTCCCCTTTATTAATATATAATGGCCTTCTGTATCTCTTATAACTTTTTTGCATTTAAGTCTGTTTTGTCTGATATTAGTATAGCTACCCCTGTTCTTTTCTGTTTACTATTGGCGTGGAGTATCTTTTTCCAACCTTTCACTTTCAGCCGGTTTGTATTCCTGGGTCTAAGGTGAGTTTCTTGTAAGCAGCATATAGATGGCTCATGGTCTTTTATCCACTCTATCAGCCTATATCTTTTGATTGGGGAGTTTAATCCATTCACATTCAATGAGATTACTGTAAATGCACTATTTACTTCCTCCATTTTATTCTTTGGTTTTCATATGTCATCTTGTTTTTGCCTGTCTTTTTACTCTTTTGGTTATCCTTTCTGCTATTCTTTCTTCTATACTCTCCTCCAAGTCTGTCTCTCCTGTCTTTTTCTTTCAGGTTCTAAGGCTTCCTTTAATATTTCCTGCAAAGGTGGATTCTTTTTTGCAAACTCTCTTAGTTTCTGTTTGTGAATATTTTCTACTCACCTGCATATTTGAAGGACAGTTCTGCTGGATAAAGAATTCTCGGCTGGCAGTTTTTCTCTTTCAGTTTCCTGATTGTATCATACCACTGTCTTCTTGCCTCCATGGTTTCTGAAGAGAAATCTGCACTAAGTCTTACTGGACATCCCTTGTACATGATCGTTTGCTTCTCTCTTGCTGCTCTGAGAATTTTCTCTTTATCTTTGACATTTGACATTCTGAGTAGTATGTGTCTTGGCCTAGGTCTATTTGGATTTATTCTGATTGGGGTACAGTATGCTTCTTGGACATGTAAGTTCTTTTCTTTCGTAAGAGTTGGGAAATTTTCAGCTATTATTTCCTCAAATACTTTCTGCCCCTTTTCCCTTCTCTTCCCCTTCTGGATCTCCCATGACACGTATGTTGCATTTTGACTCTCTGAGCCCCTGCTCATTTTTTTCCATTCTTTTCTCTCTTCAATTTTAGCTGCTCTGTCTTCAGTATCACTTATTCTTTCTTCTGTCATTTTGAGTCTGCTGTTGCATGCCTCAAATGTGTTTTTGACCTTACCTATTATGTCTTTCATTCCTATTAGCTCTTACTTTTCTGTTCAGGATTTCAAATTCTTCTTTGCATTCGCTCAATGTCTTCCTGATGTCATTTAGCTCTTTAATTATATTGTCTTTCAACTCATTAATTTGATTTTGGAAATTTGAGCTCATGAAGCTGATTAGTTATCTCAAATAATACATCTCTTCTGGGACTTTGATGTATTCCTTTTCTTGAGCCATGTCTTCTATTTTCTTAGTATGGTTCATAATTTTTTGCTGGTGTAAAGCATCTAGTTAGGATGTAGTTTACTCAGATGCTCAATTTCTTTGTCTTTTATAGGGATTTGGTGGCAGGAGGCTGTGATTTTTGATTTTTGATTTTTGTCTTGACCTTGATTGTTAGGATTGTCCTGCTGGTTGCTCAAAACTGGGCACTGGACCCAGTAATTGGTTGTAGAGTCACTTCCTAGGGCCTTGGGCAGGAAGACTATAGAGGCCAGGAAAAGCCTTTCCTACTTATTTTTAATTTTCTATGTGCTCTTCCTTGGTCTGCCAGCAGATGGTGCTCTTTGGCAGCTGTCAATTCAATCCTGGTCCGAGTGTATTTGTTGTGACACAGACCAGATCAATGTGATTGAGCTTCCTGTCTGGGGGCTAAGAGCCTTGTAATTCAAACTTTCGGAGACAGTTCTCCAGTCTTCTCTGGCAGCCCCCTCCCTTTTCCCAGCTAGGAAATATTTCCACTCCCTCTGAGTCCTCAACAATCATTCCCTGTTAGTAGAGGAGGAGATAGGGAGGTTTGTATATCTTTAGCCCCTTGCAGGCTCCAAGGCAAACAATGGTGCAGCCCCACCCAGCCTGGGTGGGCTCTTGGGACACAGCAGACCAAACCTGTGAGTCAAAAGCAGGGTCAGTTCTAGGCTCTCCCTCTCCTCTCCTGTGGAGTCCTCAACAATTAGTCCAGGCTAGGAGAGAGGGAGATTGCGAGGGTCGGATTTCTCCAGTCCTTCCCCAGCTCCCAGGGCAAACTACCGTGTGGTCCCACCTGGCCTGGAAGGGCCCTTGGGGCTCTGCAGCCAAAATTTGTGGGTCAGAACCTGAGTCAGCCTTAGGCTGTGTCCCTCTCTCTCCCCTTTCCTGGGGTGGTAGATCCCTGGGGCCCCCTTTGTCTGTAGTTGCAGGCCCAGAGGCCCGAGAATTCTAAAGAGTGTGGAGGAGGGTGCCGGCAGCAGCAGAAGCTGCTGGTTCCAACTCAGGGTTCCATCATCGCGATTTCCCTCTTTTGTCCCTCTCTCCTCTGGGTGGTATGCAGCCTTCACCTGCTGTCCTAAACCCTAGAAGGTCTTTATCGGGGCTGTTTCAGCTTGTCCTCTAGCTATTTTTCTGGAGAAGAGATTCCCATGTCTTACTAGTCCGCCATTTCCTGGAAGTCCTCAGTATATGATTTTTGAACCATGTGTTTAAAATAATGCCATTTAGTAAAATAAAATTTAAAATGAAAGCAGTGCTACTGCCACTCTCTATTACAGGAGGTGAAAACGTCTGCTCCATGACAAACCATCCTGTCCGTATATTCGCCTCAGTTTCCTGGCCATGGGGCCCAGCTGGTGTAAAGGTGTGTTCAAGGAACGCACAATGCACAGTCTGATGAGAACGCACACGGGGGTTGGCCCCCGACTTTCTCCCACTCTCCAGATCCTAGTCCTACACATCAGCCCAACGTCCTCACAGGACCCCCACTTCAAAAAAAAGCAAAAGTCTTACGTCGCTTTTCCTTTTAAGTCTTTTAGAAATTGCTCTGGGACATCACACGTGGGTGGCATGGGCCTGTCTGAAGCCTGGCCCGGGACTGAGTTACTTCGTCCTTTCTGGAACTTTCATGCTAGCGAGAGCACTAGCCCTCGTCAGCCCAGCAGCTGCTGTTGAGATCTGTGTGTGTCTTCTTGGTGCGAGACCATACTCACCACAGCTCAACACAGTCCGAGACAGCTTTTCCCTGGCTCACTCATTTGGATACCACCTTCCGGTGTCAGTCTCTAGTTAATAGATTCTTTAAGTGGATCTAATTAATTAAAAAATTGCAATATTAACAAATAGTGCACGTCAAGGGCTGGGCAGCAAGCCTGAGGCAAAATAAGCGCTCAGTAACGTCAGCTGTTACTATTCAAGTTCGGCGCGTGCTCTCGTCACGTGATAAGCTTCGGCTCACTCTCAAGGTTATTCACTGGGCTCCTTAGCGGGGCCGGAGATCGTCTATTTGGGGCCGGAAGAGCCTCCACGCAGATACCAGCCGCCGGACCAGGACACTTGTGAGGGCTCGTGGCCCGTGGCCCACACGGGAGTCCTCAGGCTCGGGGCAAGTTCCTGCAGTTGCATTTGCGGCCACGAGAAGGCGCAGCGCCCACCAAGCGCGTGCGCGTGCCCCGGGAGCCCCGCGCCTCCGCAGGCGCGCGCCCCACGCCCGGGCCTGCCCTCTGTGACGTCACGGCCGCGGGCCGCCCCTGGCCCCGGCCACGCCCTCGGCGGCTTCTCCGCGCGCGACCCGGGCGGCAAGCGAAAGTAGGTGCGGGCGGGAGGCGCGGCGCGCGGCGCGGGCGACGTGTTGACGGAGCACGCAGGGGGTGGGGCCGAGAGTTTGGTGCGGCCGAGAGGGGTGTCGGCGCCTCATTCGGGCGGAGCCTTGGCCGGAGACAGGTAGCCGCGGCGCGCCGCCTCGGAGTCCGGGCTCGGGCGCGGGGAGGCCTCTGCGCGCGGCCGGGGGGGCCGGGGGTCGCGGCCGGAGGGCGAGGCCGCTGCGCCCCCGGTGCTCCTGGCGCCGCGGTGACAGGGGCGTGAAGCGGGGATGGAGCGGAGGTGACGGAGGGGAGGTGGGCGGGAGTTGGGAGTGGGGGATCCTGAGAGACGGGCGTTGCAGCCAGTAGGGCGGCGGGGGTCGCCCGGCGGGCGCAGATTGGCGTGTGCGGAGGGCGGGCGCGAGGCGCGCAGGGCTCGGGATTGGCTGCCTGCTGGCTGGGGGCGGGCTCTCCGCCGCGGGCGGATGTGAGGGAACGGGCGGCCGCCGCTTCCAGGGTGACCCCAAGGTCGCCGGCGGGTGTCACGTGGGAGGGGTCGTCCCGGACGCGCTGCCTCGGCCCGGGCCCGGGCTCGCGCCTCTGCGGGCTGCCGAGGCCCCCGCGGTCTCCCCGAGCGTCAGCTTCCGCCCGGCCTGCCGGCGCCGGCCTCGGGCCCTGGAGGGCGCAGTCCCCGGGCTCCCGGGCTGAGCCGGGCCGGGGTCCCCCGGGCGCGCGTGGAGGAGTGGGCGGGGCGCCCTCCGGGGGCCGCCGCTCTGCTGCCCCCAGCGCCCGCCCTGTCCGGCCTTTAACCCGTCAGTTTTGCGGCGTAGGGCGGGAGCCGAGGCCCCAAGCCCACCCTGTGGACCCCGAGCCGTCGCCCCCGTCGGAAGGGCGGTTTCTGGCCGCCGGCGCCCAGGGGCCGAGGACGTGCCCTCAGGAAGCCCCCCCGACCCCGGGCCGAGCGGCTCCTCTGGGGCCGCCGCCGCCCGGCCCCTCCCGCCCGCTCCCGCCCGCGGACACCCTCGCGTGTTGGTAGCTTGGCTGCTCTCCCGGGCGAGGAATTCCTGGCTGTCCTGTGGCCTCTCGTGGTAATGACACTCGACGAGCCGACTTAGCTCTGTGAAGTCATCTCGCTGCCGTATGGCGCCTTCTGGGGAGTTTTGTAACACTTTCTGATCGCAATGAGGGTCAGTTCCTGGAGGAGCATAGGTTTCCACGTCGATTTTTCCCCTTTGGAACGACGTCTAACATGCGTGTACGCTGCTGCAGCCGAGATTTAGTAAGGAACTCGGGGCCACAGCGCCGCAGGATAGTAAACCAGAAGTGGCTGGGCCCCGTGTATCCCCTGCAGTCTCTTCTCTGCCCCTTTGTCCAGAACTGAGATGACGATCCAGAGGGCCAAGGTGTGACCTTCGTATCGGTGTGTGTTTGCGCCTTGTTTTCAGTCCTTTGTTTTGGAGCATGGGCTGGAGGCCGATTTCCACGCGCGCTGCTCAGCGGCTTGTTTTACGGTGAATTGTAGCACTACAGGACCAGCTGCGACAAACCACAGCTTTTCCCATGCAGACCCTCTCCATGTGAAAGTTGGAGAACACTCGTTCGTTGTTTTTTTTTTTTTTATTTTTTTTCTTCTTTTAACTTTGTTGTGGTTTTATGTATATATAATTCGGCTTTTTAACCGTTTTTAAGTATACAAGTCAGGGGTATTAATTAGAATCTCAGTGTTGTGTTATAACCACCGCCGTCCATTACCAAACCTTTTTTATTTTTTTTTAATTTTTAGACCAAACATTTTTAATATAAAAACCCTTTTATACAAACTCAATCACAACAGCATCCATGTAGCAGCAAGGTGACGGGTGGGCGGCACACGGAGGGGGGGGCGGAGTTCTAGATCCCTTACTTTCCCCCTTGCCTGCAATCACTCTGTGGCTGTGAGCATGTAGTCTCAGCAAAGGGCAGCATTACTAAACCTTTTGAGAACACTTTCCGCATTTCAGTTACTTAAAAAAACAAAAACAAAACAGCTTTATTGAGATTTAATTCACATACCATACAAATCACCCAGGTAAAGTGTTCAATTCAGTGGTTTGTAGTTTATTCACGGAGTTGTGCCGCCATCACCACCAATTCCTTTTAAAGACTAGACTTTCAGAAACATGCTAATTTTTGTTGTTTTTGTTTAATTGCAGAACTTATTAAATAACAAATATTACCATACTTTTTATGTGTCTATCACATAGCATGTGCTTTTATTTATTTATTTTTAATTTTAATTTTTTAATTTTTATTTTTTTTAAGCAGGTGCTTTTAACCAGTCTCACTCCTTACTACCCCCATTTGGAAAAAATACAGTAACATCTACTTTTTAAATTTTGAGAGAGTTTTCATTTTGAGATAATTGTAGATTCATAAGCAGTTAGAAGAAATAAGAGTTTCCTCCTTTACTCAGACTTCTCCCATGGTAACATCTTAGAAAATTATAGTGCAATATCGCAGCTAAGAGACTAATAAAAGTCAAACTACAGAGTATTTCCATCACCAGAGTGTCATTCCTGTTCCCTTTCTATGGCCACAGCCCTTTTTGTTCCGTCCCCACCTGCTGCTGCTTAACCCCTGGCAACCACTAATCTCGTCTTCATTTCTGTGCTTTTGTAATTTCAACCGTGTTCTATAAATGGAATTTTACAGTATGTAGCCTTTCGAGACGGGCTATTTCACTCAGCATATTCTCCGGGAGGTTCATCCAGGTTGTTGCGTGTAGCAGTAGTATGCCATTTTTATTGCTGAGTAGTAGTTTATGGGGTGACGCACCAGTTTGTTTAGCTATTCCTGGGTTGTCAGGGTTGTTTCCAGTTTGGGCTATTACAGATAAAGTTGCTGTTAACATTTGTGTAAAAGTTTTTGTGTGAACATAAGTTTTCATTCCTTTGGGATAAATGCTGAGGAGTGTGATTGCTGGGTCATTCGAGTTATGTATTTAGTTTTTTTTTTTTTAGGAAATTGCCAAATTGTTTTTCCAGAGTGATGGACTATTTTACATTTCTAGTAGCAATGCATGAGTGATCCAGTTTCTCCACATCCTTGCCAACATTTGGTGATACCACTATTTTTTATTTTATCCATTCTAATGGATGTGTAGTGATAGGTCACTGTGGTTTTAATTTGCAATCGCCTAATAAGTAGTATGTTGAACATTTTTTTTAATGTGCTTATTTGCCATTTGTATATCATCTTTGGTGAAATTTCTGTTCCTGTCTTCTGGCCATTTTGTAATTGCCTTTTTTTTTTTTTCTTTCTTTTTCACTGTTGGGTTTTGAGGATTCTTTATGTAGTCTGGATACTAGTTCTTAGTCAGATATGTGTTTTGCAAATATTTTTCTGCAGTTTGTCTCTTCATCCTCTTAAGAGGGTCTTTGCAGAGCAAAAGTTTTTTAATTTTATCAATTTTTTCCTTAATGGATTGTGTTTTTGGTGTCAAGTCTAAGAACCTTTTTCCTAACCTTTTTCCCAAAGAATTTTTCCTACATATTTTTCTAATACTTTTATAGTTTCGTGGTTTACATTTAAATCTATGACCCATTTAATTTTTGCACTTGGTATAAAGGTTAGGTTAAGTTTTTTTTTTTTTTGCATGTAACTATCCAGTTGCTCCAGCACCATTTGTTTAAATGACTATCCTTACTCCACAAAAATTAGTTGGCTGTACTTACTTGTGTGGCTGTTTCTGAGTTCTCTGTTCTATTCCAATGGTCATTAGGCCTATTCCTCCACCAATACCACAGTCTTGATTATGGTAGTTATATAATAAATATTGAAATCAGGTAAACTGATCTCTTCCCTTTATTCTTTTTCAAAATTGTTTTAGCTAATCTAGTTCCTTTGCCTTTCCCTATAAAATTAAGAATAATCTTACCTATATCTATACAAAAATCTTACTGGGATTCTTTTTTTTTTTTTTTTTTTTTTTTTTTAAGATTTATTTATTTACCTCCTCTCCCAGATGGTTCTCTCATCTGTCTGCTCCTTGTTTGCTTGCCTTCTCCAGGAGGCACCGGAAGTGAACCCGGGACCTCCCATGTGGTAGGCCGGCGCCCAACTGATTGAGCTACATCTGCTTCCCTACTGGGATTTTAATAGGAATTGCATTGTATCTGTGTATCAGTTGGGGAGAACTGATGTCTTTACTGTTTTTCATTCTTTCAGTCCATGAATGTATGTCTCTCCATCTATTTAGATCTTTTGATATTTTTCATTAGTATTTTATAGTTTTCAGCATACAGGTAGCATACATATTTTGTTAGATTCATGTCTAAGTATTTCAGTTTTTAAAGTTTTGGTGCTCACATATTCAGTGTTAGTATATAGAAATACAATTGCTTTTGTATGTTTATCTTGTATGCTGTGACCTTGCTGAACTCACTGATTAGTTCAACAAGGGGTTTTACAGTTCTTTGAGTGTTTTTGTAGATTCCTTAGGGTTTTCTACACAGACAATCATGTCATCTGCAGATAGGGGCAGTTTTATTTCTTCTTTTCTGACCTGAGTGTGCTTTATTTCCTTCTCTTGTCTTATTACACTGGCTACAGTGCCAATACAGTACTATGTTGACGAAAAGGAGTGAGAGTGGGCATCCTTGCCTTGTTCCTTTTTTTTTTTTTTTTTTTTTTTTAAAGATTTTATTTATTCATTCATTTACCCCCCCCTTGCCGCTTGTGTTCTCTGGGTCAGCTAACCGCGCCGTGCGGGCGGGCTTGCCCTCACCAGGAGGCCCCGGGAACCGAACCCGGGGCCTCCCATATGGTAAACGGGAGCCCTACTGATTGAGCCACAGCCGCTTCCCCCTTGCCTTGTTCCTGATCTTAGGAGAGAGGCTTACATCTTTTACCATTCAGCGTGAATTCCCGTTCAAGCCAACCGGTTTATGGTTTTTGACATAACAGCCCTGGCAAATTAAGACACTTGGCTTGAATTTCTTTAGGTTTATCCTGTTTGGGGTTCATTCAGCTTTTTGAATCTGAGTTTTTAACCGTTTGCCTAGTTTGGGGAGTTTTCAGCCATTATTTCTTTGAATACTTTTTCAGCCCCACCCTTTCCCTCTCCTGAGACACTGCTGACAGGAATATTAGATATTTGATAATAGTCCCAGATGTCCTCCCTGGGGCTCTGTTCAGTTTTTTTTTCTCTTGTTCAGGTTGGGTAATTTCTTTTGTACTATGTTCAGGTTCACAGATTTTCTTCTGTCTTCATTCTGCTGTTTTACCCATCTGTTGATTTTTTTTTTTTTTTTTTTTTTTTTGATTATTGTATTTTTCAGTTTTAAAATTCCCATTTGGGTCTTTATATCTTATTCTTTTCTGAGACTTTATATTTTACTTTGTTTCTAGCATTTTCATAATTGCTTATGGAAGCATTTTTAGGATGACTCCTTTAAATTCTTTTTCAGGTAAATCTAACATCTCTGTCCCCTCAGGGTTGTCATCTATAGATTATCTTTTTTAGTTTGAGATCTTCTTGAATCTTGGTGTGACATGTGATCTTTGCTAGGAATCGATGAGACTCTGGATCTTATTTAAAGCTTCTACTATAGCAGGCCTGACACTGCTGCCTCATTACTGCCAGGTGGGGTGGAGGTTAAGGTTCCCTCTGGGCTCCTAATACCTGGGGGCGACGGGCCTCCTTATTACTGCTGATGGAGGGAAGAGTGCCAGGTGCCCAGGCCTTTGCCTGGGAGTGGGAGGGTGCCTCCTTACTGCTGGGAATGGGTGGAATGCCAGGTTCTCCAAGGGGTCTCACGGACCCCACGGACACTGTGGTGGGGGTGGGAGCAGGGTGGTGGTGAGGGCTTATTACCACCTTGGTCTGAAAGGTCCCTGATACCACCAGGTGGAGGTGGGGTGCGTCTTTACAGTGTGGGGTGGGTGGGTGGGGCCATGGTTTCTCTGGTGTTTGGCTAGGGTAGAGCCATTGTCTAAAAGTTTTGTGTTACCAAGCCTCTCCTTTCCTGGTCCTTGGCTGTATGCTGGGTGAGGCTTTTGTCTGCACCTGTTGGCATTTCTGGGTTGCAGACTTTTCCAGCACTTTGTCAGGGATATATGAGGCAAAACAAACTTGAGGGAACTCACCCTTTCTTTGGGTCCTGAGGATCCTAGCCAGTCTGCCTTCTCTCCATCTCTGAGTCTTTTCTTTTTCCTTTAAATATATGTAGTATGTCTTTTCTTTTTCTTTTAAATATATGTAGTACGGTGTTTCTAGCCGTACTTAGTGGTAAACAGAAGTCCTGTATATGCTTTAAAAAAATTTCTTTAAAGGTACCGGGGCCAGGGATTGAACCTGGGACCTCCTATGTGGGAAGCTGTTGCTCAGCCACTGAGCTACACCGGCTCCCCCAGTTGGATTTTTCATTTGTTTGTTTGCTTTTGTTTTTTAGGAGGTACTGGAGGTTGCGCCTGGGGCCTCGTACATGGAAAGCAGGTGCCCAACCACTGAGTTACATCCGTTCCCCTAAAAATTTAATAAATTTTGACAAATTGCCCTGCCTTCCATAAAGATTGAATAATTTGCAACTCTAATCAGCATTGTTAAAAAGTGCCTCTTTACCTAACCCCACCTGTGCATGGTGGTGTCCGGCCCACCACAGGCAGGTGGGCCATCTATGGCTCCAGAAAGACCAAACCTCATCAGACACAGTGTGCCCAGGCTGGAGTCCCTCCCAGCTGTAAGGGTCTGTGATTCTGGCACGATAAATCCATGCTAAATTACAAAGATTTGGAAGATAGTGAGAAATGAGAGTAACCACTGCCCTAAATTAACTTAGGTTTACATTTGTCTTGGGAGCTCTCATCTTTCCTAAGCGATACCATGATTTCGCCTCTTTTTTCCTGATGAGTTGTGATTCCTTAGTCTTAGAAATACTTAAAATTTTGCATAGTGGATCACATTTGTGTTATAATTAAAACACCCTTCTGAGAAAGGGAGGCCTGATTGCTGTCTCCATTTTATGGAGATGGAAGGTGTTGCACAGGTTGAGTGGGTGGTTAAGGTAGTTAGGATCAACACTCTCCATTTGCCCTGCAGGCTCAATGGTGGTTTCTCTTTCAGGCATGACAGAATACCCCTATGATTTAAAAATTGTCCTCACTACCTCTCTCTCCCTCAGTTTATTTTAATAAATTATGAGTGAGAGATGGTCAGTTGTTTGAGATTCTCAGGCAGTAAGTGAGAATTTATGTCTGTTCTCTTTTTGTACGTTTGTGCAAAACAAAAATAATTGCAGGCATGGAGGAACAGCCATAGGTATGTAGCAAGAATTGTCTTCTTGAGTCATGCTAAGGATTTCAATTCACAAGTATGAAACCGTAAAAAAGATGATGGAAGGGGAGCTGATGTGGCTGGGTGGTTGAGTGCCAGCCAGCTTCCTACGTGTGAGGTCTGAGGTTCAGTCCGCCAACCCGATAACCTTAAAAAAAAAAAAAGGAAAATATTTTCAAGGTGAGCTGTTGCTCATTTAAAATGGTTGTCAGGCAACACACACTGGGTAACAGTTAAGGATGCATGATCTTTTCCCTCCAAGACCCATTGTCTGTTTTTGCCAGACACTGCCTTCCTAATCACCCATCTGCCTACCTGATGTTATGTTGGTAGGCATCAGCAGTCAGTTTATTTCCCAAATTCCATGTGTAGGGACTTGGAGGTGGGCCCTCAGTTGAAATGTTTCCTGCCTAACTGGGGAAGTTCCAGGCCCCAGACCTCCAGGACTTCCTACTGCATACTAAATCATTTTCTAAAATACCATTTCCTAAGGGCAGGGCATTTAACCTGTAAAAGCAAAGTTTCCTTTGGTTTTTGCTTTTTAGTTTATCTTTTTTCAAATGTACAGATTTGTACTTGCATCTGGAAATTAAGTGATTACAAATAGTGTCATTTTGTGTGCTTTATCGGTGCTGATAGATTCACTTGATTTCCTTAGACATATTCTTTTCTAAGCAACATTATTGAGATATAATTCATCTGCCATACAATTCACTCGTTTGAATTGTACAACTCAGTGTATTTTAGTATAGTCAGAGGGTTATGCAACCATCAGCATAATGTAGTTTTAGAATAGCCTCATCTTCCCAAAAAGAAACCCCAGACTTGTTAGCACTCACTCTCCTTCCTCCCCACTAATCTGCTTTCCATCTCTATGGATTTGCCTGTTCGGAACATTTCATGTGAATGAAATCAGACAACATGTGGTCTTTTGTGAATGCCTTCTTTTGCTTAGCGTAATGTGTTCAAGGTTCATCCATGTCATAGCATGTGTCGGAACTGCATTCCTTTTTATTGCCCCATTATATCCAGGTGTACGGGTGTACTACACTTTATTTATGTGGTCATCAGTTGATGGACATTTGGATTGTTCCTACTTTTGGGCTATTATGAATAATGCTGCTATGAACATCTGTGTATATACATTTTTGTGTGGAGGCACGTTTTCATTTCTCTTGGGCATGTAGCTAGGAGTGGTATTGCTGGGGCATATGGTATCTTGAAGTTCAGCTTTTTGAGAAACTGCCAAAGTGCTTTCCAAAGTGTCTGTACCATTTTACATTTCCCACCTGCAAGGTTTGAGGGTTCCAGTTTTTCCATATTCTTGTCAACACTTGTCATTGTCTAACTTTTTGATTTTAGCCTTTCCAGTGGGTCTGAAGTGATATCTCATTGTAGTTCTGGTTTGCGGTTCTCCATTGACTACTGACATTGAACTTCTTCTCATGTCCTTATTGACCATTTGTATATCTTCTTTGGAGAAATGCATATTCAAATCCTTTGCCATTGTTTTAATAGGGTTATTTGTCCTTTTATTATTGAATTATAAGGATTTTAATATATATATTCTAGATACAAGCCCCTTATCTGATATATGATTTAAAATATATTCTTTCATTCTGTGGGTTGTCTTCTCACTCTCTTGATGATATCCTTTGGAAGCACAAAAGTTTTAAATTTCGATGAAGTCTAATTTGTATTTTCTTTTGCTGCTTAAACTTTTGGTATCATATATAAGAAACCATTCTCTGACCCATGATCATGAAGATTTACTCCATTGCACTTAGATGTTAGAAAACTTCTGAGAGTTTTATAGCTTTCTTACATTTAGGTCTCTGTTGATTTTGAGTTAAATTTTATATATAGTGTGAGGTAGGCGTCCACATTCCTTCTTTTGCATGTGGTTCTCCAGTTGCCCCAGCACCATGTGTTGAAAAGACTGTTTTTTCCCTATTGAATATTGAATTTTCTTGGCGCTTTTGTTAAATAGACTTTTTTTTTTTTTTCTTTAATGCCTATAGCACCTGGTATTCCCAGGCAGTCTCCCATCCAAGTACTAACCAGGCCCAGCCCTGCTTAGCTTCTGAGATCAGCAGACATTTTTGTCGTTGTCTTTTTTTTAATATATATTATTATTATTTTAGAAGAAGCTTTAGATTTCATAAATGTTACATCAAAAATATAGGGGAAAAAATATAGGAGATTTCCATATACCCACCCCCTCCCCCTCCCACACTTTCCCCCATTAACATCTTTCATTAGTATGGTACATTTGTAACAATTCATGAACACATATTAAAGCACTGCTATTAACCATAGTCTATAGTTTACATTATGGTTTACACTTTGCACTGCACAATTTTATAGGTTTTGACAAAATGTATAATGGTCTGTATCCATCATTGCACTGTCATTCAGAACAATTCCAATGTCCCCATAGTATCCCATGTTACACCTATTCTTCCCTCTCCCTCTGCTCAGAACCTCTGGTGGCCAGTGCCTTTACATCAATGTTACAAGTTCTTCCATTGCTTGGATAGTAATCCGTCTACTTTAGTCCATAGTTGGAATCCCCTCTTAGGTTTGTTCATTCCTCAATCTTGAGGATTTTAGGATGATGATGCCCATTCTGCTTCCACTTGAGAGGGTGCTTAGTTCCCATGGGGCAGGTGGATGGAACTTTTTTTTTTTTTTTTTAAGATTTATTTATTTTATTTTATTTTTATTTCATCCCCCTTCCCTCTGGTGGTTCTTTAATCTGTCTGCTCATTGTTTGCTCACCTTCTTCAGTCGGCACAGGGAACCAAACCTGGGACCTCCTACGTGGGAGGTGAGTGCCCAACTGCCTGAGCTACATCAGCTCCCCACGGGCTGCAGCGTCTGCTGGCTTGTGGCATCTGCTTGTTGCAGCGGGGTACAGCATCTAGCCTGTAGTGGCAGGTGTGGGCATCTGCTCATCTTCTTTAGGAGGCACTGGGACCTGAACCTGGGACCTCCCATGTGGTAGGCGGGCATTCAACTGGTTGAGCCATATCTGCTTCCCAAGACCTGTCTTGCTTGCAGTTGTAGATACTCTTTTTTTTGGGGATGGGCATTGTCCATCATCATCATTTTGTTCGTTGTCCTGGGTGAATCTGATGATCTGCAGAGTAGGTGTTGGCTGCAGCTCTGCTGAGATTCAGGGCTCAGCCAGCATATGAACAGCTAGAAGTCTCTGGGACATATATTTAATGGGTATAGTGCTAAATATAGGTTCAAATAAAAGGGGCATAAGAGCCATGTGTAGGAAAATTATAAATGACTCCAACGCCAATACTTTGGGGGGATAGATTATCATATATTCCAAGGTAATATATGATATTGACCATATATACTGACCCAGTGCCCATTTCCTGGGGTTGTCTGCCCTGCCCTGTAGGGTCTAGATGCCTCTAGAGCCCTCAGGAGGCCCCCACTGAGGCACTGTTTACTGTGGCAGTCAGTGAGATCCTCCTGAGAGGAGCATAAGTGTAACCTCTGGAATGACCTCCCACCTCACTTTGAAATCTCCTAGCCATAAAACTCATTTGTATTTAATATTTTCCCCTTTTGGTCAAGGACTAGACATTCTTTTAAGCCAAAAATCAAAACACTTTCATGAAAGTGTTTGAACAACTGAATGTCCCTACCCAATGAGGTGCTGTTCTTGGAGTTGATTTTGTATCTGTCAAAGAACCCTGGAGTTGGATCTGAAGACCTTATGATGATAGACCAGCAGTTTTCTTTCTTTCTTTCTGTGAGTTTTTAAATTCCCTTCCACACCGTTATGAACAAGGGAAAGATGAAGGATGGGCTGTTCACTGGAATCTGAAATGTAAGTGTAGGGAGCCAGCCCGTCACCTCTATTGGCTTTGTGGAAACGGAAGACGGTTTTCCTGACCATCCCTGGGTAGAGCTGTTGAGTCATGTGCTGAAGGGGAACTTTTCTGCTGAGTCATTCTCAGGGACAGTTGAGCCTGGGTGGCTATGCTGGTGGCTGCTGGGCAGCCAGACTCGGTGACTGCAGGCAGCGGATGCTCCTGATGTATTTGCCATGTCAGATTGAAAGGACCACTTCAGAAAGAACAAATGAAACGAGCCGCTTTGTGGCTGGCAGCACAGTGCCTGTGACCTGGGTTTTTGCAGCAACTGAAGAGTGGAGGGGACGCTGCCGGATTCTAGGAAGAGAAACCCATGCAGATGACCAGGGTGGGTCAAGCTGCCTCGATAACGACATTAGAAGAAGGTTATTAGGGCCTTTGGGCTTGCATAATAGGAGTTTAGCGTGGAAAGCAGCGATGGAAGTATTTTTGCCACTCATGTTAGGGCTCTTTGTCTGCCTTAAATTTATTAGTAGAAACACTGGAGTGTAGTTGGAAACAGGGAAAACTTTTGAAATAACTTAAAACCTGCAATTTTTCAGGTAAAAGAAAACCCAAGGGTTAAAATGGCACCCGCTGTTTGTAAATCTTTGGAAATGAATAGAAAAGGTGAAAGCACAACATTGTGTTAGTAGCTAGCAGTGCTGTTGCATGGGTATGACAAGCATAGCGAGAGCCCGTGTGAAACATGAGTATGGGCAATGTTGGGGAAAAACTGCACTAGATAGCTGTATCCAAAATGTATTGCTTTTTTAGCTGGGATTTCTAAGGAGCTGGGCTTAGTTTGTTTTAAAGTACCTGTTCGGCTTCTCCTCCTGCCACCCCTCTTTCCCCAGCAGGGGAGCAGGCCCTAGAGGAAGTAGGACTTAGGCCCTCTTGCCCGGTGTCTGTGATGCATATCCCCGTCCTCTTTGGGCCAAGAGGAGGGTTGCTGAAAAGTCACGTAGAGGGGAGTTCGGTGGAGCATTCATCTCTGAGCGCTCACTGCAGGTTGGAGTCGGGCTCTCCTTCAGGGCAGGTGTGCGCAGGGATGTAGCTCCAGCCTCACAGGGGCTGCTTGCTCGCATGCAGCCTCGTCTGGGTTGGCCCAGCAAGCACCTGCCACAGGGGGCTCCCTGCCCAAGGGGTACAACTTACCAGGACGTGCAGAGCAGCTTGCTGTGGACGAGAGAGCCGGGACCCTGCAGTGAAGGCTGGGCTGGGAGTCCTGGCTCTGCTGCCAACAGCCGGATGAACTTGGGGGACATTTAAGGAAACAGATTCAGAGAGGTTGTCTGTAAAATGCAAGAGCCGATGCCTCCCTTCCTGGGAGCTGGTGGGACTCACGTAAGAGTCACTGCGGGTCGAGTTGCTTGCTATAGAGTGGCACCTGGGGGGTAGACATTTAAGGATTGCCTTAGGTACTTTTCTTTTTCATCGTTCCCTTGCTCAGACCGGCTTTGGCCCCCATTGCTTATGAAACATGGCTGAGCTCTGTTACCTGGCAGTCAGGACCCCGACAAGGCCCCCGCAGCTGACCTTCACTGTTCGCTTCCAGCTCGATGCGGTTCTTGCTCTTCTTCATATGCTCCTTTACGCACCTCCACCTCTCTCCTTCCTCTCACGGGTGCTTCCGTTTCTCATGCCTCCTCTTGGCCCTCCCTCCCTGCAGCATCCAGATCCTTCCTCACTTGCAAGGCCCAGCTTTAACCTGCAGCCTTCCTGAAGCCTTTCCTTGTCCTCCCTGTTCCCTCCAGCCCAGAGGGAATAACTCCTTCATGGCGTTTTGTTAGCGTTTCCTGTGATCTAAGTAAAAGGTCCCACAAAAATAGGTTTACATGCACAGGAATGGGTTAGCTTAAGAACATAATTTTCTGAGCTCCACAAAAGACTCAAGCCATAATGTTCCATCCTCTGGACCCCAAAAATTCATGTTTTTACCATATGCAAAATACATTCATTCCATTACAGTATTTCAAAAAGCCATAAGTCATTTCAGAAGGCAACTCTTAAGTACAAGATCTTGTCAAAATCAGCTATAGACATGCAGTCTGTCTTGGGGCAAAATTCCTCTCTGGCTGCAGATCTGTGAAACTTAGAAAACAAGTTATCTGCTTCCAATATACAAAGGAGGGACAGTCATAGAATAAACATTTCCCTTACCATAGGGAGAAATTGGAAGGAAAACGGGTCACTGGTCCCAAAGGTTCTGAAAACCTGCAGGGCACATGCCATTAGATTTCAGAGTCTGAGCATCATCTGTAGAATGATGGTTTCTTCTCCTCGGGGCCTCATGGAGGCCAACTCCTTGCCCAGCGACTGTCTTCTGGCTCCACCCTCATCAAGCATCTGGGTGGCAGCCAAGCTCTTGGCTACACTCTCCCCAAACTCTGGAGCACAGGTTCAACCCCTCAGCATGGTGGGGTGGAGGCCAGCCTCTCCCCAGTCCCTGGGGATGTGCCCACACCCTCTAAGCCTGGGGAGGGAGCCCCCTCTTCAACTGCGGAGCAGACTCACCCCTTCCATACCCACGGGTGGGGTCCCTCTCTTCACCTGAGAATATGTCTTAAGTCCAGACCTCGGCTTCCACGGTTTTGCCTTTGAAGTGTTTTCTCCTTCAGTCTCTCCCTTTTCTGTCCCTTTTAGTCCAGGCTGGCAGTGGTTTTGTTCATAGAGATCTCACAGAAATCTTGTTGGTTTAGCATGCGCTTCACAGGATCCAACCATCAGACAGTAGAACTTTCCAGTCACTTCCTCGATAGCTGCACTTCCAGTCACTGAAATAACTAGCTGGTTCCACATTCACTTAAGTCCCCACTTGGGGACTTGTTTTCCGGAAGCTCGGAGTCTCCCAGACCATCAATTTCTGGTTTCTTTGTGCCCAGGAGTTCAGTTTTAAGCTACATCCTTTCCTCTCGCATTTTGCCGTAAGCTGCAAGGAGGAGCCAGACTGCACTTTCTGCTTTGGTTTAGAAATCTCAGCTTCACATCCAAGCGCATTACTCAAATTCTGCCTTCCATCTAGCATCAGGAGTCAATTTTGCCACATTCGCTGTCACTTTGAAGCAAGAATCGCCTTCCTTCCCATTTGCAATGACACATTCACCATTTCTGTCTAAGGCCTTGTCAGAAGTAGCTTTAGGGTCCATATTTTTACCAACAGTCTCTTCAAAGCAGCCTGGACCTTTTCTATCAAGCATCTCACAATTCCTCCAGAATCTACCCCTTAACCATTTGTAAAACTGTCCCAGTGTTTTTGGTGTTTGCAAGCAGCAGCACACCACTCTCTCAGTACCAAGCCCTGCTACTTTCTTTGTAATATTCTTAATGTTTTTGTTTTTGTTTTTTTTTCCCCCCTCTGCTCAAAGATAAATTATTTTAGGACAAGCAAAATCGTTTTCTAATTTCTCTGTATTCTTGGAATTTACCCGGAGTACAGCAGGTGCTCAGTGGTTTGAGCCTAGATTAGAAAGTATCTTTCCCATTTTGCAATTAATTCTAATCCTTAATCCTTAATTAATTAACCCTTGTTGCCTCTTTAATACTTGTCTTACAGAATGTGTAAAAGTAACATCGTGTGTTTATCCATGTATGATAGGCTCTACCTTCTCCTTCGAGGCAGAGTTTGAACGCCTGTGTGATGTTCTGGGATTTGCTTTAAAAATACTTCAGTGGGCCCTGACCCAAAATAATACTCTGGAGAGCATATTCGTGCCCCCGTGGGCAGCACAGGGCATGTGCATCGTGCATGCTGAGCTGTCTGCTGGCTTCGGCTTGACAGAATCGCTGTTCTGGGCACTCTGCACAAGCTTAGGCACGAAAACAGACAGCACGCTGCTGCAATGCATTTACAGACAGAAATCTTTCTCCTAAATAATCAGAAGCTGGCAAGATTTTTTCCCAGTGGCTTTATCTTCTAAAATTTTCTTTTCTCCTTTCCATTTCTTTTTTTTTGTACAGGTAGTCGTGAGAGGCTTCAGGACAAAAATGTTTCATTTAAGGACTTGTGCCACTAAGTTGCGGCCGTTGACGGCCTTGCAGACTGTTAAGACATTCTCCCTAAACAGAGCAGCAGTAGCTAGGACTTGTCAACAGATCCGGTGTTATGCCGCTCCTGTCGCTGCTGAGCCCTTCTTGAGTGGGACTAGTTCCAACTATGTGGAGGAAATGTACTATGCTTGGTTGGAAAACCCCAAAAGTGTACATAAGGTAAGGCTCGCCGGATGCTGTTCCCCGTCCTGCCCGGTATGTTGGCGGATTCTGGCGGCAGCTCCAGGTAAGTGTGTGTGGAGGAGCCCCCCCAGGGAAGCACCGCTCGGCTCCCGCATCCCGGCCTGACGCCGCTGCCCAGGACCCGGCCCGGCCGAAACCGACCACATAGCTGCTTCTGGGCTTATTGGTGTCCAACGATCACGAGGACTTCGGTGCCTGGAGTGGACAGCTTTTTCATCCCTGCAAGGATCCGAAGACGCACTCACACCATTGTCAGGAGCTCACTTAAGGGCACCTTGAGGATAAAGTCTTGGAAGAAAAGAAAGCTCATTGAAGAGAATGGATATTCCTAAAGCTCGTCTGTCCTAACAGTCCTAAGAAGACCCTTTTATATCTTAAATGCCTTACACTCTTCTCATGTAGTTTCTGTATAAATGACGTTTTAAATAATCATGTTCAGGTTTTTCTCCTCTATTTGAAAGTTATTCCTCAAGATTTCTTTCTAATGGCTCTGTGTTACCTATAAGGACTGCATGTTTAGTTGATATAAGCCATGCCTACTATATTTTTTTCCCTAGCATGTTTTGCCAATGAATATTTATAAGCTTTAAAGTCACCTGTTGATCTTTAGGTAAAGCCGCTAGCCTGATAGAAGGCAGCGTAGTGTACCATGTAGTAGTAGAAAGAGGCTGGATTCCAGAGTCACCCAGTCTCCCCCTCCCGCATTCTTGGATTGTTGGAGAGTTAAAGTAGAATGTCGGTGAGCTACTTAGTGTAGTGCAGAGGAAGCTGCTGGCTGCCGTCATCATTGATGGGGTCTTGTCCTTACTCTTGAATCTCGGAGGCTTACCATAAAGAGGCAGCTTGCTTTGTCGCCGTTTCAGAATGCGCCATTTGTCTGATGGCTGGTGGCCACCTTGGGCTGCATGTCACTGCTCAGCGATGGAGGGGCTCCAGCAGAGGCCGTCCCTATTTCCATGGTGACTGGGGAGCCCTGCTGCTCCGGGAGCACCCAGTCTGTAAACACATTGCCTGCCCAGGAAGCAGGGTCCTGTGAAAAAAACAGTCCCTGCTTTTGTGATGTTGAATCTCAGAGGTTTCTGAAGACAGTTCCTGCGAGATTATCTTAGAATAAAACTTTGACTTCAGAGTCAAAAGGCTGTTTGTCTTGTGCCCAGGTGTAGTCCTTTGTGTTCCTTTTCTCAACCATAACCTTTTTTGGGAACCAATAGAGTGAGTTTAAGTTATATTTGGATATAGAGATAACGCACCTTGTAAGCAAGAAGAAACAGCGTGCTTATGTCGGGTGCTTATGACCGCTTAAGCCAGGAGGCTGGTCTGTGGAGGTGGACGGAGACCAGCAGCCATGTGCTGTGCTCCTGAGACACCAGAGCTGCTCCTGCTGGGAGCCTTTGACAAGTTTTTTCTTTCTTTTTTTTTAATGGGGGCATAACAGCTACATGTTTTGTTCAACCCATGGATGTGGAAATGATGTTTTTTTTTTTTTTTCTTGAAGTGTATTTTTACCACATGGGGTCAATGACGAGACCTCTTGATGACCAGAAGGCAGTGGGAGGGCCTCTGGGCTTGGGGTGGATGGCCGCAGTGCCTGTCCCTGTCCCAGGGGGGCACTGGGTGACAGGCTGCCAGCACGTCTATCAGCTGGAGTGGTTTCCTGTCTGGAGGCTGACGGAGGCATCCCCGTGGGAGAAGAAACTCCACACAGATTGATGCACCCAGCTTTCTGCCTGGTTCTCAAGTGGGTATTACACCAGAATCATGTGCATCTTCTTGAAAAGGGCTGTGAGGGAAGGGACAGGGACAGCATCAGCTAGCACGTGAGTCCCGCAAGGACCCCAGTCGTGCCCTGCGCCCACTGGGGAAGCCCTCAGCCTGGCTTGGGTGATTGTCATCTTGGAGGCTCCAGCCCTCCTTCCCCATCCCAGACAGGGAAGTGAACCACCTCTTCAAATTGAGTGTGGCCAAAAACATGATATACCTTTGTTTTTCAGGGAGAGGATCCGTAACTTTCATCCGATTTCCACAGGTACCTATGACCTGCCAAAGGCTACCTCAACAGTAGTTCATTTTACTAAGAGTGCTTCACGTGTGCTCTTGTTTTAGAAAAGGTAGTTTAGCCAGAGAGATTAAAATTAGAAGTGGCATGGGATTTCAGTGACTGGTCTTTTGGTTTTTTGTTTCCCTGTCAGAGAAGGTACGCTGAACGCTTTCCACGAGGCCAGCGTTCCTCCTGACCCTGCTGTGTGCAGTCCTTCTGTTTTGCGCAGGGCTTCTTGGGGGCTGCTCACCGTGGCATATCTGCGACTCTTTAACAGACTTTATCTTGCACTTTCTGACAGTAGAGAGAACAGTGTAAAATGGACTCCCACGAGGAGGTTGACCGCCCTACTGGAGCAGGGAGCTACGTTTTGCCAGTCTTTCAGAAGTTCCCGCTCGCTCTCTTGTGTGGTGGCTTGTGTTAGGTGAGGGGGTCACTGGAATATTTTAAAGCTAATCCCAGACCTGTGCTGTTTCTGCTGAAAACGCCTCAGCCTCAGGCTGAGCATGTGCCTGACCCATAGGGCATGCTTTGGTAAGCACCCCGCTGTTACCACGCCTCACACAATTAACTGTAATTTCCGAGTATGATCGAATTTTCAGACTGTTCAACTTTCTACAGTGCCTTGAAGCCACCTTCTACATCGGTTTTATGGCTTTTAGTTGGTTGTTATGTCCCTATTCTTAAAGACAATTTTTGTTTTAAAAAGTGTTGAATTGCAAATATTTTTTGTTTGTGGTAAAGTATGCAAACGATGCAGAGCTGCAAGCTCTTTCTTTAGCCCAGCCCCACTTCCCAGAGGTACTCTCCGGAACGTTCCCTGCCTTCTGCCTCCTTGCCCTGGGCGTTGGGTTACCTGTCCTGGCCAAGGACCTTTCCTCTGCGTGAGGCCTCTCGGCTGTCTCCTTGGCTCTCCCCCCAGACCGTCACGTGTTCTTCTATGCCCTGGTCAGGCTCCGCTGACCACTCGACCTCCCTGTCCGAGACCCTCAGCAGAGGCCTGTGAGGGATGCTTGAAAGCGGGGGCTCTTAGCCTGCTTTGTTCCACGGACCCCTCACCGAGCCCACACTGCCCTGTGTATGGTTTAATAGCTGGGTCACGCCTGCACCAGCACGGCCCCACGGGATTAATGCTCTCTGGAATTTCCTTCAAGCTTACGGACCCTTTGGTAAGAGCCCCTGCTTTAAAGCCTTCCTTCCGTAGGCTCTCAGCCATATTGGGGTAAGCTAAATGCTTACCTCTTATTTTAAAAACACTTGGCATCTGTGCTCAATTATCATTACCATTTAAGGCACGCACCTGACCTGGCCATGGGTCTCATTTTATTTAGCAAGGGACCTGCGCCCACCTCGGGTGTCACTCCTGAGCCCCTGGCTTTCCTTCTGGCCACATCTGCAGGCGGGCAGGAGTGCCCATCCACGCTGCCACTGCCCATCCTTGTCTGCCGGCTCTCCCCTTGGGCTTGTTGCCTGTTTGATTCTCCACAGGCGTCCTCTGCACGTCTGAGCTGTCTCTCCCTGTTCTGGGCTTTCTTATTTGACCCTGCTGCCCTCTTCCTAAATGGTTTCCTGCTCTTGTTCAATTGGGAGCCATCTCTTTTCATTCTTCTCATTTCTTGCCTTTACTTGTCGGCTCACAAAGTGTAATAAAGAAGCTTTTGCCCACACATGGTTGCTGTGGAGTTAGGAGCCCTGTACCAGCAGTGTTCAGGCTGTGGGTGCAAGACGATGTCAGCTCACACCTCTGAAGGGCAGGCAGGTGGGCCGAGCTGGAGACCTGCCCACGCTGCCGTCCTCACCGAGGCCCTTTTGCTGCTTCCCTGCACACTCAGGAACCATGGTCCTGTGATTTTCTATAAGGAGCCAGCCAGGTGGAGGAAAGGAAACAGGTGCCACATTGTCGCCAGGACGCCTGCCTCCCTGCCCTGCAGCTTGGATGCTGACCTTGCCGTGGCTGTGCCCCCAGTTCTGACCTGGCCTCGATGGCGCCTCCTGGGCTGGGGCTCTGCCCAAGTTCTAGACCTTTGCCTCTACGCCACCCTCAGCCTGGCGTGGGTGCGGTCCCCAGGCCTATCAGGTAGAGTAGGTCCTCACCCAGGAGAGAGCACAGGGAATTCTGAATATGCTACCTTTCCAAAGAACAGCTGATTTCAGAAATCTGTGGAGTGCTTTACTGACGCTCTTTATCTCTGGGAGGAAATCACGAGTCATTTTAGTGATGGCAGTCTGGTGCTTGGCGTGCTACGTTTGAGTACTTTAGTCTTATGTAGGAGACTTAGGGAAAACGAAAATTACACTTACATGCCTTTAAAGCCCCAGGTAGACCTACATGGGATCTCAGCCATCAAGGCCGTTGGACAGCATTTGGAAGTTGCCCTTGATGATGTCTCTATTTGTCAGAAAGGAGGCATCTCAGTGGGGGTGACTTACATTTGTTAGATCAGTTAAACAAGCTGAGGGTGACTTCCCTAACTTGAGCACAATGTTTTACTCATAAGGGGTTTATGGTCATAGTTCAGTTAGCAGGATAAAATGATCACCTTAGGAAAACATAGGCAGCCTGATGTAAGGTCTTGACTTTGGTATAGCGGTTTACAGCTCATGGCATAGTTTCACTGTTTAAATCAAGAGCTGTATGGGGTGGCTGCTGTGTGCCAGGAAGCAGACCGGGTGCAGGCGCACCGTGGTCAATCCAGTGGTCCCATGTCCCAAGCACACAGCCGGGTGGGACAATTAGATCAGTTAAAGTAGCTAAATAGGACCCAGAAAAGCTTCCCGAGGGAAGTCAGGTGTGCCGAGCTCCGAGGGTAAGGAAGCAGACTGACCTTGGGACAGGGCATTCCATGCGCGGGGAAAGCACAAGTAAAAGCAGAAAGACGTGAGAGCCCTGAGAAGGGTCTGGAAGGACTTGGTGAGCCCTTCCAGGGTGACGGGTGGGAGGCTCGGGGTCTGCAGCCACAGGCAGCGTGTGGAGGCAGCAAGGAGCTGCCAAGAGCTGGAGTGGCCGCATGAGCGCAAGACCAAGCAGGCGACGTGCGGTGGGAGCGGGGCCCTCTCGGCAGGCGGGAGGGGGGAGTTCGGGGCCGCTGCACAGAGTGGAGGCTGTGTATCCAGAGTTCAGGGCAGAGAGCCCGCACGGCTGTTTGAGTCTTGTCGGAGTTTAAGGCAGAGGGTCACTGGGTCTCGGCTGTGACCCTAGTAAACGGCCCCAAACCCAGGCGTTGAAAGCACTGACAGCGTACAGCTTGTTCTGGGGGCCGGCCGGGCGGGTCCCCTGCTGGCGGCGCTCCCTGCCACAGGTGACGGTTGGTGCTGGCTGCTCACTGCCCCCTCATCGTCCAGGGGCCTGGAGCCACTTCACACCACACCCAGGGCAGCTCCAGGAAGGAAGGGCCACATCCCGGGGGTCAGAGCCGGGTGGGGAATGGACTGCATGTCCGGATGGGAGGAGCAGAAAGTGCCTTTGCAAAAGGAACGTTTGTCCTGGGGCCGGAGAAATCCGTGGCCATGAGCAGCCTCCCACAGGTCCTTTCTCGTAATCACCTGATACAGGGACTGCGTTCAGTCCAAAGCACAGTCCTGGGAACATAGTTCTGGTGTCAGCAGTTATCAGGTAGCATGCCCGGGTGTTCATCAGGGCTTTATCCCACATGGATACTGAGGAGATAGCAACGCTTGTCTGGAAAGAACCGCACACCTCTGCCGTGCGTCCTTTTAAAACGGCAGCCTGCATGTAACCGAGTGTAACTCAAGCCTGGTTTCTTCAGCTGTGGACAGGAATACCTAAATAACACCCTGAGTTTCGACTGACTTCACGAATATGCAGCTCCTTAGTGCTGATTCAGGCCGACCTCTCTCTCTTTGCTGCCAGAGTTGCTGACTCATAGGTGCCCTGGGACGGGAACTCTGAATGGGACGTGGGGTCTGGGCTGAGCCCGAGGCCTGGTGGGGGGGGGGGGCTGAGCACGGCGTGGTGCTGCCGGGTGCCCTGCCCTGCTGGTCGATGGAGAGGCCCGAGTCCAGCCCTGAGCATCCTGTGGCTCTCTGTTGAGATTCAGGCATGACCTGAAAGCAGAAATCTCTTGCTGCTGCGTGATTGTTCCGTAAAACCACAACTTCCCCAATAATAATAAAAACATCTCTTGCTGAAGTTCCTGCGCAAATGGGCTCCCCAGGCCGCACCCACACTTGCCGTGTTCTCTTGAAAGGTTTTCAGTGTGGGAGTGATCCCAGCAGCCACCGGTGGGGGGTTTGGGGTCTCATTTCTAGGATAGTTCCAGGAAAGGGTAGGTGCCCCCGAGGTGGAATAGCTTTATGGACAGCCCTGGAAGGGGGGTAGTAGTGACCTCTAGGCCATCCTTCTTGTGTTTTCAGCAAAACAGTGGAGGGCAGGTGCACGGTCAGCTCTGGTGGAGGCTGCCCTCCAGCTTCCCGGAACTTTAGGAGCGAATGTAAGACCTGCCAGCTGGCTTTCTGAGCGCAGAGCGCCCTCCGTGGCCAGGGCGACGTGCCTCCCTGGGAGCAGCGCTGGAGGGCCTTGCTGCGGGTGCGGACGTGTGGGGAGCAGGGCGACTGGGGCCGCATGGAGAGGCGTGCCTTTTCCCGCCGTCTGGCTGAATAGAACAAACCAGCCAATCCTTCATTTCCACTGTCCACGGATCAAAATCCTTGGTAGCATGTTGCTTTGAGAAATCAAATTATTGAAGACCACCCAACAGAAATTCATGAGTATTTATCAGCGTTTGAGAATTCTGTTGGTCCTGTGGATGCGATGCTCAAGACCATGATGGCAGTTTCTAGAAATGAGTTGCTGCAGCAGCTGGACCACGGACGAGCACGTGAATCTGGTTTTTGCATGCCCATTTAATGGTTTGGGTGTATTTGGCAAAGGCTATTAATAAAGACGCTTGCGTGGCGCTGCAGCTCTGATTCCTGGCCCAGCGTCTCTTGGTCATGAGCTGTGCCCTTGAGCCCGGGGTTCGGCTTGTCCAGCGAGGAGGCCAGGTCGTGTCCACCTCTGCGACCCCCAGGACCGTTGTCTTAAGAGTCCTCTGCAGAGACACTGTGGGGATTGTTGGAGTGAGGCCGTATTCTGGGTCCAGGTGGACGTCGCGGTGGGCTGAGGTGCAGGTGGGGAGGGCGGCCTTCGCAGAGGCCTCCGTAGGCGTCTTTGGGTGAGAGGAGATGGCCAGCTCGACTGGCACAGAGCGGTGCGCAGTAACGGGCGGGGCTGGGGTGGGCACAGGAGCCTGCGGTGAGGCAGCCCGGACCCGTGGGCTTTGCGTGGCCTCCTCTGTGCATGGTGAGCCAGCTGTCTCCTCTCGCCTACACCCTGAACACACGTGGGTGTGCATGCAGGGGCTCTTAAACTGTGAAGAGCTGTGCAGCCACAGGAGTCCCACTGCATAGCCTACACTCATCACTTCATAGACGAGAAAACACGCCAGGGGGCTGAAGGGGCTTCCCTAACTCGCCCTCAGGACCCAGCCAAACGGAGCGGATGGGCGTGGGGTGCTGAGAATGAATCATGTGGAGGGCCAGCTGCGATGAGGCACCTGGAGACGGGAGCATGTCTGCAGGTGCCTTACCTGGATGGCGACTGGCCTCGTGGAGGCCTGGCATGGAGGGGCTGGCTGCTGGGCACGTGACGGAGCGCCGGGATGTGCTCGCTGTTGCTCTGGGAGGTTGCTTTGTGCCCCTTGCTCAGAAGAGCGGGAGCTCCCGTGTGGAGCATTCTACAGGGGAATGTCACGACCAGAGGAATTTGGCCCTTGAGGCCTCATCTGAATCTGCCGACCTGATAAAGAGGGCAAAGTCTGCCTCACTGAAGTGCTGATGTGCAGAAAAAGCAGTTTGTTCTCTGGTGAGCAGTCGGACACCTGTCGCTGGTCAGTGCCTTTTGACATACCCTCGGTTCCTAGAGCACGCCAGTTTCCCACACCGTCCACGAAACCTTTCTGGGAACCACGAGCCCTGGAAGGGGGTCAGAATCCTATCCCAGGGTAATCTGACAAGTGTTTGCTGAGCACCTGCTCTGTGCAAAGCACTGTACTAGATTCCTTGGGATGCTGCAGCAGAAAATTGGAAGTGTTTTTGGCCTTTCAAGAGCTTACACTCATGGGGGAGAAAGGCTGCCACAAGGAAAGCAAGCTGAGGTCCCCTTGAAGTGTGGAAAGCTTTGTGGGGAAGTGGAGGAAAGAGCAGTGATATTTGACTTGGGAAACAGAGCTCCATGCTTTTAATTATTTAAAACCAGAGGTGGCGTTCTGGTTTCCTTTCAGCCAGAAGGCTGCGTTTGAGATCCAGTGTGCTTGGTTTAAATCGTTTCAGCAGCAAGTGGTGACCATAAAGCCACTCGTGGAGGTCGGTAGAAGTCATGGGACCTCCCTCTGCGAGACCAGCAGCCCTGCTGTCTCTCTTCCCCCTTTCCTGGGTGCTGTTTGACCCATAGGTTGGCCACCGGCCTGGCTCAGGCTCTTGCTTTCCTGGGGAGGCTAACCTGAGCCCCTGTCTGACCTGTTCTTCCTTCAGAGGTAGCGTCCCCAAACCCAGGTAGTGTCCCCACACCTGGCGTCATCTGCCCCCAGCCCCCTTTCCAGGCTCACTTATTAGGCCTGTCAGGGCTTCCCACATGATAGCCTTGCCATGAGCCTCAGTGCATTGTGGGCAGGCTCGTGGTGGCGTGGCCTGGCCTGTTGGTTCCCTCTGTCTAAATGTCCTTCTTTGTCCTCTGGTTTCTGATGGCCAGCTTGTCCCTTAGCGCTCAGAGGACATGGCACTGGGCCCACCTGCCCCCCCCCCGCCTCAGTTGGGCCTTCCCTTCACCCTTAGCTAGTCTGAGTGCACCCACCTGCTGCTATGAGGAGCTCGCTGGCTGGCTTTACTTTTCCTTCCTGAGAGTTAGGAGCTCCTCTTATCAGACTTTCTAGCACACTATGCGTACTCAGCCTTTGGAAGATAATTGCCGAACTGAGGCAGCGTTGGATTTTTAGAAATAATGGCCTTGTGGTGTGGGAGTAGCTCTGTCTGAACGCCTGCTTCGCATGTATGAGGTCCTGGATTCAATCCCCAGGGTCTGAAAAAACATGGTATTCTCATTTCTCACGTAGTACATTTTGCACACCTCGTACACACCTTTAAAAGGTGTTTACGTGTGATGAGAACGTCATTGATCCCTCTGGGTTCTCTTGCCAGCGTAGAAAGTTGGCCTTCTAGGAGCACTTGCCACCCCTCGCCCCGTCCTCTGGCCCCATGATCTCAGCACTTCTTCAGGCTCCCCTCTTCCAGCAGCTTCCCACCATTTGCAGGTAATTTCCAGCCTTGCACACCTACTTTAATATTTTAAACTTTTCCCACCTTTACCTTCAGCTTTATCTTCTGGCGGTCAGAAAAATTGTGTCTCTTTGTTGGCAAATGTACTTTGAAGGCAAAGCAAGGACACATTTCCCTTGCTTTATGAGTTGTGCAACAGACGCAAACTCAGAGGTTGGAGAGGTGTGTGACATGAGGGATTGGGGCTGGGGCTTGGTGGCCTTTTCATTCTCTCCTCAGAAAGAGCTGGTGGCCGTGTGGTTGAGGAGCAGTGAAATCTGGAAAGCAGCCCTGAGAGGGGACTCATTTTGTGCCTGACAGGGTACAAAAGTTCCACTCAGCCCTGGAGAGTCAGCACTAATTTATTCTCCCTTTGCAGGTGGAGAACTAGACAGAGGGCTGATAAGTAGCTTTCCCAAGTGGTGACGCATGAGGTGGAGCTTGGGGTTCCCGCTTGCCTTTGTCTGACTCAGAAGTACCTGAACCAGGCCCTGAAGCCCAGGTACTATGCTTCCCCGTTTAAGGAAGCCACAGGTGGGAAGCGGGTGTAGCTCAGTGGTTGAGCGCCTGCTACCCATGTATGAGGTCCTGGGTTCGGTCCCTGGTACCTCCTTAAAAAAAAGCCACAGGTGAAAAGCCGTCTGTTGATCATGGAACTTTGTCTTCATTCTTTTTGATGGTGATATGCTCTGAAATTACGGTGCTAGTAAACCACGTTTTCCCCCGTTAGCCAGTCACCGCTTTCTCTTGAAATATTTCCAGACGTCGTAGGCGGGTAGCCTTCCTTTAAGTCTTTTTAAATGGCAGAAACCTCATGGTAAAGGCCTGGTTTCTCTTGGTGGTGGTATTCGGCTGATTTCAGCACATTCATCGAGTGTCTGCTATGGGCGCAGTTGCTGTCCCTACCTCATAAAACTTGAGGGGACTCCAGGCAAAGAGCAAGGGATGAGGGTGACTCCAAAAGTCCGAAAATCAGCTAAGGCAGCCAAAGTAGATAGGGTTTCTTTTTCTCATGCTGCCAGTTGCCTGGAGCCACTGGCAGAAGCACAGGCTTGAGGCGATGCTATCGGGTCCGGGGCCCCCTCCCTAGTCTATCTTTCATGCTTGTAACCGCTCCACAAGATGGCTGTTGCACCTCCAGCAATCACATCTACATTCCAGACAGGAAGTCGGTGGAAGAGGCCAAGGGCTTTCCTTTCTTGAAGATTCCTCTTTATTTGGGAAGGAACTTCCCTCGGCACCTTCCCAGCTGGCTGGTTGCTGCCAAGGGAAACGACTCCTTCAGATTAGCCTTGCCGGCCACAGACAGCTGGGCTCTCGGGGTAGGGAGAGTGTTTCTGGGACGTTGGTGAGAACCAACAAGGAAGCATAAAAATAAACTCTCAAATGGAAATAAGTTTTGCGAGGGAAATAAATTAGACACCAAGATTCTAGTGGGTGAGCAGAATGGTCAGGATAAGGTGAGCTAGGCGTGCAGAGAAAGGGGGAAGAGTATTCCAAGCAAAAGGAGCGGCAGACGGTGAGGCCTAAGGGAGACAAGGAGTTGGGCGTCCTTGAGGAACTGAAAGGGGCCAGGAGACCGGGGCATCAAGAGACGGCCCAGAGAGGCAGGAAGAAGTTAGAGAAAGGAGTGATGCGAGCTGTTAGGTTACTATTAGCTGCTTGCCCGCATGCCTGCCTCTAAAAAACAACTGCCCTGTGGAGATTGGACTGGAGGGGACGGGAGCAGGGGTGAAGAGATGTCAGGACCGTGAGAGTCATCCAAACTATGGGAGAGTGGAGGAGATTTGGGGTCACTGGGGACTGCGTTGTCAGGCCTTGATGGATTGAGGTTGGGTGGGAGCAGAGGACAAGGGAGTTGGCTCACGTCTCTGGTTTGGGTGGTATGGGTGTGGTGGTTTTGGAGAGAGAAAAAATAAGCCTTGTATTTTCTATGAATTGGGCAAGTGTATGGAACATTCAGGAAGAGGAGCAGCTAGGCCCAGGAGGGTGTGAGTCTGTGACTCAGAGAGCTTGGACAGGAGGGAAGGTTTGGGGAGTCAGCAGGAAAACAGGTGCTGGTGGGCCCACCAGGGAGAGGGTGTAGAGGACCCCAGTTGGCACCCAAGCTTCCTACCCAGGGGTCGGGAAACAGCGGCTGGCAAGGCCAGGGGCAGAGGAGCCGCAGGCCCAGAGGACGCGGGTTGGCACTGGAGCATCCGATGGCGACCGCGTCCCTGGCGGCTTCCGTGACGCAGGGGCCTGGGAGCCTGGTTGAGAGGCCTAACCAGGGAGGCAGGGTGGCAGGCCTGGGGCGCCAGCAACGCCTGAGGGAGCAGGGAAGGTGGAGGGGCAAGGACGGGGGTTATTTGTGGCTAGGAAGGGCACGCGGGAAAGGAGAAACTGCGGGACTTGGAGCGTGGGAGGTCCGGGTGAGGCGGTGAGAGCGGGGCGCCCAGAGCCCGGGAGGGGGATGCATGGGGAGGCAAGGGCTGCTGCTCCCTATCAGAGGGCAGGCAGGTGAAGGCGCCAGCTCCTGGGGGTGCCCCATGGAGTCAGCTCGGCCTGTGCCTGGGAGGGGCGGTCCCTCCTGGCACCCCTAGGAAAGGGCCCAAGTGACCCCCAGGCGATGGGGGCTGGGAAACAGCGTGGGTGTGACCTTCAACCTGAAAGCCCCCTTTTCAGGCAACTGTTTTTGACTCTAACTTCCCTACATTAAAACAGTCACCCATGTCAAGATGTGTGCGGCCGCGGAGCCGCCGCATTCCACAGGGAACGTTTCCATCCCCCAGTCCCAGTTTGAAGGCCCTTTTGAGCCGCCCTCCCGGGGCCCCCGCCAGCCCACGGCCTCAGCGGGAAGTGGGAGGGGGCCGACTGGCCCCCGTTTCCCCTGGGCAGTGGGGGAGTTTGGGGCTGTCTGAAGGGAGGGGCGGCCGGGCGGCGGCCCCAGCATCCCCTCTCACCCCCTCTCAAGGGGAGTCCCAGCAGCGCAGCTGTGCTGGTATGAACCAGCTTTTTCTGGCCGCCTCCAGCGCCGGCAGAGTTTCCTTCAGTTGGTTGTCCTCAGCCAATTGAAAATCACCTGGAGTTTTAGCCGAGCGCAAAAGGTCAGAGAGCGGAGGCCCAAGTGTCAGGATCGCCGCCCCTCCTGGAGGTCTGCGGCCTTCACCTCAGGCCCCTGGGCCCCCCTGAGGCGGAAACACCTCGTTTTTTTTGCCTTCTATCCACCCAGCCCTGTTCTGGGCTGGCTTTGTCAGGGCGGCTTTGTCCCGTGCCCTGAGCTTGGTGGCCGCTGGGGTTGGAATCCGCCTGAGCGCTGCGCCCTTCCCCGTGGAGGCCCTGGGCGACCTTGCAGGTGCGTGCAGCGCCTTAGCTCACAGGCGGGCCACGGTGAGCGCCCGCTGCTCTCTGCTGGCTGTTCTGGCTGCCCCGACCACGGTGTCGGTTACTCACTCCTCTTGGCGGGGTTCAGAGACCAGGTGGACTTGGACTTCCACTGACCCTGCTGGCGGTCTGGAGACCACACAGCACTTGCCCGTCACGCTACGGGACCCGCTCCAAAAAGGGCCTTGCTACGGGTAGTGGCTTTGCCACTGTGCTTCCCGACACTTGGTGACTGTGAAGTAGGAAAAAAGATGGTCTGTCCTCCCACAGCTGTCCAGTCCCCGGGCCAGCCCCTCGGCTCAGCCCCCTCCCAGAGGCCTGGCTGGGTGGGAGAGGTAGCAGTGCGGGAGCAGGTTTGGGGTGAAGAAGACATTTGGTTAGTTGGCTCTTTTTTTCCTCCTCCCCAAATAGACTTTATATTTTAGAGTAGTTGTAGGTTTACAGAAAAATCACGCAGAAAGGAGAGTTCTCATATACCTGCCCCCCCCCCCCGTTTTCCCTATTAATATCTTGCATTCGTGTGGTGCATCTGTTACAATTGAGGAAACAATATTAGTAGAATTAAAAGAACTGAGGTCCATAGTTTCGGCTAGAGTTCACTCTGTGTTGGAAGGTTCTGTGTTCTTTGCTTTTTCATCTTTATGGTGGTAGCATATACAGCATAAAATTTCCCGTTAGCACTTTCAGGTATGCAGCTCCGCGGTATTAATTGCGTCCCCAGCGCTGTGCCACCGTCCCCGCTGCTGGGTGGGGTGGAGCTGGGCTGACCCCGGGTCGGAGAGCTCTGGCAGTGCCTCCCTAAGCGGCAAGTGCCTCCAGGAGGAGGCGGCGCTGCAGGAAGAATCGGTGCCCCACACAGTGCTTGAGGGCGGCCGGCCTGGGCCTGTGCTGGGGCCACTTTCCGCAGCGAGCTCCCTACGGGTTTGTCTTCGTGTTCGTGTGCCAGAGAGGGGGCCTCACCCCTGGCAGCTCACGTGGGGTGCCTCCCACCTTCTCGCACGGGAATCATTCTTTTCTCTTGCGGAAATGCTTGCCTGTTACCCATGTTAGAGCAAGACTCAACGGTAAGCTTTGGCAGGAGCCAGTTTGGTGGAGAGTTCTAATAAAGAACTGTCTAGGGAGGTTCCGGATCCTGGATTTCTGTAGCAAAAGTTATAGTAGTGCCTTCTGCAAAGGAAAGTTTGCAGACTGCTTTCTTAATGTCCCCAATTATCAGAATTACATTTGTATAAGATACTTTCTTATACAAATGTTTTTTGGGAGGTGTTAGAAGAGAGACTAAAATATCTTCTACTTTCAGTAGATAAATAATACACTGAAAATTAACCAGAAAGGTACAACCAGTAAAACACTTGACTAGCTTTTTGAAAAACCGTTTGAAGTTGTTATTGAGGTATAATTCACATAACATAAACTTCACCTTTATAGATGTGCAATTCAGTGGTTTTTAATACATTCATAATATTGTGCAGCCATTCCCACGATAGTTTGATTTTAAAGTTCTTTTCTTAGCGCAAAAGGAATATGTTCTTATTGTAGAACCATTTAAACATTTGGCAAAGCTCTCCACAAAATCTGTTTGTAAGGGGAGAGACTAGACCACCCTCCCCGAGCCAGATGCCCAGGCGTGCGCCTTGTCCCTCTCCGGTTGACTCTTGTAACGCTGCAGCACGGAGGACCTCAGAGCGCCATCTCGTGGTTCCTGGTGCCGCGCCTGCCTCCCGCTCGTCCCCAGACGCGGGCAGGTGAGGAGCAGAGCTGGAGAGCGCCTTGCCCAGGACGGGCCCCTCTCCAGGATTTCAAGATGATCCAAGGTGTTGTGGCTCGTTTCGTGACCCAGAAAAGGGAGTTGAATCTATTCTGAAATGAGTTGACCAGTCTTGCAGTCTTTTTTCTAGAAAAAGTATATTTCTTCCCGATTTCTAGGTATGGTGATTGTCTTCTTGTGAGTTGCCCAGCAAGTGGGGCCTGGGGCCAAAGCTTCCGTGCTGCTTGGCAGGTGCCCTTTCCAGCAGCCTGCGCCTCTTCTTCACCAGGACTCTGCAGTGACCTTGCAGGCTGCCCGCTCCCTGGGAGCACTGCCTGCCTTTCTCCTGTCCTCCGGCCTGCCACTTCCGGAGAGGTGCTTATGAATGTATTAGAGTGCTCTTGTTTTCTCACTTTTCTTTCTCCTAGAAGAAAATCACCAATAAATTAATTCAACCTAAATTGTATTGAGCAGTGATTGTAATCCTTTGTTGCTTTTTTAAAATATACTTTTTATTTTTAAAAGATACTTAGATTACATAAAATGTTACATAAAAAATTATAAGGGATTTCCATATGCCCCACTTGCCAGAGCTCCCACTTCTCCCCACATTAACAACGTCTTTGATTAGTGTGGTGTGTAATGCTTTGTAAAGTGTAAAATGGTGCATAGGCTCCTCACCATTCTGAGGCTTCAGCTTCTCTTCAAGGAACTTTGCTGATTTAGGTGGGATCAGAGTCTATTGATGGAAGAATCTTAGAAACTAGAAGATGTATGGCAGAGAAGAAAAACAGTGTTTTCATGTTTTTTCTAAACTCCGGTTTTTAATGGTGTTTGTTTTGTTTTCTCCCAGTGGAACTTTACTAAGTCGAAGTATATCTGGCCTTTAAAATAAAGAAAAATTTTAAAAAATTCATATCTTTTTATGAGACGAATAAGCTATTATAGTTCACAGTATCAGTGCACATTGTAAATCAGATCATGCAAACATGAAATAAAACAGCAGGAAAATAAGTATACGGGTTAGTTCATACTAGCACAAAGGAAATTCAGACCAACCAGGAAATTTTCCATCTGGCTTTCCTGAGTGCTTCCTTGCCGCATCATGTGCTAAATGCCTCTAGCTTCATTTCTCAGGGTTTTCAACAGACTGAATATGAAGAATAGATAATTTTGTCCCCATTTTGTAGATGAGAAAACTGAGGCACATAAAGTTCAGTAACCCCAGAGCTAGTAACTGCGGAGCTTGGATTTGAATTTAGACATCTGGCCCCACTCCCTGAGCTCTTGGCTCTAAAAGGGCCTCTCCTGAAGTCTGGAGAAGATTGTTTCTCCAGAGGTCCCCGAGGGAAAGCTCCACATCTGGGAACCTTGGGCTGCCTCATCCATAAAGGGTCGCATTTACGTGAGGCAGAAGGGTGTCGGGAGCAGGTAGCATGAGCAAGGCAGCCGGGAGTGGCTGGCCTTAGGGTTGTTGGGGCAAGAGGGCGTGTTCAAGGGGAGTAATAAAAGGAGGGCGCAGGGGGCCCAGAATGAGGGGGTCGCCTTGCTGGGGGCAGACCAGGAAGCCGAGCTTGGCTAGCAGGCAGGAGAGGTGCCTCGCCTGGGGAGAGCGGCTCCCTTTCTGCAGGTGCAGTCGAGGATCGAGGTCGTGGACTCAGGCGAGCAGTGAAGTAATGCTGCGTATCTTCTTTGTCTTTTTAGTCATGGGACATATTTTTTCGCAATACCAATGCTGGAGCCCCCCCAGGCACCGCCTACCAAAGCCCCCCCACGAGCCGTGGCACCCTCTCTGCCGTCTCCCGCGCGCAGTCCCTGGTGGTCGCGCAGCCCAACATTGACAAGCTCGTGGAGGACCACTTGGCGGTGCAGTCCCTCATCAGGGCGTATCAGGTAAGACCAGCGGCTGGCCAGTCCGCACGGCCCCCCGGGGCACGTTGTCGGACCCTCCTGCGGGGCTTCCGGAGGCCCTGCATGGACTACAACAGGAGAAAAGGAGCTCGGACATTCTGGCCTTATTTGGGCAGACCCTCTGCCACCTTCAGCGCCTGCCTGTAAATGGCTCCTTGTTTCTTCTCGGAAGTTGGCAAGGAAGAGGTGGGTGCAGGTGGAGAAACTCAGTATTTCCACACCAAGGAGAAGCAGCTGATCAGCAGCAGTGCCATCTCCAGGAGTCAGCAGTGATGTTCTGGCTGAGCTGCCGGTGCTGGCAGGGTCTGTGGGGTGAGGCGGTCCCAGTGCTGGAGGTGGGAGCCCGGTCCTGTGGTCAGGCACAGGGGCCTCTTCCTGGGGCAGGTGTGTGCCTTGTCCCTGATCCTTCTCCTGGGGTGAGGAGATGCCCAGGGCTGTGTGCAGAGCACGGCTGCGAGCGCTCAAATGCCCCGCGCAGCGCACACCTCTGCAGGTCTTTCCCCGCCCGCGGCCTCAGTGCCAGCTCCAGCTTGGCCTTTTGGTGACTTGGCAACTGCTCGCCTTCTCACAGTGCTAGCAAGGAATTGTGCAGCAACTGTCAGGGCCATTTAAGGGGTGTGCCTTCTCACTCTGTTTTCAAACAGTCAGCCTCCGGTGGTGGAGCTCCTTGCCGGCCGCTGTTTTCGTCTCTGACTGCTGTCCCTACGCAGCAGCACCAGGGACAGAGCCGGAGCCACCCACGCAGACCTGCTGTGAAAGGCAGGCTCTTCCTGAGAACCTCCCATGCTGCAGTTTCCTTCTGTGGCCCAAGCCGAGGAAGGCTTTACACTGGAGTGAGAATTCCAGAGCAGTTATCCAGGAAAACTGTCAAGAAGCTCAGCCCCACGAGCCCTTTTAGAACTCTGAAGTTTATCGCGACCTGAAGTCTGTCCCTTTTTTTTTAAAAAAAGTGCATTTCTGTGTAATAGTCCTCTCTCTCTCTCTCTCTCTTTATTTTTTAAGTGATATTGTAATATTTTATACAAAATATTTATTTAGGATAAGGTTCAACATTCAAGTAATTCAGTGGCATTTATTATGTTTTTGTTATGTACCAGGAGCATTGCTCAGAAAATTGACGAATAACAGACTTTCATTCCTTCTTTTACCTGCTTAATTATGTTGTGTGACAATTTGGTATATTTTGTACAATGATTTATGGCTCCTAGGTTGCCTGGGGGCCACAAACGAACACAATAGTCCTTTTAAGATAAGCTCTTCAGAGATTATTTAAAAATTCTTGCCTGAATTTATTGGTGCCTGTGGTCTAAGAAAGGTTTGTATGAAATAGAGCTCATTTAGCCCTTTCCATCTCTCACTGAACCTTTTTAATGACTGATTTGTATTGTTGCTTCCAGGTCAGGGGTCACCACATTGCAAAACTTGATCCTCTCGGCATTAGTTGTGTAAATTTTGATGATGCTCCGGTAACTGTTTCTTCAAACGTGGGTGAGAATTAATCTGAAAACACTAATTTTAATGTGATTTTACTTTTTTTGCCCCTTCCCTCTGTTCCCTCCTGTCCTCCTGTGTGCGCCCTTCCCCGCCCACTGTTGGCCCCGCCTCGTAGATACGAGGGCACCATGTAGCACAGCTGGACCCCCTGGGGATTTTGGATGCTGATCTGGACTCCTCCGTGCCAGCTGACATTATCTCGTCCACAGACAAACTTGGTGAGGGCTGAGAGCAGTCAGTGCTATGTCGCTTGGGCTCTTCTCTTTCTCTCAGCTTGCTGCAGCCAGATGTTCACAGACGGGGGGAGGGCTCTCCAGTCTCCTTTGCTCTGATCACTTGAACTTAGTAGGTAATGCAGCATCCTGAGCATATGTGGACGCAGGTTATTTTTAACCAGCCTTTCAGCCACATTGCATCAGCTCAATTGTCAGGCCCAAATTCAAAAAATACAAAAATTTGGGACAGAAAAGATTGCCCACCTGGGTCAGTTGGAACAGAAGGTACTTCCAAGAGACACTCTTTTTTGGCCTCGGCTTTCCACATGTCCAATGCAGCAGTGCCCTCGACCCGAGCAGAGGCCGTGGTGGTGTACTGGGCCAGTCAGGGCCTTGCTGGGTGCAGCTCTGCTCAGAAACTGTCTGCACGCCTTCCCGCCCCAGAGCACCGCAGGGCCTGCATTCGCCAGGCCCCCCTTTGCGACCCTTACTGGGTGAGCTCCCGAGCAAGTCGTGCGGTTGGGTTTTCTGATTGTTCAATCCAGTGATCACACGGAGGAAACTTTGGAAGGCGTTCCCGCAGGGAGGCTCAAGGCCTTTGGGAGGTGCGTGTGTAGGGCACAGGCTTTTGCCACATTCGCCCTCCACTCCTGCCCTGTGATGCTGATGGCCCTGCAGGGCTAGGCTAATGCCAGGGTCATTGTGGCTGAGCGCTCACCTGCAGTGGCTTCTAGAGGTTAATCTGCTTTCAGTCGCCCCACTGCTAACCTGCACTCAAGAACGGAAGACCAGAGGTGTTCACAGGGACCATTATGCATGCTAATCAATCTGATCATTTCCTGCCTAAAGACTGCTCTTTGGGAGTGGGGTTCTCTGTCTGCCCTTTGGGGGAGGGGAAGGCATAGAAGTCTCTGGAACACCCTAAGGTCCTTACGGGGCATGGTGCAGTCATGACATAGGTCCGAACCCTTCAGGTGACCTTAGATGTCAGAGGGCACTGACTCTGGCATTGATGTCAACATGTTGTAACTGTTCTTTGTTTTGTTTTCCAAAACATCCGTAGATCATAGAGGGTTTCCTTTATGTTTTGCACATGCCCTTTAAGAGTTTTAGAAAGAAAGTTTATGGGAAGCGGCTGTGGCTCAGTCAGTGGGGCTCCCGTTTGCTATGTGGGAGGCCCCGGGTTTGGTTCCCGGGGCCTCCTGGTGGGGGCGGGCCCGCCCACGCGGCGTGGTTGGCTGACCTGGCGAGCACAGGCAGCAAGGGGGGGATAAATGAATAAATAAATAAAATCTTAAAAAAAAAAAAGAAAGAAAGAAAGTTTAGTGAAAACCTTTTGGATATTATTTAATAGGGCAATATAGATTGCCCTAATGTTTGTTGGGGAAGAACCCTGTTACTTATTCACTGGAGAATACCTTGTGGCTCGGAGAGGAAGTGGTGAACTTGGAGCCTCTTTTCTACTGCTCACCAGCAGCTTGGAGATACCTGCCCTGTACCGTGGTTGGGATGCCAGGTGGGGGCAGCCTGCCCCAGCAGGCCTCTCAGCCTATCAGCCTGAGGCTGTCACCCTGTGCCTGCTTGTGTCCCAAAGCCCCTCCAGGGGCCAGGCAGTGTGTCCACTCCTGCTGCGGAAAGGCAGGTACCACCCAGGTGCTGAGGGCAAGGTGGGGCCCACCCCAGGGCTAAGGGGGGTGGGGCCCCCAGGTGCTGAGGGCAACTGGAGCGTGGGCCATCAAGGCCTGGGGGCTGGGGGAGTGGGACCCTGCAGGGGTGGGCTGCCTTGCTGCTGGCTCCTTCCCAGAGGACGCAGGGCCGGCTCCCTGGGGCTGTTGGGGAGAGGAGACCGTGACAGTCCTGAGCTGCGCTGAGCATTGGTGCCAGCAGGGAGTCGCAGAACCTCCTTCTCTACACGTGTGAAACGCCCGAACAAGGAAGGGGGGCACGCAGGTGACCCAGTGGCACTCTCCCACCTGAAACTACATTTTGCCAGGTCCTCTTCCCCAGTGGCATCTGCAGTGGCCAGTTTCTTGGCACCCTAAAATGGGCCTTTTCCAGTGGTTCTCAACTGACTGCACGTTAGGACTCTCTGGGAAGCTTCAAAAACTGTGCTTTGCCTGCTGCAAACTCAGTAGATCCACACAGGAGCAGGGAGCAGGCGTCAGGCAGCAGGCAGGTGACTCCAGCCCACATGGTCTTTGAAGGGCGAGGGCTGCCGAGACCCCTCTACATCTCCCTGCTGATCAGGGCACAGCTCTGCTGGTGGCAGAGTCAGGGCCAGGAGCTGGGGCTCCTGGTTTGGGGGCTCCTGGGGCCTCGGTTGTCTTCTCTGGAAGAGTGTCCAGGGGTCTGTGCTTCAATGAAGTCCTGCTTCCGGGTTTAGCAACACCATAGCAAAGGTGAGAGGGAATAAGGGGCTTGGCAAAACTTTATTCACAAAATCTCCCTTTCCTTTCCATTTTTTTTCCTTAAAGTTTTTAAATCCTTTTATTGAATATTTTTATCACATTCAAAGATTCAAACGCAGGTTACATATTTGCCAATAAAATACACAGATCTCCAAACTGGCAAGAGGACTTTGTGAAGCAGGAGGCCAAGCCCACAGCGGTGGCCCAAAGCTTGCTCAGAAGTGGGGGCAGGGGCCCTGCCGGAACCAGGAGAAGGTCAGTGCGCGGGTCCTTCCTCTGTAGGAGAAAAGGGCATTTCAATCCTGCGAATTTGAAATTGTATTAAAAATATTTATCTTTCCAGTACAAAGAGTTGAAATGGTATAAACCCTTTATATATTCAGATCTCTAGGAAGATAAGTCTTGAATGAGCTCATGCATGATTTGGGCAAGGTCTGTAAGAAAATGTGTCTTTAGTCCAAAATGTGGCCAGTGTGTGTCTGTGAGATGCGTGGCGGTGCCTAAAGCACTCTAAGCTCACTGATGAGAGCCCAGCTGTGCGTTACTAGCTGTGAGGCCTGAGGCCAGTGGCTTAACCTCTCTGTGCCTCCTTTCCCTCACCTTTAGGTGGTGGGAATCGTACCCACCTCCCAAGGTTGTTTGAAGATTGAAATGAAGCAGACTTCTTAGAGAAGAGGCTGGGGTATGCCAAGCTCTGTGAAGGTGTGAGCTATTGTTAATAGCAGCAGCAGCCTTGGGTTCTGGGATGGAGAGAGGTCAAGTTATGTAGCCCAGGATCACACAGGAGTCAGTAATGATCGAGAGCGTGAACGGGAGGAAGTGAAAGGAAGCAGTATTGGTGTCTGGGCAGGAGCTCGCCAATGAAGAAGTGAGGATGCTTTGTGTGTGTCTGAGGCGCAGGGCCCAGGCCAGTGGACTGGGCAGGAACGGTTTCTTTAGGCCCGCTCGGTCCCCTTCTGGTCAGCGCGAAGCCTCCTGACTCTGGCCAGCCTGGGCCTCGCGCAGCCTCTTCCCAGAGTTCAAATCGTCTCCCCGTCTCTGCTTAGCCGTCCTTCCCATCTCCCTGTGGATGCAGGCGTAACTTCTCCGTTTTCTTGTGGGGAGGCAGGCTCAGAGCAGTGATCACATTTTGAATGCAGCCCTGTGTTTTCGGTAGAGTATACCCTGCCCATTTCTGGAAAAGAATAAGTGCAGGGCCAGCGACGGGGCGAGCAAGGCTGCGGTACACCAGCATTCGAGACTGAAGCCATTGGAGAAGCTGTTCCAGAAGAAGACTTACACCACCACCGTGGAAGTGCTTTCCCTAGCCACATAGTTGAGGTGGCTGGTTTGCTTTGACTCTGGAGTGCAAACAGGGTATTCTGTCCACGTCAGAATTTCTCAAAGAAAGTGGACTATATGAAATAATTCCCAATAAGCTTTTTTTTTTACCTTTCCTGACCAATTTCTAAATGGTTGGGAAATGTTGGCTTAGGGTACCTCTCTTGACTTCTCAGAAAGTCTCCTTGTCCCTCCCTGAAGGAAAAGATTGAGAAGTAATGGGAAATTAAGCTCTAGTCCTCACGAGAGAATTGACAGAAGCGCAGTTCTGGAGTACTTCTCTGTACTGAGCAGTGTCTTCTGTGGCGTGAGCGATTTAAAGGTCGCCTTTAGAAAGTGTGCCCGCAGGCTACCCCATGAGTGCAGCAGAAAGCATGAAGATGTTAGGATTGGTGACCGTTTTCGTTGTTTCATTGTAGGGTGACTTCAGAGCAGTTTCTCAGGTGTGGGTCGCAGTCCACAGTCGTACAGGTGACAGCTGGGAAAGCGGGGCACCTTTTCCACGGAGCGCTGTGTTGGTGGTTAGTCCCAGCTGAGCCCCAGAAGCCGGCTTAATCAGTGCCTGATGCTGCCGTAGCCCCCCAGTTGCCAGGGGACAGGGCTGAGCGCCCCAGCAAGCCCTGCCCCACCACACATTCCACGTGGAGATTGCCAAGCAACAGGCCTGTAGGATTTGGCACCATCTGGGCTTGATGGACTTCTTTCAGATACCCTGCATGGGGGGTGGGTGGGGTGATGATAGGGGGCATTGGTCCTAGCCAGTAGCAGCTCAGGGTCCCCGGGCAGGATCTGTTTTTTCCAAGGAGGCTTTTCCTGGTCGGCCCTAAAGCAGGAACGTGGATCAGGCTGCCAAGTTAGAGAAGTGCATGTGTTGGAAAACGTCCCCTGCAGAGTGGTGATAAGGGGAAGGACCTGAGGAGAGAGACCTGTGGCTGCAGTGCTGTCTTCCGCAGTCGCGTTGCTTAGCTGGAGACGGGTTGACTTGCACACTCGACCGGGTCACGCCGGCTCTCGGGGCTTGCCCTCCACGCTGGCTCCAGCTTAGCTGGAGACGGGTTGACTTGCACTCTCGACCGGGTCACGCTGGCTCTCAGGGCTTGCCCTCCCACGCTGGCTCCAGCTTAGTTTGGAGGATGCCCTGACTTGAGGCCATCAGCCTGGTTTCTAGCCTCCTGCTGCCACTGACCACCTTCGATGCTGGGGAAGTTCTCACACTCTTGCCTTCACTTTCCTCCATCTTAAAGGCCTTAAAAGTGAATTAGATTCCAACTTAAAAAGACTATCATCTGTGGTTTCTGTATAAATTCTACAGTATAACTTTTCTTTTCATAGTGGGAAAAATGGTTGAGATTTGCTTTAATGTATGATTTAAATGTAAGGGAGAATCCAAGACAACAAATTCTACAAACAAGAGGGAGGGGAGCATGAAACTTCTCTTTAGTTTACCGTTAGTAAGTGCTTAGGAAACTAACTTGAGCTAAGTAGTTAAAAAGCCAAAAACACTACAGAATTTCGGCTGCTTGACCGAATGACTCCTGCCTGTGTTTGCCCGTTGGTGGTCTTGGCCAGCCCTCCCCCGAGCCCTCTTCACCTCCCTGAGCGCCCTTGATCGCTAAATGTCCCCGTCCCCCTGTAAGTTCGGAGCAGGGGCGAGCAGCTCGTTTAGCAAGCATGCATCAACCGCTGTGTGGGAGGTACGGTGCTCGCAGATGGCCGGAGGCCAGAGAGGGACTTAAACCACCAGGCCGTGGTTGAAGTCAGGGAAGCTGCAGTCACTCCTGAGGGGACTCGAGCCCGAAGCCAGGAGGAAGCCCGGCCTGCTGAGGGCTGCTCACTCTGTGCTCCCTGGGCAGCTGGGGCCGGACGCCACACGGGGCCTCTGATGTCCCAGGCTACTTCGCACAGTCTGGACTTGGGTTGAAAGCATAGGCCAAATTCCACCGAAGCTCTTCTCTTTCTTTTTTTTTTTTTTGCCTCAAGTATAGCATCATGTACTCATCAAGAAATGATTTAAAGACATTTTTTTAAACAGCTCAAGTGCTGGCAAATGTGGGCTTTTGGTAAATGACAACTGGACTATCTCCTGTTCTCTTTTGCACTTTCTTTGGTTTGTGTCTTTTGGTTTCCTTTTATTATAAAAACACGCAAAAAAGCACAGATACAAAGAAAAGCATCCACATCCCCACAGTGCAGAGTGATAAATGCAAAGCATTTTTATCATGTTGCCTTTGGGGTTTCTGTTTTTTTAAACCAGTAACGCAGTTGGAGCTGCCTTTGAGCCTCACCCGCCTCGGGCTCCACAGCCCAGGAGCGATAGTAGCTCACTGATGGGTGCCATCGGGACTGGTGGCCGCTCGACGTGGTCTGTGGTCCGTATTCTGAGGATTAGAGGAAAAGTTGTCAGTCCTTCTGACAAAGCATCACAGCTTCTGGGCAGAATTTAGGTCTTCTCCTGTCTTAAGAGCCACTTGGCTCTGAGTCTTCGAACTTCCCCCATGCTGTACCTCCCAGTGTATAGAGAACCCCCGAGTGCCTCTTTCAGAGCAGACATCCAGGAGCTTGGAGAGCCAGCCGCCTGTGTGCTTGTGGGGGTCTTTTCTAAGTCAGAACTCTCAGCATCCTATCCAAGGAGGCCATCAGCTGCGCTTTCTTTGCAGCTCCGGGGCAGGGAGCTTGGGCAGTGACAGCCACCTCGGTCCTGAGGGCTCGGCCAGATCGGCACCTCCGAGCACCTTCACACCCGTGTGCCATCGGCCTTCCCAAGCACAGGTCAGGGCCCAGCACCCAGGTGGCCAGAGTGGAAGAGGGCTTTTTGTGTATTGAGACAGACATCCTGAGTTTCCATAGTGGCAGAGGAAGCTCACAGAACCTTCCAGCATGGTAGAAAGCCAGTGAAAAGCTTACAGGTGGAAGGAAAGTGTTTGCTGTACATTAGAGCTGGGCGTTCAGGTTTTTCCTGGGCTCGCCTTCTTGTGAGGAGTGACAGTCAGCAGGTCTGTGGAAACTTAACCCCTCTCCTTAAATTCCTAGAATCTTAACATTTACTGCTTACTAATCAATCCACTTCTGAAGAACGGTTACTCCCAAAGCTAGGTCTGTTCATTTTCCTTTTCCTCTTTGTTGTCCTGAAGCAGCGTAGATTGGATGTACTTCTTAGGAAGTCTGTGTCAGGTCCTTTGTCACGATGAAATGAGGACTCAAACTGTGCTGCCTGGTGGCTTCCAAGCGAGGGGACAACTGGCCTTTGCCCGCTTCCCAGTTCACCTCATTCCAGCTGCTCTGTGAACAGATTTCATGTTTTCCAGACTGGTTCTCAGCCCTCGACTCCTTCCCTGGCACCCCTCCTCCTCTGGTGTGTGCTGTGTCTGTGCTGTCCGTTTCTGCTTGAATGGTGTCGTGTTTGGGGGGCTGGGGTATGTTTTTCCCCTGACTAACTCTCACCTGTCTTTTTCCTCCTGCACTTACCCATGCTACCCCACTCTGCCTCTCAGATCTTGCAGTTTTCCAGGAACGACTTCGAGTGCTAACAGTAGGAGGTATGAAAATAACAAGCCTGTCCCCTTTCTGGAGCCGAGGACTTCATTTGATTAGGGTGCTCAGCTTTTCCTAGCATGCACTTTGGGGAAAGTTGACACAACTTCTGTCAAGTGTCTTCAGGATTGCTCATTGTTTTGAAATCTGTTTTTCCCCTTCATTTCAATTAACAAACAAGTAGAGCTCCTTACTAGCGTCTGCACCCTTTCTGTTTTTGCAGTGCATCTCCCACCTCGCTATGTTCCCTTTGAGCCTCCAGCTCTGCAGTGCTGGTCTCCAGCTCCTGCTGGTGCCAGCAGGGCCCGAACCACATTGAGTCCTGCATGCGGGCACATCCGTTCTCCATGTTCTGCTCTGTGGCTTCGGCCAGACTCTGGATTCTTTCAGATTCTGCTTTCAGGGCATTTTGGACAAGGTCCCCCTTTAGATCTTGCCAGTACGTGAGGGACAACTGCAATACCAATCCGCTCTTCCCAGGAGCCTTTACTGCCCCTTGGTTCCGGGCAGAGCAGCTTGGAGGAATCCAGAGTTTCGGTGCTGGGGGGCCATCTGCCTGTTCGCATCCACGCAGCAGTTGGTCTCTTCTGTCCCCGCCTTCTCCAGGCTTCTAGGAAATTCTCTCTCCCTTCATCTTATTCATGGTATCTGTGAGACCACTAGATTTACACTGTTTAATGAAACTTTTTATTTTGAGATATTGTAGATACACATGCAATTGTAAGAAATTGCACAGAGAGCTCATGTTCCCTTCATCTACTTTCCCGCAGGGCTACCATCTTGCAGAACTAGGGCAGCCTCACACCGATGTTAGCATCACACGGTCAGGAGGCAGCCTGTTGCCATCACCTCCAGGCTCTCTCCTGCCCCACTTTCCTCCTGCCCCACCCTGCCCCTTAGTCCCTGGCGACCAATAATCTGTCCTCCTTGTCTGTCGTTATGTCATTTCAAGAATATAGCGTAAATGGAACCACAGTATTTGGCCTTTTGGGAATGGCAGTTTTCATTTAGCACTCTCTTCTCGGGATTCATCCAGGTGATTGTGTGTCAGCAGTTTGTTCCTTCCTTCTTGCTGCTAAGTAATACTCCATGGTGTGGATAGACCCAGTTGGTTTAACCATTCACCCACAGAAAGACATATGGGTTTCCAGGTTTGGCTATTGGAAATAAAGCTGCTTAAAACATTTGTGTAAAGTTTTTTGCATGAACATGAAGTTTTCATTTCTCTGGGATAAATAAATGCCCAGGACTAAAATTGCTGGGTCAAATGGTAGTAGCATGTTTAGTTTTAAAAGAAACTGTTAACCTGTTTTTCAGAGTGGCTGTACCATTTTACGTTCCCACCAGCTATGTATGAGTGATCCAGTTTCTCTGCCTCCTTGCCAGTACTTGGTGGTGCCCCTATTTTTTATTTTAGTCAATCTGATAGTTGTGTAGTGACAGCTCATCATTTTAATTTGCATTTCTCTAATGGCTAGTGATGTTGAATATCTTTTTATGTGCTTATTTGCCATGTTTATATCCGCTTTGGTGAAATATACCTCTTCATTTCTTTTGTCCATTTTCTAATTGGATTATTTTGGGGTTTTTTAATTTTTGAATTTTGAGAGTTCATTATATATTCTAGATCATAATCCTTTGTTCAGTATGTGGTTTGCAAATATTTCTCCCAGTCTAGTTTACCTTTTCATCTTCTTAACAAAAGATCTTTTGCAGAGCCAGAGATTTAATTTTGATGAGGTCCAATTTGTCACCTTTTTCTTTTATGGATCATGCTTTTGGTGTCGAGTCTGAGAACTCTTCACCTAGCCCTGTTTCCCAAAAATTTTCTCCCATGTAATTTTCTAAAAGTTTTATAGTTTTACATTTAAGTCCATGCTCCATTTTGAGCTAATTTTTGTATAAGTTGTGAGGAAGCTTACTTCGCGATCCATTAATTGCCTCTGGACGTCCGCTTGCTCCAGCTCCGTTGGTTGGAAATCGCTTTTGCACTTCCTCCAGAAATCAAGTGCCTTATTTTGGTGGTTCTGTGGCTGGTTTTCTGTTCTATTCCTTAGTTGGAGTGCCTCTCCTGCGCCCCGCAACCACACTGTCTCGACTTATGTAGCTGCTGAACTTCACTCTCTTTGTCGGTCTTGTCATAATTACTCCAGGGCCTTTCCCTTTGCATTTAAGTTTTAGAATAAGCTTGTCTGTGTCTGCAAAAACCTTAAATTTTTTTGGAACTGTATTAAATCTATAGAACATGTTAGAGAGAATTGACATCTTTACTGTGTTGAGTCTTCCAGTCCACAAACCATGGTATGTGTCTTCATTTCTTTAGATCTTTGATTGCTTTCACAGCTTTTTGTAGTTTTCAGCCTGTAAGTTATATACATGTTTTGTTAGATTTATATCTGGTTTTTATTTCAGTGTCCTTGTACTCATTGCTTCTATATAGAAAAACAGTTGATTTTTGTATGTTTACCTTGTGTCCTGTGTCCAAACTGAACTCAGTTGTTTAAGAGGTTTTTTGTTTTTGTAGATTCCTTGGGGTTTTGTGCATAGAAAATCATTTCATCTGACAGTAGGAACTGTTTTACTTCTTCCTTTTCAAACAGTGTGCCAGTTATTCCCTTTTCTTGCCTTATTCCACAGGCTACAACTTTCAGCCCTATGTTAATAGCAGTGAGAGCAGACATCCCTGCCTTGTTCCCAGTCTTAGGGGGAAAGCATTCAGGCTTCCATCATTACGTATAATGTCAGCTGGAAGTTCCCCTCCATTCTTATTTTTCTGATAGTTTTATTTTCATGGGTGTTGAATTTTGTCTTATTTTTTTTCTGCACCTGCGGATATGATCGAGTGATTTTTCTTCTTTAGCCTGTTAACATGATGGATTTCACTGTTTTTCAAATACTGAACCAGCAGCCTTGGATCCCTGGAATAAACCCCACTTGGTCATGGTGTGTAATTCTTTTTACATATTGCTACATCTCTGTATTTTTGCCTCTATATCCATGAGGGATATTGGTCTTTAGTTGTTGTTTTTTTTGGTACTGTCTTTCTGTGTTTTTGGTATCAGGGTAATCAATTCATAAAATGAGTTGAGACGTATTCCTTCTGTTTTCTGAAAGAGATTGTGTAGAATTGGTGTTAGTTTTTTAAACATTTGGTAGAATTCTCCAGTGAAACCATCTGGGCATGGAGGTTTCGTTTTTAGGAGCTTTTTATTTATGAATGCAATTTCCTTAATAATCATAGGGCTATTCAAATTATGCATTTGATATTGGCTGAGTAAGGGTAGCTTGTGCTGTTTTATAAATTAGTTCATTTCATCTGTAAGTTGCCACATGGTTGTGTGCAGAGTTGTTTGTCGTATTCTTATCCGTGCCTGCAGGGTCTCGTGGAATCTCCTTTTTCATTCCTGATACTGGTCATTAATATCTTCTCTTTTTCTTTGTTAGTCCTGCTAGGGGGTTGTCAATTTTATTGATCTTTCCAATGAATCAACCCTTTGTTTGATTTTTATTTTTCTGTTTTCAATCTCACTTGTTTCTCTCATCTTTATTATTTCTTTCTTTCTGCTTGCTTTGGTTGTTTTTTTTGTTTGTTTTTTCTCCCTCTTTTTTCTAGGTTCTTTTCTATATTGATTTGAGACTCTTCTTTTAAACATACAGATTCATTGTTTCAAATTTCTTTCTTAGTACTGCTTTAGCTGTGTCCCACAAGCTTTGATGTATTTTCATTTTCACTCAGCTTACCATATATATATCCACCCCACTGAGATACTTACTCTTTTTTTTTTTTTTTTTTTTTTTTTTGAGTTTTTTAAGAAACAAAAGAGATAGTATATACCCAAGACATGGGTGCAGGCGTGCCTCAGTGCTAGAGGCGCCTGGGCACTTCCTCTCTTCCACCCTGGGGTTGCTCAGAAGTGGGTTCCACAGTCTTCGCTGCCTCTTCAAGCTCCCTGTCTGGCTGGGGGCGGGGGGCGGTGGCTCCTTGGCTAGGGTGGGCGCCTGGGCGTCCCCTCCTTGCCCGCAGCATTTGCTGGTGTGGCTGGGAGCAGTCCGCCATCTTCCCTGTGACGTTGGGCTGGAGCAGGCTGATGTCTGTGTGTGAGTTTTCTGCTCTGCTAGGCTGCCCCTTTCCTGGGCCATGGTTTTTGTTGGGGCATGGCCTGTCCTGATGGGTGTTTCTGGGTTGCCAGTTCCTTCAGCTCCAAGTGTGGGACCTACGAGGCAGAGAGAAAACTCCGAGAGCGCACCTCCACGTCATTCTCAGGACCCTGACTGCTCTGCCTTCCCCACTCTTCAGGCTCACGTTCTCCTAGAGACGATGCCCAGGGTTCTGGTTGTGCTTAGCGGGAAGGATAGGGGAGAGTGTGTCCACTCCGTGTTCTCGCTTTTCAAATGACTGCAGAACGCAGAAGTGGGGCCGGGCGGTCTTGAGCCTCAGCACCTCAGCCCCGAGTGGTGCCAAGCTCTGGGAGCTGCCAGCGCGACCTTTGCCCTGTGCGGTGAAGGCGGCCTAGTGGAGTTGCCGCCACTGCCCGGAGCTCCCAGGGCTCTTCCCGTTGGACGGCCGCAGCAGGTAGACGGCTCTCGTCTGGGGGAGACGCCGGACTCCTTCCTTTCACAGTCACGGGGTTTCTTGACAGAGTCTGTGTTGCTTGAGCACTCTGGTCCCTGGTCGGCCTCTGGCCTGGGACTCTCACCAGCCAGGAGAGTCGCCCCAGACGATTTGCGTTTCCCTCCACAAGCAGTGTGAGGTGGTTGCCAGTGATCTGCGCTGTGGGTGGCCAGGACGGCCCACTCCACCTGTGCCCAGGTGATTGCCACGTCCCCCTCCTTAACAGAAAACAGGAAGAAATGGAGCGGGCGGGGAAGACACCATTAACACACCACCCTCTTGTTTACACAGACAATTTTCTTGAGGTAAAAAAGCCAGACTTTCGTTGTTTTGTTTAAAAAGGGACAGGGGCAGGGCTTGAAAACCAGAGTTGCTTTTAAGACTGTAAAAACCATGTCCTAAAGCATGCCCTGCTCACAGGAAACTGTGAGGGCGCTCACCTGCGCAGCCAGGTGAGCCTGCAGCGGCGCGGTTCCCTTCTGCCCTGGAGGCGGGCGTGTTGCTGTACAGAGCCCAGGCACCCATGGTTCTGAGCTTCTGCTCTCCACCCGGCTGGGCCAGAGCACGGGCAGAGCTTTCTCCACGCCTTGTCCTGTCAGTAATTATTGTGATAGGAGGCAAGCTTACTTAAAATCGGTTTTGAGTGTGCTTCCAGCTGAGGAGCTTCCTTGCTGGGTGGGCGCTCCTGTCCGTGCAGCGTGCATTCAGCTCTGAGAAGGGCATGTGTGGCGGGAGAGGAGCGCTCTCCCGAGCCCGGCTCAGGGCAGTTTCTGCTGTGCCGCTCTGCTGCTGGATTTCCTGTTCCTCTGCCTTGGCAGGCCTCTGATACTCACTGCTCACCACCAGGCGCTCGGCGATCGTTCTCCTTCTCACCTCTTAGTCTCCCCAGCTTTTTGCCATTTACTGCGTACATATGTTACTCTCACATACTACACAGCTAACGCACTATTCCATATCAATTCCTCGTTTTCTGCTTTAATTCCCTCCTTAACTAGATTGTCATTTGCTTTTCAGTTGACTTGCCCAATGCTTTTGTGTGACTTTCTCTTTCCACCTCCAAAATGGGTTTATGTCTTTGGGCCTTGAAATAAATTTATCTCTAAATTATGAATAATTTGTGCACTGAACTAAAATATGCATAATAGGAATCTTATTCTGGTTTAGCTATGACACCCAGTAATATTCTCAGCCTCCACTTATTGCTGAAATTTGTGTTTCTGGCTATAAAATATTATTACTTATTTTCATATATATTGGTTTTTTATTTTGCGTGTAAATATACATATTTTCTTTTTTTCTCTCTCTTTTTTTTTTCCCCCTCTTTTTTTGCCCCTGGGGATTTCCTTCCCCTTTCCATAAAATATTGGTCCTTACCTGGCTGTGCCATGTTTCACAAATGCCTCTCTCCTCCTCTGGCATGTCCCATCCACAACAATCCTGCAGGCTTTTATGGACTGGATGAATCTGACCTGGACAAAGTCTTCCAGTTGCCCACCACAACTTTCATTGGGGGGACAGAGTCTGCTCTTCCACTGCGCGAGATCATCCGTCGGCTGGAGGTAAGAAAATGTAGTTAAAGTTTCTGGAAAAATCAAGCATACTTGGTAAGAACCTTTGTTGCAGGATCCTCAGGATTGATTTTCTTCCCTTTAAGAATTTAAAGGCTGTAGGCTGCAGGTTGAAATTGATGTTTTTGTGATCAGTCATAGAAAGGAGGAAAAAAATTTTGCGTTCAAATTACGGTGGGAGTTTGTTTAGAGTTTGTTGAGTGATAGTTCCTTGAAGAATAAGCTCCACTTAAAGGGAACTGTGCCAGGACTTGAGCCAAGGAGATGCGCCCCCAGGTACAGATGATGCCCAAGACGACCAGGTAGTAGCCTGCTGCTGCATCCCTGCACAGAGTACATCTCCGCCCTCCTCTTTCCCCTCTCCTTCTCCATTTCTCTTCTCCTCCTCCTATTTTATTTGCCTCCCTTCTGGACTGAGCCAGCCAGAGGCATTCGTCCCACATGATTATATGGTGGTTGAGAACACAAGCTCTGGAGCGGGACTGCCTGGTTCCAGTCCCTGCCAGCCTTGGGCCAGTGTCTTCACCTCTAGGAACATCGGTTTCCTCCTCTGTGCAAGGTCTAACTGCAACACCATTTGTAGAGGTAAAATGGAGCCCCTGGGTGGCCCACACCAGCCGTCAGCTTATTGTCACTACCTAACGCGCCTGCGGCACACCAAGTGAGAGTCGGCACCCATGCAGACTGGGGAGATGCTCGAGTGCCATGCTTCCCAGAACTTGTGTGTGAAGCTCTCCTGGGCATCCTGCTCCACGTGTGGATCCTGAGTCAGTGGACAGTACCCGGCCTTCTAACAAGCCCCCGGGTTGAGCCTCACTGCTGCTCGTGCACCTTCCTCTTCCTTGGCTGCACACGAGAAGCACAGGGAGCTTCCAAAACTCCCGGTGTCCCTGTGGGGCAGGATCCGGGGTCAGTGGTTTTAAAGTCCCCTTGGTGATTGAATCGTGTGGCCAGGGCTGCTCTAGGAAGTGAGAATGGAGGCAAGAGTCTCTTGTTTGTGTTTTCGTGTTTGGCTGCAGAGGGGCATGAAATCATCCTGAGTATCTGGTGGTGACACTAATTTTCATCTCAGCCTGGAGCTGCTTCCCTCCCACCTTCATCCCTTCCAGGCTTGTGGGGAAAGCAAAGGGGTAGAAACCTGAGGATACAGGTGTCGTCTGGCCGTCTTCGTGGCTGCTGCGAGCATCAGGCAGATTGTGGTCAGGAGTAGCCCCTTCTTGTACCTCCTTCATCTGCAGCCTGGTCTCACCATCTCTGTGCCGTGGCAGCCGCTAGCTACCTGCTGCTGTGGGGCACCTGAGGGGTGGCTCATCTGAACTGAGACGAGTGTAAAATGCACCCCGGATTCAGAGACTTAATGCAATAGAAGAATGCAGAATATCTCAATAATTTTCTAATATGGATTCCACATTGAAATGACAGTATTCTGAGATATTGGGTCTGATAAAGTATGGAAATTAATTTCATCTGTTTCTCCTAGAAACATCTTAATTACATATATGGCTCGTGTTATTTTTTTTATGGGAAATCACCGCTGTAGAAGTTTTCATGATGTCTGAACCCACAAATAGCACCCCACACAGCTCAGCCCTCTTCCAGGTGGCCCTTCCTCCAAAGCTACTGCACTTTCTTTTTTGTTTCCCATTGAAAAAATATTTACTGAAACAAATAACCTGACATTATGCTAACAAATAATTTTACGTCATTTTTTTATGCCTTAGATTTTAAGGCTTATCTCATTTTGAATAGGTAATAAATGGCCATGATGCCAAATTCACAAGGTATAGAAGGAAAACTAGCTCTTCATCCCTCCTCAGTTCCCAGCCACCTGGTACCTCCCCACAGACAGGCACGGTGGAAAGCGTGCACTTTGTTTTGTCAGATTTCCGCCCCAGTGCTCACGTGCCCCACCGCTCCCCAGCAGGTCTCTGCTGACCGATGAGCCCCATCTGTGCGAGCAGCGATTCAGAGAGCCAGCAGCTCAGCTGCAGAGGACTGTGGTGGAGCGCTCAGCAGCTCCTGGCCAGGCACGCCTCTCTCACTGGGGTATCTTCCCCAGAGGCTGCAGCTGGCCCCTTTCCCTCAGGCTTACCCCTCATCGCCTTTCCCTTCAGGCAGCAGACCTGGGGCCGAGGGAGCTGTGGGCGTCTCTGGGCATCTCGAGTCACAGGTGGTCCCCCTCAGCCAAGCTGTCTCAGAGCCTGGAGACGTTGCGCTTGGATTCCAGAAGGTCCCAGTCACCCGAGGGCCCTGGGTTCGCAGATCCAGAGAGAGCTGTTCCCCAGGTCATCCTAGCTCAGACTGTCCTTCCTTCACAGTTTCCACTCCTCTGGCCTGAGGACCATGTGTTCCTGACATCAGATATTTATTTATATGAGGTTGGTGGTGTGATCAAGCAGAACTTAAGACTTTTGTGGGTCACATGACACAGTGACAGTTTGCAGCTGTTTCCACAGATGAGAGGAAGTTTGACTTCTTGGCTTCCTAAAATTTGTCTCATGAGATAGAGGAATTAAGAATCAGCTCTTGAAACATGCTGCTCTTGTCTCTTGGGGATTGAGCCAAGAACAGAAGACAAACAAAATAGGGCTCAGTGGCCAAGTAGTTAAGGCTCCAAGTCCATGGCTAAATATGCTGGAGAGAGCCTGCTTCCAAGAGCGTTTGAGCTGGTTGTTTCCTCTGAGATTTAAATTGTTGAGTAATGTAAATACTTTCCAGGTCAGGCATAAAAAGGAGAGAGGAGGGAAGAAGTCCAGGCAGCCGCCTGCATGGTTCTCCAGCTCTGTCGACAATGACAGACACCAGTGAGGACGAAGGAAGGAGTCCCACCGCTTCTGGGTGCCTCCTTTACAAGAATGCCTCAGCGGACCAGGGCAGAGAGGGGCTCTCTGCTGTGACCGGCAGCTCGGGCTCAGCTCCTGTGTAAGCAGAGTCCCCACTATCTGTGAGGGTTAGGTAGGGGAACAGCACACAGAGGTTGCCTGTGAAGTTAGGATGGTGCCTGCCATTCCTAGAGTACTTGTAAATCCAATTTATAGGTTCCCAGTTTTATCATCCAAGATGTTCATTAGGAAAATAAGGTTTGGGGTTCATAAAAATCCTTTAATACCAGGGTTTTCTCAGCTCCATTTTCTCTTTCTGTCTCCAGGCAAGATTTCCTTCTTGTCCAGGGTGATAGCTAGAGTATTGTCCTTGGCCATTGTTTCGAGTCCAGGCAGACTTGACTTTGTTTCGTAGCTGTGGGACAAGTGCCGGCCCTTGCTCTGGAAGCTAGGGAGTAAGTAGAGCCCCTCGGCCTCGTTTCTTATCCTGGCCCTGCCGCTGTGATTTTGGGCACATCGCTTCCCTGCTCCTTGTCAGCCGGTCTATGAACACTCAGATGGGGTGATGGATGGAAACGGTGCAGCAGGACCTGGCGGCTGTGGTGACATTTCAAAGAATGTCCCTGAGGCTTATGAAATGTCTCTGTGGGCCTTTAATGTTTTCAGCGTCTCATGTTCAGGGCCCTTTCCCTGTCAGATCGAGGGCTGATTCGGCATTTGCTTGAGGAGCCTCATTCTCGTCTCCCCAGGCGCCGTGGAAGGGCAGGGAGGAGGAGTGTGGAGCCAGCGGGGTGCTCGGGGGGCCCGCCAGGACCTGCTCAGCGCAGGCACAGACCCAGGCCCAGGTCCAGGCCCTCGTGGCTTTCCAGAAAGCTCTGGTTCTGGCGCACTTCTTTCTTTGCCTCTGGAATCTTTCTCTTCTCTCTTCCTCTTGTTTTTCTCTCCACTTTCCTTTCCTGTTTGACCTCTTGCCTGCACAGAGCTGGACCAGCATACTGCCCATGTCGTCCCAGGCTAGCAGGAAGACATAGCTGCCTCTGCCCAGCGGGGATGTGCCAGTGGTGGTCTCGGGACCCTTTCTTTTGTAATGGGCAAGGTCTTGCTTCTTTAGGACCTGAAGTCCCAAGAAGAGTCTGTTATTAAAAAGTGGAATTTGGGGAGCACCACTCCCCATGTATGAGGTCCCAGGTTCAATCCCCAGTACCTCCTAAAAAACCAAAAACAAAAAAAGTGGAATTTAAAGTTGTGGAGCCTGCAGATCTTGCAACGATCCTTCTCCTGCGTTCTCTACCAGTGGCATGTGGGCTCCTTTCTCATGGGTGCTGGGCACAAGTCTGCCCTTGAGGTCAGAGAAACCGCCTCGCTGCAGTCGCCTTTCCTTCCCTGGGAGCCGCCCAGACCCCAGCGCTGGGCAGTGTGTGCTCCCTGCCATGGCCTAGTGGCGTGGACTTGGGGAGCCGCCCTCTAGCTCAAGGAGAGGCTGGAGGCTCTCGCTGGCCATTCCCTGCCATGTGGCTCTGTGAGTGTGGCCTGCAGCCTGAGCCCCTGAAGAGGGCATCTCGTGGGTGCATTTGGAGAAGAGAAGGTTGCGGGGCCCAGCCTTGCAGTCTACGAGGTCTCCACTCCCGTCACGCACACCGTGTCTTGGCACATCTTAGAGCATGTGCCGTCCGCGTTGTCTGCGCTAAGCCGGGCCTCACCAGGAGCCCTCGTGACCGTGTGCGTTTGTGTGGCAGATGGCCTACTGCCAGCACATTGGCGTGGAGTTCATGTTCATCAACGACCTGGAGCAGTGCCAGTGGATCCGGCAGAAGTTCGAGACGCCGGGCATCATGCAGTTCACCAACGAGGAGAAGCGCACCCTGCTGGCGAGGCTCGTGCGCTCCACCAGGTGGGCCTGGGGCGTGGGCCCTGGGGCCGCATCCCCTCTGGGCACCAGAACCTCCCTCCACGGAAGGGACCGTGCAGTCTCCTCCCGTAGTCTGCCCCCTCTGCAGTTCAGGGACCCTGCCACGGGGTCTGGCCCCTTGGGGCATTCTTCAAGGTCACCTGGGTGCTCCCTGCCTGCCAGGTTCGAGGAGTTCCTTCAACGGAAGTGGTCCTCTGAGAAGCGCTTTGGCCTGGAGGGCTGCGAGGTGCTGATCCCTGCCCTGAAGACCATCATCGACAAGTCGAGTGCGAACGGTGTGGATTACGTGATCATGGGGATGCCGCACAGGTAGCTCCCGGATGTTTCTCACCCTCACCACCCCATCCTTGGGTAACCTTCCGTGCATGTAAAGCCCCCAGGAGCAGAGGGCAGGGCGAGTGGCTGAGCCAGGAGCCTTTCCTTTGTAAGGTCCAGCCAGTGTGCCTAGCGTGAGTGTTGCTCTGAGAGCTAAGGACTTCTTCCCTCCAGAAGGTTCTTGCACCATCCCTGCTTTGGGACAACCGCGGCTGCTGCTACAAGGACCCTTCTCGTCTTGGAGGCTCACTGCTGTACCCAAGGCTCTTTGTGCTTTTAACTGAGCCGTCCTGGCCTTGGGTCACGTTTCTGTCCAAGGAAACCCAGGCGCCCTTGCCGGGGTCACAGTTAACCTGGTGGGAATGTTGTTCTCTGCAACATCAGGGCAGAAGTCGAGGGCGGTGGGGAAGGGAGCAGCCCAGCGGGGCAGCCGGCATCACGGCGGCTTCCGCCTTTTGCCTCCTGCCTGGCGGTCTGCGTGTGGAGGCCCCTGGAGCGTGGCCCCATTGCCAGGTCTCAGGACTCCAGTGCTCCAAGTGGAAAGGGGCTGCATGCGGGAGCAGTGAACGTGGTGGGTGGGGCCAGTGGCCAAGGGGGGAGGGCCTCCAGTGGGTCCACTCACCGCCCTGCGTGTCACAGGGGCCGACTGAACGTGCTTGCCAATGTCATCAGAAAGGAGCTGGAGCAGATCTTCTGTCAGTTTGATTCAAAGTTGGAAGCTGCTGACGAGGTGAGTCCGCGGCATGTCCTTGGCGACCTTGCAGAGTAGCTTTACCCATAGTCCCCGGGGAAAGGGCTGCTGGGCTGGGTCCTCCCGCTGTGAAGAGCTGGCCTCCCGGAGACTCTTGCGATGGTGGGGGCGGAGCAGTGGGCTCCTGGGCCCATGGAACTGGGGCGGGTGTGGGGCGTGTCTGGGAAGAGGAACAAAAGGCTAAAGGGCCCTCGTGCAAGTGTGCCCAGGGCGCCCTTGCCCAGGCAGCAGCGTGGCTTTCTGGCCACGCGTAATCGCCCGCCGTGCGGCTCTTCCAGGGCTCTGGGGACGTGAAGTACCACCTGGGCATGTACCACCGGAGGATCAACCGTGTGACTGACAGGAACATCACCTTGTCCCTCGTGGCAAACCCCTCCCACCTCGAGGCTGCGGACCCCGTGGTGATGGGCAAGACCAAAGCCGAGCAGTTCTACTGTGGGGACACTGAGGGCAAGAAGGTGAGCCGGGGAGGGCCACGGGCGCTGCCATGGCATGGCTGTGCGGCCCCTCGCAGCCTCCACAGCCTGGGGTCTCGGGATGAGGGTGCTGTCCACTGGCGCAGTCTGAAGCACCGTGATGCATCTTAGGCTTCCCCTTTCTGGATTTTAAAAAATGTTCTAACTTTACTTTGAAAGAGCAGCAGTAGCAAAAGAATCCTGCTTATAAATGTGCTTCCTCCAAAAGATGAAGCCACCAAAAATGGGGCGAGGACATTTGCTTTTATTTCCATCACATCTGTGGAGAAGCTGATCTTGCACGTGAATCACTGATGGATAAAGCATCTTTACTAAAAAGGAGGCGAGAATCTTGATAAGGAGAGAGTGTAGGTCATATGGAAAAGTGACCAGTGCGTGAGAGGAGGTGGTCCTGGGGAGACTGCGGTCCTGGGCAGGGCAGGGGTGGGGCTGCGGTGGCCCTCCAGGCCACAGACCTCCTGATGCCAGGGAGGCAGCCTCCAGTCCTGCGAGGCTGCTTCTGCATCGGGCCGTATCGGCCACGTGGGGGCTGTTAGCCGGCCAGCCAGTGTGTGTAGAAGTCCTCAGTTGTTTGCAGCCTTCGTTTCCTCTTGTTTAATCTCAACAAAGCATTTTGTCTGTAACAGTTATCGTTCTCATTTCTTAATGATAACCTACCAACCAACCAATCAAAAAACAATCAGACCTTCATAAAGTGCCAATGTGCTCTGTGCATTCTGGGGGCTTGAAAGTAGGCACCTTCAGCTTTGCTCTCAAGGGCCTCTTTCTTTTGTAGAAGTAACATTTAAGGAAGGTAATAGAATGGCAATGGTGCACTCTAAAACCAACTTCACTGGTGAACTTGAGAAGAGGGATTTGTAGGGCTAGGCTAGAGCCGTAAGGGGGAAGGAGTAGAAGGCAGGCAGCCTTCTTGTGGAGAGAGGTGGAAATTGAAATGGCAGGATTCAGGAGGGTGGGAAGGGAAGAGCATTCTTTGGAGATGAAGGACAGGAGTAGCGGTGCAGAGTGAAGAGGAGGGGAGCTGTGGGCAGAGAGGAGGCTGGCTCAGGGGTTCCCTGGAGGGGTCAGGTTGTTCTCAGGCAGTTACTCATTCACCTGGCTCTGTCATAGAAATCGTGTACTAGCCATCACAATGAACTTTAATGTGTCAAAGGACATTAGCAAGAAAGTGAAAAGACAATCTACAAAGTGGAAGAAAATACTTGGAAACTATATATCTGAAGAGGTTAATAACCAGAAGAGATAAAGAACTCTTGCAACTCAACAATAGAAAGACAACCTAGTTAAAAAAGATGGTCAGAACACTTGGATGGTCATTTCTCCAAAGAAGAGTATACAAAAAGCGAAATAAGCACAGGAAAAGATGCTCAACATCATTAGTCATTAGGGAAATGCAAATCTGACCCACAACAAGCTGCCGCAACACCCCATTGATCATATGGCGGCTACTGTTTTTAAGAACTGAAAATAACAAGTGTTGGAGAGGATGTGGAGCATGGATGTCCTCTTGCGTTGCTGGTGGGAAGGTAGAATGGTGCAGCCGCAGTGCTAGACAGTGTGGTGGCTCCTCAGAAAGGAACCGTGTGACCTAGCAAGCCCACTCCTAGGTATTTACCAAAATAATTGAAAGCAGGGTTTTCATTTTCTGTCTTTTTCTAGAGAAGTTGTGAGCTTACAGAACAGTCATGCATAATATGCAGAATTCCTACATATCACCCCTCCACCAACACCTCGCATTGTTGTGGAATATTTCTTACAGGTTAGGAAGAACATCATCAAAACGTAGCTGCTAACTAGGTATGGTCCATAGCTTACATTGAAAACAGGGTTTTGAACAGATATTTGCACATAGCAGTATTTTTCACAATAGCCAAAAGGTAGACTCAACCCACTCATTTTATCAGCGGATGAATGGACAAACAAAATGTGGTGTATACGTCTCATGGAATATTCAGCTGTTAAAAAAAAAAAAAAAAAAAAGGCCTAATGCATGTGACAACATGGATGAACCTTGAAGACATTGTGTTGAGTGAAATAAGCCAGATACAAAAGGACAGATCACATGAAATAACTAGAATATGCAAATTCTTAGAGACCGAAAGCAGATTAGAGTTGACGGGGAAGGGGTGGGAAACGGGGAGTTTTTGCTAAATGGGTGCAGAGTTTCTATTGGGGGTGCTGGGAAAGTTTGGGGAATGGGTAGCAGCGATGGTGGCAAACGTGAATATAATCAGCGCCACTGAATGGTATACTTGAAAGTGGCTAACAAGGAAAATTTCATGTTGCATGTATGTTACCACAATGAAAGTTTAAAAAAATCTCGTAATATGCTTGGAAGATTAGAGGGGCGAAACTGCTGTTCAGGAGGTAATGGAGTGTAGACTGGGGGGTGGCTGTAAGAATAGGAGGGAAAGCGTGCATTCGAGTGATACCTGGTTACCCAGGTGAAGGAGGTGGGGCCCTTCAAGTTACTCCCAAGGCTTCTCGCCTGTTACGTAGCCCTCGGCGTTTGAAGAATTACATAATTTCTGTAAATGCAGCTTGGACCATTCCATAACCTTATGCAAGGTGGTGATCTGGCTCAGTGCTAACGTGGCCTCAGGGATGCTTATCTCTGAAAACACTGCCCCCGTGCTGGCCACGCAGTCTGTAGCAGATGGAGAAACCTGCTCCCACCCGTTGGGGCACGGAGGGCATTAGCGGTGCTGGTGGATGGGTTTCCGTGTGCAGAGCGTGTCTGCAGCCACAGCTCCTCCCTGGCATCCGGGCAGCAGACAGGCTTGGGGGCAGCCTGCATGGAAGGTGCTGGCAGTGTGCAGGTGTGGGGCTGCAGGGAAGCAGCCGTGCACCAGCGCCAGAGCGGAAGGAGGTGGCAGTGACCTTGACAACTCAGCAAGACCAGAACAGTGGCACTCGTGACAGAATTGCACGGTCCTCTGAAGAGGTTCCTGAGCAGACCTGACGCTGCGTCTCCACCGTCCAACCTATACCAAAGACAGGACTTGAGATTCTGTTTTGAGATGTTCCAGATTTTGTCCCTGAGAGACAGCGCGTGGCTCTCCCCTTCCTGTCATGGAGGCGTAGGCATGAATCTTGGTTTTGAATACCACCTCTACTAAAGGAGTGGGGGCTCCTCAAAGAACTGGCTGACTCCAGGGTTAGGGCAGGGAAAGCACAACATGGGCTGCAAGACACTGCTCTGCTGGGAGCAAGGCCGTGCTCCATGAGCACTGGGCACTTGCCCAGAGGACGCGGGAGCCAGCGCGAGTGTCAGCGTGACTGGTGGTGCTCACGATTCACAGGCTAGAACTGAGGGGATGCACTAGGAGCCCGTGAGTGCATGCTAATAAAAATAAGTGGGGGAGAAGGGAAAGCCCTTCTGTTCACAGGGATGCCCGCTCCTTGCCAGCCGCTGTGGCTCCGGTGGTTGAGCACCTGCCTTCCACAGGAGAGGACCCGGGTTCGGTTTCCGGTGCCTCCTGAAAGAAAAAAACAAAAAAACCAACTCGGAGAAGCCGATGTGGCTCAGTGGTTGAGCCGGCTTCCCACATGCAAGGTCCTGGGTTCAATCCCCAGCCCCCAGTACCTAAAAAAAGAAGAATGCCGACTACTCCTAAGTGTGGAAGGTGAATAGTGAAAATCAGTAACCACCATTTGACCACCCAGGGAGGTGGCTGATGCAGGCAGTGGGTGGGGGCTCGATGGGGAACAGCATATGAAACTCTTCACAGAAGACTCCCCAGTAATCCGTCCCTAAGGAGGGGATGGTAAATGTAAACTGGGGGAACTTGGGGACAGCAGCCTGCCCCAGAGCGCGTCTCCCCACACTGTGCATCGTTTCCTGGCACGAGTGCACGGCTGTGCCGATGGCGTTGAGGACGTGGAAGCGGGGAGGCTGAGGAGCCGCCCCAGCCTGGCGGGGTCCCGGCACACCGTCAGGCCAGTCGGCTAGACAGAGCGGTGCCTGGTGAGGGGGGGTGCACCTGCGCAGAGAAGGTCTCGTTCTGGGGGCGTGGTTGCCCTTTTAGGCTCGATGGAGCATCCTTCTGCTGCGTGCTCCCCAAGGTTCAGGAAGTTGAGGGCAAATAGTGCAGGGAGGTACATTGCAGGTGCAGAAGATGTTAGCACGCAGGGCACTGGGGGAGGAGACCCTCGTGGTCTTTGTGTTCTTCTGCAGCATTCTTTCTACTGGAAATGACTTCAAAGCAAAAATTATTTTTAGGATTGAACCCAAGACCTCGTAATGGGAAGCAGGTGCTCAACCACTGAGCTACGTCCACTCAATGAGAGTTGGTTTTTTCATTTGTTTGGTTTTTTTTTTTTTTTCAGGATATACCAGAGATCGAACTCAGGACCTTATACGTGAGAAGCAGGCACTCAACCACTTGAGCGACATCCACTTCCCAAATTATCTTTTAAAAAGCAAATTAGGGGAAGCAGGTGTGGCTCAAGCACACCACATGGGAGGTCCCGGGTTCAGTTCCTGGTGGCCCCCCCCCCGCAAAAAAAAAACAGAGTAGACAGCAAGCACAAACGACGACGGGGGAGGGTGGTGAATGAAAAAAAAATGAATCTTAAAAAAAAGCAAACTGGGAAGTTCCTTTATGCTGTCTTGTGGCATTGGGCAACGGGAGGCCATGAATTTAGGGTCTGCCGTTGTGTGCCTCCAGGTCATGTCCATCCTTCTGCACGGAGACGCTGCTTTTGCCGGCCAGGGCATCGTGTACGAGACCTTCCACCTGAGCGACCTGCCGTCCTACAGCACCCATGGCACGGTGCACGTGGTCGTCAACAACCAGGTGAGGGGCTCGCCTGCCCAGAGCCCTGCCCCAAAGGAGGCCTTCTCCTCTTTTCCCATCGCATCCGATTGGCTTTCTCCTGATTGTTCCACAGCCACATCTGACCTTTGTTTCTCATTCTGATTATAAACATTTGCCTATTACAAAAAATTAAGACAGCACAGAAAACTTCTCAAAACAGTGGAAAGATGTGCATTACATTATTTAAGATGCTGTTGTTGTTTTAGGATGTTATCTCCTAGAGTCATGAGCATGCAGATGGTCTGTCCCCTTTCTGAAGAAACCGTTCCTTTTTATATCCCATGTAATTTTCTCATGTCTATTACATACTCTTTAAAAGTATGAATTTTAATTGAGATTAAAGGCCTTATAAGGATGTTTCATGACACAGACTTTGCCTTTATGGTAGGTTGTTGTAGATCTTCATTTTTCATAGTTTTAAATACTGCTGTGATGAACATTCCTGTAAGTACATATTTCTCCCCAACTCTGATTCCGCTTGCTGGAGTGCTCCCTGTTCTGTGCTCCCACTGTTCTGATAGAGGAGGGTGGAAGCGATTATCAGCCTGCCTGAGAAAGAGTCCCAGATCCAGGAAACAACCCACAAGTCCTTGGCAGCTGCTTCCTGGCGTCTTTTTCAATATGGTGGAGAAATGTGATATGGGCAGTCAGTGTCGCTATTTGGCTTATCTAATTTGAACGTTCGTTTTCAGAAAGCGTTGTGTCACAGGGTGGGGTCATCCCTGTGGCCCTGCGTCAGGGGCAGATGACGCTCTGAGAAAGCCAGGCTTACAGCTGGGCCGAAGCTTAGGGAGGAGCTGCAGTGCTGCACACCGCACTGCCAGTGCCCAGAGTGTTGAGATATAACTGGCAAGATTAAATTGAGAGACAGCTGTGAAGTCAAGCGTTAAAACATTGCCTGTTTCTTTTTATTGTTATGATATATACAGTAAAATACACCCATCTTGGTGTCTAGTGCTCCAGGTTTTGACAAATGCAGATCATGTAACCACCACAGTTCAAAAGAGACAGTTTCATCACCCCAAAAATACTCCTGCGTGCTCCATTGTAGTCATTCCCCCTTCACAGCCCAGCCCCTGGCAACACTAGAATTCTTCCTTTTCCGGTCTCTTCAGTGGAGACGTACATTCTGGAGCCATAAGACTTGTCCGTGTTGTGTGTAGCCATCGTTGCTTCTTTTGATGGTTAACTAGAATTTGGTTACATGGACATGCCACAGTTTGTGGACTCATTCACCTGTTGAAGGACAATTTTTTTTTTTGGATGAATCTTATATTTTATTAACATGTATCAACAAAATTGATTTGTTTTTAAAAATAAGTCATTTAGGTCCAGTTGATTGATGGTGTTATTTGGTTATTCTATATCCTTGATTTTCTGACTGTTAGCTCTATCTAACGCTGAAAAAGAAGTGTTGCTATCTTAAACGCCAATTGTGACTTTGTCTATATCTCTTTTTAGTTTCTGTCAGTTTTTGCTACATATATTTTGAAGCTCTGTTGTTACGATTGGTTTGTTTTCTTGGTGAATTAACTCTTTCATCATTATGTAAAGCCTTTCTTTATTCCTGGTAATTTTCTTTTCCCTGAAGTCTGCTAGGTCATAGTTGTTTGTTCGGTTGTTTTTTCCCCTTTTAATCCATTATGACAATCCTTGTTTTGTTTTTTAATTTGTATGTTTAGATCATTTAATGTTACTATTGGTATGTTTGAATTTGTATTGATGGTACTTCATGGTTTTCAGAAATGCATTCTGTCCAGATTTTGTTATTCTATTCAGTGAGCTCTTACACTATTTGTCCTTTTGTGTCTGGCTTCTTTGACTCACCCGTGATGTCCTCAAGGTTCATCCATGCTGTCTCATGTACCAGAACTTCATTCCTTTTTACAGCTGAGTAGTATTCCTTTGTAAGTAGAATATTTATTACAATTGATGAGAGCACATTTTTATAATTGTACTATTAATTAAAATCCATCGTTTAATTTAGGGTTTACTGTGTAGTGTAGTTTCATGGATTATTCTGTTACTATATAAACAATCTAATGTTTCCCCTTTATTTAATCATATTCAGATTTTGCTGGGCATTTTTCGTTTCAGTGGTTGTAGTCTTCAACTCCAGTTATCTTTGGTTCCTTTTTAAAATCACTGTCTCTACATAGCCTCTCAGATTGTTCGTTCATTGCTTTCTTGATACCATTTAATTCTCTCTCTGTACTTTGATTTCCCTGAGCATTTTTTTTTTTTTTTAAAGATTTCACCTATTTATTTATTCATTCATTCCCCCCGCCCCGCTGCCCGCGCTCGCCGGGCCAGCCAACCACGCCACGCAGGCGGGCCCGCCCCCACCAGGAGGCCCCGGGAACCGAACCCGGGGCTCCCCACATGGCAAACGGGAGCCCCACTGATTGAGCCACAGCCACCTCCCTCCCTGAGCATTTTTAAGGTCATTTTTTAAAGGCTTTATTATTTGGTACACGTTCCTGTCTGTCTGTCTTGGTGTTTTCTGTATTTTTATCCTGTTCTTTGGATGGGCAATTATTTTCTGTTTCTTTGTCTTTTACCCTTTTGTTGAGCACTGTACATTTTAATATGTTAGAATGTTAACTCTGGGGTTTGCTCCCTGGGTGTCTGTCTCTTGGTTTTGGAACCAGCAGGTGGTAAGACAGGTTTCCTGGAGCTCCAGCGCCCTTGTGGATGCAGAGTGCAGGGTCCCCCCTGCCTTGTTGGACCTCTGCCTTGCCCTGGACTGTGCCTGTTAGTGGGTTTGGAGCCCCCTGTGTACTCTGCTTCCCAGGGGACAGACTTCCCTCTCCTGTGTTTTGTTTTTTTCCATATTTTACATAAAGTGTTTTTTAACTATCAAATAGATTTTATTGATTCATATTAATAATTGGCATAAATCTCTCAAGTATTCATCTCCTCGGTTTTTGAAGCCAGCAGGCCTTTCTCCCAGACTGTCTGCCTCTGTGGTTTTTTTACACTCCTTTCAGTGTCTCATGCTGCTTTTGCCTTGTGGGAAAATTCTGGGAGGAGGGTCCCCAGGTGGGTCTTTCCAGCCTAAATGGCCAGGAGCCCATGAGGGGGACATAGACTGGCTCCATACTGCCAGTTCCCCAAAGCTGAGCTCTGCTGGCCTGCCCAGTAAATGCAGCCCTTCAGCTAACTGTCCCTTGTGGCCCCGAGGAAGCTCTGGGTCTTTAAACCTCCACCTCCTCTGCCCGTGTCTGGGAAGGGTTGAAACAATGGCTGCCCTCAGAGCCAGGATCCAACAATCCAAAATCAGAAGCCACTGTCTGGGAGCGCATGTAGCACCTGCTTCCCACATTCGAGGTCCCGGGTTCGATTCCCAGTACCTCCTAAAAACAAAACAAACAAAAAAACCAACTCTTATTGAGGAATGGCTATAGCTTAGTAGTTGAGCACCTGCTTCCCATATATGAGGTCCTGAGTTCAATCCCCAGAATCTCCTAAAAAAAAAAAAAAAAAAGCCATGGTCTCTGATCAGCCTTGCGCACACCCCTGTTCTTGGGGAAGATTTTTATGTCCCTTTCTGTCACCAGCTGCTAACCAGGGACTGGCCACTGCACAAAGAGCAGTTTATGGTTCTTTACCATAATTTATCAGCCTCTTCCTCCTCTTCCCTGGATGCTGTACCGTGTTCTTCTGAACTCTGGAGTTTCAAAATAGCTGTTTGAGACAGATCCTGCCTGTTTCATAGTTGTTTTGGTGGAAGGACTGAGTCCTGGAGCTCCCTGCTCCATCTTCCCCAGAAGTTCCCTCTGTTCTCCTATTTCAGGATGGTTTGGGCTGTTCAGGGCCCCTTACCCGTCCAAATAAATTTGATGATTGGCTTTTCCATTCCTGCAAACAAGGTTGTTAGACTTTTTATTGGGATTGTGTTGAATCTGTAGATCACTCTGGGTACAATTGATATCTTAACATGTAGCCTTCCCCTGTCGAGAATAGATTTGGAGTTTGCTTCTGGACATGGAGTGAGGTATGGGTTGATTCACTCTTTTGCTTAAAGGGGTCCAGCTGTTTAATACCATTTGTTGAAAAGATGACCCTTTGTTTTAGTTTCCAAGGATGCTTAAAGCAAGTTCCATGAAATGGTTCAGCTTGAACAGTGGGAATTTATTAGCTTACAGTTTTGAGGCTGAGAAATATCTAAATCAAGGCCTTATCAAGGGGAAGCTTTCTTCCCAAAGACTGGCTTTCAGCGATCTTTGGCTCCCTCTGTCACATGGCAAGGCACATGGCGGCTTCTGCTGGGCTCTCCCTTCTCTTCTGGTATTTGTTGATTTCAGCTCCTTGCTTCCGTAGCATCTCTGTCTCTGTCTTCATTTCTGTTTATAAAGGACTCCAGTAATAGCATTATGATGTGACTTAATTCCTAAATGAGGTGGGCCATGCCTTAACTGAAGGAGCCTCATCAAAAGGTCCTGCTTACAATAGGTTCACACCCACAGGAAGGGATTACATTTAAGAACATGGTTTTCTTGGAGACATGCAGCTCCAAACTACCACGCCCTTTCTCCATTGAACTCCCTCTGCGCCTTTGTTGAAAATGGATTGACCATGTCTAGGGTGTGAGTCTGTTTCTGATTCTGTTCTGTCCAGTGATCTTCGTGTGTCCTGTTGCCACTGCCATGCTGTCCTGATGACTGTAGCTTCTTAGTACGTCTTAAAATCAGATTCTGTGACTCTTACAACTTTGTTGTTATTTTTCAAAAATTGTCACCTCTTCCAGGTCCTCTTCTTTTTAAATATAATTAATTTATTTTAAATTGTGGTAAAATATGCATCACATAAAAATAATTTTAACTCAGCAGTTCTTTATCATTAATTGCATTGACAATATTGTCAATATTTGACAATATTGTGTAACTTTCACCACTATTTCCAGACTATTTTCGTCATTCCAAATCTAAACTAACACTTATTTAGCAATAAGTGATTTCAGAAGGTCTCCACCCCTGGTAACCACAATTTTTTTCCTATCTCTATGAATTTGCCCTCTGTAAGTATTTCATATGAGAGAGATCATACGTTTGTCCTTCTGTGTCTGGCGTATTCCACTTTTCATGGCTGAATGATAGTCCCTTGCATGGATAGGCCACTTTAGCTCATCCGTTCATCTGTGGGTGGCCACTTGAGCTGCGCCCCTTGGCTGCTGTGACCCTGTTGCTCAGAGATCTGTCCAAGTCGGTGCTCTCGAGTTCCGACCTCGGATGGAGCTGCTCAGGCCTGCAGTAGTTCAGTGTTTGCCTTTCTGAGCAACCACCTGTTGGGGATTGAACCGTGCCCCACAGAAGGCATGTTGGGGTGTCAGCCTCTGGTCTTGTGGGGTGAGCCCATGTGTGAGCAGGACCTTTGAAGGTAGTGTTAGTTAAGGTGTGGCCCAAGCTGAAGGAGGAGGACCTCGCCCAGCATGGGTGGGGAGACGGGCTGCAAGGCCCACGGAGGAGGAGGCAAGGGCAGAGCGGAACGCAGACCTTACATCGGAGGTTTCAAGGACACACGCATGCCTGACAGCTAAACGCACTGTTACATGTAGCACCTTGCTAAATAAATGGTAATGGGATTTTCCCAAAACAAGGGAATTAGGGAAAAACTAAGGAGATCGGAGTGGTGCATGGACTATGGTTAATAATAATGTATCAATATTGGTCCATTAATTGTAACAAATGTACCATGCTCATGAAAGATGTTACTAGTAGGAGAAAGTAGGTGGGGGCGTCTGGGAACTCTCTTAGCTTTGTAATTATCTCTGCAGTGTTTCTAAAATTTTTCTGAAAATAGTCTGATAATAATAATCCAGTGTTGGCGCATGGTGAGCCCACACAGACATACCTGTGTGCCCTGCCACCCACAGGCAGTCCCGGGCTTGAAGGGCACTGCAGTGGGTCACGGGTGGGAGTGGGGAGGGCAGCTGGGGAGCTGAGGTTTCAGAAGGTTGAAGAATTTATGCTTCACCAGGTAGATCTTTTTGTACCATTTGAGGTTTGTTTTTCTTTTTACCATATGCTTGGATTACTTCTTCAAAAACAAAATTTTTAAAAGGTAGAATTTCATGGCTCTGCACACTCATTCACATGAAGAGGATTTTGTTTACTATGGCACCTCTGTGTGGATCTAGATGTCGTCTGGCTTCCCTGCTAGACCCCCTTCGTTTCCAGTCTCCCTCTTCAGTGAATGTGGGAAAGGTCATTTAAGAGCAGCTTCAGCACCCACACCAACCTTTCGTCTCTTCACTGCTGCAGACGCCTGGCCGTGAGTTGGTGCAGGGTCAGTGAGGCCCACAGCGGGGAGGCCGTGCCACTGTGCAGGGGCCCTGACTTCTTAGGGACATGCCTAGAAGCTGCTCTTCCAGCAGCCTCTTCTCAAGAAGCCGTCAGGTGCTGAGTGTTTCTGAGCGAGAGTGTTTGTCAAAACCTTCTTTGTTCCACCACGAAATTAGGAAATAGGCTCTATGTCCAACGATAGAAGAATCTTTGCATAAATTCTGGTCAAGCCCTAGGAAGGGTTAGTATACAGTCATGAAAATATTTAACAACCTGGGGAAGTCGTCAAAGTTTGGTAAATGGGAAATGCAGGATACGCACTTGTTGCAGGAGTGTAAATGGCACAACCACGTTGGCGAGAAATTTGATAGTGTTTGGTAAAGTTTCTGATTCTTGTGTTCTGTGGCTTAGTTCACCCTTCCTTGGAATATACTGCAGATAGCTCAGTATCTGCAGAGGGAAACCTGTATAAAAACGTGTCTAGTAACATCATTTACATTAACCACCCATCAGAAATCAGGGAGATTCGCACAAATAGGAGGATGGGTGAATATACTGGTGTGTACTGTTCAGTAACTAAATTTCCCTGCTAAGCTCCACCAGAGGACGCGGAGCTAACGGCGTGAGCCGGCTGAATGGCAAGGAGCGAGTCCCAGAGGCTCCGCGCATTCTGGAGTGCGCTGCCTCTGGAAGGCCCACGGGTCACGGCGTCGAGCGTGAGGCTTGAAACACGTGCAGGTGCTCCTGTGATTTGGAGAGAAAGGCAGAGGAGCCCCTCCCACTTCAGGGGCACAGAAGCTCCTTAAGCAAGAGCAAGGTCCTGGCCTGAGGGAAAATGTGAGGAGGTGGGCAGGCGTTTCTGGGGCACGGGGCGCGATGTGTGTGCAGACTGTGGACTAATACTCATCTTGTACTGGCGTTAAGTTGCTCGGGCTTGAGAACTGCACGGCGGCTGGGGAAGGACATGCCTGTGTGCTTAGAACAGGGACACAGTCTAAAGCTGAAGCTAGACCGTTTCCCAGATGGTTCAGAAAACAGGCTGTGTGTGCACATGTGTATAATAGAGCTTGAATAGCAAAGCAAAGGGGGCAAGATGGAAACTGGGGCATCTGGGTGAAGAGGGTATTTAGGAGTTCTTCATAGGATTCTTTCAACTCTTTCCTAAGTTTGAAATTCTATCGAAATTTAAACCTTACCCCAAAACCTAAAAATGCTCTATTTTGTTTATGGCTAAGTGAAATACGTATACTAACATACGGATATGATGTCCTCAGATTTCAGGGTAGCGGTGCCCTCTGTGAAGGAGTAGAATCGGGGGGGGGGGGGAGGCAGGCTTCGGCTCCACTTGTAGCAGAAATGTTCCATTCTAAGGAATAAAAAAAGCCCTGAAACAAATGTGGTGAAGCTGCTAAGATCTGCTCGTGTTGGGGGCAAGGCTCGTAACTGCTCATTACAGCGCTTATCATGCTTTCCCAGAGGTTCTCAGCGTTTCATGAAAACGAGATCTCAAATGAAAATGCAGGACCATGAGTGTGCAATTAAATTCTAGTACATCTGACTGGTGGGGGATGTTATGAGACCTTATATTTTCTTTCCAAATAAAAAATGCCTATAATAAAGTGTTAAATGAGTAAAATGCGAAACTAAAGAAAGAGTAGGATCCCACGTTTGAAAATATATGTATACATGTATATAATGTGTATGTGAGTGTGTGTATGCAAAAAAGAGTTTGGAAAGGAAAACATCAAAGTATTTATACCGTCGCTACTGGAGGTATAGGTAATATTGTTTAATTTTTTATGCTCTCTTGTCCATATTCTCAAAGATGAACATATAAGCATTTTATTAGAATAGGGGAAAAAATAACAAAGAAGAAACCTGAAAAGCAATTTTGGGGACTTCTGTGTTCAGAATAAGGAACGTGAGGATCACGCTGGTGTGTGTTTCCTGAGGAGCCGTGGCCCCCGGCGTGGCCCGTGCAGAATGGCTGTCTTCACGGGGCCTGCTGTTCTTGCAGATCGGCTTCACCACAGACCCCCGCATGGCCCGCTCCTCGCCATACCCCACCGACGTGGCCCGGGTGGTGAATGCCCCCATCTTCCACGTGAACTCAGACGACCCCGAGGCCGTGATGTATGTGTGCAACGTGGCAGCCGAGTGGCGGAGCACCTTCCACAAGGATGTGGTGGTCGACCTGGTGAGTGGGCAGCCCCTCAGCTCCACGAGTCACCTCAGAGCTTTTCTAGCCCGTACCGCACAGCAGGCACATTGTTTGGCGCAGGAGCGAGCTGCGCCCTGCGTGGTGAAGCCTAGGTGCAGACCTCGGGCAGCCGTGCTCCACTGGGGGAGGGCAGCGCAGGGCACAGGGCGGTGGCTGGCCTGGCTCCCTCGCGGGGCCGCGGTCTAGAGAAGGGGCGCTGAGCAGGGCGGGCAGGAGACGGTGTGGCGTAGGAAGGGAGGGGCAGGCTGCCAAGCTTCCCCGCGGGGGCCGCGGCTCACGGCCTGGCCGGCGCTCCCCACTGGCCACCAGGTGTGCTACCGGCGCAACGGCCACAACGAGATGGACGAGCCCATGTTCACGCAGCCACTCATGTACAAGCAGATCCGCAAGCAGAAGCCCGTGCTGCAGAAGTACGCCGAGCTGCTCGTGTCGCAGGGCGTCGTCAACCAGCCCGAGTACGAGGTGCGGGCCCCGGCTCCTGCCCTGGCGAGCCTTCCTGCAGCTGGAGGGGGCTGGGGGGGAGCGCCTGCTCTCGCAGTGCTGTGAGGATTCAAGGGAACGTGCTCCCCAGGTGCATGGGCCGCTGGGAGGTGTTCTGTTGCCAGAGAAGAAGGGTGATTTGGAGGTGAGGTGAAGAGCGGCCTGTGCGTTTGCTCTGCTGGCTCAGAGTGCAGTGTCTGGGCTGAGAGGCAGTTCAAGGGTCCAGCCTACTTGATCTGATGTTAAGTTCGGAGCATTTCTGAGTTGGGGGGTCCTGGGTGCTGCTGGACAGGCGTGGAGGAAGAGGGGAGTGCTGGTGAGGCCTGTTGGAAGCATGGAGCAGGGGCCGGTGCCAAGGTCGGGGGCGAGGCGGTGCCAGTGGAGGCGGAGCCTAGGCAGGCAGGGCTTCTCGAGACGCTGCTGCCGGGTATCTAAGAAGGAATGTTGGGGAGGGCAAAGAGCAGGCCTGGCCACGGGAACGGAGGGGCCTAGCCAGCAAGGGTGGGGAAGCCGCTGCTGGGAATGAAAAGGCTTCTCCTGCGTCTGTGCGTCCTGAAGCGCAGTCTGGAGGCCGGTGGTGCTGAGGGCAGTGGGGGTGGCCCCGAGGCCTGGATCTCCGCTCGAGGCGGGCGCTGTAACTGCCGGGCTGTGTCAACACCCTCCAGGAGGAGATCTCCAAGTACGATAAAATCTGTGAGGAGGCGTTCGCCAGGTCCAAAGACGAGAAGATCCTGCACATCAAGCACTGGCTCGACTCCCCCTGGCCTGGTGAGTGAGAGGAGAGAGAGCTCACGCCCCAAGTCCCCACCCCACCCCCATGCACCTGAGGCACCTGTGAGCCCCTTTCCTGGGGTGCAGCTCTCACTTCCTCGCCCCGCCGCGGGTCCAGCTGGGCGCCCAATTTGGCCATGCCCCCTGGGCCACCCCCATGAGGTGCCTGGAGAGGCGCGGTGTGAAGCTGCCGCCTCAGCAGAGCCTGCTCAGGCCATCCTTCCTGCACAGGCTTCTTCACCCTGGATGGGCAGCCGCGGAGCATGACCTGCCCCTCCACAGGCCTGGCCGAGGACGTCCTGGTGCACATAGGGAACGTGGCCAGCTCCGTGCCCGTGGAGAACTTCACCATCCACGGAGGTACCAGCCGCAATGCCCCAGGCCCCTCTCCTTGCCTGCCCCTGCCCACCACGGAGCTGCGCTCGCTCTGGGTGAGAGGGAAGCGCACGCGGTCACGGCTCTGTGGTTTCACCCTGGTCTTTAATCAAACCCCCTTGTGCCACTTGTCCAGCCAGTCAGGAAACCCAGAGACTAAGAACAGAGCAGTCCCTGCTCTCCTCGGAGGGCCCCGTGAGGTGTGGCCTGCGTGGCTGCTGAGTGCAGTGTCTCCGCAGGGCTCCGCCGCATCTTGAAAACACGCGGGGAGCTGGTGCAGAACCGGACGGTGGACTGGGCTCTGGCTGAGTACATGGCCTTCGGCTCGCTGCTCAAGGAGGGCATCCACATCCGGCTCAGCGGCCAGGACGTCGAGCGCGGCACCTTCAGGTGTGCGCAGGGGCGGGGCGGGCGGGCGCTGGTTCTCCTCCAGGAGAAGACCCTGTGCAGGAAACAGTCCCTCAGCCCCTCCGCCTGGGCCTCGAGCCCGTATCCCGGTGGGCTGTGGGCAGCTGCCTGGCGAGGTGGCCGTCTCTGCATAGGCACCCCTTGCCAGGGGTGGGGCTGGCCCCTGCCCACTCACAGCCGTGCCCCACTGCAGCCACCGCCACCACGTGCTGCACGACCAGAACGTGGACAAGAGGACCTGCATCCCCATGAACCACCTGTGGCCCGGCCAGGCGCCCTACACCGTCTGCAACAGCTCCCTGTCCGAGTACGGGGTCCTGGGTGAGCCAGCCGGGCATGGGCGTGGACTCAGGCCCTGCTGACCCAGCCTGCTGACCCCTCGCTGATCCCCTGCTAATCCCACCTATGGACCCCACCTGCCAACCCCCCGCTGACCCCACCTGTTTCCTGCTGCCCCCCCCCCTGCTGGCCCTCCCCGCTGCCTGCCGGCCCCGCCGTGACCTGCTGCCCTCTGCCCTCTGCCCCTGCCTGCAGGCTTTGAGCTGGGCTTCGCCATGGCCAGCCCCAACGCCCTGGTGCTCTGGGAGGCCCAGTTTGGTGACTTCCACAACACGGCCCAGTGCATCATCGACCAGTTCATCTGCCCGGGGCAGGCCAAGTGGGTGCGGCAGAACGGCATCGTGCTGCTGCTGCCCCACGGCATGGAGGGCATGGTGAGCGTCCCCAGCCGGGAAGCCTGCTCCCCTCAAGTCCTCGGGTGCCCTCCCCAACCTGGAGCCGCATCCCGCGCCAGCCGCCTCGCCAGCCTCCTGTGCGTTCTGCTGGTGCCTCCGCCTGTGTTCTCGGGTCCTTGGCCTGGGCTGTCGCTTCGGAAGGCGAGAGGCCGGTCACCTGGATGCGGCCAGCCTGTCCTCACACCCCTCTCTCCCCCTCCCCGTCCCTTCTCTCACCCTCGACCAGAAGCGGGCAGTGCGGCAGCTGCACTCGCCCTGGCACGTGGGAGTCCCCGTGTCATCCTGGGAGCAGCCAGGCTGCCTCGGCATCCAGCAGCCGCTTGCAGCTGCTGCACCTGCTCTGCTCTCGGCCCGCCCCGTTTGGGCCTGCCAGTCTGCAGGGCTGTGCCATGTTCTAACACTCAGGTTTGGGGAGGACGCGCCTACCTGAGGTCCCGAGGTGGACCTGGGCCGGGCCTCAGGCGCACACACCCCCCTACTGCCCAGGTGGAAGGAGGGCACAGGATTGAACTCTGCTGTCCTGGAGAAGATTTGCCGTTTTCCACACCAAAACTCTTCATGTTGACTCAGAGAAACAGACGTTTCCAAACTCACTGTCTGTCTGGTTCCAGGGTCCTGAACATTCCTCAGCCAGACCAGAGCGGTTCCTGCAGATGTGCAATGACGACCCGGATGTCTTGCCGGTGAGCTCAGCACCTGGGCGCCCGCGCCATCCCCACCCATGTTCCCGCCTACGTTCCCGCCTGGACGCGCTGGGCTGCTGGGGCACCGCTGCTCTGACCCTCCTGGAGGCAGTGGGGAGGGCAGGCGGCAGCACAGCCAGCGCCTCCCTCACGCACGGGAGGAGCGGAGCCCCGGCTGCCTCTCGAGCTTCCTGCTCCTGCTGCAAGCAAGAAACTCGTGTGTGGAAGCTGTGCCAGAGGCTCTTAGGGGGCGACACCGTTTGTGTTTTGATTCAGGCAAAAATGTTTTAGAGGAAATCACTTCGGGCTGATTTTAGTGAGACTTGAGGGACTCAGGGCAATTGGTAGAAAAGTCCATTTTTCAAGTAAACGAGAAGTAATTTCTGGTAGAACCTGCGTCTCTTCAAATAGCACCTCCTGATCGGGCAGCTGTATCTCTCAGAGGAGCATGCAAGCCTGGGTGGGCGCCGCGGCCCACGCTGCTGGGCCTTCTCCGTGTCCTTGCATGGGGACCCCGGGCACGCCGGGGCTCTGGCGAGGGTGGGCTGTGCTGTGTGGGTCCCCTGCCGCCACCCACTACCCCCATGCTGCCCACGCACCTTCTGCGGGCACAGGTCTCAGGGCTGCGCCTTCTTTCGCCGCAGAACCTTGGGGAGGCCAACTTCGACATCAGCCAGCTCTACGACTGCAACTGGGTCGTCGTCAACTGCTCCTCCCCCGGCAACTTCTTCCATGTGCTGCGGCGGCAGATCCTGCTGCCCTTCCGGAAGCCGGTCAGTTGCAGGGTCTCCCCGCCAGTATGAGAGCTGCCACGCGGGAGCTGCATCAGGGTGCTGCCCTTGCAGCGGGAGCAGGCCAGGGCTCCTCACTCACCCTGCACTCGGGAGCTGCTCGAAGGCCACCACCCCCCCCAGGATCACTTGCCCTCATGCACAGCCTGGCCTGTGGGGAGCCCCGCTCGGCGCCGACGAGGCTGGAGGAGCTGCTCCCTGGCAGAGCGCGGAGCTCAGAAGGGGCCCGAGGGAGTAGGGGCGCAGGGCGCTGGCCCCTGCAGCGTGCAGGAAAAGCTTCCCGTCCGCGGAGCGGGCTCCTGAGCTGGGTGGTAAGGGGTCATAGGAGGTGGGGGCGAGCAGGAAAGGGTGGTCCAGGGGCAGCGGAGGCGTGCGGGGAGCTGGGTGCAGCCTCTGCGTGGCCTGTGGGCCGGGGCAGGGCGTAGCCATGGTACCTGCGCCGTCCTCATGGCCCTGAGAGCTGCCTGGTGCCGGGCTCGTGCGGCCTAAAGACCCAGGTGGAAGGTCTCGGGTGCCAGGGAGGGCTTCCGGGCTTTGTCCTTGCGCGCAGAGTGCCGTCCACAGAGGCCCCGCAGCGGGGGTGCTGGGCATGGAGCAGGGCCCTCTCGACAGGCCCCGCGTCTGCGCAGGCAGGGCGGGGGGCTGGCTTTCCCCGTCTCCTCCCTCAGCCTCTGGACGCCAGGGCCGTGGAGCTCCAGAGCAGGGCAGGAGTTGTCGCGCTCTGAGTCCCTAAGGCTGAGGCTCGGCAGCTCTTGCCTGGACCCTCCCCCCTGGAATCCCACGAGCCCTTATCGGTTCTGTGCTTGTGTTGCAGTTGATTGTCTTCACTCCAAAATCCCTGCTGCGCCACCCTGAAGCCAGAACCAGCTTCGACGAAATGCTGACAGGTGTGTGACCGGAGCTCCTGGGGGGTGGCGACGTTTGGGCTTGGGGTCGTTGGCTCTGTGGGTTTGCTTGTTTCCTGTTCACTATCCTTGCTGCGGCCTCCTGCCATGTTAATTTCCGGTGGGGGTTAAAGTGCCCCCACACCAGTCCTAGGTACCCAGGCATGTGGCAGCCGTGGCCTCCTGGGGTTTCTAGTCACCCTAGGGAGTGGCCGCTTTCAGCTGTGCGTGGAGGGCTCTTGTCAAGGCAGCCCAAGAGCCTGAGGCCGAGAGGATGGCTCTGGGCAGTCTCTGCGAGGCGAGGAGACCGCCCCCCCCCGGGAGGCCCAGGGCCAGGGGACCCTGGTGGGCGGCTTGCCCAGCGATGGGACAAGGTGAGGCTTTGTCACGAGGATGGCGCCCGGCGCGATGTCGGTCCATGAGGTTGGCAGAAGACCACCTTGGGCGGGGGTCCCAGGGGGTGCCTGGCCGACCTTGGGCACTGCAGCTGTAGACCCACTTGCCTCCACTCGGGGCTGGCGACCTGGCCACGGTGAAACCCTCGCCGCCCAGGTGCCCTCTGGTCTGCTCTGCTCTCGTGGGCGCCAGGTGCAGCCTGAGAGCACCACATCTGCTGTGGGAGGGCTGCGGGGTTCTTGTTTGGAGAATCTTGAGTGTGTGCCTGGAGCGGACAGGCTGTGTAGAGAAGCTGGTGCTGCTTGAGGCGGAGCTCGAGCTCGCCTGCCAGGCACAGCACATCCTGGGTACACGCCCCGCCGTCAAGAAGCCGGGGTTTTGGCACCTGGGGTGGCCTCCAGCCCTGGAGACGCGGCCATGGGCCGCTCGCTGGCGCCAGTGCAGGGGCGCCCCGGGCAGAGCCAGCCCTGCCCACACACGTTCTCTCACAGGAACCCACTTCCAGAGGGTGATTCTAGAAAACGGCCCTGCGGCCCAGAACCCGGAGAAGGTCAAGAGGCTTCTCTTTTGCACCGGCAAAGTGTACTACGACCTCACGCGGGAGCGCAAGGTGCGCGGCATGGAGGAGGAGGTGGCCATCTCCAGGATCGAACAGGTGAGGCAGGCCGCGGCCCCCGAGCCCTCGGGGCACTGGTTCCTTGAGGCGGGCAGTGCCCGGTCCTTGCCCTTCCTCTGTCCTCAGGGAGAGGCCTTGCCTCAGCCTCCAGCAGCCACCTGGCCCCTGGGCCGGGACTCAGTGGTCCCTAGCGCCTGGCGCACCCGTGACACCCCCGCCCTGCTCCCCAGCTGTCGCCGTTCCCCTTCGACCTCGTGCTGGAGGAGGTGCAGAAGTACCCCGGCGCCGAGCTGGCCTGGTGCCAGGAGGAGCACAAGAACCAGGGCTACTACGACTATGTGAAGCCACGGCTGCGTACCACCATCAGCCGCGCCAAGCCCGTGTGGTGAGCACTGCGCCCCGGGGCTCGCGGTCGGGGGGCCTCCTGGAGAGGCGCCCGCTGAACAGCCCCGGCCCCCGCTGCGCCTGTCGCAGGTACGCTGGCCGCGACCCAGCCGCCGCCCCGGCCACCGGCAACAAGAAGACCCACCTGACGGAGCTGCAGCGCCTCCTGGACACGGCCTTCGACCTGGACGCCTTCAAGAGCTTCTCCTGAGGCCGCCGCCCGCCCCCGCCCGCCACCCCACTAAAGCCCAGGGCCTCAGCGCTGCCCCTTCTCACTGCCGCACACTCCGCCGCCCCCAGCACCCGCTCGTCGCCCGCCCCCACCCCTCCCAGGCCACCGACCTGCCCCAGGGGAGCAGGAAGGGGGTGTGGCCGGCCCCCCGCTGCCCCAGCTCTGCCGGCCCTGCGCCTCCCTGCCATGCACTGGGGCTGCCCCCAGCCAGGGAAGAGGCCTCTGTGCCTGGGACGGCCGAGTTCAGGCCAGTGGGCTGGGAAGGACCCTGCGGCCCGGGCAGGTCGAGCCCCCACTTTCAGGGCTTAGGGTGGGCTGGGCCTTGGCCGGGGCTCCACCACCCGTGGGACTGCGGACAGTGCAAGGGGCGGCCGGCTGGAGAGGCTCTCCTGGCCCAGCCGCAGTCCAGGAGGGCCCATCTTGCCTCGGTGTCCCTCTGAGCCCCTGGTCAGTCTCCCTGTGGGCGGGGCCGGGCGTGCACCACCCACGCCAGTGCCAGGGAAGGCCTGGGGCCCAGAGCCCGGGTGGGCTGCGTCCTGAGGGCCCCTTCAGCCTCGGGGCCCCGGGCTGCTGGAGGCCTGGGCCTGTCCTGCTTACTCCTGCCCCCCTGCCCCCCCCTCCATGCTCCTCCCCTCTGCACCCCCCAACCCCTCTTTCTTCCCTCTTAGCAAAATGGAGACTTGGCTGCGTTATTCCCTTTGCTGTGCCAAAGCTGGTGGGGGGAGGAGGGCTGGGGGGCGGGGGCCAGGGGGCGGGGGCAGGGCCCGGCGGCCAGCTCCCTCGTCACCATCACCTTGACTCTTCATAGCGACAGAGCTGATTTATTTATTTTGGTTAAAAAAAAAAAGAACAAAAAGAACTTTTCATCGTATTTGGCTTGACCCATAAAATAAGTTATCCTTGGGCCTGTCTGTGATATTTCAGTTTGCTTGGCTTCTTCAGCCCTGAGGCGGAGGCTTGGGGGCCAGGGGCGCGTCTGGGTCTTGGCCTGGGTCTCCCCAGCCTGAGCAGCAGGCGCCTGCCAGCCGAGACGGCCCCTCACCCTCAGCGACCCCCTCTGCAAACGCCCGCCCGTGGACCTGGAGGCCAGGCCCGTGGGATGTGGGCACAGTTGTGTTTTTTGGGTTTTTTTTGCTTGATCCTTTCCTCAGGCCAGAATCCCTTTTCCAGACCTATTTATTTAATGTAATAAGACTACCTGGTTGGAGGGCAGGGACATGCAGACAAAAGGCTGGGGGTGCTCACACATGTGCCCCGGTCTCCACCCACCCCACCTAGAAAAGGGGCCCCCATGGGCTGTGCAGTCGCGTGGGCCCGCCTGACGGTGGGGTCCCTTTCTCCCACGATGCCACTTACCAATGAGCCCCTGCTTCCAGGCAGCTCGCTGGACCTCCCCGTGGCCGGCCAGGCCCCAGGCCACGGCTGACCAGCCCACACCGCCACGCCAGGGCCTGGGAGGGCAGCAGATGCGGCCTTCACAGGGACCCCCAGCTCCGTCCTGAGTGCTCCCCAGGTAGGGCCTGATTGCCAGCCAGGTGTCCGGGGGCGCCGCCGGGTGCCCCGTGCTCTAGGAGCATGTCCAGCTCCCCTGCTGCTGTTGGCAGGTGGTGCTGGGGGGCAGGGGCAGGGGCAGCCTGCCCTTCCTGGAGAGGCCGTCAGGGCTGCTGCCTGCGGGAAAGGCTCTGGCACCCGCTGGAGAGGGCGCCCTCCCGGCCCCGCCTCTGGCCCTCCGTGGCCCGTGGGCTCCCCGGCTTGCCGTGGCACGGGGTGCCCTCTCTGTCCTCCACCTTCTCCTGGGCGCTGTTGCCTTCTGGCTCCTCCCCGGGCTTCCTCCAGGTCTGGATTCCTTCTGCCTAGAAAGGCCTCCAGCAAAGGAGTAGGCCGCGCCCCCGCTGCTGGGCCACAGCCTAACCTTCAGGGGCTGCAGGGGCGGCCCAGGAGCCCACGAGCCACCCACCTGCCCCGTCCCCGCCTGCGGCCCTTCCCAGGAGACAGGTCGTGTCGGGCTCTGTGGCGAGCTGGACGCCACTGCCTACATGTTCCCACGTTTGTGTCCTCCACGTGCTTCCCAGTTCTCTCTGCTCTTTCTGCACTTAACTGCCGCTTTCTTAACATTGGAAACGAGTGCTAGGAATGTTAGGAGAAAGTTCTGTCCCGGCCAAGAAGCATTGGGGGATAACCCGGGTGGGGCAGCCCTGTCCGCTCACTAGCAGCACAGACTGGGGCGCAGCTGTACCCGGCTGCCTGGGCTCCTCTGGGAGCCGAAGAGAAGAAACCTTTTGTTTTAGGGAACGAGGGAAGGGGCTTGCCGGGGCCCAGCACGTGAGTCGGGCATAGCTGGTGGCTGCCGCTCCCGGAAGGAGGCTCTGGACCGGCACGCCTAGCTCCTCTGCTGCCCAGGCCTGTGCTGCTGCTTCGGGTATGAATGACCAGAGCCCTGAGCCAGACAACGAACTGGCGAGGCTGGCTCAGTGCTCCTTGGACCAGCCAGCGATGGGGCGAGGGTGGAAGGAAAAGCCCCTAGAGCGCCAAGGGCTGCTGGTGCTGGGCAGCTGGGGCTCAGTGGCCGCTGCAGACCCGCACAAGCCGGGCTCGTGTCCCACCAGGACAGTTTGCTGACCTTTCCCTACGGCAGTCACAGCCACCTCCAGGCTGGAGGCCTGCCGAGTGAGGGCCCTGAGTTGCTGCCATGGTTTTTTATGTCTTGAAACAAGGAAGACAGACCACAGTTGCCCTTGGCTTAGCCGCTGGGACTCCGGTTCACCCGTTACTCTGGGAGTTGGAGTTGGAGCGTCCGCCTAATGGTTCAGTTCTAGTTTTGGCCCGGGAGCGAGTTCCCTGCCTGTGGTGGTCAGCTGGAGAGTGCACCAGTCAGACGTGGTGGCAGATGGCTGTCAGTGCCACGCAGGGAAGGCGGGCGTGGGCACCCACGGCCACACCGTGGGGTGCAGGCCATCGGTCTGTGCATTCACACACGATCCTTTTCCACCCAAAGTCACCAAAGCTATCCTGGAGACGAGGGCGGCCTGGGCTGGGGAGCGCCCCTCTCCCGGCCCGCCTAGAGGCGTACGAATCCCCCCAACCCCCTGCAGCGACGTCCCCACCTGGGCTCCCCAAGCATGCTCTGTCTCTGTCCCTAGAGCCTGCAGAGACACTAATCCTCTCTGAAATTGCTAGACCCTCCGGCCTCCCCAATGGTCGAGCCTGGCATCGACACGGCCATGGGCGCGGGCTGCCCCCCTGAGCTGTGGGACAGGAAGAGAATGGCTGGCGGGGTGAGTGGGTGGGAGGTGCTGAATTTGAGGCCCTCTGGGGTACCGCGGTGGGGTGTCGGGTTCCCCCACCTCTTCTGCCAGGCCCTCTGGCTCCATCTTGTTTAGGGCAGTGGGAACTGCCTTCTTACAGCAAATCCATCTCTAAAAATTTGATCCTGTGTAAAGCCAATAGCTCGGGTTTCCCCCGGGGTCTGGTTACTTGGGGTGGGGGCAGTGGCAGGACACAGGAGCACTGTGGGGCCCGGAGGGCATGCTCCCCCTTCATCTCTCACTGACCAGCTCCCTTGGCCCCCAGGAGGGCTTCCCCACCCAGGAAACGGGCGCCCTGGCCTCTGCCAGTGCCGAGCCCTGCTTCTGAGTGTGTTCAGCACCCTGCCCTGCTGGGCACAGGCCTGGCCGCGCTTGGGGCCCCAGCACTGGGTGCAGCAGCTGGCACTCCCAGGAGGCCCGCTCTGGGCTCTGGGACAAAGGCACACATGCTTGCCTGTGGGATTTTCCCTCCAGCCTCCATTGGAGAATCGGCCAAAAGGCTGGCAACAAATAGGAAAGCGGCAGAGTATTAAATCCCCTCTGGAAGGTTGAACCAGCCCCTGAGGACCACACAGCCAGGCCCAGCCCAGCTTCCCCCCAACTCCCCAACACGGCATCAGGGCTTGCTATGGAGCCCGGCCCCACATCAGACCCTGGGTGCAGAGACGAGGGTCCTCGGCTGGTGGGAGAAATGCAAGGGGCCCTGAACTTGCCCTTTGGGGCTGAAGGCTCCTCAGACTTTGCATTTATTTTGAAAGTTCTGAGAACCTGCTTCTCTGAAGCCCCCCACGCAGACTGGGCACCTTTCTCGGGGCCTCCCATAGCCTGAGCACGGCACCGCCTGGGGCCTGAGGCCTCAAAGTTTTATTTTATTTTGTTTTTTAATTTATTTTACTTTTTATTTTATTTTTAAAGATTTTTTTAATTTATTTATTCATTTATCCCCCCCCTGCTGCCCGTGCTCGCCGGGTCAGCCAACCACGCCGCGCGGGCGGGCTTTATTTTTATTTTCTAGGCCTCAATCTTGATGGCTTTTCCTGTCCAAAGCCAACTGGGCCCCTTGAGTGCTATTTCGCTGCCAGCAGAAGGATTCACAGCACGGTTCATTGTTTGCAAATCCCCTTCTGCTCCTTTGCAGATCCCCTTCTCTTTGGAGGTCCCCTCATAATTGCCACCTCCAGGGTTTAAGATGGAGAAATACCACTTCAGTTACCAAAAGGGCATTAGCTACTCACCAACTTAGCAGAGTTAAGTGGTTAGTTGTGAACTGTTTGGTGGGTGAGCAGACTATGAGAGGGATGCTAAGTAAGGAGAAGGTAATCTCTTGCCTTTATAACCCCAAAGAGAGGCCCACGACAAAAATGGCCTCTAAAGCAAGCAGATCCCCACGCGTCAGGGCAGGCATGGTGTCATTCACGGGGGGACCCTGGGGGTGGCTGGTCAGCGGGCGCCGTCAGTTCACAGGTGGCACTGCCAGGATTACCGCCTGGGCGGGTGTGAGAGCCGGGGGCAGTGCCATGGTCACTGGGCGGGTAGGTGAGGCCTGCTGCAGACGGGCCCATGCTCGGGTCTGGAGCAGAGGCACAGCGCGTGGCCAGCCTGGCGTGGGCAATGAGCTAATTAGAGAAGGGGTTTGAGGTGGGGTCACCGCACAGAAGGCGGCAGTCCGGGCCGTAGCTAGAGGAGTGGTAAAGGGAGAGCAAAGGTGCCCAGTCCCCGAGGACTGCCGGGCAGGCCTTGGGCGAGGGGCAGAGCGCAAGGAGGAGCTGCTGGACCAAGGCCAGGAGGCTGGAGGAGGGCGAGTGTGGCCAGGTGGGGGCGGCATCTGGGGGTGCAGGCGTCAGGGCCCACCTCAGGGAAGGGCCTGCCCTGGGAGGCAGAGGCCTGGGTGCTGGGCGCGTGCACGAAGTCACAAGCCGCTCACCAGGACTGCCAGGAGCCTGCAGAAGGGGCTGTGCCAGGGGTGGGGAGCAGGTGGGGAAGCTGGTGTGTCCACAGCCATGGGTGTCATCAGTCAGGGCGGGCCCTGGAGTCCTTAGAGGCAGAGCGCATTGGGGCGGCAGCAGGAGGCTGGAGCCAGAGGTGGGGAAGGCTGCCGGCCGAGAGTCGCCAGAGCATGACAGGCTGGAGAAAGTGTGTGTGGTTTCAAATGTCCACTTGCTCCAGCACCATTTGTTGGAAAGGCCTCCAGTGAAGGCAACTCCACCAAAGATGAGTTGGGCACTCTTTCCTCTCCCAGAGAGAAGTGGCCTGAAAAAGTATGTTCTAGGGTTTAGGACACCGAGGGAAGTCTGGACGCCTCACAGAAGAGAGGGACAGAGGAAAAGAGTCTCGATGGCAACCCTGAGCTAAAGCTGCAGCTGGGGCTGCCAGCGCCTCCCACACCCTACAGAAAATTTTGAATTCTCACACCATGGGGCCAACTGCTGCAGACAAAGGGGGCTCTAGGGACCCACCTCCCCAGGAAAGGGGAGAGAGAGGGGTGCAGCCTAAGGCCGACTCAGCCTTTGACCCACAAATGTGGTCGCTGAGTCCCAGGAGCCCTTCCAGGGCGGGAGGGGCTGCACCACTGTTTGCCCTGGGGGCTGGCTCAGGACTAAAGAGACCCGACCTTTCAATCTCCCTCTACTGACCAGAACTGGCTGTTAGGGACGCAGAGGGGAGTGGAAGGGAGGGGGCTGCCAGCAAAGGCTGGAGAACAACCTCAAACAAAGACTGATGACAAGGCTCTCAGCCTCCTGGCAGGATCCACCGTCACACTGATCTGGTCTCTGTTGCAGCAAAGACTCTCCAACCAGGCTTTGAACTAGGAGGGCTGTCAAAGAGCGCCATCTGCTGGCGGACCAAGGAGGTGCACAGGAGGAAATTAAAAGTAAGAGGATTTATCTGGCCACAGCCTCCCCCAGGCCCTTGGAAGTAGATCTGCAACCCATTGCTGGCATACTACTCAGAATGTCAGACATCAGAGATAAAGAGAGAATTCTGAGGGCAGCAATGGAGAAGCAAACCATCACATATGAGTGACACCAGCAGGACTTAGTGCAGCTTTCTCATCAGAAACCACGGAAGAGGGACTTCCAGGAAGATGGCGGACTAGTAAGACACGGGAATCTCTTCTCCAGAAAAGTAGCTAGAGGACAGGCTGAAACAGCCCCAAAAAACATCTTCTAGGGTTTAGGACAGCAGGCGAAGAATGCACACCACCCAGAGGAGAGAGGGACAGAAGAGGGAAATCGCAACAACAGAACCGTGAGTTGCAAGTAGCAGCTTCTGCTGCTGCCGGCACCCTCCCCCACGCTCTTCAGAATTCTCAGGCCCCTGGGCCTGCGACCACAGACAAAGGGGGCTTCAGGGATCTGCCACTCCTGGAAAGGGGAGAGAGAGGGACACAGCCTTAGGCTGACTCAGGTTCTGACCTGTAAATTTGGGCTGCAGAGCCCCACGGACCCTTCCACACTGAGGTTTGCCCAGGGAGCCTAGGAAGGACTGGAGAAATCTGACCCTCGCAACCTCCCTTTCTTCTAGCCTGGACTAATTGTTGAGGACTCCACGGGAGAGGGGAGAGAGAGCCTGGGGCTGACCCTGCTTTGGACTCCCAGGTTTGGTCTGCCTTGTCCCGAGAGCCTTTCCAGGCCGGATGGGGATGCGCCATTGTTTGCCTTGGAGCCTGCAAGGGGCTAAAGATATACAAACTTCCCAATCTCCTCCTCTACTAACAGGGACTGATTGTTGAGGACTCAGAAGGGAGTGGAAATATTTCCTAGCTGGGAAAAGGGGGGCGCTATGAGAGAAGTCTGGAGAGCTGTCTCAGAAACTTTGAACCACAGGGCTCTTAGCCCCCTGACAGGAAGCTCTATCACATTGATCTGGTCTGTGTCACAACAAATACTCTCCGACCAGGCATTGAATTGAGAGCTGCCAACAAGCGCCATCTCCTGGAAGACCAAGGAAGTGCACATAAGAAAATTAATAAGTAAGAGAGTCTTTTCCTGGCCCCAAAGCCTCCCTGCCCAAGGCCCTAGGAAACGACTCTACAACCAATTACTGGGTCCAGTGCCCAGTTTTGAGCAACCAGCAGAACAATCCTAACAATCAAGGTTGAGCCAAAAATCAAAGAGCGGTGGTAACTCACAGCCTCCTGCCACTAAAACCCTATAGAAGAGAAAGGGATAGAGCATCTAAGTAAAATATAGTAAAAACCAGATGCCTAAACACCAGCAAAAAATTACGAGCCATAATAAGAAAATAGAAGACATGGCTCAAGAAAAGGAATACAGCAAAGTCCCAGAAAAGATGCAGAATTTGAGAGAACTAATCAGTGAGATGAGCACAAATTTACAAAATCAAATTAATGAGATGAAGGACAATAAAGTTAAAGAGATAAATGACATCAAGAAGACATTGAGCGAAGGCAAAGAAGAATTTGAAATCCTGAACAGAAAAGTAACGGAGTTCATGGGAATGAAAGACACAATAGGTGAAGTCAAAAACACATTTGAGGCATACAACAGCAGACTCGAAATGATAGAAGAAAGACTAAGTGATACCGAAGACAGAGCAGCTATTGAAGAGAGAAAAGAACAGAGAGAGAAAAGAATGGAAAAAATTGAGCAGGGGCTCAGAGAGTTGAATGAAAACACAAAATGCAACAACATACGTGTCATGGGAGTTCCAGAAGGGGAAGAGAAAGGAAAAGGGACAGATAGTATTTGAGGAAATAATAGCTGAAAATTTCCCAACTCTCACTAAACAAATGAACTTACATGTCCAAGAAGCACACCATACCCCAAAGAGAATAAATCCAAATAGACCTACACCAAGACACATATTATTCAGAATGTCAAAGATAAAGAGAAAATTCTCAGAGCAGCAAGAGAGAAGCAAACAATCACATACAAGGGACTTCCAATAAGACTTAGTGCAGATTTCTCTTCAGAAACCATGCAGACGAGAAGACAGTGGTAAGATACAATCAGGAAACTGAAAGAGAAAAACTGCCAGCCGAGAATTCTTTATCCAGCAGAACTGTCCTTCAAATATGAAGGTGAGTATAAAATATTCACAAACAAACAGAAACTAAGAGAGTTTGCAAAAAAGAATCCACCTTTGCAGGAAATATTAAAGGGAACCTTAGAACCTGAAAGAAAAATACAGGAGAGACAGGCTTGGAGGAGAGTATAGAAGAAAGAAAAGCAGAAAGGATAACCAAAAGAGTAAAAAGAGAGACAAAAATAAGATGACATAACAAAACCAAAGAATACAATGGTTGAAATAAATAGTGCATTTTCAGTAATATTGAATGTGAATGGATTAAATTCCCCAATCAAAAGATACAGGCTGACAGAATGGATTAAAAAACATGAGCCATCCATATGCTGCTTACAAGAAACTCATCTCAGACCCAGGGAAACAAGCCGGCTGACAGTAAAAGGTTGGAAAAAGATACTCCACACGAATAGTAAACAGAAAAGAGCCGGGGTACCTATACTAATATCAGACAAAACAGACTTTAAATGCAAAAAAGTGATAAGAGATGCGGAAGGCCATTATATATTAATAAAAAAGACCGATCCTCCAGGAAGATATAACAGTCATAAATATCTACGCACCTAACCAGGGGGCCCCAAAATATATGAGACAAACTCTGGCAAAACTGAAGGGAGAAATAGACATTTCTACAATAATAGTCAGAGACTTCAACACCCCTCTCACATCATTAGATAGAACAACTAGACAGAAGATCAACAAGGAAACAGAGAACTTGAACAATATGATAAACAAGTTAGACCTAACAGACATATACAGAACACTGCATCCAAACTCAGCGGGTTATACATTCTTCTCAAGTGCCCATGGATCTTTCTCCAGGATAGACCACATGTTAGGTCACAATACAGCTCTCAATAAATATAAAAAGATTGAAATTATACAAAGCACCTTCTCAGATCATAATGGAATGAAACTAGAAATCAATAACAGACAGGAAAAAAGTAAATTTGCAAATGTGTGGAGACTGAACAACACACTCCTAAATATTCAGTGGGTCAAAGAAGAAATTGCAAGTGAAATCAGTAAATATATTGAGACAAATGAAAATGAGAACACAACGTATCAAAACTTATGGGATACAATGAAGGCAGTCTTGAGAGGGAAATTTATAGCCCTAAATGCCTATATTAAGAAACAAGAAAGAGCTAAACTCAAAGATTTAACTGAACAACTTGAGAAAGTAGAGAAAGAACAGCAAACCAATCCCAAAGCAAAAAGAAGGAAAGAAATAATAAAGATTAGAGCAGAAATAAATGAAAATGAGAACAGAAAAACAATAGAGAAAATCAACAAAACCAAAAGGTTGTTCTTTGAGAAGATCAATAAAATTGACAAACCCCTCACTAGACTAACAAAGAAAAAAAGAGAGAAGATGCAAATAAATACAATCAGAAATGAAAGGGGGGAATTTACAAATGACCTCACAGAAATAAAAAGAATCATAAGAGGATATTATGAGAAACTATATGCCAACAAACTAGACAACCTGGATGAAATGGACAAGTTTCTAGAAATGCACAACCAACCTACACTGACACAACAAGAAATACAAGAACTTAACAAACCAATCACAATTAAGGAGATTGACTCTGTCATAAAAAATCTCCCAGCAAAGAAAAGTCCAGGACAAGATGGCTTCACAGGTGAATTCTACCAAGCATTTCAAAAAGAATTAACACCAATCCTGTTTAAACTCTTCCAAAAAATTGAAGAGAAGGGAAAATTACCCAACACATTTTATGAAGCCAACATCACCCTAATACCAAAGCCAGATAAAGATTCCATAAGGAAAGAAAATTACAGACCAATCTCTCTAATGAACATAGATGCAAAAATTCTCAACAAAATACTTGCAAATCGAATCAACAGCATATCAAAAGACTTATACATCACGACCAAATGGAATTTATTCCTGGCATGCAAGGCTGGTTCAACATAAGAAAATCAATCAATGTAATACACCACATTAACAAATTGAAGGAAAAAAAACACGTGATCATCTCAATAGATGCAGAAAAGGCATTCGACAAAATCCAACATCCTTTTTTGATAAAAAATACTTCAAAAGATAGGAATAAAAAAAAATTCCTCAATATGATAAAAGGCATATACAAAAAACCCACAACCAACATCATACTCAATGGGGAAAAGTTGAAAGCTTTTCCCCTAAGATCAGGAACAAGACAAGGATGCCCACTGTCACCACTGTTATTCAACATTATACTAGAAGTTCTAGCTAGGGCAATTAGACAAGACAGAAAAATTAAAGGCATCCAAATAGGAAAAGAGGAAGTAAAACTCTCATTGTTTGTGGATGACATAATCCTGTATTTAGAAAATCCTGAAGTATCCACAACAAAGCTACTTGAACTAATAAATGAGTTCAGCAAAGTGGCAGGATATAAGATCAACACGCAAAAATCAGTAATGTTTTTGTATACTAGTACTGAACAATCTGAGGAGGAAATCAGGAGGAAAATTCCATTTTCAATAGCAACAAAAAGACTCAAATACCTAGGAGTTAATTTAACCAAGGAAGTACAGGACATATATGCAGAAAACTACAAAACAATGCTAAAAGAAATTTTAAAAGACCTAAACAAATGGAAAGACATTCTGTGTTCATGGATTGGAAAAATAAGTATCATGAAGATGTCAATCTCTTGCCCAAACTGATTTATGGATTCAATGCAATACCAATCAAAATCCCAGCAGCTTACTTTACAGAATTAGAGAAGGCAATTACCAAATTCATCTGGAAGGGTAAGTGCACCTGAATAGCCAAAAGCATTCTAAAAAAAAAGAGCAATGTGGGAGGAATTTCACTGCCTGACCTTGAAACATATTACCAAGCTACAGTGGTCAAAAGAGCATGGTACTGGGAAGCAGATGTGGCTCAATCAATAGGGCTCCGGTTTGATTCCCGGGGCCTCCTGGTGGAGGCAAGCCAGCCCGTCCGGTGTGGTGAGCTGCCATCAGCAGGATGACCCAACAAAGGGAGACAAGCAGACACAAAAAAACACAGCAAATGGACACAGTGAGCACAAGCAGCAAGGGGGTATAAATAAATAAAATCTTAAAAAAAAAAACACAAAACAGCATGGTACTGGCATAAAGATAGACACATCGATCAGTGGAATAGAATTGAGAACCCAGAAATAAACCCTCACCTATAGAGTCAACTGATTTTTGACAAACCTACCAAGCTCACACTAATGGGAAAAAATAGTCTCTTCAACAAATGGTGTTGGGAGAACTGGATATCTATAACCAAAAGAATGAAAGAGGACCCCTATCTCACCCCCTATACAAGAATCAACCCAAAATGGATCAAAGATCTAAAATAAAAGCCAGCACTATAAAACTACTAGAAGAAAATGTAGGGAAACATCTTCAAGACCTTGTAGTAGGTGGTGGTTTCTTGGACCGTACACCCAAAGCACGTGCAACAAAAGAAAGAGGAGATAAATGGGACCTCCTCAAAATTAAACACTTGCACCTCACAGGACTTTGTCAGAAGGGTGAAAAGGCAGCCAACTCAATGGGAAAAAAATATTTGGAAATCACATATCTGATAAGGGTTTAATATCCAGGATATATAAAGAGATGTTACAACTCAACAATAAAAAGACAAATGACCCAATTAAAAAATGGGTGAAAGACTTGAATAGACATTTCTCCAAAGAAGAAATACAAATGGCAATAAAACACATGAAGAAATGCTCAACATCACTCATGATTAGGGAAATCAAAATTAAAACTACAATGAGATATCATTTTACACCTATCAGAATGGCCACCATTCAAAAGAGAACTACAAGTGTTGGAGAGGATGTGGAGAGATAGGAACACTTCTTCACTGTTGGTGGGAATGCAGGATGGTACAACCACTATGGAGGACTGTTTGGCAGTTCCTAAAGAAGTTGAATATAGACTTGCCACGTGACCCTGCAATACCACTACTGAGTATATACCAAGAACTGAGAGCAGTGACATGAACAGACACCTGCACACCGATGTTCATAGCCACATTATTCACCATTGCCAAAAGTTGGAAACAACCCAGGTGTCCATCAAGAGACAAATGGATAAACAAACTGTGGTCTATTCACATGATGGAATATTATGCAGCTGTAAGAAGAAATGAAGTCATAAAGCATATGGCAACATGGATGAACCTGGAGGACATTATGCTGAGTGAAGCAAGCCAGACACAAAAGGACAAATACTGTGTGAATGCGTTACTATGAACCAAATATATTGTGTAATATATTGTTTGATTCAAAAAAATTTTTATATGTATCCATTACATTTAATTGAGAAATGTATATATTCATCTGTGTTTACTTTTTGGTTTTTAATTGTTTATATTTTCAATTATTAAATGTACAAATAAAGTAAAAAAAAAAAACAAAAAAAAAAAACACGGAAGAGAAGACATTGGTATGATACAATTAGTATGAGGAAAGAGAAAAACTGCAAGCTGAGAATTTTTTTTTTTTTTTAAGGTACTGAGGCTGGGGATTGAAGCTGGGACCTTGTATGTGGGAAGCTGGTACTCAACCACTGAGCCACATCAGCTTCCCCAGGCAAGAATTCTTTATCTGGCAAAATTGTCCTTCATATATGAAGATGAATTTAAAATGTTCACAAATAAGAAGGAACTAAGTTCATAAAAAAGAATCCACCTTTGCAGAAAGTATTAAATGGAGCCTTATAGTCCAAAAGAAAAAAACAGGAGACAGAGGCTTGGAGCAGAGTGTAGAAGGCAAGAATAGCAGAAAGGATAACCAAAATAGTAAAAAGAAAGAAGAAAATAAGATATGACATGTGAAAACCAGAGAATAAAGTGTTGGAAATAAATAATGCATGTACAGTAATACCATTAAATGTGAATGGATTAAACTCCCCAATCAAAAGATACAGGCTGACAGAGTGGATAAAAAAACATGAGCCATCTATATGCTGCTTACAAGAAACTCACCTCAGACCCAGGGATACAAACTGGCTGAAAGTGAAAGGCTGGAAAAAGTTACTCCATGCAAATAGTAAACATAAAAGAGCAGGGGTAGCTATACTAATATCAGAAAAAACAGACTTTAAATGCAAAAAAAATAAGAGAACAGAAAGCCATTATAAATAAAAGGGAAAGCCCACCAGGAAGAAATAACAGTCATAAATATCTACACACCTAACCAGGGTGCCCCAAAATACACGAGGCAAACTCTGGCAAAACTGAAGGGAGAAAAAGACATGTCTACAATGATTGTTGGGGAGTTCAACACCCTACACACATCATTAGATAAAACAAGACAGAGGATCAACAAGGAAACAGAGAACTTGAACCATATGATAAACAAGTTAGACCTAACAGACATATAAGAACACTGCATCCAAACTCAGTGGGTTATACATTCTTCTCAAGTGCCCATGGATCTTTCTCCAGGATAGACCACATGTTAGGTCACAAGGCAGGTCTCAATAAATATAAAAAGATCGAAATTATATAAAGATCGTCATGGAATGAAACTGAAATCGATAGTAGATGGGGGAAGTGGATGTGGCTCAAGCAATTGGGCTTCTGCCTACCACATGGGAGGTCCTGGGTTCTGTTCCCAGTGCCACCTGGAGAAGGCGAGCTAGTGCAGTGGGCAGGCACAGCTAGTTGATGCAACCAAATGATGCAACAAAAGAGACACAAAGAGGAAAGACAATGAGAGACACAACAAATGAGGGAGCTGAGGTGGCTCAGGTGATTGAGCACTTCTCTCCCACGTGGGAGGTCCAGGGTTCGGTTCCCGGTGCCTCCTAAAAAGAAGACGAGCAAACACAGAAAGCACACAGCAAATGGACACAGAGAGCAGACGGCGACTACAAACAATGAGGGGAGAGATAAATCTTTTTTTTTTCTTTAAAGATTTTTTTAAAAATTTCTGCTCCCCCTCATTGTTTTGTGCTCACTGTCTGCTCTCTGTGTGTTCTTCTGTGTCTGCTTGTCTTCTCTTTAGGTGGCACTGGGAACCAATCCTGGGACCTTACAGAGTGGGAGAGACACAAATCTCTTGCGCCACCTCAGCTCCCTGGTCTGCTGTGTCTCTCATTGTCTCTCCTCTCTGTCTCTTTTTGTTGCATCATCTTGCCGTGCCAGCTCTCCTGCATGGGCTAGCACTCCACGTGGGCCAGGACTCTGCATGGGCCAGCTCTCTGCTCACGCCAGCTCACACACGGGCCAGCTTGCCTTTCACCAGGAGGCCCCAGGGATCGAACCCTGGACCTCCTATATGGTAGATGGGAGCCCAATCGCTTGAGCCATATCCGTTTCCCCATAAAATAAATCTCTAAAAAAATAGATGGGGAAGGGGAAATTTTGCAAATGGGTGGAGACTGAGCAACACACTCCTAAACAATCAGTGGGTCAAAGAAGAAATTGCAAGTGAAGTTAGTGAATATATTGAGATGAATGAAAATAGGAACACAAGTTATCAAAACTTACGGGGTACAGTGAAGGTAGTGCTGAAAGGGAAATTTATAGCCCTAAACTCCTATATTAAAAAAGAAGAAAGAGCTAAAACCAAAGATCAACTGAACAACTGGAGAAACTAGAAAAAGAACAGCAATTTATTCCCAAAGCAAGCAGGAAGAAAAAAATAATAAAGATTAGAACAGAAATAAATGAAATTGAGAACAGAAAACAATATAGAAAATCATCAAGACCATAAGCTGGTTCTTTGAGACGATCAATAAAATCTACAAACTCCTAGGTAGGCAAAGAAAAAAAGAAGATGCAAATATATAAAATCAGAAATAAAGGGGGGGGAGTTATGACTGACCCCACAGAAATACAAAGGATCACAAGAGTTTATTATGAGTAACTATATGCCAACAAAACTAGACAATCTAGATGTAATGGACAAATTCCTAGAAACACACACTAATGCCACAAGAAATAAAAGAACTTAACAAACCGATCACATTTAAAGAAAGTGAATCAGTCATCAAAAATCTCCCGGGTAGCAGATTTGGCTCAGCAGTTGAGTGCCTGCCTCCCACATGGGAGGTCCCAGGTTCGGGCCTGGTGCCTCCTAAAAACAAAAAACAACAATCAAGCAATCAGAAAAAAACACAAAAACTCAGGGGAGCCAATGTGGCTCAGTGGTTGAGTGCCGACTTCCCACATACAAGGTCTGGGGTTTAATCCCTGGCCCTCGTACTTAAAAAAAAAAAAAACTCCCAAAAAAGAAAAATCCAGGACCAGATGGTTTCACAAGTGAATTCTACCAAGCATTTTGAAAAAAATTAACACAAGTCCTGTTTAAACTTTTCCAAAAAATTAAAAAGAAGGGAAATTTACACAACACATATTTTGAAGCCAACATCACCTTAATACCAAAGCCAGATAAAGACAGTACAAGAAAAGAAAATTACAGACCAATCTCTCTAATGATGCAAAAATTCTTACCAAGATACTTGCAAATCAAATCCAGCAGCATATCAAAAGACATATAGGGGAAGCGGCTGTGGCTCAATCAGTAGGGCTCCCGTTTACCATATGGGAGGCCCCAGGTTCGGTTCCTGGGGCCTCCTGGTGAAGGCAAGCCCGCCCGCACGGCGTGGTTAGCTCACCCAGCGAGCACAAGCAGCAAGGGGGGGATAAATGAATAAATAAATAAAAATCTTAAAAAAAAAAAAAAAAAAGACATACATCACAACCAAGCAGGATTTATTCCTGGTATGCAAGGCTGGTTCAACATAAGAAAATCAATCAATGTAATGCACCACATTAACAAAATTGAAAGGAAAAAACCAAGTGATCATTTCAATCGATGCAGAAGAGGCATTCAACAAAATCCAGCATCTTTTCTTGATAAAAAACACTTCAAAAGAAAAGAATAAAAGGAAAATTCTTCAATATGGTAAAAGACATATATGTAAAACCCACAGCCTACATCAGACTCAATGGGGAAAGGTTGAAAGCTATCCCCCTAAGATCAGGAACAAGACAAGGATGCCCACTGTCACCATTGTTATTCAACATTGTACTAGAACTTCTAGCGAGGGCAATTAGAGAATACAAAAAAATTAAAGGCGTCCAAATAGGAAAAGAGGAAGTAAAACTCTCACTGTTTGCGGATGTCATGATCCTGTATTTAGAAAATCCTGAAGTATCCACAACAAAGCTACTTGAACTAATAAATGAGTTCAGCAAAGTGGCAGGATACAAGATCAACATGTAAAAATCAGTAATGTTTTTGTACACTAATATTGAACAATCTGAGGAGGAGGAGGAAATCAGGGGGAATAATCCATTTACAAAAGCAACAAAAAGATTCAAATACCAGTAATCAGTTTAACCAAAGAAGTACAGGACCTTTATTCAGAAAACTATTTAAAAAATGCAAAAAGAAATCAAAGAAGACCTAAACAAATGGAAAGACATTCCGTGTTCCCAGATTGGAAGACTAAATATCATGAAGCCGTCAATCCTACCCAAGCTGATTTATAGATTCAGTGCAATACTAATCAAAATTCCAACAGCCTACTTCACAGAATTTGAAAAAGCAATTACCAAATTCATTTGTACGGGAAAGTGCACCTGAATAGCCAAAAGCATTCTAAAAGAGAAGAGTGACATGGGAGGAATTTCACTGCCTGAACTTGAAACATATTACAAAGCTACAGTGGTCAAAACAGCATGGTACGGGCATAAAGATAGACATATCGATCAGTGGAATAGAATTGAGAATCCAGAAATAAATCCTCACCTATACGGTCAATTGGTTTTTGACAAACCTACCAAGCCTATGTTAATGGGACAAAACAATCTCTTGAACAAGTGGTCCTGGGAGAACTGGATATCTATAACCAAAAGAATGAAAGAGGACCCCTATCTCATGCCCTATACAAGAATCAACTCAAAATGGATCAAATACCTAAATGTAAAAGCCAGGATCATAAAACTCCTAGCAGAACATGTAGGGAAACATTTTCAAGACCTTGTAGTAGGTGGTGGTTTCTTGGACCTTACACCCAAAGCATGTACAACAAAAGAAGAAATAGATAAATGGGACCTCCTCAAAATTAAAACACTTTTGCATCTCACAGAACTTTGTCAAAAGGGTGAAAAGGCAGCCAACTCAATGGGAGAAAATATTTGAAATCACATGTCAGATAAGGGTTTAATATCCAGGATATATAAAGAGATGTTACAACTCAACAATAAAAAGACCAATGATTCAATTTAAAAATGGGCAAAAGACTTGAATAGACATTTGTCCAAAGAAGAAATACAAATGGCAAAAAAAAAAAAAACATGAAAAAATGCTCAACGTCACTAATGATTAGGGAAATGCAAATCAAAACTACAATGAGATATCATTTCACAACTATCAGAATGACCACTATTAAAAAGACAGACAACTACAAGTGTTGGAGAGGATGTGGAGAGAGAGGAACACTTCTTTACTGTTGGTGGGAATGCAGGATGGTACAGCCACTGTGGAGGACTGTCTGGCAGTTCCTAAAGAAGTTGAATATAGACTTGCCACATGACCCTGCAATACCACTCAGAAGAACTGGGAGCAGTGACACGAACAGACATCTGCACACCAGTGTCCATAGCCACATTATTCACCATTGCCAAAAGTTGGAAACAACCCAGTGTCCATCAACAGACGAATGGATAAACAAACTGTGGTCTATTCACACGATGGAATATTATGCAGCTGTAAGAAGAAATTAATTCATAAAGCATATGGCAACATGGATGAACCTGGAGGACATTATGTTGAATGAAGCAAGCCAGACACAAAAGGACAAATACTGTATGAATGTGTTACTATGAACCAAATATATTGTGTAACATATTATATGATTCAAAAAAATTTTTATATGTGTCCGGTACATTTAATTGAAAAATATATGTTTTTATTCAGCTGTATTTTCTTTTTAGTTTTAAATTATTGTTTATATTTTCAACTATTAAATGTACACAGAAGTGGATGTGGCTCAAGTGATTGGGCTCCTGTCTACCATATGGGAGGCCCTGGTTCGATTCCTGGGGCCTCCTGGTGGAGGCAATCTGGCCCGCACCTGCAGAGAGCTGAAAGCCCATGCCCACGGAGAGCTGGTGCAGCAAGATGACGCAACAAAGGGAGACAAGCAGACACAGAAAGAAAGAAAAACACTGTGCAGCAAGTGGACACAGAGAGCAGACAGTGAGCACAAGTGGCGGGGGCGGGGTATGAATAAATAAAATAAATCTTTAAAAGAAAAAATAATAAATGTACAAAATAAAGTTAAAAGAGAAAGAAAAAATAAAGATCTTGTGGTAGGTGGTGTTATTTGGGCCTTACACCCAAAGCACAAGCAACAAAAGAAAAAAATCAATGTTTCTGAGAAAGGATAAACAGATCGAGAGGTGACTGCTAAGGGGTGTGGAATTTTTCATTTTGGAGTAATGAAATTGTTCTAAAATTTTTTGTGGTGATGCATGCACAACACTTTGATTCTACTAAAAGCCATGGATTATACACTTCACGTTTCTGGGTTTCCTAGTCTATTCCGTTGACCTTTGCATTTATCTCTCCTTGAATTCCACAAAGTCTTGATTTCACTGTACCTATATAATAATAAGTCTAGAAATTAGCTACATTTATTCTCCTTATTATTTTCAAGACTGTTCCAGCTCTTCTAGTTCTTTCCCTTCTGTATAAATTTTAGAATAATTTTTTCTGTATCTACTAAAACTGTTCACATGATTTTGTAAGAATTGCACTAAACCTATATATCAATTGGAGAGAATTAACCTCTTCACTATGTCAAGGCTTTCAATCCATGAACAGGGAACATTACTCCACTTATTTATATACTTTTTCATTTATTTCATCAACAGTTTGTAGTTTTCAACATACAAAATCCTGCCATGTTTGGATTGATTTACACCTAAATATTTTGTTTTTGTTTTTGAGTGATCGCAAGTGGTATTATATTTATAATTTTGGTTTCCACATGTTTACTGCTACTATATAGAAATAAAATTGATTTTTGTTTGTTTCCATTGTATCTTGCAACCTTGCTGAATTCACTGATAAGATCTAGAAGTTTTGTTTTGTTTTTTAGGAGGTACCAGGGATTGAACCCAGGACCTTGTACATGGGAAACAGGTGCTTAAGCCACTGAGCTACATCCACTACCCCTAGAAGTTTGGGTTTTTTTTAATAGATGATCTCCATGAAATTTTCTACACAGACAATCATGTCATCTTAAAAAGGGACAGTGTTATTTCTTCCTTTCCAATTTTGTGTCTATTATTTCTTTATCTTGCCTTATTGCACTGGCTAGAACTTCAGCACTATGTTGCGTAAGACCAATGAGCACATATATCCTTGCCTTGTTCCCAGTATTAGGGAGAAAACAGTCTTTCCCCATTCAGTAAAATGTTAGCTATGGATTTTTCAAATAGGTGTTCTTTATCAAGTTAAGGAAGTTCCCCATCTATTATAATTTTTTGAGACTTTTTATCATATAAATGAATGTTGAATTTTGTCAAATGCTTTTCCTGCATATTGATATAATCATGTGATTTTTCATTTTAGCCAGTTATGTAGATTAATTTTCGAGTATTGAACCACCCTGGGATCCCTGGAATAAAATCCACTTGGTTATAATACTATATAAGTATTTTTATATATGGCTGAATTCTATTTGCTAATATTTTAAGAACTTTTGTATCTACATTCATGAAGGAGGTAGTTTCTTTCTTTCTTTCTTTCTTTCTTTCTTTCTTTCTTTCTTTCTTTCTTTCTTTCTTTCTTTCTCTCTTTCTTCTCTTTCTTCTCTTTCTTCTCTTTCTTCTCTTTCTTCTTTCTTCTCTTTCTTCTCTTTCTTCTCTTTGAGTGCTTTTGGTATCAAGGTAATACCGGCTTCATAAAATCACGTAGGGCCCTGATCTAGGGGGAGGCACAAGCAGCTTCGGGGCTCAGTCCTCTCGCAGAAGCTTTAAACAAGCAGCAAGAACTGGCAGAAACATCTTTCTCAAGTCTCCAGAAAACAGTTACAGGACAAGCAACAAAGCAAGAAAAAGTTTGCCTAAAAGAGGTGGTTTCTTCTGGCACTGGCTTGCCCTTCCCTTCTCCCCTCACCAGCTCGGTGCAGAGCTGGTCCACATTCCAAGTGTGGATCACTGGTCCCAGTTCCAGAGGGAACAGAGTAAGCCCCATGCGCATACTGGGAACACGCATGAACAGCCCAGTTTGTCTGGTGGTTGCCGAAGAGACTCACTGTGCGAAACTTGTCCTGCTCCCCTGCAGACGCTGTGGGAGGGCAGTCAAGCAGCTGCTTCGGGCACGGGATTGCTGGCTGTAGGATGTAATAGTGCCGTGCCCAGACAGCGAGGAAACTGTCTCCTGGGGAAGACGGGACACTCGTACCTGTGGAAATGGGGGAATTCCTAGGAACCAGGGAGGCTCCCACACTTTGGCTATAGCTATTCTCTGAACTCTTTGTGTGGCTAAGCCCTGAAGGAGAGCATTTGCACAGGTCAACCTGCAAAGACTAGAAAAGGTCTTTTCTTTTTATCCTTTTTTTCCCCCCCTAGCTCCTGGAATTCAAGGAAAGCTCCGTCATAACACCAGTTGAATAAAAGCTTAAGGAACAAAAATGCCTCAGAGTCTAAATTTGAGCAATAACATTAAACATCAAAGTGTCCAAGTCTCAAAAAAGGTTACAAAACATACAAACAAACAGGAAGTGACAGCCCAGGCAAAGAAGAAGATGAAAGCATTAGAAACTATTAATGAGGAGGACCAGGCTTGGGACATTCCAGACAAAGATGTTTAAAAAAGGACCCTAAATATGCCCAAGAAGTGAAAGGAAAACATGGACAAAGAATTAAAGGAAATCAACAAAATGATAGATGAATATAAAAAGAATGTTAATAAAGATATGAAAATTAGGAAATCAAACCAAACAGAGCTGAAGGCTATAGTAACAGAAATTTAAAATTCCCTAGAGGGTTCAAAAGCAGATCGGAGCTGGCAGAAAGAATCCATGCGCAAGAATATAGATGCAAAAATCCTCAACAAAATACTGGCAAACGGAACCCAATGGCATATTAAAAGAATTATACACCTAATCAAGTGAGATTTATCCCTGGTATGCAAGGTTGGTTCAATACGAGAAAATCAATTACTGTAATACACCACACTAACAGAATAAGGGGGAAAAACCACATATTCATCTCAATTGCTACAGAAAAGGCATTTGGCAAAATACAGCACCTTGATAAAAACACTGAGACCACCAGGAATAGAAGGAAACTTCCTCAACATTATAAAGGGCGTATTTGAAAAGCCCAGAGCTACCATCCTACTTAATGGTGAAAGACTGAAAGCTTTCCTTCTAAGATCAGGAGCAAGACAAGGATGCCCACTGTAACCACTGTAAGTTCTTGCCAGAGCAACTAGGGAGGAAGAAGAAATAAAAGACATGCAAATTATAAAGGCAGAAGAAAAATTTTCACTATTTGCAGATGATATGATCTTATATACAGAAAATCCTGAAAAATCTACAACAAAGCTCATAGAACTAATAAATGCATCAAAGTGGCAGGGTACAAAATCAACACCTCCAAATCAGTAGTGTTTCTATACATAAGCAATGAACAATCAGAAGAAGACATCAATGAAAAAAAATCCATTTGTAATGGCAACTAAAAGAATCAAGTATCTAGGAATACATTTAACCACGGATGCAAAGGAATTGTACACAGAAAACTACAAAACATTGCTAAAAGAAGTCAAAGAAGACCTAAAACTGGAAGGATATTCCATGTTCATGGATTGGAAGACTAAGTATCATTAAGATGTCAATCCTACCCAAATAAATTTATAGATTCAACTCAATCCCAATAAAAATTCCAATAACCTGCTCAGCAGAAATGGAAAAGCCAGTCACCAAATTCATATGGAGGGAGAAGGGTGGGCCAAGCATGGGCAGAAGACGGAGAAGGGTCGGCTTGGGCTGGAACCTCAAGCTTGTCTTCAGTTGTTCTTTAAAGATGGAAAGCTCATGGTGCAAATGATCATTTCCAGTGCTGGGGCTGTAGGCCTGGCAGGATGGAGCTACAGGGGGAGCTCGAGATTCACTACAGCACTGGATTAGCTGGAAACCTCCTGGGAGACCTACATTACACCACTGAGGGAATCCCTGTGCTGGTCTTGGGGCATCATATCCTATATGGGAAGATCATCCACCCGGAAAAACCTTTTGCTCCTTGTCAAACACACTCCCGGGCAGCAGGACTGTGATGAGCTTGGCCGCGAGACTGGCACCCTGTATCTGGTGACAGCACTCATCAAAAACAAGATCCTTTTCAAAACTCACCCCAAGCCCATTATCACCAACGTCCCCAAGAAAGGATGAAAGAGCCCCAGATTTTCCCTAGAGAGCAGCCAGCTCCTTGGACTCGTGCTCCGCTGCCACCCTGAGGACGACTCGACGGTTCCCTGGGACCACAGGGTGGTTCTGTGCTAAACCTAGGTCACCCGCTGGGTGTGAACTCAGATCCCTTCCTTATGGCAGCTGGGTCTCTTGGTGGAATTCTGGCCTTATTTCCAAGGAACCCATCTCCTTGTCCAACTCCATCAGGTTCACTGGCTTCAAATCCAGCACCTTTCCCTGCTGGTGCTCGGGACCCAAACATGTCTTCTTTTCCAAGAGGGATGAATCCCACTGGCACAGGTACAGTTTCTCTCCCAAGGCAGGTGGCCTGTTGAGCCCAGGCCCAGCTCTGAACCCAGGACATGGGCCCTGGAGGCCAGCAGAGCTTGGAACGGAGCTGGGTTTGAAGCCAATGAGCCAGAAGACTGAGAAAAGGCAGTTGGGTTCCATTCCCCTGAACCTGTCCTCCTTGGTAAGGGACTGGCATTTACCCCCACGGGGCCAGCTGGCCTTGAGAAATGAGCTGAATTAGGGTCCATGGAGCCAGGAACCCTTAACATGGGAGGTGGATTCTGCCCCGGAAGGCCAATTTCCTGAGAGCCAGGGCCTGAGTTTGGACCCATGGGGCCAGGTAAGATGGGATTGTGTGCATGTTTCCAGATGCCTGTGAGAAAGAAGCTGAAGTTAATCCTAAAAGACCTGCAGCTCTTAGGATGGGGGCAAGGCCTAAGCTTTGTGGTCCAGCCATTCTTAAGTTAAGGCCAGAGGCTGTGCCCAAGAGGCCACCTGCTCTGGTGTCCGTGTTAGGGCCTGGACCCCAGGGCCCCTGACCTTGGCATGTTGGGTTGGGCCCAAGGCCTTGGCCTGGAAATATACCTGACCTGGGGGCAGGGCCTGATCTCAGATTGGGACTTGGTCCAGGGCCCAGGCCAACTGGCCTAGGATTGGGAGGACCATTCCCAGGGGTCAAGATCCAGGGTCCATGGGCCATCACTTCTGGAGTCAGGACCTGCCTCCAGGAGACCACCTGGACATAGGGCCTGGGCCTGGAAGACCCCTTAACCTTGGATTAGAGCCCACAGGGTCAGTCCAAGTTCAGCTCCTTTCCCAAGGTCTGCTGGCACACTGGGCTCTGGACAAGTTGCTTTCCCTAGGGGGTCTACTTCTGGGACCCTGGGCTCTTCTACAGCACCTATGGGTATCAATCCAGCTCCGTTTGCAAGGCCAAGTGGCACCTGGGTCTAAACCCAGCTTCCTTTAAAGTTTGGTCCCATTTCCTAGAGTGGGGTTTCCCTGGTGCAAACCCAGCTGCTTTCCCCAGACCAGGGGGTCCAATGACTATGAAGCACCCAAATGGAACGTTACCCCCTTGAACACCACTGGCCCTCCAGGACCACTATGGTTTCCAGGTGCTGTGTGTCTGAGCAGGGTCTGTCCTTTAGGTAAAAGCATAGATATGGAGATATGGTCTGAAGCACCTAGCTGGGGCTCGAGTTCACACGAGTCATCTTTTTCCTCTGCTTATTTCCTGACTGAAGGGGAAATGTTATTTGTGGGACATAGGCTGTGGCAGGTGAGAATGAGCCTGGCCTTGAGAAGAAGGATCTCCAGCCTTCCAGAAGCCCATGGGGCTCTCGGCCCATAGCTTTCTGCCCCATGTTTACCAGTTTCTTGAATTGATCTTGTGGACTTTTCCTCAGGGACCATTGGCCTGCAGCTCCCAATTCACACGTAGCCCCCCGCTCGCCTCTGTAGAACCAGCTCCCTGCCCTTTAGAAAGGTGGCATTGGAGAACAGACCATGCTTCAGTAGCTCTGCCCTGGGCAGCTTGGATACCCTTCCCTGGGGGCTTGAGCACAGAACAAGGAGATGGGCAACCACTTCAAAGACCACCAGATAGTTTCTGCTTGACTGGCTGGGCCCGAGTCTCTCCTCCTGGGACTTAGAGGCGGCCAACTTACAGCTCATCCAACTCCCTTTCCACTGGTACTCCCAATCAAATGACCTCAAATTTTAAACTGATGTGCATGGGAATTGGGATGGCAGTGGGGGGGTGACAGGAAGAAACCGCTGTGCTTTGTTCAGCCTGATATGAAAATATGGCTGTATCTTTTCTTACTATTTCTTTCATAAATGAGGGCAATTTTTTTTTTCATATGGAAGGGTAAGTAGCCCTGAATAGCTAAAGCCATCTTGAAAAATAAGAATGTAGTTGGAGAACTCACACTTCCCAATCTTAAAAATTATTACAGTGCGGATATTCTCACTGTCCTGATTGTGTGATAATCAGGGTAGGCTAAACATTCGCTATATTAGAAACCAGGCATGTGTCCCCAGACCTAGTTTTCCTCCCTAGGTCTGGCTTTTAGAATGCTGGTGATAAACTAAGCCTGATTTATTATATGACCATCCTGTATGGGAAAAGACTAACTCTGGGTATCTTTGGTCAACCTTAAGAGATATAGCACGGGGGTGGATGTGGCTCGGGTGGTTGGGCGTCCGTCTCCCATATGGAGGGACCTGGTTCAACCCCAGGACCTTCTGGTAAAAATTTAAAAAAGAAATATATAGAAGGCATGTGGGCCACCAGACCCCACGCGTGGGTGCACCGTCAGGGCCCACCAAGCCATGCAGCAAGATGATGACGTAACAAAAGAGTAACACAAGCGACAAAGATAAGACGCGCCAAAAAAACAGGAACTACGGTGGCGCAGGCGATAGGACGCCTCTCCCCCACTTTGGAGCTTCCAAGGATCACATCTCAGTGAAGACAGGAGGAGAAGGATGAAAAGAGAGGGCAGGAAACAGACAAAGAGAATTGCCCAGTGAATGGACACAGAAACAGCAAAAACGAGGGGTAAAAATGGATAAAAGTAAATAAATAAATCCTTAAAAAAAATGTATAGGGGAGTAAGATATGGACTATAGTTCGTAGAAAAACCTTGACGATGCTCTTTCATAATTTGCTAACAAATGTTTCACAACAATGCAAAATGTTTGTGGTGGGCTGATGTGTGGGAGCCCAGTATGATGTTATGCATGTTTGTTTTGTAAGTTCACAATGTTTACTGAACACTTATAGTTTATGTATGTTCATGTATGAATGATATACTTCCATAAATTGTTTTTAAAAAAAAAACTTATTACAGGGAAGCAGATGTGGCTCAAGTGATTGAGCTCCTGCCTACCACATGGGAGGTCCCAGGTTCAGTTCCCGGTGCCTCCTGGAGAGACGAGCAAGTTAGTGAGCTGGCGCGATGGGCAGGCATGGCGAGCTGACACAACAAGAAGACACAAAGAGGAAAGACAATGAGAGATACAACAAAGCAGGGATCTGAGGTGGCTCAAGTGATTGAGCACCTTTCTCTCACATGGAAGGTCCCAGGTTCAGTTCCCAGTACCTCCTAAAGAGAAGATGAGCAGACTCAGAAAGCACTCAGCAAATGGACACAGAGAGCAGACAGTGAGCGCAAACAATGACAGGGGAGAGGGAAAGAAATAAATCTTTAAAAAAAAACTTATTACAAAACCACAGTAATCAAAACAGCGTGGTACTGACAAAAGGACTGACATATAGACCAATGGAACTGAATTGAAAGATCAGAAATCAGCCCTCACATTTATGGCCAACTGATTTTTGGCAAGGGGGCAAATACCATTCAACAGAGAAAGAATTGTCTCTTCAATAAATAGTGCCAAGGAAACCAAATCTCCATTTGCAAAAATCACCATATGCACAAAAATCAACTCAAAGTGGATCAAGGACCTAAATGTAGAGCTAGAACTATCAAACTCCTAGAAGAAAACATAGGGAAGCATCATCAGGACCTTGTGTAAAGCAATGGTTTCCTAGACTTTATACCCAAAGCACAAGCAACAAAAGAAAAAAATAGATAAATGGACCCTCAACAAAATTAAAAACTTTGCTCCTCAAAGGATTTTATCATGAAAGTAGAAAGACCACCTACACAATGGTAGAATATATTTGGAAACCACACATCTGATAAAGAATAACTATCATATATATATATATATATATATAGAGAGAGAGAGAGAGAGAGAGAGAGAAATCCTCCAACTTAACAACAAAAAGACAAACAACCCAATTTTTTAAATGGGCAAAAGACCTGAACAGACATCTCTCCAGAGAAAATGTAAATGGCCAGAAAGCACATGAAAAGATGCTCGACATCATTAGCCATGAGGGAAATACAAATCAAAACCACAATGAGATACCATTTCACACTTTTTAAATAGCAGCCACTCATTAGAATGGCTGTTAATTAAAAAAAAAAAAAAAAAAAAAAAAAACAGAAAATAATAAGTGTCAGAGAGGATACAGAGAAATAAGAACATTCATTTTTTTGCTGGTGGCAATGTAAAATGGTGCAGCCATTGTGGAAGACAATTTGGCAGTTCCTCAGGAAACTAAGTATAGAACTACCGTATGACCTGGTAATTCCACTACTAGGTATATACCCACAAGAATGGAAAGCAGGACACAAGCATATATTTTCACACTGATGTTCATAGTGCTATTATTCACAATTGCCAAAATGCAAGCAAACCAAGTGTCCATCAACCAATGAATGGATAAATAAAATGTGGTGTATACATGCAATGGAATATGATTTAGCAGTAAGAAAGGAATGATGTCCTGATACTTTAATGACATGGGTGAACCTTGAAGACATTGTTGAATGAAATGACCCAGACACAAAGGACAAATATAGTGTGATCTCACTGATTTGAAACAATTAGAATAAGCAAATTCATAGAGTCAGAATCTAGAACATAGGTTACCAGGGGTCAGGCTGGGAAAAGGGAATGGGAAGTAAAGGCTTAAAATTTATAGGGTTCCTATTTGGAATGATGGAAATGTTTTGGTAATGGATGGTGGTGATGGTAGCACAACATTATGAATGCAGCTAAAAGCACTGAACTATATATGTGAATATAATTAAAAGGAGAAATGAAGTACTTCCAGGAAGATGGCGGACTAGTAAGACACGGGAATCTCTTCTCCAGAAAAATAGCTAGAGGACAGGCTGAAACAGCCCCGAAAAAGATCTTCTATGGTTTAGGACAGCAGGTGAAGGCTGCACACCACCCAGAGGAGAGAAGGACAAAAGAGGGAAATCGTGATGACAGAACCGTGAGTTGGAACCAGCAGCGCCTGCTGCTGCTGGCACCCTCCCCCACACTATTCAGAATTCTCGGGCTTCTGGGCCTGCGACCACAGACAAAGGGGGCTCCAGGGATCTACCACTCCTGGAAAGGGGAGAGAGAGGGACACAGCCTTAGGCTGACTCAGGTTCTGACCTGTAACTTTGGACTGCGGAGCCCCACGGACTCTTCTACACGGTGGTTTGCCCTGGGAGCCTAGGAAGGACTGGAGAAATCCGACCCTCACAACCTCCCTCTCTTCTAGCCTGGACTAATTGTTGAGGACTCCACGGGAGAGGGGAGAGAGAGCCTGGGGCTGACCCTGCTTTGGACTCCCAGGTTTGGTCTGCCCTGTCCTGAGAGCCCTTCCAGGCTGGGTGGGGCTGCGCCATTGTTTGCCTTGGAGCCTGCAAGGGGCTAAAGATATACAAACCTCCCAATCTCCTCCTCTACTAACAGGGACTGATTGTTGAGGATTCAGAAGGGAGTGGAAATATTTCCTAGCTGGGAAAAGGGGGGCGCTACGAGAGAAGTGTGGAGAACTGTCTCAGAAAGTTTGAATCACAGGGCTCTTAGCCCCCAGGCAGGAAGCTCTATCACATTGATCTGGCCTGTGTCACAACAAATACAATCCAACTAGGCATTGAATTGAGAGCAGCCAACAAGCGCCATCTCCTGGCAGACCAAGGAAGTGCACATAAGAAAATTAATAAGTAGGAGAGTCTTTTCCTGGCCTCTATAGCCTCCCTGCCCAAGGTCCTAGGAAACGACTTTACAACCAATTACTGAGTCCAGTGCCCAGTTTTGAGCAACCAGCAGAACAATCCTGACAATCAAGGTTGAGCCAAAAATCAAAGAGCTGTGGTAACTCACAGCCTCCTGCCACTAAAACCCCATAAAAGAGAAAGAGATAGAGCATTTAAGTAAAATACAAACTAACCAGATGCCTAAGCACCAGCAAAAAATTACGAGCCATAATAAGAAAATAGAAGACATGGCCCAAGAAAAGGAATACAGTAAAGTCCCAGAACTGATGCAGAATTTGAGAGAAATAATCAGTGAGATGAGCACAAATTTCCAAAACCAAATTAATAAGATGAAAGAGAATATAGTTAAAGAGATAAATGATATCAAGAAGACATTGAGGGAAGCGGCTGTGGCTCAATCAGTAGGGCTCCCGTTTGCCATATGAGAGGCCCTGGGTTCGGTTCCCGGGGCCTCCTGGTGGGGGCAGGCACGCCCGCACGGCGTGGTTGGCTGACCCAGCGAGCACAAGCAGCAAGGGGGGGATAAATGAATAAATAAATAAAATCTTTAGGAAAAAAAAAAAAAAAAGAAGACATTGAGCAAACGCAAATAAGAATTTGAAATCCTGAACAGAAAAGTAACGGAGTTCATGAGAATGAAAGACACAATATGTGAAGCCAAAAATACATTTGAGGCATACAACAGCAGACTCGAGATGACAGAAGAAAGAATAAGTGATACTGAAGACAGAGCACCTAAAATTTAAGAGAGAAAAGAATGGAAAAAATTGAGCAGGGGTTCAGAGAGTTGAATGACAACACAAAACGCAACAACATACGTGTCATGGGAGTTCCAGAAGGGGAAGAGAAAGGAAAAGGGGCAGAAAGAGTATTTGAGGAAATAATAGCTGAAAATTTCCCAACTCTCACGAAAGAAATGAACTTACATGTTCAAGAAGCACACCGTACCCCAATGAGAATAAATCCAAATAGACCTACACCAAGACACATACTACTCAGAATGTCAAATGTCAAAGATAAAGAGAAAATTCTCAGAGCAGCAAGAGAGAAGAAAACAATCACATAAAAAGGACGTCCAGTAAGACTTAGTGCAGATTTTTCTTCAGAAACCATGGAGGCGAGAAGACAGTGGTATGATACAATTAGGATACTGAAAGAGAAAAACTGCCAGCCGAGAATTCTTTATCCAGCAAAGTGTCCTTCAAATATGAAGGTGAATATAAAGTATTTACAAACAAACAGAAACTAAGAGAGTTTGCAAAAAAGAATCCACCTTTGCAGGAACTATTAAAGGAAGCCTTAGAACCTGAAAGAAAAAGACAGGAGAGAGAAGCTTGGAGAAGAGTATAGAAGAAAGAAAAGCAGAAAGGATAACCAAAAGAGTAAAAAGAAAGACAAAAATAAGATGACATATGAAAACCAAAGAATACAATGGTTGAAATAAATAGTACATTTTCAGTAATATTGAATGTGAATGGATTAAATTCCCCAATCAAAAGATACAGGCTGACAGAATGGATAAAAAAACATGAGCCATCCATATGTTGCTTCAAGAAACTCATCTCAGACCCAGGGAAAAAAGCCGCCTGACAGTAAAAGGTTGGAAAAAGATACTCCACAAGAATAGTAAACAGAAAAGAGCAGGGGTACCTATACTAATATCAGACAAAACAGACTTTAAATGCAAAAAAGTGATAAGAGATGTGGAAGGCCATTATATATTAATAAAAGACCGATCCTCCAGGAAGATATAACAGTCATAAATATCTACACACCTAACCAAGGTGCCCCAAAATATATGAGACAAACTCTGGCAAAACTGAAGGGAGAAATAGACATTTCTACAATAATCGTCGGAGACTTCAACACCCCTATCACATCATTAGATAGAACAACTAGACAGAAGATCAACAAGGAAACAGAGAACTTGAACAATATGATAAACAAGTTAGACCTAACAGACATATACAGAACACTGCATCCAAACTCAGTGGGTTATACATTCTTCTCAAGTGCCCATGGATCTTTCTCCAGGATAGACCACATGTTAGGTCACAATACAGCTCTCAATAAATATAAAAAGATTGAAATTATACAAAGCACCTTCTCAGATCATAATGGAATGAAACTAGAAATCAATAACAGACAGGAAAAAAGTAAATTTGCAAATGTGTGGAGACTGAACAACACACTCCTAAATATTCAGTGGGTCAAAGAAGAAATTGCAAGTGAAATCAGTAAATATATTGAGACAAATGAAAATGAGAACACAACATATCAAAACTTATGGGATACAGTGAAGGCAGTCTTGAGAGGGAAATTTATAGCCCTAAATGCCTATATTAAAAAACAAGAAAGAGCTAAACTCAAAGATTTAACTGAACAACTAGAGAAACTAGAAAAAGAATAGCAAACCAATCCCAAAGCAAAAAGAAGGAAATAAATAATAAAGATTAGAGCAGAAATAAATGAAAATGAGAACAGAAAAACAATAGAGAAAATCAACAAAACCAAAAGGTTGTTCTTTGAGAAGATCAATAAAATTGACAAACCCCTCGCTAGACTAACAAAGAAAAAAAGAGAGAAGATGCAAATAAATACAATCAGAAATGAAAGGGGGGATATTACAAATGACCTCACAGAAACAAAAAGAATCGTAAGAGGATATTATGAGAAACTATATGCCAACAAACTAGACAACCTGGATGAAATGGACAAATTTCTAGAAACTCATAACCAACCTACGCTGACACAACAAGAAATACAAGAACTTAACAAACCAATCACAATTAAGGAGATTGAATCTGTCATCAAAAATCTCCCAGCAAAGAAAAGTCCAGGACCAGATAGCTTCACAGGTGAATTCTACCAAGGATTTCTAAAAGAATTAAAACCAATCCTGTTTAAACTCTTCCAGAAAATTGAAGAGAAGGGAAAATTACCCAACACATTTTATGAAGCCAACATCACCCTAATACCAAAGCCAGATAAAGATTCCACAAGAAAAGAAAATTACAGACCAATCTCTCTCATGAACATAGATGCAAAAATTCTCAACAAAATACTTGCAAATCGAATCAACAGCATATCAAAAGACTTACACATCACGACCAAGTGGGATTTATTCCTGGTATGCAAGGCTGGTTCAACATAAGAAAATCAATCAATGTAATATACCACATTAACAAATTGAAGGGAAAAAAACACATGTTCATCTCAATAGATGCAGAAAAGGCATTCGACAAAATCCAACATCCTTTCTTGATAAAAATACTTCAAAAGAGAGGAATAAAAGGAAAATTCCTCAATATGATAAAAGGCATCTATGAAAAACCCACAGCCAACATCATACTCAATGGGGAAAGGTTGAAAGCTTTCCCTCTAAGATCGGGAACAAGACAAGGATGCCCACTGTCACCATTGTTATTCAACATTGTACTAGAAGTTCTAGCTAGGGCAATTAGACAAGACAGAAAAATTAAAGGCGTCCAGATAGGAAAAGAGGAAGTAAAACTCTCACTGTTTACGGATGACATGATCCTGTATTTAGAAAATCCTGAAGTATCCACAACAAAGGTACTTGAACTAATAAATGACTTCAGCAAAGTGGCAGGATACAAGATCAACACACAAAAATCAGTAATGTTTTTGTATACTAGTACTGAACAACCTGAGGAGGAAATCAGGAGGAAAATTCCATTTTCAATAGCAACAAAAAGACTCAAATACCTAGGAGTTAATTTAACCAAAGAAGTACAGAACCTATATGCAGAAAACTACAAAACAATGCTAAAAGAAATTTTAAAAGACCTAAACAAATGGAAAGACATTCCGTGTTCATGAATTGGAAGAATAAATATCGTGAAGATGTCAATCTTTCCCAAACTGATTTATAGATTCAATGCAATACCAATCAAAATCCCAACAGCTTACTTACAGAATTAGAGAAGGCAATTACCAAATTCATCTGGAAGGGTAAGTGCACCTGAATTGCCGAAAGCATTCTAAAAATGAAGAGCAATGTGGGAGGAATTTCACTGCCTGACCTTGAAACATATTACAAAGCTACAGTGGTTAAAACAGCATGGTACTGGTGTATTAGTTAGGGTTCTCCCGGGAAACAGAATCAGCAGGAGATATCTGTGAATAATATGGAACTCTAAAAGAGTCTCTCACACGACTGTGGGGACTCACAAGTCCAGTTTCCTCAGGCAAGCTGCAAACCAGGGGCTCCGAGGAAAGCCCGATGAAAGGTCGTTGATGAGTCTCTGGGAGAAGTTGCCTGTCCAAGGACGAGTTGGGAAATTCTCTCTGAATGTTGAAATCACTTCCACTTTTAAGTCATTCAACTGATTGGATAAAAGCACCACCCATTGATAATGTAATCTCCCTGATTGATGCAGATGTAATCAGCCATCCACGCAGTAAACTCACTGGTGATTGAAGTCCATAAATGCTCTTGTATTACAATTAGCCCAATGCTTGCTGGAACAAACACCTGGACACAACTACTTGGCCGAGTTGACACATTAGCCTAACCATCACAACTGGCATAAAGATAGACACATCGATCAGTGGAATAGAATTGAGAACCCAGAAATAAACCCTCACCTATACAGCCAACTGGTTTTTGACAAACCTACCAAGCTCACGCTAATGGGAAAAAATAGTCTCTTCAACCAATGGTGTTGGGAGAACTGGATATCTATAACCAAAAGAATGAAAGAGGACCCCTATCTCACCCCCTATACAAGAATCAACTCAAAATGGATCAAAGATCTCAATATAAAAGCCAGGACCATAAAACTACTAGAAGAAAATGTAGGGAAACATCTTCAAGACCTTGTAGTAGGTGGTGGTTTCTTGGACTTTACACCCAAAGCACGTGCAACAACAAAAAAAGTAGATAAATGGGACCTCCTCAAAATTAAACACTTTTGTACCTCATAGGACTTTGTGAAAAGGGTGAAAAGGCAGCCGACCCAATGGGAAAAAATATTTGGAAATCACATATCTGATAAGGGTTTAATATCCAGGATATATAAAGGGATGTTACAACTCAACAATAAAAAGACAATTGACCAGGGAAGCGGCTGTGGCTCAATCGATGGGGCTCCCGTTTACCATATGGGAGGCCCCGGGTTCGATTCCCGGGGCCTCCTGGTGAAGGCAAGCCAGCGTGCACGGTACGGTGAGCTGACACAGCAAGATGACCCAGCAATGGGAGACAAGCAGACACAGAAAAACGCACAGCAAATGGACACAGAGAGCACAAGCAGCAAGGGAGGGATAAATAAATAAATAAATAAAATCTTTAAAAAAAAGACAAATGACCCAAATAAAAAATGGGCGAAAGACTTGAATAGACATTTCTCCAAAGAAGAAATGCAAATGGTAAAAAACCACATGAAGAAATGCTCAACATCACTCATGATTAGGGAAATACAAATCAAAACGACAATGAGATATCATTTCACACCTATCAGAATAGCTACTATTAAAAAGACAGAGAACTACAAGTGTTGGAGAGGATGTGGAGAGAGGAACACTTCTTCACTGTTGGTGGGAATGCAGGATGGTACAGCCACTGTGGAGGACTGTTTGGCAGTTCCTGAGGAAATTGAATATAGACTTGCCACATGACCCTGCAATACCACTACTGGGTATATACCCAGAAGAACTGAGAGCAGTGACACGAACAGACATCTGCACACCGATGTTCATAGCCACATTATTCACCATTGCCAAAAGCTGGAAACAACCCAGGTGTCCATCAACAGACAAATGGATAAACAAACTGTGGTCTATTCACACGATGGAATATTATGCAGCTGTAAGAAGAAATGAAGTCATAAAGCATATGGCAACATGGATGAACCTGGAGGACATTATGTTGAGCGAAGCAAGCCAGACACAAAAGGACAAATACTGTATGAATGCATTACTATGATACAAATATATTGTGTAATTTATTGTTTGATTCAAAAAAAAAATGTATATGTATCCAGTACATTTAATTGAGAAATGTATATATTTATTCATCTGTGTTTACTTTTTAATTTTTAATTGTTTATATTTTCAATTATTAAATGTACAAAATAAAGTTAAAAAATGTTTAAAAAGAAAAAAGAGAAATGTTAGATTGTAAGTATAGTAACAGAATACAAATTTTTTTAAAAAATCCGTGGAACTACACTGCACAGTGAACTCTAAGTTAAACCATGGACTTTGATTAATGGTATAATTATAAACATGTGCTTTCATCAATTGTAACGTGTCACACACCAGTGCAAGGTGTCAGTGGTGTGGCGTACGGGAATCCTGTATTTTATGGATGGTTGTTCTGTAGACTCACTTCTTCCATAAAGAAAAAAACATTTTTAAATCCATCCTGGGCCACACCTTATCTGAAACGACCTCATCAAAAGGTCCTGTTTACCAGGGCTCAGACCCAGAGGAAAGGATTGCGTTTAAGAGCATGTTTTTCTGGAGCACAAAGCTCCAAAAGGCCACTAAGGTTACATCTGAGGTGAGCTTCTATCAGTGTGTTAGTCAGGGTTTCCAGAGAAACAGAACCAAGGCTGCAAGGTGGCAACGCTAATGAAGGGTGCGCTGGACTTCCCCTGAAGCTGGCTGGCTGGAGCACGGGCAGCGATTCTTTCTGACGTCTGTAATCCTCAGTTCGGCTTCAAGACATTCCACCGATTGGATGAGGAGACTCCCTTGCTGCTGAGGTCAGTCTGCTTTGTTGCTTGTAGATCAGCCAGAGATGCAATCAGCTGGCTACAGATGCTGGTCCATCTATAAAATGCCCTCACAGGAACAATCAGGTTGAGTCCCTGCTTCCCACACGGGAGGTCCCAGGTTTGGTTCCTGGTGCCTCCTAAAAAAAAAAAAAAAAAATCAAGGTGTCAGCAGGATCATGCATTCTCTGATGTTTGTAGCATTCTGGTGAGAGGTTTTACCAGGAATTCCCCATTTGCATGGATTTTTTTTTTTCCTCCCGATGAGCTAGATTTTCTTATTATGTCCATTTTACAGGTGAGGAAACAGACACAGAGCAGTTAGTAACTTGCTTAAAATCACATACCTGGTAAGTGGTGGAGCTGGAATATTGTTTTCCTATCAAAGCAGAATTTTGGTAGTTACTGAGAAATTTTAGGGAGAATTAAAACACACCATGTATATGTGCTATGAAAAAGCCCAGTCTCCATAAGTGTAAATGTAGCAGAAATGGAGGTATAGTATCTTATCAGCTAGCACAACTCATATTCAGGAAGAAACTGGACTTGGAGCTAATCGCGGTTTAAAACTTTTTCCTATCGTTTCTTTTGAACATTTTTCAACATACAGAAAAGTTGATCATTCATATATCTGTCACCTAGATTCAGTTATTGTTAGATCTGTCTATTTATCTATCTGTCTAACTATCTATCTATCCATCTATCTATCTATCTCTATCTCTATATCATGTTTTTCTAAAACATTTGAAAATAAGTTGCAAACATCATGTCACATCACCTCTAAGTACTTCACCCTTCATCTCCTAAAAAGAATTTTCTCCTACCAGAGTAAAATTCCATTGTCACACCTAAGAAAATAAAAAAGCCCCAAATATTGTCTAATATTTAGCTCATATTCAAATTTCCCCAACCCCTCAAAGATGTCTTTCATAACCTTTTTTTTGAACCAGAATCTTGTCAAGATTTACAAATTGTATCTGATTATTATGTATGTTTTTAATCTTTTCAAATGTAGAACCCCACCCATTTTTTCATGACACTGACTTTTTTTCTAAAGAATTATTTTTATTTATTTATTTCCTCCCCTCTCATTGTTTTGCTGCCTGCTCTGTGTGTCCATTCGCTGTGTGCTCTCTGTGTCTTGCATGGATATTAATTCCCCCTTTTTCCTAGGAAACATTTCTTCGTGGTGCTGGGCATGCAGTGAATGTCCTGTAGCCAGTAATCCTTTGCTCCAGGCAGCCACCCGAGTGCCCTCCCGCAGCATTCTGTGGTTGCACTCTATGTGTTGCCTTCTGCACAGGAAAGTTCTGGGATGGAAGCCTGTGACGAGTGCCGTGGTTCAGTCCCTCGGCAGCCAGCAGGCCGATTGTGCCAAACAGGGTTACTCATCTCCCTCTAGCATTGGGACCTGGGACCTGCACCAGGACATGGGCTGGCTCCACGCTGAGCCGGTGAGGGGATGGCAGAGGGGCCAAGGGGCCACCAGATGCTTATAAGTTGCCTTTTTCTTGATATGGCAACTCACCCTGTGTCAACAGTCCTGAGTTTTGGAGCTTTGAGAAAGTTGTTTCTCCTAGTTCTCACTGGTTGCTCAGTGCTTCTATGGTGGAACGGAACCCTGGAGCTTCTCATTCTGTCATCTCGAGGGAGCTCCCTCTTGCTTGGGCTTTTTTGCCTGTAGCTGTTGGCATTTCTGAATGGTTAGCCTATCCAGTACCCAGTTGGGGATACCCAGGGAACTCCCTTCAACGTTGTTCTTTGAGACCCAAAGCCCCTAGCTGGTCTGTCTTCTCTCTACTTTTCAAAATCTTCTTGTGTATGACTTATACATAATCTCTAGGGTTTTATTTGTATTTAGCCAGATGACTAAGGAAAAGTGCATATAATCCATTGTCCTGGAAGCAGAAGTCTCTCTCAATAATTTTTATTTAAATTTGTATTGTGGTAACATATATCCAACATAAAATGAGTCATTTTAACCACTTTCAGGCATGCAATTCAGTGGTGCGGACTGCATTCGCAATGTTGTGATATCATCATGTTACCAAGACATTCCCATCATCCCAAATAGAAACGCCGTATCAATTAAGCATTAAATCCCACTCCTCATCCCCACTCCGCTGCCTCTGATAACCTATAATCTTAATTCTGTCTTTAAAATCTGCATATTCTAGTTGTTTCTAATAAGTGGAATCACATAATATTTGTCCTTTGCTCTAAGGCTTGTTTTGTTCACCATGATGTCTTCACGGTACATGCATGTTGTGCCATGTATCAGAACGTCGTTTTTTGATGGCTCAATGATATTCCATTGTATGCATATGACACATTTTGTTTACCCATTCATCTGTTGATTGAAATATGGGTTGCTTCCCTCTTTTGGCAGTTGTGATTAATGTTGTTATAAACATTGGCATAGAAGTATCTGTTTGAGTCCCTCCTTTCAATTATTTTGGATATAGACGACGATGTGAGATTGTCAGGTCATATTGTAGTTCTATGTCTAACTTTTTGAGGAGCTGCCAAACTATATTTCTCACAGTGGCTGTACCCTTTCACATTCCTATTAACAGTGTGTGAGGGTCCTTATTTCTTTGCATCCTCACCAAAACTTATTTTCCATTTAAAAAATAACCGCCTTTCTAGTAGGTGTGAAGTGGTATCTTATTGTGGGTTTTTCCACTGTTGTTTTTTCAATCTTTTTGAGGTACCAGGCCCAGGGATTGGACCCGGGCCCATGCATGTGGGAAGTCGGTGCTCAACCACTGAGCTACACCAGCTCCCTCATTGTGGTTTTGATTTACATTTCCCTAATGGCTCATGAAGTTAAGCTTCTTTTCATTTGTTTATTGGCGATTGGTATATCTTCTCTGAAAGATATTCTCAAGTCCTTTGCTCATTTTTTAAATTGGGTTTTCTGTCTTTTTGTTGTTGAATTGTAGCATTTCTTTAAATATTCTAGATATTAAACCCTTACAAGATATAAGGGTTCCAGATATTTTCTCCCATTCTGTAGGTTGTCTTTTCATTTTCTTGATAATGTCCTTTGCTACACAAAAGTTTTAAATTTTGATGAAATCCAATTTATCTATTTCTGTTGTGACTCATGCTTTCAGTGTAATATCTAAGGATCCATTTTCCCAAATATATTTCCCTGTAATTTCTTCTAAGAGTTTTATAGTTTAGTTCTTATAATAGGTAATTGATCTATTTTGAGTTGATTATTGTATATGATGTGAGGTAAGGATTCACTAACATTCTTTTGCATCAGGATGTCCAGTTTTCCCAGGACCATTTGTTGAAGAGGCTATTTATTCCCAATTGAGTGGAGCTGGCACCTTGCCAAAAAACCATTGGACACACACTGAGCTGATTGACCAAGATGGTGGAATGATTACACTCCAGGCATTCATTTCCCCCAAACAATCTCAGAGCTCTTCAAAACAGTTATAGGATTGTAGTAACTGGGTGGGCACAGAATCAAGAAAAAGGTAACTTAATAAAGGTAAGAAAACTTATGGTGCCCTTTGCTGGCTGCTTCCCCACCTATTCCCCAGCTCGGTTTGGAACCAGCCTGCATTCTCAGTGTGGGTCCCTCATCCTGGTTCCCGAGGGAGCAGAGTAACCTTTATGCACATACTGGGGTGCATGTATGTCTGTGCCAACCAATATCATGGCATCCTGAAGGATGGAATCAGGTCGTTTATCTCTGGCTTGATGTACCAAAACATGCACTGCACAGAAGCAGTTTGTGGGCAGCTAAATCAGAGTTCAAAACAATCAAATTGCAGCAGCCTGAGGCAAAGCATTACTGGTTCTAAGACATGCAGCAGGGGTAGGGAGTGGGGAGTTAAGGCTTGAAAGGTGCAGAGTTTCTGTTTGTGATGATGGGAAAGGTTTGGTAATGGATGGTGTTTAAAAAAAAAAAAAGACATAAAATAGAGTTCACAGGACCAGGAGGAAAGACTGTCTCATAGGAAGATGAGGGGGCATTCAGATTCCTGTAAGCAGAGAATTCCTAAGACCATGAGTGCATGCCCAGGACTAGACACATGCTCAGAAAAGCCCTAAGAAGACCCTGCACTTTCACCTTGGGCTGATCTCCAGGTTCATTAGTAGGAAGACTGAGTGGAGGTGGCTCAAGCAATTAGGCGCCTCCCTCCCACATGGGAGGCCTTGGGTTCGGTTCCCAGTGCCTCCTAAAATAGAAGACATGCGAACAACGGGGGGTGGGGGGTGGGGGGAGGGATAAATAGGTAGGAAGACTACGCTCTGAAAGAGAGCATCAGTCAACAAAGAGTTAATCTGCAAAGTCAGTGAAAGTTATTTTTAGTTCATTTTTGTTTTAGTTGGCATTCAAAACGGGTGACTCTTATGGTTTGTATCTGCGAGGATATCTGCTTCTCAGAGGATTCCCTAGAGGCGCCCAGGGGACCACCCCTGGAGGAGCCGCTCAAAGGCAGGACATGCACTGAGTGGGCCGCATGAAGTTCCTGGGGCCGCCAGGGGGTAGCCCCCTGCCCAGTGCCTGCCGGCTGAGGTGTCAGGGAACTAAAGCCAGTGCACTGCAGTTCACCCAGCCAACCTGGCACATGCCCAGGACATGACTAACTCCCAGCTTTCTGCCTCCAAAACTTTCTGCCACCTAGTACTCTTCAAACATTTCCACTGGAGCACCCCAATAGCTAAGGAAAGTGAACCCCTTCCTATTCTAGACAGATAAAGAAAGAGAATAAAACATGCTAAGTCTTATCATAAAAAATGCATGCACCATCATTTCACACCTATCAGAATGGCCACTATTAAAAAGACAGAGAACTACAAGTGTTGGAGAGGATGTGGAGAGACAGGAACACTTCTTCACTGTTGGTGGAATGTAGAATGGCACAGCCACTGTGGAGGACTGTTTGGCAGTTTCTAAAGAAGTTGAATCTAGACTTGCCACGTGACCCGGCAATACCACTACTGGGTATAGACCCAGAAGAACTGGGAGCAGTGACACGAACAGACATCTGCACACCGATGTTCATAGCCACCTTATTCACCATTGCCAAAAGTTGTAAACAACCCAGGTGTCCATCAACAGACGAATGGATAAACAAACTGTGGTCTATTCACACGATGGAATATTATGCAGCTGTAAGAAGAAATGAAGTCATAAAGCATATGGCAACATGGATGAACCTGGAGGACATTATGTTGAGTGAAGCCAGCCAGACACAAATGGAGAAATACTGTATGATTGCGTTACTATGAACCAAATATATTGTGTAAACTCATGGAGTTAATAACTGGAATATGGGCCACCATAAAATAGAATGAGGTTAGAGAATGGAAAGCTGAGGGCTAACCTGTGCAGAATTGATTAAAAAAAAAACAAACTTATGTGTTAATCTTTGGAAATGAATAGAAAAGGTGAAAGCGACAAGGTCTGTGCTAGTGAGTCGGTGGACAGAGGATGAAGCTGCCCGATTTGTCTTGGTAGTGGAGGATCCCCAAAAGAAGTCCATCTGGGCTGTGTCCTGGCCTAATTGAAGCCAATGGAGAACTAAAGGTCTTTATGGACCAGAATCTTCGTCTTCGATGTAGCTACAGTAAGTCCTTCTACATCCTTCTATGGTAAATACCCCTGGAAAGCAACTCTTGCCAAAAAACTTTGGACAGTTCAATGTCAGCATTGCACCACAAGTGGCAGTTGGTACACCCCAGAGAACTGCAGGGCCGAATACTGCCTGGTAGAAAGTCCACGCATCCCTAACGCACACACAAATCACAGAACCAGGCTTCAGACTCCTCACCTTGGTCTGCTGGAAACACTGTGGAAAGGAGAGAAGAATGGGCAAGGGCCTGAGGCGCTATTCAGTGAAGGTCTGTGAGAAGGTCCAGAGGACAGGAACCACTTCATGTAAAACGAAGGGGCAGATGACTTGGTTGCGGAGTTTGGTGCTGCTGACAGCCAAATGAGTTTGACCAAATGAGTCAGCTTATGACCAGAGTCGATGAAGCCTTAAATGTCTTAATGGCCAAGAAGAAAGAAAGCAAACGGATCAGCCTGCCTACTAACTCGGTTCAGGAAAGTCAGAATTTAGAGGCAGAGGAACAGAGAAGACTTGAAAGAATGAAACAGAAACAGGCTCAACTTCAAGAACTTATTCCACAGCAAAGTGCCCTCAAGAACTTGCAGAGAAGCCGCCAGCAGAGCAGCAAGCCAGCAAGCCGCCTGCCTCCAACCACCCACCTCCGTTCTTCTAGTGAACAAAAGCAAGAAGGCAGGGATTGACAGCAGCATTTCTAAAGACAAATTTGAGTGTCTGTTTAATTTTGGCAACACGTTTGAAATCCACAATGACACAGAAGTATTAACGCAAATGGGAATGACTTGGGGACTAGAATCAGGAAGCTGTTCGACCAAAGACCTTAAAATGGCTAGAATTTTGGTAGCTAAAGTTCTGGGACCTTTTATGAAGGCGACTTGACCAGTGGTGCAGACGGCATGCTGGCCACGAGTTCCAACAAATCTCAGTACACTGGCTCCTGCGTGGAGACACCGTGTCTGATGCTGGGGAAGATGATGACCATGATGATGACTTTAACAAAAGTGACGATGAAGACTGGTTTCCTTGGCTTGTAGATTCTCCTTCCCCCTTCAAATTCAGCTTCATGGAAAAGTTGTAAGGGAAAAGAAACTTTTTGTTTTGTTTTGTTTATGTGAGTTTTTCTGTTTCTTTTTGGCTTACCCCCAAGAAGATATTGGTAAGCCAATGACTTTAGATATGCGCCTCTAATAAGCAAGCAAGGATTGTTTTTCGTAGGATTTTAAAAAATGTGGTGTGGATGTGTGTTTGATACCAGTGTGTTGATGCAGAATCTCTACTTCTTAGGATTTTGTGTTTTCATTTTCTTTTCTTTCTTTTTTTTTTAAACTCAGAGTTCATTTTTGCCCCCTTAACAATTCTTGCTGAGTTTGCTGAAGAAATTGTACTTCATCCACATCAATGAATATAAAATGCTATCTTTTTGTGGAAAGTGGTACACCGAAGGGCCATTTATTTGCAGTGTGTTTTGAATGGGTGCCACTAACCAATGGATAGCAAGTTTACATAATGAGTTTTTATGTTATTAAATTGTTCACTGTCCAAAGAATCAAGCAAAATAGCAACGTTCTACTTTTTAAACACTAAGCATCATAAATTTTACTATGCCTTTATTTTCCCTTAAATTATATTAACTGTTGTGATTCCATCAAGTTTATACACTTTTTTTTTTTGGCTCTGTTTTTCAGCAGACAAATTGTGAAGGTTTTTTTGATTTTTATGTTTGTTTGGTAAAAGTTTACTTTCATGCAGGTCCAGCTATATAAATGATCTTGAAGGCTTGGAATGGTTTATTGCTTACGGTAAATTTTGCCAGGTTTCTTACAGGCAATGTTTGGAAACTTTTTCTCCTATAGTTGTTTACATACTTATAACTCTATCATTTAAAGACATGTACTAAAACAAATGTTGTATTTGTTTTGTAAGCATCTTCCTATAATCTATTATAAAGTTGAAATTAAATATAGAGAATGTTTTAAGTTTTTTTAACAAATCAATTTTATTGATACATATTAATAAAGAATACAATTTAAGTTTTTTAACTAAAAATTTGTCAATCGTTTTTTATAGTTTTTTTTTTTTTTTTTTTTTTTCAAAAAAAATTTATTTATTTTTATCCATTTTAACATCCCCCTCCCGCCCTGGTTTTGCTTTTTTTGTGTCCATCTGCTGGGCAATTCTCTGTGTCTGTTTCCTGCCCTCTCCTCTTATCCTTCTCCTCCTGTCTTCGCCAGGATTCAATCCTCGGAACCTCCAATTTGGGAAAGAGGCGTCCTACCGCCTGCGCCACCTTAGTTCCAGGTTTTTTGGCACATCTCATCTTGGCTCTCCCTTGTGTCACTCTCTTGTTACATCATCATCTTGCTGTGTGGCTTGGCGGTGCACCCATGCATGGGGCCTGACGGCCCACACGCCTTCTATATTTTTCTTTTTTTTTCTTTTTACCAGGAGGTCCCAGGGATCAAACCCAGGTCCCTCCCTATGGGAGATGGACGCTCAACCATTTGAGCCACATCCATCCCCCAGCTACATCTCTTAAGGTTGACCAAAGATACCCAGAGTTACAGTCATTTCCCATACAGGATGGACATAAAATAAATCAGACTTGGTTTATTACCAGCATTCTATAAACCAGACCTAGGGAAAAAAATTAGGTCTGGGGACACATGCATGGTTTCTAATATAGCGAATATTTAGCCTACCCTGATTATCACAAAATCAGGACAGCGAGAATATTCACGTTTAATAGTTCTTATATATATATATAAAGAAAAAGGAATTTCAGGACAGGCAGTAGTCTCTTTAAAATTTATTCACAAAACAATAACTGCACAGTTGCTATTAGCTGCTTGCTCTAAAACTATACTCTTTTTACTGAAACACAAATAAACTTTTCTGTAATATTTTACGGAACATAAAGAGACTTTAATTATTTGACTTGTTTAACTTCACACTGTTAGTTTTTATTAATAAAATATGCATGGGTGGGAAACGGATGTGGCTCAAAAGGTTCGGCGTCCGTCTACCATATGGAGAGACCGGGGTTCGATCCCCGGTACCTCCCGGTAAAAAAATAAAATAAAATAAAAAATAAAAAAATAAATAAATAAATAAAAAAGAAATCTCACATTTAAAAATAAATAAATAAATAAAAAATAAAAAAAAATGCATGGGCATTTAAAAAACAACAGAAAATGTGAAAGCACATCATAGTGTTTGTAACTAGCAGTGCTTATTATATGGATATGACAGTAGTTAAAAGGGGAAGTCTAAGGTCATATATATTACTAGAAGAAAAGCTAAAAAATATATCATGGGACTGTATAGCATAGCAAAACCTCATGTGAAATATGAATATGGGTAATATTGCATATATAAGACTGTTTTCTTTGAAACTAAACAAATGTATGTTAATATTATAAAATGTTAATATCAGGCAGTAAAAAACAAACATTATGCTAAGTGAAAAAAACACAGACACAAAGTACTACATATTGTATGATTCCATTTATATAAAATGTAAACATAAATCAATTTATAAAAATGGAATTAGATTAGTGGTTATATAGGACTGGGGAAGGATAGAGGGATTGTGAGGTGACTGCTAATTGTTTTTCAGCCTTTTGGCTAAGATCACATGTGAGAGATGACTGCTAAGGGGTGTGGAGTTGTTTGTTTTTTTTTTTTCTTTTTGGAGTAATGAAATTGTTCTAAAATTTTTTGTGGTGATGAGTGCACAACATTGAGATTATACTAAAAGCCACTGACTGTACACTTTGGATGGATTGTATGGTATGTGAATATATCTCAATAAAACTGCTTTAAAAATAAAACAGAGGGAGGGGAAGCGGCTGTGGCTCAATCAGTAGGGCTCCCGTTTACCATATGGGAGGCCCTGGGTTCGGTTCCCGGGGCCTCCTGGTGAAGGCAAGCCCTCCCGCATGTTGTGGTTAGCTGACCCAGCAAGCACAAGCAGCAAGGGGGGGATAAATGAATAAATAAATAAAATCTTTAAAAAAAATAAAATAAAAATAAAAAATAAAACAGAGGGAGAACTAGAAAATCCCCAAATATGTGGAAATTAAGCCATATAATCTTAAACAACCAATGTGTCAAGGAAGAAATCACGAGAAGTTGGGGAGTGTCTTGAGATGAATGAAATGAAACACAACATACCAAAGCTTATGGGATTCAGCAAAGGCCGTGCTGAGAGGAAAATTTATAGCTCTAAAAGTTTACATTAAAAAAAGAAAGATCTCTAATCAGACACCTAACCTCACAATTGGATAATCTAGAAAAGAAGAGCAAACTAAACTTAAAGGGGGCAGAAGGAAGGAAATAATAAAGATTAGAGAGCAGGTAAATCAAAAACCAAAACAAAACAAAAATAATAGAATCAACAAAACCAAAAGTTGGTTATTTGAAAAGATCAATGAAATTGACAAACCTTTAACTAGACTAACAACAACAACAACAACAACAAAAAGACAGAGAGAGAAGATGCAAATAACTAAAATCAGAAATGAAAAGGAGACATTACTACTGACCCCACAGAAATAAAAAGGAAGATACTATGAGCAATTATATGCTAAGGCCAATAACCTATAGATAAAATGGGCAAATCCCTAGAAATACACAAATTACCTGAGCTGAATCAAGAAGTAGAAGACCTCGACAGACCAATAACAAGTAAAGAGGCTAGGTCAGTAAACAAATACCTCCCAAAGTAAAATTTAAGACCAGATGGTGTCAATGGTGAAAATTACCAAAAAAACATTCAAAGAATTAACATTGACCCTGCTGAAACTCTTCCAAAAGTTTGAAAAGGAGGGAACACTTCCTAACTCATTCTATGAGGCCAGCATCACCCTAATACCAAAGCCAGATAGAGATATCACAAAGAACGAAAATTACAGGCCAATATCCCTTATGTATATAGATGCAAATATTTTCAACAGAAGACTAGTGAATCAAATCCAACACACATTAAAAGGATTATGCACCTATGATGAACTAGGATTTATCCCATGAATGCAACAGTCAACAAAAGAAATCAATTAATGTAATATACCATGTTAATAATGAAGGAAAAATTATTATGATCATCTCAATTGTGCAGAAAATGCATTTGACAAAATTCTGCACTCCTTCTTTATAAAAACACTCAGAAAAATAAGAATGAAGGACACTTCCTCTACATGATAAAGGGCATATATGAAAAATCTATAGCCAACATCATACTCAACGGTGAAAGATTGAACTCTTTCCTCCCAAAATCAAGAATAAGACAAGGAAGCCCACTCATGACTGTTATTCAACACTGTACTGGAAGTTCTAGCCATAGAAATTAGGCACTAAACAGTAATAAAAGGCAACCAAATTGGAAAGGAAGAAGTAAATCTTTCCTATTTGCAGATGACATGATCCTCTATACAGATAATTTAAAAAACTACAACAAAGCTGCTAGATTTAATTAATGAATTCAGCAAAGTGATGGGGTACAAGATCAGCAAATAAAAAGCAGTGGTGTTTCTCGAAAGCATGAGCAATGAAAGACAGCATGGATAAACGGAACCTCCTCAAACTTAAACACTTTTGTGATTCAAAGGACTTCATCAAGAAGGTGAAAAGGGGGAAGCGGATGTGGCTCAAGTGATTGGGCTTCCATCTACCATATGGGAGGACCCAGGTTCCATCCCTGGGGCCTCCTGGTAAAAGCATGCAGGCGAGCCAGGCCCGTGCAGTGAGCCACGCAGCAATATAATGACCCAACAAAAGAGAGACACAGGGGAGAGTCAAGGAGAGACATGCCAGAAACCAGTGGCACAAGTGACAGTATGCCTATCTCCCACATTGGAGGTCCCTAGGATCAAATCCCAGTGAAGCCTGGAGGAGAAAAATAAGAAGAGAAGGCAGGAAACAGACACAGAAGATCACCCAGCAAATGGGCACAGACAGCAAGCAGGGTGGTGGTGGTGGGGTGCAGAAATTAAAAAATAAATAAAAATAAAGTGCTTCCTTGTTTAAAAATTAAAAAAAGGAGGTGAAAAGGCAGTCCACTCAATGGGAGAACATATCCGATAATGTTTGCTTTCCATTCTATTTAAAGTGATCATACAACTCAACAATAAAAGAGCAAGCAACCCAATTAAAAATGGGCAAAAGACTTAAATAGACATTTCTCCAAAGAGGAAATACAAATGGCCAAAAAACACATGAAAAATGTTGAATATCACTGGCTATTAGGGAAATGCAAATCAAAATGACAATGAGATATCATCTCACACTGCATAGAATGCCCATTATTAAAAAAAAAAAAACAAACAAACAGAAAACAATAAGTCCTGGAGAGGATGCGGAGAAATAGGAACACTCCTTCACTGTTGGGATTGTAAAATGGTGCAGCCTCTGTGGAAGACAGTTTGGCAGTTCCTTAGGAAGCTATATAGAGAACTGCCATATGATCCAGCAATTCCTCTACTGGGAATATATCCAGAAGAACTGAAAACTGTGACATGAACAGACAATTGCACACCAATGTTCATAGTGGCATTATTCACAATTGCCAAAAGATGGAAACAACCCAAGTGTCCATCAACCAATGAATGGAGAAACAAAATGTACGTGTATATATATAATGGACTACTATGCTGCAGTAAGAAGAAATTAAATTAGGAAACATATGATAACATGGATGAATCTTGAAGACATTATGCTAAGTGAAGTAAGCCAGACACAAAAGGACAAATATTGCATGGTCTCACTAATAGGAACTAAATACGAAGAACAAATACATGGAGTTAAAACCTAGAGTAAAGGTTATTAGGAGATAAGAGGAGGGTTGAGAAGAACTACTGATGCTTAATGTATGTAGAAGTTTAATTAACCTGACTGTAAAAGTGTGGAAATGGATAGAGTTGATGGTAACACGTTATATTGAGTAGCAGCGGGTTTATATATTGAACTGTAGCTGAAGAGGGTAGTCTAGGGATGTAAATGTCAATTGAAAGAAAACTAGAGGATAATCTAGGGACTGAATAACACAGTGAACCCAGAGGTGGATGAGAATTGTGGTTGATGGTACAGATGCAAGACTGTCCTTTGTGAATTAGAGCAGATATACATCACTATTGCAGGGTGGTGGGAATGTGGAGAAGCATGGGGAAAATACAATTAATGTAACCTATGGACTATAGTTAACAGCAACACTGTAATATTCTTGCATCAATGCCAAAGATGTCCTGTGTTAATAATAGGGGGGTATGGAAAAAATATGCCAAAAGTATGCTAGGGACCATAGTTAGTGGTAATAGTCTGATGATATTATCTCATAATCTGTAGCAAATGTTCCACCACGGTGAGTTGTGTTGGTGAAGGGGTGTTGTATGGGAATCCACACATGTGCTTGATTGTTTCATAAGTGCACAACTTCTGTAATAAAAATATATTTTAGGGGAGCTGATGTGGCTCAGTGGTTGAGCACTGGCTTCCCACATACAAGGTCCCAGGTTCAATCCCCAGCCCTGGTACCATATATATATATAATATTTATATGTATATATTTTAAATCAGTGGTGTTTCTATACACTAGTAATGAACAATCAGAAAAAGAAAATCGAGAAAACAATTCCATTTACAATAGCAATTAAAAGAGTAAAATATTTAGGAATAAAATTGTCCAAAGATATAAAGGACTCATACATGGAAAACTACAAATCATTGCTGAAAGAAATTAAAGAAGAACATTCCATCCTCATGGATTGGAAGACTGTTGCAGTTGGGCAGTTTGATGTAATTATGAATTCAAAAATATAATTGGATCATGCTTGTAAACTGATCTGTTAATCTGGGCATGATTAGGTTATGATTAGGGCGTTGACTGGGCCACGTCAGTAGGGAGTTGAGACCCACCCCTTGGTGGGTGGGGAATCGAATATAAAAGGCAAGGCAAAGAACAGAGTTGCAGCAGTTTTGATGTTGGAGTTTTGATGTTGGAGAGAAGGCCCCAGGAGATAAGAAGTGAGCCGTTTGCCTGACAGTCTACAGCTGAGTATTCTGAAGTAAACACTTATGTCTATGGCCCATGGATTTTTTTTTTAAAGATTTATTTTTTATTTTATTTATTCCCCCACTTGACACTTGCACCCATTGTCTGCTCTGTGTCCATTCACTGTGCGTTCTTCTGTGTCTGCTTGTCTTCTCTTCTCATCGTCTCTTTAGGAGGCCCTGGGAACCGATCCGGGACCCTCCAATGTGGGAGAGAGGCACTCAGTCGCTTAAGCCACCTCCCTGGTTTGTTATGTCTCTCATTATCTTTTTCCTCTGTGTCTCTTTTTTGTTGCGTCATCTTGTTGCATCAGCTCTCCACGTGGGCCTACTTGCCTTCACGAGGAGGCCCTGGTTATTGAACCTGGGGCCTCCCATATGGTAGACAAGAGCCCAGTTGCTTGAGCCACATCCACTTCCCTGGCGAGTGGATTTTTTTACAATGGTGCTAAGTCCACTCAATGGGGAAAGAACAGTCTCTCCAACAAATGGTGCTGGGGAAAAGTGGATCTCCATATACAAAAGAATGAAAGTAGACCCCTACCTCACACCTTAAATGGATCAATGAACTAAATATAAGAACTAAAACTAGAGAACTCCTAGAAGAAAAGATAAGGCAACATCTTCAGGACCCTGAGTTAGGCAGTGAATTATCAGAGTTTACACCAAAAGCACAAACAACAAAAGAAAAAATAGATAAATTGAATTGCATCAAAATTAAAAACTTTTGTGCATCAAAGGACAATATCAAGAAAATGAAAAGACAACTTACAGAACGGAAGAACATTTTTGGAAGCCATATCTCTGATAGGGTTTAATATCTAGACTATATAAAGAACTATTACATCTCAACAACAAAGACAACCCAATTTAAAAATGGGCAAAAGACCTGAATAGACATTTCTCCAAATGAGATATACAAATGGCCAATAAGTACATGAAAAGATGCTCAACGTCACTAGCCATCAGGGAGTTGCAAATCAAAACTAGGATGAGATACTATTTCACACACACTAGAATGGCTGTTATTTAATAAATGGAAAATAACGAGTGTTGGCAAGGATGTGGTGAAATAGGAACCCTTGTACATTGTTGGTGGGAAATGTAAAACTGTGGGAAACAATTTGGCAGTTCCTCAGAAAGTTAAAAATAGAATTACCATATGACCCAGCAATCCCACTTCTAGATATTCACACAAAAGAAATGAAAGCAGTACTTGACCAGATATTTGCACCCCCATATTTGCAGACTCATTTTCAATAGCCAAAAGCTGGAAGTAGTGCATACGTCTACCAACGGATAAACAGATAAACGAAGTGTGGTATATACATTCAGTGGAATATTATTCAGCTACAGAAAGGAATGGAATTCTGATATATGTGACAACGTGGATGAGCCTGAAGACATCATGTTGAGTGAAATACGGCAGAAAGGATCAGATATTGCATGATTCCACTTATATAAAATAGCTTGATTATGCAAATTCACAGGGACAAATTAGAGTACAGGTTACCAGGTGCCGATGGTGGTGGGGAATGGGGAGTTAATGCTTAATGGGTACAGAGTTTCTGTTTGGGGTGAAGGAAAAGTTGTGGTAGTGGGTGGTGGTGACGGTAGCACTATGTGGTGAGTGCAATTAACACCAGGGACGCATATACATGAAAGTGGTTGAGATGTAGGTAGGGGGCGGATGTGGCTCAGATGGTTGGGCGTCCCTCTCCCATATGGAGGGACCCAGGTTCGATCCCAGGGACCTCCCAGTTAAAAAAAAAAAAAAAAAAAAAAAAAAGATGTATGTATGTTACTGCCATAAAAAGTTTTCAAAAATCTTAAAACCCCAAGAGTGAACCCTCATGTAAACTATGGGCTTTTGTTAATAATATAATTAAAATAATATTGGCTCATCAGTCATAACAAATGTGCCACACTTATGCAAAATGTTAATCATAGGGCGACCCACCTGAGGGGAGGGTGTATGGGCACTCCGCGCCTTCTGTTTGATTTTTCCGTAAACCTACAATTGCTCTAAACCATCTTTTGAAAACATAACTCGAATCCCTTGTGCTCAGTATAAAGGAGACACTTGTCCTTTCTGTGCCCGCGAGGAGCAGGCTGTGGACTCTGGCCCTGGAGAGCCCAGGTCTGCGTGGCAAGGGGAGGTTTGCGCCGGGTCCTGGCCAAGGAGGGAAAGGGGCAGGGGGCATTTGGGGCTGCAGTGGGGGGCCCAGCTCCTGGCACCTCGGGGAGCAATGCACGGCCTCACCCACGACGCGGCTGAGCAGGGAGTAGCTGGGGACGCGGGGAGGGTGGCTGGGGGCAGGGGGAGAGCCTGCAGCTGCAGAGGGGCAGGAGGGGCCGCAGGTGGGCAGAGGGTCCCAGGAAGGCCGGGCGGGGCGGGTGCCGGGCGTGGCGGAGGCACCCAGGGCGTTTCAACGGGGCCCGCGAGGAAGTGGGAGGCCGCGCAGACCCCTGAGGACCGAGGAGGCGCAGACGGGGTCTGGGTGGCTCCCCGGTGCCCAGGGCGGAAAGCCTCGGACACCTGTCAGAGAAAACAGGCGGTCAGGAGAGACACCTCTGCAAGAGCGTGGAATGGTTTTTTCTGAATCTACAAACAATGCATTCTTACTCACCATGTGGCTTCCTTCCTTCCTTCCCTCCCTCCCTCCCCTTCCTTCCTTCCCTCCCTTTCTTTCCTCCCTCCCTTTCCTTCCTTCCTTCCTTCCCTCCCTTCCCTTCCCTTTCCTTCCTCCTTCTCTCCCTCCCTCCCTCCCTTCCTTCCAGAAGCTTTAGCTTACATAAATGTTACATCAAAAATATAGGGGATTCCCATATACCCCACCCCTCCCGCTCCCACACTTTCCCACATTAGCAACATCCCTCCTTCGTGTGCTCCATTTGTTACAACTGATGAACACATATTGAAGCCTTGCTACTAACCGCGCACTACACTTTACATTGTAGTTTACACTTTGGACCACACAATTTTATACGTTTTGAGAAAACGTATAATGGCCTGTATCCGTCACTGCAATGTCATGCAGGACAACTCCAATGTCCCCAAAATGCCCCGTGTTACACCTGTTCTTCCTTGTCCCTCCCCTCAGAATCTCTGCTGTTCACTGCCTTCACATCAGTGATACAAGTCCTTCCATTGCTAAAATAAGAACACTCTAACAGGATGATAATACAATAAGAAGTCTACTTTATTCCTTTGTTCCTTCCTCGGTCTTGAGGATTTGGGGATGCTGGTGCCCACTCTGTTTCTGATTGAGAGGGGCTTAGAGCCTGTGGGGCAGGTGGATGGAACTGTCTTGCTGGCAGTTGTAGATACTCCCTGTTTTGGGGGATGGGCGTTGTCCACCATTATCCTTTGGTTAGCTGTCCTGGGTGAGTCTAATGAGCTGGAGAGTAGGTGTGCAACTCTGCTGAGACTCAGGGCTCAACCGGCACATGGACAGACCAAAGGTTTAAGTTTCTGGGGCATATATTTACCAAGTATAGTGCTAGTTATAGGTTCAAATAAAAGGAGCAGAAGAGCCACGTGTAGGCAAATTACAGATGGGTCTAACTCTGAGACACTGAGGAGCATATACTCCAAAGGAAGGCCCACTGACAGGTGCTGGATTCCTGAGATTCTCTGCCCTGCCTGTCGTGTCTGGATGTCGCTCTCAAAGACGTCTTGGCGAGCGGAGGCTCCAGCGGTTGGGCCCCTCTCTCCCACATAGGAGGTCCCAGGTTCGGTTCCCGGTGCCTCCTGAAAGAGGAGCCGAGCAGACACAGAGAGCACACAGTGAATGGGCAGAGAGCAGACAGTGAGCGCAAACAATGAGGGGGGAATAAATAAATAAAAACAAATCTTAAAACAACAACAAAGCATCTTGGCCATCTCGTAAGAACAAGGTTAGTCTCCCATATTTTCGTTATTGTTACAGAGTCAGGGAATTTAATACCCATTTAATGCTATTATCTAATCCTATATTCAAATAAATTTCCCTCTTGTCCCATAAACGCTTTCTTTTTTTAAGGATGTATGGTGGATTGAACCCAGGAGCTTGTCCATGCGAAGCAGATGCTCAACCACTGAACGACACCGGCTCCCTTTTTCTCCTTAAGTAGTTAAATAAATTTATTTTTATTAGGGAAGTGATAGGCTTACAGAAAAATCATGCCTACAATACAGAGTTCCCACCGTATTATTAACGCCTTACATTAGGGTGGTACATTTGTTACAACTCATGCAAGAACTTTTTCTTTTTTTTTTTAATCAATTTATTCATTTTTTAAAACAAATCAATTTTATCAGTACATATTAATAAAGCACACAATTCACCCAAAGAACTTTTCCTAATCGTACTATTAACTCTAGTTCATTGTTAATTTTGGCCATGTGCCTAAGGTGGTGCCTGCCCGATTTCCATACTGGACAGGTACTTTTTTGCCCATTGTAACGAATTGGTGAGCTGTGCGATGACAGCATGTTCCATAAATACCTGATTTAGAAACTATATTGATGTGAATGTCTTCTCACAGTGTCAAATGTTCCTAAAACACATGACTTCTTGGTGTTGAAGCAATGACTGTTTATGGCTGTGTCCTATTTAAGCATTACCTGCTGGCCTTGAGCTATTCCTGTCCTGAAAATGCAGTGGCAGGAGCTCTGTCTGTTTCACTCACTGCTGTGTGCCCAGAGGAGGAGCTCGGTAAGAATGGGTGGAATGAATGAACACAGTTTATGTCTGATTTTTCAATTTCATGGGTAGTGCCACAGCGAATGAACATCCTAGTGTATAAATCTTTGGAGGATTTCTTCTATGAGGATTACAGTTAGTGTTTATAAGAAAGGGAAATATTTATGTTAATAGAGTGAAAAAATTAGGCTGCAAAACTATACACATGCCATAATCTCAAACACATAGAAGATATGCCATGAAAACCATCCAGGACATGAGGGACCAAAAAATTCCTTTCCTTTCCTTTCCTTTTCTGTTAGTTTTGCAGTGGAGATTAGACAAAACGAGGTGTGCATAATACCTGGGGTACCCGCTCAGTTGCATTACCCGCGGGGGAGCTGACTCCTGGGGTCGCATTTTGAAAAGGATAGAGTCTAACTGGTGTGTGTCTAAAGGAGAGCAACCAGGCCCCGTGGGGTCTGGAAATCCCGTTGCTGTTGACACTTCAGAAGCGCCGAGTCTGTTCGCCAGAACAGAAGATGTGGGGATGAAGTGTCTCCAGACACCGGGAGCCCTGTCACCTCGAGGCGCGGGTTCTCTGTCACGCAGCCTGGGGGGGGGGTGGCGGAAGCGTGGCGCCCTCGGAAGGCAGGTGCCTTCCAGGAAAGGACAAGGCCGCTTCCAACCAGCCACGCGGCAGGAAATGGATGCTGCCCTTGGGCAGGGGTGGGCGGTGGGGCTCCTGGCCTCCGCAGACCCCTGGCCTTCCTTCAGCTCTTCCCCGGGGACCCCTCCCTCACCGCCCCGCCGCCTCCCCACCTCCCTGCGACTTCTTCCCCGGGGGACCGTCCCCAAGCGCCCGTGCCCTCCTCTGACCTGGTCCTTCAGGCCGGGGGGCCGCCTCTGTCTTGTCCACTTCGCCCCCCGGGTCCCTGACCAGCGCCCGCCAGGGGTGGGCCTCAGGCCTGTGCAGTGGGAGGGCGCAGAGCCAGCAACCTGGAAACTCACCCGCGGCAGGAGCAGGGCGCAGGCTCAGAACGCGCCGCCTCCGGCTCCGAGGGGTGGGAGTGTCTGGGTAAGGGCTGGCGTGCTGGCAGCTGCACTGCGCGAACAAGGCTGCAGAGCGAGGGCTTACCTGCACGTGCTAAAACGGAGACGCGTCCGGCTGTGCACAGGGCAGCGGAGGAGGAGAGGAAAACCCCAGCCGCCGGCCAAAGCGTGGGCCCTGCGGCACTGGGCCGGGGGCACGCGGCACCCTGCACGGTACCACCATTGCCCTGCACACCCTAACTCATTCATTCAGAAATGCAGAGGCAACGCCGCGGGCAGCCGCGGGGGGCAGGGGCCGGGGCGCAGCACCAGGCGGCCGGCGCCCCGCCTCGCCCCCGCCTCCCGCCGCTGCCACTGCCCCCCGCTGCTGGCGCGGACCCCGCGGACACGCGCGACGCGGCCCCGCCCCGGCCCCGCCCTCGGCCCCGCCCTCGGCCCCGCCCCGCGGAGGCCAAACCGGAAGCGCGCAGGCGGCCCCGAGAGCGGCCCGGCCCCACCTAGGCCCCGCTCCTGCCCCGCCCCAGGCCCCGCCCCCGGGCCCGCCTCGCGCCGACCTCGGCCCGGGTCCGCCGAGCGCCCGGCTCGGGGATCCATTGCTCTCGCCTGAGCTGGCGGGGCGGGGCCGGCTCCGGCGTCATGCATATGCATGAGGCGGCGGCGCGGCGGCTCCATTGTGCGAGCGGCGCGGGCGCGGCGGGCTGGTGCG
>JAKSZT010053798.1:1760319-1806666 GCA_026826555.1 Tolypeutes matacus
CAGGTGCGGCGGCGCGGGCGGCCCTCGCCGGGGCTCCGCCGGCGCTCCTGGGCCCGGGCTGCGGCCCGACTCGGCAGGGCCGGCCCCCGCCGACCCCGGGGCCACCCGGCAGAGGCGGCGGGGGCCCGGCCGCCCACCTCCTGGCGTGCGTTCCGCCGGTGCGGCGTAGCGGCCGGGCTCTCGGGCAGACGCGGCCCGGGTGGGCGGCGGGGTCGCCCCAGCCCCTCACCTGAGCCTTTGTTGGGGGCCGGCCCCGGGAAGCCCGAGGTGCGGGTGGGCGCGCTGGGAGCCTCCCAGGCCCGGCCTCCCCCGCTGCCCGCGGCTGCTTGGGGCCCGGCGGCCTCCGGGTCGCGGCGCCTCCCTGCGGCCCCGGTGCGCGTCAGCCGGGCCTGGGGCCCCGAGGCCTCCCCCGGGCTCCGCTCCCGGCGCCACGGCGCTCACCTTGGGCCCCCAGCCGCGGCTTGGCTGGGGACAGACCCCTGCGCGGGAGATGCGGAAGCCGGGCTGGAGGGCGGCGTGCTCTTGGTTGCCCGCTTTCAGGTAGTTACGGGAACGTCGGGCATGGTGGCCGGAGCGCGTTTGTGTGATCCCCGAGAAGGATGCACGGGTCCTGGTCAGAACGCGTGACTCCATCTGTAAAACCCGGGTGATAGGATGGGGGGACACAGACCTGCTCCCCAAATCTTGGAACGGTGGGGCTGGAGGTAAACATTGAGGCGTCTAGATCCCTGAAAAATAAGGGAATCTCTGCTTTGCGTGGCAAGGACTTACTAGCCCCTCTGGGGATGGTAAAGGCTGGAAATAAAAAGCAGTTAGGAGAAGGTAAAAGCCTGAGCGGTAGGGTCAGAGAGGCTGCAAAAGGGCCAGCGGGAAATGTTTGGGGAGCACCCGGCTGAGGACTGGGGACAGCCCTCCACAGGGAGCGTTCCCAGTTTTCCCAGCTCTCTAAAGGAGAGGAGGGTGGCAGCTATATATGTAGGTAGGTGGATGCTTTTTAAGCCCATTTTCCACAGTGGTAAGCTGAGGCCTGGAACAGCCTGACTACCATGGCTCAGCCACCCACTGAACTATCCCACATCTGGGCAGTTCTTTTCTTGCTCTTGGAATTATTGGGTGAACTCCAGTATCCCGACTTGGCCCAACTGCAAGCACCTAATTTAGGGCCCAAGACCCCTGTGCCCACCCTGTCATCATCTGGTCCTTGAGGTCCCCCCTACCGGGGGGGGGGGCAGGGAGTCAGTGCTTTGCGACTTGCTGAGACCGGAGCGCTGCCACCAGGCTGCCCTCCTGGGCGTCCAGCCACTCGTTTGTGGGGTGTCGCTGCTGCTCCCAGCTGTCCAGGCAGCCCAAGAGGGTTGGAAGTGTGTGGAGCCAGCTTTCCCTGGGGCCCACACTCACATCTGCTCTGTTGACGTGGAGACTATGGGTGCCGCTGCCCTGGGGCTCCCGGTAAAGCAGGTCTGCGTTGTGAGTTCTCTGGAGCTCGTTTTCTAGAGGGTGGTGTGACCTGAGACCTTCTAGGCTGGCCTGGCCAGGGGCAGCTCTGCGTCTGGGTCCAAGCCTCCAGGGGTGAGCACATCCTGTGCTCAGGCAGCCCCCAGGCTTGCTCCCAGCTCTGCTTCTCAGCAGGTGCAGGCGCTGGGGCCGACCTGCAGAGTGGGGGTCTTCCCAGGGACCCTGGCGCTAAGCCGCTCACTCGGCAGGAAATCACCTCCGTGGGGGCGGGAAGTCAGGGTAGGGGGAACTGGAAATGTTTGTGGTCTCCCGTCCGGAGCACGGCAGCCGTGGGAGTGGAAGTCCCCGAGCCCACGTGACCCAGGAGGCTGCAGCCTGCCCCACCCGGCCCGCGGCCCGGGGCAGCCCCTCCGCACAGCCCCTCTGCTCCCTCTCGCCAGCTGTTTCCTCCCTCTGAGGCTGTCAGCGTGGGTCTCTAGGCCTGCAGCACTGGCACCCCCCACCCCAGACCAGCCAGTGGGGACAGCTGGTGACTGCTGCCCTGAGTCTGGGAGCCTCTGCCCCAGATGGCCTGGGAGGAGGCAGTTCCTTCAGGTCCTGGAACCTGGCTGCGGTGGGTGGGCTTCCTTCCAGCCTCACCCCCTCCCTTTGCCTCCTGGGACAGCCAAGGGCCTGGGGGGTGGGGGGTGGGGGGTGGGGGGCTGCCGCACAGCAGCCCTGCGGGAAAGGAGGGCTTTCCGCACGTTTACAATTTTAAAAAATTGAAATTACTGTGGAGTTGCACTTTTTAAGATTATAAATTCACAGGCAGTTTCGTAACAGAGACCCCGTGTGCCTTTACCCAGTTCCCCCAGGGGTCACAGCTGCCAAAGCTGCAGAAGCACGTCAGGGCCCGGATAGTAGCATCCTTACAGGCAGGCCACAGGTTTCCACGTCCCCAAGGACACCCCCCTCCCTGCCTGGGACCTTTCATAGCCACCCCCACTTCCCTTCCCGCCCGCCCCAGCCCCCGAGTGCCTGGCAACCCCAAATCTGTTCTTCATCTCTCTCATTTTGTCCTTTCAGTGTTATATAAATGGAACCCGATAGTATGTAACCTTTGGGGACTGGCTTTTCCACCCAGCTTACTTCTCTGGAGCGTCACCCAGGTGGCTGTGCACCGTCACTAGTATAGCTAGGAGTCCTTGGCATGGAAGGGCCACAGTTGGTTTGACACTCACCCACCGACGGACACCTCGGCTGCTTCCAGGCTTGGGGCTCGTGGCACAAATGCTGCCATCAACACTGGGTACCGGTTTTTGAGTGGACATAAGTTTTCACTTCTCTGGGATAAATGCCCGGGGGGTTCATTGCCAGGTGGAATGGTAGTAGCATGTTTCCTTTTATAGGAAACTGCTCACCTGTCCTCTGGAGCGGCTGTACCGTTTGTATGAGCTGTAGTTTCTCCACCTCCTTGCCAGTGTTTGGCGACTGTTTTCCATTTCAGCCATTCGCAGGGGGGTGTTGGGATAGCTTTTTGAGGGTTACATTTGCATTTCCCTAATGGCTAATGATGTTGAGCCTCTTTGCATGTGTTTTTGCCATTTCTATGATCCCTTTGGTGAAATTTCTCTTCGTTTCTTTTGCCCTTTTTCTAGTTGGGTTTTTTTTTACTGTTGAATTTTAAGAAATATTTATATATTGTAGGTGCCAGTTCTTTGTCAAGCATATGATTTGCAAATACTTTCTCCCAATCAGTAGTTTACCTCTTCATCCTCTTTTGCAGAGCAAAGATTTAATTACTTTGATGAGGTCTAATTTGTCATTTCTTTCTCTTTTGTGGATTGTGCTGTTTTTCAGCCCATTTAAGTCCACGGTTCATTCTGAGTTAATTTTTGTATAAGCTGTGAGATTTAGGCTAAGGTTCTTTTCTTCCCCCCTCTGGATGTCCAGGTGCTCTGGCACCACTGGTTGAAAAACTGTCCTTCCTCCACTGAATTGGTTTTGCACTTCTGCTCACTGCGCCTTGGACCCCAGCACTGCCATTCCAGGTCTGGGCGAGAGTCTCTGTCGTGGGCAGGGCCGACCCACCCCCCATCACCATACCGGCGTCAGGGAGTGGGACACCAGGGGTCAGGGAGTGGGACACCAGGGTCTGGGGGCCCCCGGCCCCCCACCTTCTCTGGTCTCTGTCTCCCAGGTGGGACTTGGCTTGGGGGGAGGGAGGAGAGAGCCTGACTGCTGTGGGATGGGGTGCCTAGAAGGGGCACCCCCCACCCTGTTCCTTGGACAGCGCTGCTCGCCTGCCCTTCCCCCTCCCATGGCCCCCGCCCCCAGCCTCCTGCCCTCCCACCCCTCCCTCCCGTGCCCTGCAGCTGTCCCAGGCTGGAAATAACGCTTGCGAAAGACCCTTATTGGCAGGGTGACACGAGGGTCGCCCAGGAGGGAGAGGTGCGCTCACCAGGCTGGGCACGCTTGGGGACCACTGTGGCTCTCTGGGCCTCGCAGCAGGGGCTGCGCCCACTGACTGGCTGGCGCCTCTGGGTCCCCGAACGACCCCCTCTCTCTCGCCTAGTCTGTCCCTTTCCCCTCCCAGCCTCGTCCCTGAGGGGCTCACGGCCCCCTCTGCCTCCCCCACGCCCGGGTGGCGGCCAGGGCACGTCCACATGCTCAGACCCAGGGGACCTGTGGGACTCCAGGTGGCAGGGAGTCCCCGCTTGGCCCCCACCTGTTTTGGAGCCTTGGCGAGTGATGTGCCCCCTGAGCCTCCACTTGTGCAGTGGGAGGGATGGCATAAGCCCCACTGAGCGCGGGGGCGGTGGCCAGGTGAGTGCTGGGAGCCCCCTGCCCGTGAGGTGGAAAGCCCTCCAGGACTGGATCTTGGTGCCTGGGGAGCGCCCTTCCCACCAGCACAGCACTCTGGGCCTCGTCTGGGGGTGACCCTGAGCCCTGCGTCTGGCCTGTGTGCATTCCTGCCATGTTGGGGCCCCCTGGGGGTCTGCAGGCCAGGCCCCCCCCCCCCCCGTGGCCTGAGGCTGCCCATCTTCCTATGGGGGGGGGCCTGCCCCACCCAGGGCTCTGCGCCCACCCCTTGACCGTATTGGCCCCTGGCCCCGCCCCAGCCACCTGGGCCACAGGCCTGGCGTCCCTCCCACCACCCGGGCCCCCTCCCCGGGGCCCCCTCCCCGGCTGGCCTTGCTCCTCCCCCGCCCGCCGGCCTTCCCCTAACAAGGGAGACCTTCCCCGGGCCCTCTGCTCCCCCAGCCTCCCTCTCGCCGGGCGGGGGCCGCCCCCCAGTCGCCCGCGGGGCATCGGTGGGAGGGAGGGAGGGGCGCGCGCTGTGTGCGGGGCGGGCCTGGCCTGCGGGGGTGGGGCCCGGGCCACAAAGGGTTACGGCTCACTTCCGGGCGGGCTTGCCAGGCCCAGCGCTGGCCAGGCGGTGGCCGCACGCCAGGCGCCCCCGGTCCCCGCCAGCGCGGCCCAGGCCTCCCCCGCCTGCGCGGGGATTGGAGGCCGCCCCGGGCAAAGGAAGGGGCGGGGCCCGGGGCCTTCCGCTCACGGCGCCCGCCCCCGCCTGCCCCCGCCTCGCAGCCCGAGGAGCTGAGGCCAGACGAGCACCGCCGAGGCAGAGGCAGCTCCCGCCGCGGCCGCAGATCTGGCCTGGGGCTGCTCCCCAGCCCGCGGACTCCATGACCCCAATGAAACCCGCCCTGCCCCCGACGCCCCACGGGTGAGTGCGCTGCCCCCGCCCCGGCCCCGCGGGCGCCCCACGGGCCTCACGGTCTCCTCCCCCCAGTGGTGGTCCCTTCGCCTGCGAGCCTGTGCCGTGGCAGCAGAGCGCCGACGCGCCGGCGGGCTCCCTCTCCGTGGTGACGACCGTGTGGGGCGTGAGCAACTCGTCCCAGAGCCAGGTGAGGCGCCGCGGCTCCTGCACCCTGGCCGAGGCCGGCCCTGGCCCTGGCCCTGGCCCTGGCCCTGGCCCTGGCCGCGGCTGGGCGGGGGGGGGGGGGGGCGGCGCCCAGCGGTTCCCTCTGCTGATCCCTGCGGCGCGGCGCGGCTCGCGTCCTCACAGGTTTTGGGGAACCCCATGGGCCCCGGAGGGGACCCCACCGGCAGCTCCATGATTCCCGGCGTGGCAGGCGGCAGTTCCACTCTGAACTCACCGCAGTTCCTGGGACAGCAGGCGTTTGCCGAGGGTGGCGCCAGCAAGGGCTACGCGCAGCAGGGGGTGTACGGCCGCGGGGGCTACCCCGGGGCCCCCAGCTTCACTGCAGGGTAAGAGCGCTGCCCTCCCGCAGCAGGTGTCCCGGGCGCCCTTCCTGGGCTCTGGACTCGGTGGGCTCCCCAGAGCTGCGGGCCGCGGCTTCTCGAGCCCCAGCCTCTGCCGCCACGACGCAGGGACTCGGGGACCGTCTGGGTGAGCGCAGGGGCTGCGGAGTCGGTGGGTTCCCAAGCAGAGGAGAGGTGCTATTCTGTGTTGTGCAGGTATGCAGGTGGCCCCAGCGGCCCTGGGGGCCTGGCCCTCCCCTCCCACACCTCCCGGCCTTCCACGGATTTCACTCAGGCAGCAGCAGCTGCTGCCGTCGCTGCCGCTGCGGCCACAGCCACTGCCACAGCCACGGCCACCGTGGCCGCCCTCCAGGAGAAGCAGAGCCAGGAGCTGGGCCAGTATGGAGCGGTGAGACACTCGCAGCTGGTGACCGGCCCCCTCCCCGAGTCTCGAGGGTCTCCAGGGGACATGAATGGGGTGTCCCGGGCTAGTTTCAGGGCAGGGCTGATGCCGAGGAGATGGTAGGGAAAGGGGGAAGGTCTGGGCAGCGACCGTGGCTGCGGGCGAGCCTGGCAGAGGCTGGCGAGAGCTGGGTGCCCACGGGCGGCGGCTCGGCGGCTCTGGGTCTCTTTGCCGGTGGAGTCCCTGTGACGGCTCTTCTTTCTCTCTCCAGATTGGGGCTGGACAGTCGTTTAACAGCCAGTTCCTGCAGCACGGGGGCCCCCGGGGCCCTGCCATCCCCGCCGGCATAAACCCCACCAGCATGGGGGGCGTGATGGGCCCCTCTGGCAACCCCCCCATGGGGATGACCCCGACCCGGGCAGCAGCCCTGACGCCCCTGTATGCGGGCCAGCGCCTGCCCCAGCAAGGGTACCCGGGGCCCCCCCAGGCACAGCCGCTGCCCCGGCAGGGGGTCAAGAGAGCATACTCTGGCGAGGTGAGTGTTGGGGCAGCGGCGGGGTCTGTGGTGGGCCGGGGACAGGGCGGGCCTGGGACCCCAGGGCAGCTGTGGCAGACCCCGCCCCCGGACCTGGAGCACCACCCTCCTTGACGCTGGTGAGCTGCAGAGCCAGAGCCCCCGCCCCACTGACAGCTGGGCTTCCTGTCCCCTCTTTGCCCCTTCAGGTGTACCCGGGGCAGCAGTATGTGCAAGGAGGCCAGTACGCTGCCAGCACCGCCCAGTACACTGCCAGTCCTGGGCAGGCCCCCATGCCCTCGCCCTCCTACCCCGGGCACAGGCTGCCCCTGCAGCAGGGGATGGGCCAGTACCTGCCTGCCCCCGGCCCCCCGGGGCTGCACTACAAGGTAGGACCCAGGCTCTCTCCCTCGTGCCGTGGGGCCGAGCCGGGCTGGAGGGGCCTCACGGGGCCAGGGGAGGCCGCAGAGAGGTCTGGCTGGGGAGCAGCACACAGGCCCTGAGACGTCGAGGCGTCCTTTCCGCTTCCCTCTTCTCGCTGCGGAAAGACTAAAGCGCAGTGGGAGACACAGCGCTCCCAGGCCCTCAGCTCCCCCAGCCTGCACAGAGCGATGCTGCGGGGAGCCCTGGACGGGGGGTGGTGGGCGAGGAGCCGGCCAGCAGGGCTGCTCGTACATCACCAGGGCCTTGCGTCTCTCGAGCCCCACCACTGCTTCTTTTTCTCCCCGTAAACCCCTTGGATGGGGCAGGGGCACCCCTTTTCCGTGGTAGTTTTTTTCTCTAAGCATAAGGAAAAGACTTGAGACCGGTGCCCCCCGCCCAGAACTTGGGTCCGGGCTGGCCGCGGCTCAGTGGCGGAGGCTGATGGCGGTTCTCCCGCAGGCCGTCGACCAGTTCAATGGGCAGAACGCCAGCTTCAACGGCGGGAACTTCAGCTACAGCCAGCCCAGCCTAAGCGGGGTACGGGGCGGGCAGGGCAGCCCGGGGTCAGGGAGGCCCAGGGTGGGCACAAGGGGCGCGGTACTACCCGCAAGGGCCGCAGCCGGCTCCCTGGGCCTCTCCTGTCTGCGGTCTGCCCGTTCCGGGGACAAGCTCTGCTCCCACCGTCCTGCCTTAACTGTCTTTGCTCGGCCTGCAGCCTGCCCGCTCCATGCCTGGCTACCCCAGCTCCCCCCTGCCGGGGAACCCCACGCCACCCATGACCCCCAGCAGCAGCGTCCCCTACCTGTCTCCAAGCCAGGAGGTCAAGTCTCCCTTCCTGCCCGACCTCAAGCCCTCGGTGAATTCCTTGCACCCACTGCCCTCAGGTGAGGGTCATCAGTCCCCAGAAGCGAGCGGGTGAGGGTGTGTGGGCGGCCAGGTGGGTGGAGGTCCTGCACCCCAGGAAGGCCACCTGGGCCGTGTCTCCTGCTTCCCGAGACGTCAAGAACTGTGTCGCAGTGCCAGCCCGTAGCCTTGATGCGGTTTTGGACTCGTGACCTCTTTGCAAGCCTGTTCGAGGCTCTAGATCTTCTTCCTGGGAAAAGACCCACATACATTAACCTTTGTATGAATTTCAGGGGGTCTCTGAAGCCCATTCCTGGCTAGGCACCCCTCGTTTGGGGAGGCCATGGCAGCAGAAACCCTAAGCTGAGCGGCCTGTGCCGCTCTGGGCAGGGCATGTTGCCCAGACATTGCTCAGGGGGCTCGGGGGGCTGGCGACCAGGGATGCCACGGAACGTTGGGGCGTGGGGGTTCCGCGGCAGTTGGGGTGACGGTTGAGGTGGGTACCCCAGGACACACGCTGCTGGACCCGAGCCCGGCAGCATGGCTCACTCCTGCCAAGCCATGCCCGCCCCGCGAGGGCCCCCGCCCCCTGCCCCGCATCCCCGGGCCGGCCGCCTCCCCACGTGCGTGGTGCCGCCTGGCCGGGTGGCCCAGCCTGGACCAGGGCCCCTGCTCGTCCTGCTGTGGCGCACAGCGGTGCCGGCCCCCCGGCTCACGGCCAGCCCGGGGCCTCTGCCCACAGGAGCCAGCGCGTGCGACGAACTGCGCCTGACCTTCCCGGTGCGCGACGGGGTGGTCCTGGAGCCCTTCCGCCTGCAGCACAACCTGGCGGTGAGCAACCACGTCTTCCAGCTGCGCGACTCCGTCTACAGAACCCTGGTGCTGCGGTGAGCCCGTGCCCCCACCCACCCCGGCGCCGTGCCCTGCCCGCGCCCGCTCCGCTAGCCTCAGCGCCTCTCCCTGGCCCAGGCCCGACCTCGAGCTGCAGTTCAAGTGCTACCACCACGAGGACCGGCAGATGAACACCAACTGGCCGGCGTCCGTGCAGGTCAGCGTCAACGCCACGCCGCTCACCATCGAGCGCGGCGACAACAAGACCTCGCACAGGCCGCTCTACCTGAAGCACGTGTGCCAGCCCGGCCGGAACACCATCCAGATCACCGTCACGGCCTGCTGCTGCGTGAGTGGCCTCTGTTCTCGCCCCCCAGGCAGCTGAAAGCACCGGGACCCGAAGCACACGGCTGTGCCACCGTGCAGAAAGCCTCCAGCTCCGCGCTGGTTCCCGCCTCCGTCTGGGAGGGGTGGCCGGCAGGCCGGGAGTGGGAGGGAGAGCACCGCGCAGCGGGCCTCAGCCGTCTCCTCGCTGGGGGCCCGGGGCACAGACGCGGCTGCGGCAGGGCTGGGGTTCGAGGGAAGCCCGCGGCCGGAGGCTGAGAGCCAGGTGCAGGCCGCGGGCAAAGCAGGACGCATGGAGGGCGGGGCCCCAGCCGGGCCCGGCCGTCAGCAGCACCCGCCGCCCTCCCGTTGCAGTCGCACCTCTTCGTGCTGCAGCTGGTGCACCGACCGTCCGTGCGCTCCGTGCTGCAGGGCCTCATCAAGAAGCGGCTGCTGCCCGCCGAGCACTGCGTCACCAAGAGTGAGTGGGCCGCTCCCGCCCCCGCCCCCGCGCTGCGCCCCTGCCAGCCCCGCCCTGAACCCTCCCTGTCGCCGCCCAGTCAAGCGGAATTTCAGCAGCGGCACCATCCCGGGCACCCCCGGGCCCAACGGGGAGGACGGCGTGGAGCAGACGGCCATCAAGGTGTCCCTGAAGTGCCCCATCACGTTCCGCAGGATCCAGCTGCCCGCCCGCGGCCACGACTGCCGCCACGTGCAGGTGGGGGCCGCGGCAGCCCGGGCGCGCTCTAGCCGCTGGGCCGGCTTCTCCCGAGGCAGCTAGAGGCCGGCGCCTCGCCACTGGCCCTGCTGGGGCCCCCTCACGCTGTGTCGAGCCTTCTACCAATTCCATGCGCGTTTCTTAATGGCTGCCAACTTCACCCGGGTCGCGGGCCCATCTTCGCCTCCCAGTCCCAGGAGCACTGCTGCCGCCATTCCTCTGTATCTTCACGGAAACTTTCCGTGCCCACACGGGAGGCCCAGCTCTCCCCCTCGGGGTGCGGTGGCAGCTGGACACACAGACCTGTGTCCTGCAATTGTGTCTCCTGGGGCGAGATGTGTCCCTGTGGCTGCCTGGCTCTTTGCCCGGCCACGCGGAATCCCGCCGTGTGGGAGCCCCGTAATCCGGCCAGTTCCAGGCCCGGTCACCCCGCTGTCTCCAGGCTTTACCTTGTAACAGAAGCCCCAGTGGAAACCGTATGGCAGAGGGCGAGTGCCCACGTGCCCATCCCGGCTGTGGCCAGAGCACCTCCGCCAGGCGGCCCCCTACACTCCAGCCCACCCCTCCCCCACGGGAAGCCGTGTCACATGGTTCCTGACCCGTGCCTGTCCCCGACCCCCCCTAGTGCTTCGACCTGGAGTCGTACCTGCAGCTGAACTGTGAGCGGGGGACCTGGAGGTGTCCCGTCTGCAAGTGAGTGCCCAGCACCTGCGGTCCTGGGTGGGGGGGTTCCTCACGGTCTGGTCTCGGCGTTAGGTGCCTTGTGTTGACTGCACAGCCCAGGGCAGTGTCGCCTGGGGCAGCGGCGCACAGGCCTGCGGGGTGATGCCTGCACCTGGGGGGCGGGGCGGGCCGCTGAGCTCGCCCCTGCTGGTTGTCCTACAGTAAGACGGCCTTGCTGGAGGGCCTGGAGGTGGACCAGTACATGCTCGGGATCCTTATTTACATTCAGAAGTAAGCCTCCCCTGCTGGGGCGTGGGCGGCGCGGGGGCCACCCGGAGGCGGCAGGCGGGGCGAGCGTCTGCTGTGTGTGTCCCCCCAGCTCGGAGCACGAGGAGATCACCATCGACCCCGCATGCAGCTGGAAGCCGGTGCCGCTGAAGCCCGACGTGCACGGGAAGGAGGAGCCCGACGGGCCAGTGCTGAAGCGCTGCCGCACTGTGAGCCCGGCACACGTGCTGGTGCCCAGTGTCATGGAGATGATCGCTGCCCTGGGCCCCGGCGCCGCCCCCTTCACCCCGCTGCCGCCCGCCTCGGCCCCGGGGCCTGGCGACTACCCTGGCCAGGGTGAGCATGGCAGCCACGGATGAGCCTCGGCGCTGGGCAGGGCCGGTGCGGGGACAGCGGCCGCCTCGTTTGCAAATGCATTCACTTGGATCGTCGGCTGGGCCTGTCCTGTGGCACCGGGGCGCAGGGCACAGACCCAGCAGCGAAGGTTGTCTCTGCCACGCTCAGGCAGCTCCCACATGCCGGGAGACCTGCGGCAGCAGCATGGACGTCCTTCCCCTCGGCCCTCGTGGTACTGCGTGTGGGCAAGCTTGAGGTGGCTGGGGTCCCTAGTTCCTAGTGGCCCCCGCACAGTAGGCTCTGAGGCCAGTGTCCCCTGGCGATGGAGCCCTTGTCCCATAAAACCTCCAGCTCTGATGTCACCGCGAGGCCACGGCCCCCTCCCATAGCATCACACAGCTCCCGGTCTTCCTGCAGGTTCTGGCTTCTTGGGGCCTGGGAGTTTCCCCGACTCCTTCCCGCCCACCACACCTAGCACCCCGACCCTCCCTGAGTTCACCCCGGGGCCCCCACCTGTCTCCTACCAGTCTGACATCCCCAGCAGCCTCCTGACTCCAGAGAAACCTGCTTCCTGCCTCCCAGGCCAGGTAAGTGCCGTCTGCGGGGGCTGAGGGGGCCAAGGAAGGAGACCATTTACCGAGCACCCCTCCTTCCTCAGATGGCTCCCACGGGCCACCTGGACCCGGCCCAGCCCCCCAGCCTCGGGGCACCCCCCGGGCCCCAGCTCCAGCACCAGAACCCCCCGTCGCGGCCACCCCTGGGCCAGGCTCCGGGGTCTGGCGGGGAGCTGGCCTTCGGCCCCGCCCCGGGCGTGATGGGGCCCACCAGCGTGCCAGGGGCCGGAGAGGCCCCGGAACCGGCTCTGGATGTGAGTAGAGCCCGGGCCGTGCGCATGGGGTCGGGGGGGAGTCCGGGGCGCTGGGGGCTCTGGGGGCTCTGGGTCCCCCACGGCCAAGAGGACGGCGCTGCCTCAGTGGCCGTCCAGTCAAAGGGAGAGCCCACCAGGCCACGTTATGCCGACAGCGTCTGAGCCCTGCGCTGCCCGCCGGAGGGGGCGTCTCCCGGGCGCCAGCCACTTTCGGAGAAGATGACATGCTGTCGGTTTGTCGTGACAAGCGGGTGTCGCGCATCCAGCCTTAGAATATAAAAGTGGATTGTCGGGTGATGGGCTATTGACCGTAATGCAAGACACGAAAAAAACGTGCAAAAACTGCAAAGCAGACAAGTGCCCGTCCTGGGAGCTCCGCCTCCCGGCAGGCGCTGCCCTTCCATTTGGGGCACCTCTTTCCTGGCCGTGCGCTCTCCGCCGGGAGCCGGTGGGGTCGCCTTGGGCGGGGGCGTCCCCTGGTGTCAGCGGGGCTGGGGGTGGCTCCAGAGAACCCTGCGCCCTTCGGAGCGCGTGGGCGCGGCCTTGGCGGGCCCTGCGGGGTCGAGGCCCCAGCCTGCCGCGAGGGGCTGGGAATGACGGCTCCCTTGGCCTTGCCCCAGCTGCTCCCGGAGCTGACCAACCCCGACGAGCTGCTGTCGTACCTGGGCCCGCCCGACCTGCCCACGAGCAACAATGATGACCTGCTGTCCCTGTTCGAGAACAACTGAGGGCGCGGCGGCGCGCTTGCCCGTCTCCGCGGGGCCCGTCCAGCCCCCGTGGGGCGCATGGGGGTGCAACCCCCTCGCGGCCGCGGCCCCCGAACTCGGACCGTCGGAGGGGCCAGCGGCTGGACAGCCGGCCCTCGCCTCGTCCACGTCACGCTCGCTGCTACAGAAACGCCCTCCGCTGAGGCGCCGCGCCCCGCGCCTGCGCAGACACTGCCCTGGTCCCAGGCCCACGCCCCGTCCTGCCGCCGCGCGCCGGCCTGTGGGGCTCGGGGACCCCCGGCTGAAGCCCCCGCAGCCCCCTTCTGGGAACCATGTTGCATCCCGGCCTTTTGAGGGGGTCTACGCTCCCCAGCGCCCGCCTGCAGCGGCAGGTTCCCTTCCCCAGGCTCCCGGCAGGGCTGGAGGGCGGGAGCCTAAAGCACAGCCCTGCACGTAGCGAGGAAACACTACAGTCTGGAGGCGGGCGCCGCGGAGGGACCCCGCGTTCCAGGCCCAGCTCTGCGCAGAAACCCTCCGCGGGCTGCGCGCCCAGGTTCCCTTCGTGACAGTGAAGAGTCAGTACAGCCGTGATTTTTAAAACCACCGTTCCCGTGTGCACCTGTGCCGGGCCAGGAGGGAAGCCCCGGGTTCCGGCGGGCTGGGGCCCAGCGAGTGCGAGCAGGCCGTCGGGGCCCCTGTCCGTCCTCCGTCTGTCTGTCCCCATTAAAGGACTCCCTCTTGGGCCTTGCTCAGAGCCGTCTCCTGTGTGCCCTGGGAGCCGGGGCGGGGCCTCAGGGCCTCCCCCACACGCGTTCCTGCCGAGCCTGTGCTGGAGGTGCAGGGGCGGGTCCCCCTGGGCAGGGCTGGCCGCCAGCGGCAGCTCCTGCCCCCGTGGTAAGTTTCCTTTTCCCTGGAATTTTCCACACTGGCCTCGGCTGTAGCGCTATGCCGTACAGTGGTGTCAGGGCCAGGAAAGCAGGCTTGCCCAGGAGAGACCTTGGCCCTCTTGTCACCTTCCCTGGGGCCGGCCCAGGGCAGGGAGCCAGCAGGAGGCTGCCAGCCCATGTGCAGCCCCCAGGGGACCAGGGGCAGCGTGGCCACAACCTGCTCCGCTCTCTGGCATCCGGGGCTCTGGGTCGTGGCTGCCCCCAGTGCCCAGGCCCGCCGTCCAGAGCGGTGGTTATCAGGGCAGCGCTCTGGCCAGCAGGAGAGGCGGGCGAAGGGGGCTGGGACCAGGAGGCTCCCCTGGAGCCCGCAGGAGGGAGCGGTGTCCAGGCTGGGTGGCTCCAAGTCTGCACAGGGGCAGTCTTCTGCCACACAGCCTCGGTTTCCAGCCCTTCTGCCCTCTGGCCCGGGGCATAGAAGCCGGAAAGCTAGAGGGCAACAGCTCGCAGAGTCCTGGTGACAGCAAAAAGCCGCCCTGTGCCAGCCAGCACACCACGGGGACAGGTCCAGGAGGGGGGCGTCAGGGTGTCATCCGACAGCAGGGTGGTGGCAGAACTGGCGCCCAGGATGGGCTGGGCTGGGCATGGGCACCAAACCTCCTGGTTCTCCTGGGTGCAATAAGTCAGGAGGTAGAAGGAAAGGCTGGAAACTACCCAAAGTCCATCCACAGGCAGGTGGATAGCACCTGAGGAACTATTTGCGCCTGGGTATCACAAGCAATGCAGCGAGGGCAGGAGCATAGCATAAAAACCAGGAGCAGGGTTGGATCAGAAAGCACGTGCTGGAGGCCACACAAACCAAATGTGTGTTTTACGGCATTTGTACATCCACGCTAAACTGGAAAGCCTAGCCCGGAAATGCACATAAAACCAGCGCAGTGCCGGCGCTGGGGAGGGGACAGGGACACATTTAGGAAAGAACAAAGCTGGCTCCAGAGGGGCCGGTTGATGTTCTCATTTCATCCTTCCTCTTAGATTACATGCATCACGTGTATTCTTACATGTCCTAAATATCATAGTTCAGCACAACAGACCCTAACCAAATACTCCACCCAACTTCAGCAGAATACACAATTTTTCTCAGGTGCACGGGGAATACACTCTGGGATAAACCATATTTTAGGCCACGAAACACGTCTCAATAAACTTAAAACTTTGAAATAGAATATCTTCTCTGGCAAGAATGAATTGAAACTAGAAATCAATAACCAAAGGAAAGTTGGAAAATTCAACAATATGTGGAAATTAACACAATTGATCAAAGAAGAAATTACGAGAGATATATAAATATTGGGGCAAAGAAATGAAATAGAAAACAATTGAAAGAATCAATGAAATCAAAAGTTAGTTCTTGGGGGCGGGGAATGAAATGGACATTTAGCCAGACCAAGAAAAAAAGACACAAGATTAGCAGTGAAAATGACATTGCTCCCCACTTCACAGAAATAAGAAGGATTATAAGAACTATGACTAATTGTATGCCAAGAAACTAGGTAACTCGGATGAAATGAACAAATTCCTATAACTTGACACAAGAGGTGAATAAGAAGAGATTGGATCAGTAATCAAACCTCCCGACAAATAACCCGAGTGTCCGACAGAAGAATGGAATATCTGTCTTTTACCCAGATGTGGTACGTGCATATTCTGCTTCCCAGCGGCTGAAACAACTCGACGGGGGGGCCTGGCGGCGCCCTCGCGGGGCTGCCGTCTGGGTTCCTGGCTGTTGCCTGCCGTGGCAGGCACGTGGCGGCGGCGCTGCCCTTCTCTGCTTCTGGCCTTGTGCCTCTCACTCCGCTCGTAAAGGAGTCTAGTAATACCTTCAAGAGGTCCTTTCCACAGTGGGTTCACACCCTCAGGACCAGGGGTGGGACCTGGACACGCCTTTTGTGGGGGACGTGATTCAATCCCCAACAAATAAAATAATGGGAGCTTATTCAGCCATTGAAAGGAGGTGAGTTCCGGGGCGCACAGCACCACATGGACGAACCTCGAAGACATCAGGTGGCGTGAAATAAACCAGACACAAAGGGACAAACACTGCCAGGGTTCACGGAATCTGCGAGTCCGAGGAGTCAGCGACTAGAAGGCAGGCGACCGAGGCGGGGGAGGGAAGGCCTACTCAGTGGGCAGGAGCTGCTCTTTGAGGGGGTGGAAGCGTTTTGGTGGTGGGTGGTGGTGATGGTACACGACGTGGTGAGTGCAATTAACGCCCCAGGACTGTGTGCTTGAAAGTGGCTGAAATGGGGAACTTCAGGCCGTACAGCGCGAACAGTGAGCCCTGACGTGGACGCTGGACTGGTCAGCAGCGTCGCTGTGACGACAGTCTTTCCTCAGTTGTAGCGGAGGTGCCACCCCAACACAAGCTTCAAGCTAAGGAGATTGTGGGGTACGGGGACATCGCACTTTTCAAGTGATTTTTTTTTTTTTTTTGGTCAACCTACAACTGCTCTAATTAAAAAAAAAAAAAGTGACAAAAAAAGAAACCACCCCATGACCCACGCCAAGGGGCCGCTGGTGGGGATGGCCGTCCTGTTCCTGGCCGCAGTGCCCTTGCCCTCTGCAGGCCCCCATGACCCGCAGCCCTGCGTGGTGACTCCCGCCCGCCAGCACAGCCCTACCTAGCCAGCTCTAGGCCCTGCCGGGGCCCTCCCCTTCCCACCCCGGCCCCCACCAGCCCCCCACGCTGTGGCCTCTGCTGGCTCGGGCCCCCCCCCGAGGGGGGGAGGGGAGGGGAGGGGAGGGGAGGGGAAGGGGTAGTACAGCGCCCAAGGCCAGCCTGGCCCCTGCCGCCTCCTCCGGCCTCGCACGCCCTCCACGTCTTCACCGACCACCCAAGCTCTGGCTTGGGCTGACGGGCCACTTCCTTGGGGACGCCCTCTGGGTCCCCAGTAAGCTGGCCCTCCGCAGGCTTCCCCTCGCCCGGGCACTGCGGTCACAGCCGCATCACAGTGATGAACTCAGCGGCGTGGGGTAAGTTCCCAGCTGCTCAGTAAGAGCATGGCCAGGCCTGGGTAAAGCTGAATGCTGCACGGACACCCCTTAGCCCTGAGGGCATGGGTGGCCTTCTGCAGCCCCGCTTTACTGCTCTCCTGCGCCCTCCACGGGGATTGCATACACGCACTCACACCTTTGGGTTTATTATTATTATTTTAGTTTTGCGGGGCATTTGAAAATAAATTGCAGGCATAATAAATGCTACATCTCTGAATACTTCAGCGTACATCTCAGAAAAGTGAGAATATGCTACATCACCATTATCACACTGAAGAAAATTAGCGGTAATTCCACGACTTTGCCTGTTCTAGTCAGTTTTCCCTATTGTCCTAAATGTCTTTTTTTTTTTTTTTTTTAAGGTACCAGGGCTGGGGATTGAACCCAGGACCTCATATATGGGAAGCGGGTGCTCAACCACTGAGCCACATCAGCTCTCCCAAGTTGGTTTTTTCGTTTGTTTGCTTGCTGTTTGCTTTTGTTTTTAGGAGGCACCAGAGACCCAACCCGGGACCTCCCATGTGGAAGCAGGCGCTCAACTGCTTGAGCCACATCCACTCTCCTGAAATGTCTTTTTTTTTTTTTTAATGTACAAAACTTTGGGTTTTGCTTTATTCTATTATGCAGAAATTTAAGAGAATTTTTATTTGTTTAAAAACAAGAGCAGCAAAGGAAACAAATGTAAATAATTTATTAATATAAACACAGTGTTAAATTCCTAATCTGGGTAGACTTTATAAAAATCGTTTCTGGAAACCTCTCTGGTTATTTTTTTAACACGGTCACAAAAAACCCACTCGCTTCAGTTGGAAAAACTCAAAAGTTTAACTGCAGCAACTCTACTTCAACTATGCAAAACCTGGAGGCCTCCAGTTCCCAGGGTGGGGGATGGGGGGGCAGCCCCCAGCCCCAGCTATGCTCAAGAGCATCCAGCGGCATCAAGGACAGTTTCTGTTTGCCCTTGTGCCAATCCTGCAGTGTTCTTCTTGGAATCTATACCAGAGAAGTAGAATCTTACATGAGAGTCTAACGGTTGAGTGTATATATAAAAAAATCTCTTTTGTATAATTTTCTCTCCTGTGTAAAGGCATCGGCAGGTGTTTGTTCGGTATTGTTCCTCTAGAACCCCGGCATCGTTTCGTTTTGGTTTCTGGTTTGTTTTCCTAGCAGTCCTGCATCCCCATGTCCAGCTCTCTTTTTTCTTTCTGGGCATCCACAGTTCCTGACCCTCCTGGGCTCCAGGGACTCGTCCAGTCAGCCCTTTGCAGCTGTTTACTTCATTCTGAAATGTCTTTTAAAACTTTTTTTTTTTTTTTGTCAATCCAGGATACAGTCAAGTTTCACACCTTACATCTGATACCTCTTTAAGCTCTCTTTTCTCTTATTTAAAAATAAGTCTTTTTTTTAAATTAAGGCAGTTGTAGGTTTACAGAAAATTCATGCAGCAAGTACAGAATTCCCGCCTACGCTCCCCCCCCCCACAATTTCCCTATAATTAATTACATTTGTTACAACTGATGGACCAACATTTTTATAATCATCTTAACTACAGTCCATAGTTTACAGTGGGATTCGCTCTGTATTGTACGGTTCTATGGTGGTTGTTTTTTTGTTTTGTTCTGTTTTTTGTTCTGGTGATGCATATACAACCTAAAACTTCCCATTTCAACCCCTTTCAAACAGGCAGTTCAGCGGTGTTCATTGCATTCACAATGGTATGTTGCCATAACCACGTTTCCATCACTCCAATCTTTAGTCTCTTCCAATCTAGAACATTCCATTCCATGGTCTTTTTTTTTCTTTTCTTCATTCCACTGAATTTTTGGAAGAGTTCACTTGCATCGTCTCACTGAATGCCTCACATTCCGGGGTCCCCTGAATGTTCCCTCTTGGTGTAATTTCCTTATTCATTCCTCTCTCCCCTTATTTCCTATAACCTGGAAGGTAGGTAGGTCTAGAGCTTGATCAAACGTTGTTGGCAAGAGGGTATTGTTATTTTTTCAATTGTTTTCCCCTAATTTTGTGGGAACTGGTTCTCTCCTGTCACTGATACCGTCCAATGCCTGGTCAATATCTGTCAAACAAAGCCACCCATGGATGGACGCAAGGAAGGCCTGTGAAGGAAGCGGACTTTGGGGCAGTGCATCCAGCCTGGGCACGGCTCTCTGAGCGCTGCTGCCCACCCACTGACCAAGCCCTTAGCCTGGTCACCGTGAGTCCTCTTTTTTGTGTCTGTGCTTTATCTCCTCCAACCAGCCTGTGACTGTCCTTGCAGGGCCTGGAATGGGACGGTCAGTAGGTGTCCAATGACTAGCCGCTGGTTTGGTTGTGGGGCCGTCTGTTGGCAGTAAGGATCGGTGTGGAGCAAGAGCTGGTGGTCCCCGGGTTACAGACATCTCACAGCACGAGGCTGGGCTGCCCACGTGGGAAGAATTCTCCAGCACCACGTGGCCGAGACTGCCAGGCATTCACCCAGAGATCTGCTCTCACCCTCTTTTTTAGTAGTAATGTTAACCTTAAGTTTTCTACTTTTCCATTCTGGTAACACACACACAACGCAGCATTTCCAAGTGTACACTTCAGAGGCATTATCAGTGCGAGCCGACATCGCTGCCGAGAACCCTGATTTTTAACCGGGCTCTGGCCAGGCCAGGGAAAATGCCTCCATTCCCAGTTTCCTCTGCGGCTGGCATTCCAGGTGATGGGGTATCAGTGGAAGTGTGGCCGACTTCCAGGGCACGTCTTTAAGAGAGGGGTAGGCCTTTCTTTGGGCTTCTACTTCCCAGTGCGTGGAACACAGGTGTAAGGTTAGAACTTGGCGGTGAGGTGGAAGCCAGGTGCTGAGGACGTGGTGTGAGGAGGTGAGGAGAACCTGTGCTGTGGAACCATAGCACTGGCCCAGACTCGGCAGCCCCAGGCCTCGCCAGCACAGGAGAGAGAAACGTCCAGATGTTTGGTGTTTTCTGTCTTAAAGCCAAACCTCACCTTGACTGATGCTGGCCAGGACCACGGAGCGTGGAAGGTTAAGTAGGAGGATCCTGAGGTCTCCGGGCTTCCTGTCCTTAAGCCAACCTGCTCTTCCAGTTTCTCTTTGCAGAGAGATTGGGAACTTGTCATACTCTTCTGTGCACGCCCTTTTCTTTTCTCCCAGCTCTGCCTGCAAGAGCCCAGAGAAAGAACAGTGAGGCCATCCCACAGCAGTGGAGGCAACTGGCGAGCCTTCACCTTGCAGCCAAGGGTCACATCTAACCTTGAATATCTTGCAACCTAAGGTGGAACCACTGCTGCTTTATAGTAAAATAAAATATGTTTAATTATACATGCTCAGGATAAAAAAAAAAATCTAACAGCCTAGAAAGGTGGAAAGTAGGAAGTATCCTTGTGTGGTCTTTCAGAAATGCTCTATGCACGTGTAAGTCTAAAAAAAACATTTGCTGCTTCTCTGGTCCCCCAGTGCCTGGACCCCTTCCGGTGTGGGAAACCCCCCAGTGTGTGAGGCTTACGGCGGACTTCCCACGATAGCCAGAGGCCGGCACCTGGCCAGAGCTCAGAGGCCAGTTAGAGATGATGAGTGGTGGTGGGGGGAGAAGAGGGCCCAGAGTCTGGTGATGGCATCCTTCCCGGGTTAATCTTTGCCAGGATATGTGGGGCTGTGCTTAGGTTCCCTTGATTCTCACCCATTTCCTCAGCCTGATTCCCATTGAACTTGTGAGTTCTGGAGCACATTCCAGAAAATTCCTTTTGAGCCTAAGTCAACTAGAGTTGGTTTCTGTTGATTGCAGCCAAAATTCTTGGTTGGTACAAAAACAAAAAATAATCATCTTTACGAAATAACATGTGGTCACAATAGAGCAGCTGGTACCAAACATATCCTCCAGCCAAAAGTGGACTTATGGAATGACAGCTTTCAGGGCTGCCCCATGTTCACCCCGACCACAGGGCTCGACCAGCACCTGGAGGTGGAACGTATGCTGTGTTAGTCAGCCAAAGGGGTGCTAATGTGAAATACCAAAAATGGGTTGGTCTTTATAAAGGTTATTTATTTGGGGTAGAAGTCCACAGATACCAGGCCATAAAGCATTAAGTTTCTTCTCTCACCACAGTCCATTGCCACGTGTTAGAGCAAGACAGCTGCCGGCGTTTGCCAGGGTTCAGGCTTCTGGGGTTCCTCTCTTCCTGGGGCTGCATTTCTCTCTGGGCTTAGCTCCTGTTTCCTCCACAAGTTCAGCTGTAGACAATCAGGTGAACGGCTTGCTTCTCTTCTCCTGGGGCCTTCTTTCCAACATCAAAGTGGCTTCTCAAAAGACTGCTTCAACTCTGTTCTTTGCCTTGCCTTTTATATTCAATTCCCCACCCACCAAGGGGTGGGGCTCAACGCCGTAATCATAACCTAATCATGCCCAGATTAACAGATCAGTCCACAAGCATGATCCAATTATATTTTTGGAATTCATAATTACATCAAATTCCCCAACGGTTACACACGCCGAGAGGGCATGTCTCAGTGTCGGAGGAAACCCCGAGCGTTGGGTGCTAAGGCAGCTGGTTTTGGGGATCAGGGCACCAGAGGAGAGCCGCAGAGAAGCCCCCATCTGGGGAGCTGTTCCTTTGGGTGCCAGATCAGCCTCACAGGGAGTGGCCTGGACAGTCACCTAAGGCCCTGCACTCAAGGGGACCCCACATGCGGTTTGATGCTCTGCTGCTGCCCTCATGGAATTCTTGAAACATTTGACCAAGGGGCCCCACAATTTATCCAGCTGGTCCTGGCAGGAGGAGCAAGGGGCCTAGCAGAGACCAGCTTTTGGGGGGACAGGGTGCTGAGAGGCAAACAAAGACTTCAGAGGGGCACAGTGCTAAGGAGAGGCTAATACTCTAGCCCAGCCTGAGGCGAGACCTGGGCGACTACCCCAGGCATTCAGCTGAGACCTCAGAAAGGGTTCTCCCAAAAAACAGAACCTACAGGATATATCTTTATTTTTATTTTTTTTAACTTTATTTTGTACATTTAATAATTGAAAACATAAGCAATAAAAAACTAAAAAGTAAACACAGATGAATAAATATATACATTTCTCAATTATAGGTAATGGATACATGTAAATTTTTTGTTGTTGTTTTGGTTTTTGTTTGTTTTTTTTGTTTTTTTTGTGTGTGTGTGAATCAAACAATATATTACACAATATATTTGGTTCATAGTAATGCATTCATACAGTATTTGTCCTTTTGTGTCTGGCTTGCTTCACTCAACATAATGTCCTCCAGATTCATCCATGTTGCCATATGCTTTACGACTTCATTTCTTCTTACAGCTGCATAATATTCCATCGTGGGAATAGACCACAGTTTGTTTATCCATTCATCTGTTGATGGACACCTGGGTTGTTTCCAACTTTTGGCAATGATGAATAATGTGGCTACGAACATCAGTGTGCAGATGTCTGTTCGTGTCACTGCTCTCAGTTCTTCTGGGTATATACCCAGTAGTGGTATTGCAGGGTCACGTGGCAAGTCTATATTCAACTTCTTTAGGAACTGCCAAACAGTCCTCCATAGTGGTTGTACCATCCTGCATTCCCACCAACAGTGAAGAAGTGTTCCTATCTCTCCACATCCTCTCCAACACTTGTAGTTCTCTGTCTTTTTAATAGTGGCCATTCTGATAGGTGTGAAATGATCTCTCATTGTAGTTTTGATTTGCATTTCCCTAATCGTGAGTGATGTTGAGCATTTCTTCATGTGTTTTTTTGCCATTTGTATTTCTTCTTCGGAGAAATGTCTATTCAAGTCTTTGGCCCATTTTTTAATTGGGTTATTTGTCTTTTTATTGTTGAGTTGTAACATCTCTTTATATATCCTGGATATTAAACCCTTATCAGATATGTGATTTCCAAATATTTTTTCCCATTGAGTCGGCTGCCTTTTCACCCTTCTGACAAAGTCCTGTGAGGTGCAAAAGTGTTTAATTTTGAGGAGGTCCCATTTATCTACTTTTTCTTTTGTTGCACATGCTTTGGGTGTGAATTCCAAGAAACCACCACCTACTACAAGGTCTTGAAGATGTTTCCCTACATTTTCTTCTAGTAGTTTTATGGTCCTGGCTTTTATATTTAGATCTTTGATCCATTTTGAGTTGATTCTTGTATAGGGGGTGAGATAGGGGTCCTCTTTCATTCTTTTGGTTATAGATATCCAGTTCCCCCAACACCATTTGTTGAAGAGACTGTTTTTTCCCATCAGCGTGGGCTTGGTAGGTTTGTCAAAAACCAGTTGGCTGGTAATCTAAGCACCTCTTAAAATATATGTATATATATATATATAAATAACATTTTTGTAAGCAAATACACATATATGCATATATATTTATATATCATTTTACAAATGTTTGTATGTATTGTGAGAATTTTGATTTTTACCCATAATAAAAATAAATTAAAAAAAAAAAAAAAAAAAAAAAAACCAGTTGGCTGTATAGGTGAGGGTTTATTTCTGGATTCTCAATTCTATTCCACTGATCGATATGTCTATCTTTATGCCAGTACCATGCTGTTTTGACCACTGTAGCTTTGTAATATGTTTCAAGGTCAGGCAGTGAAATTCCTCCCACATTGCTCTTCTTTTTTAGAATACTTTTGGCTATTCGGATGCACTTACCTTTCCAGATGAATTTGGTAATTGCCTTCTCTAATTCTGTAAAGTAAGCTGTTGGGATTTTGATTGGTATTGCTTTGAATCTATAAATCAGTTTGGGCAAGATTGACATCTTCACGATATTTATTCTTCCAATCCATAAACACGGAATGTCTTTCCATTTGTTTAGGCCTTTTTAAATTTCTTTTAGCATTGTTTTGTAGTTTTCTGCATATATGTCCTGTACTTCCTTGGTTAAATTAACTCCTAGGTATTTGAGTCTTTTTGTTGCTATTGAAAATGGGATTATCTTCCTGATTTCCTCCTCAGATTGTTCAGTACTAGTGTACAAAAACATTACTGATTTTTGCGTGTTGATCTTATATCCTGCCACTTTGCTGAACTCATTTATTAGTTCAAATACCTTTGTTGTGGATCCTTCAGGATTTTCTAAATACAGGATCATGTCATACGCAAACAGAGTTTTACTTCCTCTTTTCCTATTTGGACGCCTTTAATTTTTTTGTCTTGTCTAATTGCCCTAGCTAGAACTTCTAGTACAATGTTGAATAACAATGGTGACAGTGGGCATCCTTGACTTGTTCCTGATCTTAGGGGGAAAGCTTTCAACCTTTCCCCATTGAGTATGATGTTGGCTGTGGGTTTTTCATATATGCCTTTTATCATATTGAGGAATTTTCCTTTTATTCCTCTCTTTTGAAGTATTTTTATCAAAAAAGGATGTTGGATTTTGTCGAATGCCTTTTCTGCATCTATTGAGATGAACATGTGGTTAATAGAGATGATCAAATGGCTTTTTTCCTTCAGTTTGTTAATGTGGTGTATTACGTTCATTGATTTTCTTATGTTGAACCAGCCTTGCATACCAGGAATAAATCCCACTTGGTTGTGATATATAAGTCTTTTGATATGCTGTTGATTCGATTTGCAAGTATTTTGTTGAGAATTTTTGCATCTATGTTCATGAGAGAGATTGGTCTGTAATTTTCTTTTCTTGTGGAATCTTTATCTGGCTTTGGTATTAGGGTGATGTTGGCTTCATAAAATGTGTTGGGTAATTTTCCCTTCTCTTCAATTTTTTGGAAGAGTTTAAACAGGATTGGTGTTAATTCTTTTTGAAATGCTTGGTAGAACTAACCTGTGAAGCCATCTGGTCCTGGACTTTTCTTTGCTGGGAGATTTTTGATGACGGATTCAATCTCCTTAATTGTGATTGGTTTGTTAAGTTCTTGTATTTCTTGTTGTGTCAGTGTAGGTTGGTTATGAGTTTCTAGAAATTTGTCCATTTCATCCAGGTTGTCTAGTTTGTTGGCATATAGTTTCTCATAATATACTCTTATGATTCTTTTTATTTCTGTGAGATCATTTGTAATTTCCCCCGTTCATTTATGATTGTATTTATTTGCATCTTCTCTCTTTTTTTCTTTGTTAGTCTAGCGAGGGGTTTGTCAATTTTATTGATCTTCTCAAAGAACAACCTTTTGGTTTTGTTGATTTTCTCTATTGTTTTTCTGTTCTCATTTTCATTTATTTCTGCTCTAATCTTTATTATTTCTTTCCTTCTTTTTGCTTTGGGATTGGTTTGCTGTTCTTTCTCTACTTTCTCAAGTTGTTCAGTTAAATCTTTGAGTTTAGCTCTTTCTTGTTTCTTAATATAGGCATTTAGGGCTATAAATTTCCCTTTCAAGACTGCCTTTGCTGTATCCCATAAGTTTTGATATGTTGTGTTCTCATTTTCATTTTTCTCAATATATTTACTGATTACACTTGCAATTTCTTCTTTGACCCACTGAATATTTAGGAGTGTGTTGTTCAGTCTCCACACATTTGCAAATTTACTTTTTTCCTGTCTGTTATTGATTTCTAGTTTCATTCCATTATGATCTGAGAAGGTGCTTTGTATAATTTCTATCTTTTTATATTTATTGAGAGCTGTATTGTGACCTAACATGTGGTCTATCCTGGAGAAAGATCCATGGGCACTTGAGAAGAATGTATAACCCGCTGCGTTTGGATGCAGTGTTCTGTATATATCTGTTAGGTCTAACTTGTTTATCATATTCTTCAAGTTCTCTGTTTCTTTGTTGATCTTCTGTCTAGTTGTTCTATCTAATGATGTGCATGGGGTGTTGAAGTCTCCGACGATTATTGTAGAAATGTCTATTTCTCCCTTCAGTTTTGCCAGAGTTTGTCTCATATATTTTGGGGCACCCTGGCTAGGTGCATAGATATTTATGACTGTTATATCTTCCTGGAGGATCGGTCTTTTTATTAATATATAATGGCCTTCCGCATCTCTTATCACTTTTTTGTATTTAAAGTCTGTTTTGTCTGATATTAGTATAGGTACCCCTGCTCTTTTCTGTTTACTATTCTTGTGGAGTATCTTTTTCCAACCTTTTACTGTCAGCCAGCTTGTTTCCCTGGGTCTGAGGTGAGTTTCTAGTAAGCAGCATATGGATGGCTCATGTTTTTTATCCATTCTGTCAGCCTGTATCTTTTGATTGGGGAATTTAATCCATTCACATTCAATGATATTACTGAAAATGCACTATTTATTTCCTCCATTTTATTCTTTAGTTTTCATCTGTCATTTTATTTTTGTCTTTCTTTTTATTCTTTTGGTTATCCTTTCTGCTTTTCTTTCTTCTATACTCTCCTCCAAGCCTCTCTCTCCTGTCTTTTTCTTTCAGGTTCTAAGGCTTCCTTTAATATTTCCTGCAAAGATGGATTCTTTTTTGCAAACTCTCTTAGTTTCTGTTTGTTTGTGAATACTTTATATTCACCTTCATATTTGAAGGACAGTTTTGCTGGGTAAAGGATTCTCGGCTGGCAGTTTTTCTCTTTCAGTTTCCTAATTGTATCATACCACTGTCTTCTCGCCTCCATGGTTTCTTTCTTTTTTTTTTTTTAAGATTTTTTTTTTTAATTTATTTATTCATTTATCCCCCCCTTGCTGCTTGTGCTCGCTGGGTCAGCTAACCACGCCGTGCGGGCGGGCTTGCCTTCACCAGGAGGCCCCGGGAACTGAACCCGGGGCCTCCCATATGGTAAATGGGAGCCCTACTGATTGAGCCACAGCCGCTTCCCGCGCCTCCATGGTTTCTGAAGAGAAATCTGCACAAAGTCTTACTGGACGTCCTTTGTACGTGATCGTTTGCTTCTCTCTTGCTGCTCTGAGCATTTTCTCTTTATCTTTTACATTTGACATTCTGAATAATATGTGTCTTGGCGTAGGTCTATTTGGATTTATTCTTATTGGGGTACGGTGTGCTTCTTGAACATGTAAGTTCATTTCTTTTGTGAGAGTTGGGAAATTTTCAGCTATTATTTCCTCAAATACTCTTTCTGCCCCTTTTCCTTTCTCTTCTCCTTCTGGAACTCCAATGACACGTATGTTCTTGCGTTTTGTGTTGTCATTCAACTCTCTGAGCCCCTGCTCAATTTTTTCCATTCTTTTCTCTCTCTGTTCTTTTCTCTCTTCAATTTTAGCTGCTCTGTCTTCAGTATCACTTATTCTTTCTTCTATCATTTCGAGTCTGCTGTTGTATGCTTCAAATGTACTTTTTACTTCACCTATTGTGTCTTTCATTCCCATGTACTCCGTTACTTTTCTGTTCATGATTTCAAATTCTTCTTTACGTTCGCGCAATGACTTCTTGATGTCATTGATCTCTTTAACTATATTCTCTTTCATCTCATTAATTTGATTTCGGAAATGTGTGCTCATCTCACTGATTAGTTCTCTCAAATTCTGCATCTCTTCTGGGACTTTGCTGTATTCCTTTTCTTGGGCCATGTCTTCTATTTTCTTAGTATGGCCCGTAATTTTTTGTTGGTGCTTACGCATCTGGTTAGTTTGTATTTTACTTAGATTCTCTATCTCTTTCTCTTTTATGGGGTTTTAGTGGCAGGAGGCTGTGAGTTACCACCGCTCTTTCATTTTTGGCTCAACCTTGATTGTTAGGATTGTTCTGCTGGTTGCTCAAAACTGGGCACTGGGCCCAGTAATTGGTTGTAGAGTCGTTTCCTAAGGCCTTGGGCAGAGAGGCTATAAAGGCCAGGAAAAGACTCTCTTACTTATTAATTTTCTTACGTGTACTTCCTTGGTCTGCCAGGAGATGGCGCTTGTTGGCTGCCCTCAATTCAATGCCAGGTCAGAGCGTATTTGTTGTGACACAGACCAGATCAATGTGACAGAGCTTCCTGTCTGGGGGCTAGGAGCCCTGTGATTCAAACTTTCTGAGACAGTTCTCCAGACTTCTCTCGTAGCGCCCCCCTTTTCCCAGCTAGGAAATATTTCCACTCCCTTCTGAATCCTCAACAATCAGTCCCTGTTAGTAGAGGAGGAGATTAGGAAGTTTGTATATCTTTAGCCCCTTGCAGGCTCCAAGGCAAACAATGGCGTAGCCCCACCCAGCCTGGAAGGGCTCTCGGGACAGGGCAGACCAAACCTGGGAGTCCAAAGCAGGGTCAGCCCCAGGCTCTCTCTCCCCTCTTCCGTGGTGTCCTCAACAATTAGTCCAGGCTAGAAGAGAGGGAGGTTGCGAGGATCCGATTTCTCCAGTCATTTCCGGGCTCCCAGGGCAAACCTCAGTGTGGAAGGGTCCGTGGGGCTCTGCAGCCCAAATTTCAGGTCAGAACCTGAGTCAGCCTAAGGCTGTGTCCCTCTCTCTCTCCTTTCCAGGAGTGGCAGATCCCTGGAGCCCCCTTTGTCTGTGGTCGCAGGCCCAGGGGCCCGAGAATTCTGAAGAGTGTGGGGGAGGGTGCCGGCAGCAGCAGAAGCTGCTACTTGCAACTCACAGTTCTGTAGTCGCGATTTCCCTCTTCTGTCCCTCTCTCCTCTGGGTGGTGTGCAGCCTTCACCTGCTGCCCTAAACCCTAGATCTTTTTCGGGGCTGTTTCAGCTTGTCCTCTAGCTATTTTTCTGGAGAAGAGATTCCCGTGTCTTACTAGTCCGTCATCTTCCCGGAAGTCCTCGATATATCTTAATATGTATCTCAAGAGATCTATTTTAAGGAATCGGCTCAATTGGAGGACTGACAAGTCTGAAATCTGTAGATCAGCTGGAGGCTGGAAACAAACGCAAGAGCCATTTTGGGGTATTGAGGCGGATTTCCTTCTTCTCTGGGAGATCTGTTCTTTGCTCTTAGGCCTTCAGCTGCTCGATGAGGCCCGCCCCCATTATGGAGGGCCATCTACATGAAGGCGACTGAAGGTGGGTGCTGATCCCACCTACAAAGCATCTGCACAGCTACAATAGGCCAGTGTTTGACCAAGCAGCCTCACGCCAGTACCTAGCCAAGCAGACAGGTGGAAGTAGCCATCACAGACCTGAGCCCAGTAATCCCAAGAGAAAGGCAGCCTCTTTTCCAAAATTTTCAGCAAAAGACCCGGGGAAGAGCCACGTGGCCAGATTTGGGTTTTGTGCCCATCCTGAATGAAACACTGTGGTTTTACCAGCCAGAGTAGAGTAACTGCTCAATCGGGGAGTTGGGAATGGAGGCAGCTCCTTCTCAAACACTTACACAGTCTTAGATTGGGCAGGGGTTCCCCAAAAGGAGGTAGGGTGCAAGGATGCCGATCTGGTGAAAGGCACAGATAGCCACCTTCCACATTACCCAGTAAGTCTCTGTTTTTGTCTAAGTCAGAAATCTTAGACACCTCACCATTGGCGTGAGATTGTCCATGCCTTCTGTCTCTTGTGCTCACGCTCTCTGAGTCTCATAACAGCCCCTGGGAGAGGGATGTCCTTCTATCTTAGTCTGAGAGCCTTGAGGAATCTGGAGGAAGAGGGAGGGTGTAGGGGGCTCACATGTCTTTTTATTGAATGAACAACAGCTAGGAAATGTGGGGGGGAAATCTGGCAAGAAGTCAACCCAGCTTCCTCCTCTCCTCCCCAGCCCCTCTTCTCCTCCAGCGTGCCCAGGCCACGCACATACTCTCTGCCTGAGAGTGAAGCTTCATGGTCAGTTGGGTCACCAATGGGAGTCGGACAGGATTGAGAAGGGAAGGGACCCATGAAGGCCAGCAAAGAGTTACCCGTAGTATCAAAACGAAGGGAAATGAGAGCTCCCTGGTAGAGTGGGAGGTATGGCCCCAGCCGTGCTCCCCAAGCCAGGAATCTGCAGTGATTCTGATGACGGTCTGGCTGCACAGGGTGGGGTGCATTGATCTGGAGGCCAATGCCAGGAGGAAGCCCCAGCCCAACGCAAGGGAAGGACCAGAAAACTTTGCCTGAGGATGTTCAGCCCCAGTTAAATAATGGGTAAGATGGAGCTCACAGGTCAAACACCCATAAATGAATGAAATGAAGCAGGGGGAGAGGGCAGGAGAGAGGCTGGAGCAGGGAGAGCCATGTACACCAAGCCTGGCGTCTGCGCCCAAGTCTCAGCCTTTAGGGAATGGCCGTGCTCTAAGGACACCCCTCAAGGGCCCAGGTCTTGTGGGAAAGCACATGGCCACTCTGGAATTCCAAGGAAGGCTCAGACACAAAGAGTTCTTGGTTCTGGATCAGGTTGACCAGATGACATCCCTACTCAGCACTGTCCCAACAACCCAGACACCCTCCTCTAACCCATGGAGGACCCCATGGTTTCCTGGGGAGTATTGGCTCAGCTTCTCTCAGGACCATGCCTGTTGTAGAGCAGTGAGCCAGTCTGCATTCCTGAGCATCTCCAAAGGCCACTCACATGGGGCCTGGCCCTGCCCACAGCACCTGCCTCATGGGTGCTGACAAAGGGTTTCTTTCTTGAATGGCAGCCTCCAGCCTTCTGACCAATTTCCGGCATTGTCTCTGAAAGTTATCAACTTTCTTGTTAATAGGCTTTATCTTTTAGAGCAACTATAGGTTTACAGAAAAATTAAGCAGAAAGTACAGAGTGCTGGTATATACCTCCCTATCCCCCAGTTTTCCCTGTTATTAGCATTTTTGATGAGTAGAGCGCAGTTGTTACAACTGATGAACCAGTGTTACTAGAATTATGTTATTTAACCATATTTTACATTAGGCTTCGCTCTGTCTTATATGGTTCTATGGTTTTGTTTTGTTTTTATTGTCCTAACATATATACAACATAAAAGCTCCCATTTTAATGGCTTTCAGGTATGCAAGTCAGTGTTGTTTTTTTGTTTTTTTTTTTTTTTTAAGATTTTATTTATTTATTCATTTATCCCCCCCTTGCTGCTTGTGCTCTCTGGGTGAGCTAACCACGCTGTGCGGGCGGGCTTGCCTTCACCAGGAGGCCCCGGGAACCGAACCCGGGGCCTCCCATATGGTAAACGGGAGCCCTACTGATTGAGCCACAGCCGCTTCCCTAAGTCAGTGTTTTAATTATATTCACAGGTACCTTCTTCTTAGACCTCAATTATTTCTACAGATACATTTTTAAATACAATGTTCAACACTCATTCATAGATAACCAGGCACAAAAGAACTAACAGAAATAATAGAAAACAGAAATGGAGTTCAAATATTTAAAGTCTCAGACACATTTACAAAGTAATTATGCTTATTATGTCTCAAGAATAAGAGTGAAGCTTGAAAATATCCGTAGACAGCAGGAATTATGAAAAGTGACACAGCGGATTTGAAAAACACACAAATAGAATTTCAAGAACTGAAAAACGTGTAGCTGGAATTTAGAACTCAGTGGACAGATTTAACAGCAGAATATTCTGTCTTCATTTAAAATTTGCATGCACCGAAGGATGTAGCCTCAAAATATATAAAGCCAAAGTTGAGGGAAGCGGCTGTGGCTCAATCAGTGGGGCTCCCGTTTACCATATGGGAGGCCCCGGGTTCGGTTCCCGGGGCCTCCTAGTGGGGGCAGGCCCGCCCGCATGGTGTGGTTAGCTGACCCAGCGAGCACAAGCAGCAAGGGGGGATAAATGAATAAATAAATAAAATCTTTAAAAAATAAATAAATAAATAAATAAAGCCAAAGTTGACAGATTAGAAAAAATCCAGTCATAAAATCCTTTAACATGTTTCTTTCAGAGAAAAGAAGGGAAAAAGTAAAAAAAAAAAAAAGACTATTTGAACATTATTAGTAAATGTGAATTGATGAGATGTAACTTTATTTTTTAAAATGATTGTCAATTGTCCCAATACCACTAACTGAGCATTCCCTCCTCTTCCCCCTGAATTGTCAGGTTTTCCCCCCTTCAGCACTCTCGAAATGTTCCACTGTCTCTGGCCTCTGTTGTTTCTGATGAGAAGTCAGCATCATTCGTATTGTTTTCCTCCCCTTTGGCTCTTATTCTCTCATTGCTTTCAAGCTTTTCTCTTTATCTTTGGTTTCCATCCAGTTTCTTGTGCCCACACATAGTTGTTGTTGCTGTTGTTGTTTAATCCCGTTTTTTTTAAATCCTGTTGTGGGTTTTCTGAGCTTCTTGGATCTGTCCGTTTATTTCTTTTTCTTTCTTTTTTTTTTTTTTTAAGATTTATTTTTATTTATTTATTCCCCCCTTGCTGCTTGTGTTGCTGTGTCTCTTTGCTTTGCATTTTTCTGTGTCTGCTTGTCTCCCTTTTGTTGGGTCATCTTGCTGTGTCAGCTCACCACACCGCGTGGGCCAGCTCGCCTTCACCAGGAGGCCCCGGAAATCGAACCCAGGGCCTCCCATATGGTAAACGGGAGCCCAACCAATTGAGCCACAGCCGCTTCCCTGTCAGTTTATTTCTTTCATTAATTTTAGAAAACTCTTGACCGTTATCTATTTAAATATTTCTTCCCATTCTTTCTTCTCCTTCTAGGACTTCAATTACATATATGTTAGACTGTTGGATATATTATCTCACGTAACTTGAATGCTTTGTACTCTTGTTTTATTTTCCCCCATCCTTTTTTCTCTTTGTATTTCTGTTTGAATAATTTCTATTAACCTGTCTTTAAGTTCACTGTTTCTTTCCTCTTCCGGGGCCAGTCTGCTGTTAGTTCCACAAAAGAATCCTTCATCTCTGATATTATATTTTTCTTTTGCAGAATTTCTATTTTGCCTCTTTGTTGTCTCCATCTCTCTGTGAAATTCCTACCTGTTCATACATGTCATCCTCCTTTTGCCCTACATCCTGTTACATATTTACCATAGTTGTTTTAAAGTCTCTGTCTGATGATGCAGGCCATCTCTGGGTCTGGTTCAATCAACTGTTATGGCTCTTGATGATGGGCCACATTACTTGCTTCTTTGTGTGTCTTGTAATTTGTTATTAAATGCCAGACATTGTGCGTAAAAGAATAGTAGAGTAAATAATAGAGAATTGTGTGCCTTGTCTTCTGTCAGCCCATCTAGTCGGTAGGTGAGCTGGTCTGGGTTGGTTGTTGCTCTATTTAGATTCAACTCACCAGAGGCCTCAAATTATTTGGGGGAAGGCTCATTCTTTCCTTTACTAGGAGTTGGTATGTGAGTGTTCCAGCAGGCCTTGTGTACTTGCACCTCAGTGGAGGGGGTTTCTCTCAAGCTCTCCTTCTCCTCCCTAAGTGGTAGATGGCTGCTCCCTGGCCATCAGTGTAAGTCCTAAGAATACTTGTAGAGGCTCTCTCAATTCTCTTTGCTCTCTGAGCATGGCAGGCCCATGTGCTTGTCCCTTTGGAAAGGCTGTCTCAATCCTCCTGTGTGCCTCAGTGGTTCACAGTGTAAGGCCTGGAATGCCCAGGTCTATCTCAGTTCTTCCACTCTGCCCTCACACTCCAGCAGGCTCCAAGTGCCTGTACCTCAGGGCTGGGTCTTGCTCAGCTCTGCTCCCTCAGTGGTGGAGAGTCATCGCTAGGCTCTCATTGCAAGGCCCCTTATGTTTGGAGAGACTCTCCCAGGACTTCTGCTCCCCCTTGAAATCACTCAAGTGCATCCTTGCCTATTGCACACAAGCCGCTACAGTGACATCAGGATTTCAAGAGAAAAAAAAAAAAAAAAAAAGAATTAATTAGCAAGGAGACAGAAGAAAACTCCTCAGCTCTGTCTTCCAGAGCTGAAAGCTTGTGGTGATTTTTATGAGGCTTTGTGGGGGCTGGTTTAGTATAACGAGGTAGATAGGGTGAGGTTACGTGGGGTGGGAGATGGGTTTTAGCTGAGCATGTGCTGTTTAAAAGCAAAAGGAACTGGCAGTGAAATAATTAAATAACTGCAGTGGTGGGTATGATTTTAACTATTATAATTGAGTAAAGGTAACTTTTAGGTTAAGCTTCTCTTAACTGTGCATGTTCCTGCTGCTAGAAACTGTTTGCACTGGTTCTAAAGTGGAAGCCAAAACAGATCTAACCCAGATCTGTTAGATCATCCAATAGTTTCATGACTATGCATACGACTAGGTAAGATTCCTGTTAGTATACATCAGGGGGATGGAGTTTTAAAACCAAGGAAATGGAACATTTAATAAATCCCAGTAGGGAAGGTTACTTCTTGCAAGAGGTTAGTGAGGCAGCAACTCTCATCCCTCCGTTTTTCCTTGCTATATTCCTTGCCCCTGAGGGATAAGGGGCAATGGCTGCTCTGGCTGCTTCCTGATGGACAATGATTAGGGTTTGAGGAATGGGATATTTTAGCAAGACATCCTTGGGTTCCAGGCAGTGGGATATCTTCTCCAATGCCAGAGTTACTTGGTATATCTTCTGTAATAGAATGATAAACCAGATTGTGACATTCTGTTCCTTGGGAAAGTTACGCTGCCTCTGGAAATAATTTTGCAGACTACCCAGCTAAAAAGGTTGCTAGACCTGGAGCACTTATTCCTACCGCAACTCTTATCCCTACTTCTTCTACCTTCATCAATTTAAATCCATTCAAGCCACCAAAATACTCCCCTAAACACTTACTGAAACCTAAAGAATGGGGACATGATTCTTGGACTCCTTCAGGGTTGCTTGAAAGTAAAGCTGGGAGCATACTTAAACCAGCAGACTGCGAGCACCTGTGCCTCAGGTAAGTCTCTCAATTCTTTGGGTTCTCCAGTCTTTTTCAGGATCTCTCGGTGGTAGCTCTTGGGAAAGAGTGGGTGGGTAGGTGCCCAGTCCCCTGTATCTGGGGTTCTCTGGGATTCTAACCTGTCATGCCAACCTTCACTTGGCCTTTAAAAAGTCATTAAAAGTTCAGCTGATTTACATGTCCTGATTTAGGGCTGCTTAACTAAGCATGTAGTGAGGAATGTGGCTCACCTACAGAGAGGACTGGCCTTTGTCCTGGCTCCTGGGGGTCACCTCTAAACACCTGAGGGTTCCCCAGGGACAGCAGTATCTTTGTTACCAATCCCCCCCCCCATAGTCTATGCTGAGAAGATGACTCAGGATGGGACAACCAACACAGTATTCTTTGGGTGAAACTGAGCCAGATCCTATCCCCTGCCCTCCGGGGAGGGGCGCGCAGGGCTGGAGAATGAGTTCAAGCCTGTGAGCACTGATTCAGTCAATTATGCCTATGTAATGAGACCCCAATAAAAGCTCTAGACTCTGAGGCTCTGGTGACCCGCCTGGCGAGTGACACCTCCTGACCCCAGGCAGAGAGGATGCTAGGAGTTTCGCATTTGGGGCCCTCCCAGACCTCGTCTGTGGGTCTCTTAGTTTGGCTCATTCTGATTTGCTGTAATAAACTATAATCCTACGTACACAAAAACGTTCAGCTGTTTTCTTCTTTTTTTTTTTTTTCAATTATTTTTTATTTTTATTTTTTTCTCCTTTTAACACTGCATTATCGGATGTCCAGTGTGTACTGTGACACCTTCCCCCTCTCATTCCCCAGTGTCTCCCAAATTTTCATTTAGTTCTTATCCGTGTTCAGGGTGGCCTCTTCCTCTCCTGCCGCTCTGCTCAGGATGACAGCGGCCCTGGGGCCCTTCTCTCTACCCACGGGCTTGTCTCTCTTGGATTTTAGTTCTCTGGGCTCCTTTGCCACCTCAGCTGCCTCTTGTGCTTTTACAGACCGTGATCCTGCAGAGTTCCTGCTGGGTCTTGAGGTGGGGGTTAAATCTGTGCGTCCTAAGCACTTCTTATCGCCATGAAATTGACCACATCCGTTAGGGAGGCTGTGGTTTTGAAATAGCATCCTCGGCATTTTCTCCAGGAATTCCTGAGACCCCTCTCCCTCTTTCCCCCTTGAGCAACCAAACCTGCAGTGCCTCAGGGGCGACACAGCACAGCAGAATCTAGAAAGCCTGGCTCTCTAGGTGTTAAGAAGCTACTGGGAAGCATCCCGGGCTCGCAGAGAGCAAAGCTCCCACCCAGCTGGAGATGAGTCCTGTCTCTAGAAAGCGAGCTTGTGGGGCTCAGCCACAATCACCAAGCACAATATATAAATAATGGCTACAGGGATAGGCTTTCTAAGGTGAATTCACGGCCGGTTTTCACTCTTTTGACTGCAAATGCCAAAAAGAAAACAAATTGGTGGGGGGCGGATGTGGCTCAACTGGTTGGTCATCTGTCTCCCATATGGAGGGACCTGGGTTCGATCCCCGGGACCTCCCGGTAAAATAAAATTAAATTAAATTAAAAAAAAAGAAAGAAAGAAAACAAGCTGACTAGGAAGTCGCGTCTCATTGTGTGAAGTGGCTTTCCAGAGCCTTCCACCATGGGCTCAGGGGACTTTTGGGAGAGGAGCGGTCCTTTCCAGCCATTCAGGAAATACAGAAAGTCATGTTGTTTTCTTCTCATGGCCCCCAGCTCTCGCTAGTTCGTTCTGAGTTGTGCCTGAGGCTGAGTTTTGTCTGTGAGGGGGCTCCTGGGCTGAACAGTCTTCAAGGGCACCAAGGACCATGTCAGCTTGTGCTGCTTTGTCTCTCCGCAGCACCCTACGATCTCCGATCCTCTCCTCAGGTCCTGGCAAGCGGTCACCACCTCCTCATTGAGTGTCCTCGTGGCTGGGCCTTGCTACTATATCCCAGAGAAGAGAAATTGTTTTTGAGGAGAAATCTAAAATTCCTCATGGGAAGATGTGGCTCAAGTGACTGAGCTCCTCCTGCCTACCACATGGGAGGTCCCAGGTTCGGTTTTTGGTGCTTCCTGGAGAGGACAAGCCAGACAGTGAGCTGGTGCAACGGGCTGGCGTAGCGAGCTGATGCAACAAAATGACACAGCAAGGAGATGCAAAGAGGAAACACAATGAGAAACACAACAAAGCAGGAAGCTGACGTGGCTCAGGCAATTGAGCGCCTCTCTCCCACAAGGGAGGTCCCAGGTTCAGTTCCTGGTGCCTCCTAGGGAGAAGACGAGCAGACACAGAAAGCACACAGCAAATGGACACAGAGTGCAGACAGCGAGCGCAAACAATGAGGGGGGAATAAATAAAAGTAAATTAATAAATAAAACCCCTCAGTCTCCTCAAAGTTTGAAAATCAGTCAGAAAACCTGATTCTGAGAGGCTTTCCATTGACCTGTGTCCCCTGTCCCTGCGTCTTTCTCCTCGAGGGGCCTTCCCAGCACTTCCGGGCCCTTAGCTCCTGCTTAGAAGGCAGAAGTGGACTCGCAGGTGGGCCTCAGCCCAGCATAGCTGGTCCTCAAGCAATTTTGACAAAAGTCTTCCCTGGAGAAAGCAGCTCCTCTTCCAGCTAGAGACAGTGCAAATCACTCTCCCCAAAGAGAGCCTTGCCCCAGGAGGGGCCTCAATGCCCCCCCCCATTCAAGGGAAAAACAGGAACAAAACCATGGAAGGCAGCTTTGCCTTTGTTTTCTTCAGGAAAACAAGACATGGAACAAGCACTTGGGGAAAACGCTTTCCCCCAATTTATCCTGGGTCTTTCCACTGTCATTTGGGGACTCTCTCCCTCTCGTAGGTCTGGTGACCACCTGGGCCCTAAAGCGAGGCCACAGAACCCTGGGGCTTGTTTCCAGGCAGTGTCCTGGGCCTCCCCAGAGGTCTGGCTTAGAGTCGAGGAGGCTCTGGCTCTGCACGTTTCTGTCCAGTTTAGTGGCTCTGCAGCCCTTCCTTTTGGAGCTCCCCCTGCTCCACACCCTGGAAGGAGGCGGAGGAGAGGAGGGGCGGTCATCACTTACCACACTTTTCCACAGGACCCCCTGGAGGGAGGAGGGGAGAGGCTGACCTGAAGCTCAGAAGGGGAAGGAACGGACATTTGCTGAGGCCCCACTGGTCTTCCCTCAGACCCTTCCTGCACACCCTACACCCCGATTAAATGCTGAGGCAGCTCAGGGGAGAGAAGCTGAGCCCTTGGCCCAAGGCCCCAGGGGCAGGAAGGGGCAGGAAGGGGCCTGGGGTGAGTAGCTCACTCTCCTTCCCCCAAGTCCGATCTGTGATAGGCACAGCAGACAGTTGCCTCCTTCCGAGCTGGGCATACCCGTCTTCAGGATGGAGGGTGGCAGACTGGTGGAAAACAAGGCTTTGCCGGGAGTCCCGGCCCCGGGTCCAGAGCCCGCGAATTCTTGGGTCTTCTCTGCAGCCTGTGGACGTGGGAGAAGGGCCGGGGGGGCCTGCCCTGGCTCCAGAGCAGCACTGGCTGCAGCCTTGGAGGAGCAGGAGAAACTGGGGACAGCTCTGGGAGAGGACAGCCTGGCCGGGGGAACGGCTGGGAAGCCCCGGGCGGACGGTGTGTCCAGAGCGTTCCCATCACTCCACAGCTCCTCCACTGCGGTGGCTTTGGTCCCACGGCGGTCCCGATGTCTCTCTAGGTTCCTGCTGCCTCCCCTGCCCCCTCCGTCGTGGACCTCACCCCTGAGGCTTTTACCTTCCCACACGTCCCTTCCCCCTCACCCTTAGAGGCTCTCCCTTCTCCTGGAGGACCCCTCTGCACCCTGAGGATGCTGGCACGGGAGAGGGGACAAGTGGTGCTTCAGATTAGAACTCATCTAGCACCCATCAGGGGGGACTCAGAGAAATGGGGCCTGGGGGGATAAGGCCCCGCGACCCCCCACCCCCTGCAGGTAGGGACACGTCCCCATAAAGGATGGGTCCTGGAAGGGGTCTCGGGGCAAGTGCGGTGGCTGGCCTGGGCGGGTCCCTGGGCTCAGGGAAGGCCTCCGTGACCACCAAAGCGGCTCCAGGGGGAGAGAGCACAGGACACCTGGCAGGGCAGAGCAGCAGTAGACGGAACGGGAGGTGGGGAGGGAGAGCGTGGCTAAGCCATCAGGCCGTGGAGCAGCAGGCTGGCCTCTAGTTCCCCAACCAAACCGCCCTTCTGAGCCCCTGAGTTCCCAGAAAAGGGGTCCTGCCCTCAGCGGCCGGCCTGGGGGTACAGGAGTGGGCCCCATCACCAGGCCTGCCGCCTGGAGGGCCTGTCACCAAGGCAGAGGGCTCACGCTGGGTTTGGCGCCCTGCCGCGCTGTCTTGGCATTTTTAATGATTTCTGAGCAAGGGGGCCCTGCCAATGAGGTACTGATCCCGGGCAGACGCTCTCACTCCCGTGCCTCTGTTTCCCCTCCTGCTTCTGTCCTCCCACTTTCCTCCTGTCACCAGCATCAGAGGAAGAGGATGCCATGGTGGCTGCAGGGACTTGGCCAAAATCCCCCCTGGGGCCCTGTGGGAAAGGGTGACCTGACCCTTCTTTGGAGGCAAGACTGAAGCCCACTCCAAAGCCAAAATGAGAAGTTTTTTTTTTTTTTTTGCAAAGTGCAGCCACATAGGTGATGGAGCCAGATGGACACAGCCTGTGCACAAAAGAAAAACAAAAACAAAAAACCAGAATGAGGCAAGGGTTGAGGAGAGCAGGGTCTCGAGTCAGAAATGGGCACAAATCCCGGCTCTACCTCTTGGTAGTTGTGTGACCTTGAACAAGTCACTTAACCTTGCTGGGCCTCTGTTTCCTCTTGTGCGAAAAGAGGGATAATAATAGTATCTATTTCAAAGGACGGCTGTGAGAATTAAGTGAGGACCTTAAAAACGGCAACTCATGCTTTCGCATTCCACTCATTTCACGTGGAGGGTCCCGTGCCCCTTCCCGTGTTAGGGAACTTCCCCAGCTTCTGAGTCGGAAAACACCAGAGACTGCACTTTGGCAGCCCTGTCCGCAGGGCAGGGCTCGGCTAGACAAGAGCCCCCCGCCCACAGCATCCTCGCCCAGAGCACCCCGCCCACAGCATCTCCGCGCAGAGCATCCCCGCGCAGGCTCAGGCGGGTTTCCCGGCTCTGCCAGGCTCGCCCGCGTGCGGGCTCCAGGAGCCCCCCTCGCCGGGGGCGGCAGGGCACCCAGCTGGGAAGATCGCCTTCCGGGGCCCTGCGCCCCCTTGGCCCTTCCCCCTTCCCCCTCCCCTCCTCGGCAGGATTTGAACGTGGACCTCCCGCACAAGTGCAGAGCCTGTGCGCCAGGCCGGGGCCAAGGACAGCGGTGGTCCCGGCCCCTCTCGTGGTTTTGTGCCGTGTGGCAACAGTTGATATGCTTTTCTCTTTAAACTTTTAATTTTGAAATGATTTTTCAGACTTACAGGATAGTTGCAAAAATAGTACAAACCCCATACGGAGAACTCCAGCATACCCCCCCAATTTGGCAGATCCGCCAATTTTAACATTTTGCCACATTTGCTGTATCTATTTAGCTAGCTAGCTACCTATTTTTGAAAGAGACATTAATATTTTTTTCTTTATTCCCCCCCCAGAAGGCTCTCTCGTCTGTTTGTTTCTGGGGTTTTTTGCTCGTTGTTTGCGCTCATTGCTCATTGTTGTTCTTGTTTTTTTCTTGCTCATTGTCTGTTATTTTTTTTCTCTAGGAGGTACCGGAACCCAACCTGGGGCCTCCCGTGTGGGAGGCAGGCACTCAACTGGTGGAGCCACAACTGCTCCCTGCTAGTTTGGTTTTGCTTGTTGTGTCCAGGTTGTTTTTGCTTGATGTTTGCTCATTGTCTGCTTGTCTTCTTTGGGAGGCACTGGGAACTGAACCCAGGACCTCCCCTGTGGGAGGCAGGCATTCAACTGTTTGAGCCACATGTGCTCCCTGAAAGAGACATTTGAGAGCAGGTTGCACACGATACTCCTTGAACATGTAATACTTCCAAGAACATTTACTATATACAAGGATATTTACTTGCATAATCACCTTAAGTGCAGTTATTAAGTTCAAGAAACTTAACAGTGATATGAAGACACTCAATCTCTTGCTCCACCTCAGCTCCCTGGTCTGCTGCGTCTCTTATTGTCTCTCCTCTATGTGTCTTTCTGTTGCATCATCTTGCTGCACCAGCTCTCTATGTGGGCCAGCTCTCCACGTGGGCCAGCTCGCCTTCACCAGGAGGCCCCAGGAATCAAACCCTGGATCTCTATGGTAAATGGGAGCCCAATCACTTAAGCCACATCCATTTCCCCCAATTTTTTTTTTTAATAGAAGAAGACTTAATAGGTATACATAAAAATACAATTTTACATAAATGGGATTGTGTACTTAAAAATATTTAGTATGCCCAAAAGTGTATGACATGTATGCAGGTTGAGGCATAATAATAAAAAATACCTGGGAAGCCACCACCCACGGAAAAGTCATAACCCTAACATGCAAGAAATGGAATGCCAACCATATTGTTGAGGTTTCCTGTGCGCCTCCTCCTCCCATCCCATTTCCTTCCCCAGGGTGGCTACATTTGCTTTCCCCATTCCCCTGCTTTTGGAGTCATTCTGTTTCCTTAAACTCATGTTTTGCTAGTGAACTGAGTACCTCATCTTGCTATTCTTTAGTTTCAGAAGGTTTAGCCAGGCCAACACATGACCCCATGAATCATTTCCATTGCTCTACAGTATTTTGTCCTATGAATACACCATGTACTGCCAATACTCCTTTAGGTCTTTTTTTTTTTTTTAAAGATTTATTTATTTACTTTTATCCATTTTTACAACCCCCCCCCTCCATTTTTGCTGTTTCTGTGTCCATTCGCTGGGCTAGTCTCTGTGTCTGTTTCCTGCCCTCTCTTCTCATCCTTGTACTCCTGCCTTCACTGGGATTCAATCCTTCGGACCTCCGATATTGGAGAGAGGCATCCTACCGCCTGTGCCACCTTAGTTTCTGGTTTTTTGGCGCATCTCGTCTTGGCTCTCCCTTGTGTCACTCTCCTGTTAGGTCATCATCTTGCCGTGTGGCTCAGCGGGGCCTGACGGTGCACCCATCCCCCCGATTTTTAACTACGCATTTTAAAATGGAGTGAGGGGAGAGGCTGTAGCTCAGTGGTTGAGCGCCTGCTTCCCATGTACAAGGTCCTGGGTTCAATCCCAGGTACCTCCGAAAAAAAAAAAAGAAAAAAGGAGTGACAGGGTGGGAACAGGGAGTTGCTACAAATGGGCACGAAGGGTTTCTCTTTTGGGGTGAGGGAAATGTTCCAAGACTGGATTGTGGTGATGGTTGCACAATTCTGTGAATTGACTAAAAATTGTGAACTATGTACACTTAAAACAAGTGAATTTCATAGTATGTAAATTAGATGTCCGCAGTTGTTAAAATGCAGATGTAAGCCAAATTTCTGAATACTTTAATTGTAATTAATAACTACAAAAGAAGTAAAAAAAGAAAAAAGTAATAACTACAAATCCTCTAGAGCACTGAAGACCCTTTACCTCCCTAACTGAGGTGTGGTGACGGCTAGATTTTGAGCTGGCTGCAGACAGGAGTCTTCTGGCTGCCCCGTTTGACACGGGCTGGCTCCACAGCGCCACAGATGACTCCTCCTAGGGCCTGGACAGGACCTGGGCTCCGACCCACTCCCCCTCCTCCTCCGCCTCCTCCCATGGGGCTGCAGGTCTGGCTGCTGAGGAAGCGGTAACTGCCTTTTGCTTCTTCTCTGAACACCATTGAACTTGATAGGCTACTAAGGCAGGTAAATGTCTCTTCTGCCCGTCTCTGAAGATCTCTGCATGCGACAGGCATTCTGAATTCTTTTGTGCACTTCCTAAGCCCACACGACTTAGGGGCAGTGCCCTGATGCCTCACTGAATGTCGGTTATCCCACATGGCTTTCCTGATTTCTGATCACCACTTAGAAGGCCAGACCGAGAGCAACTCTGGGCAGCTCTGAAGCTGGATTTCTTACTGTGGCTGATTGGATTTTCACCCTGCTTACTGACAAATGCAACTGATTGGGCAGGCAACGAGACACCCCATATCCAAGAACCCTGCGTCATCCAAGGGGTCAGTGCCGCCAGGACATAAAGCAAATGCAGCCACTGGATGTGTAACTGGAACTCCCTGGGCGAGGTGATCCTGGCTGGATGGCTTGGTGGAGAGGGGGCGAGGTGCAGGTGTGTGGACAGAAGCTGGTGACCTGTGGAGTGAGCGAGAGGTGGGGAACTTGGACACTGCAAGTGTAGACTATTCTTGCAAGGTGTGTCTTTGAAGAGACGGAGGGATATAGGACATGGCTTAAGGAATGGGGATGGGGAGAGGATCCTGGTAAGGAGAAAGCTGTGGTGTTGAAAGGAAGGGAAAGAAAAAGAATAACAATTGGGGGGCGGCTGTGGCTCAATCAGTGGGGCTCCCGTTTACCATGTGGGAACCGAACCCGGGGCCTCCTGGTGAGGGCAGGCCCGCCCGCACGGCGTGGTTGGCTGAGCCAGCGAGCACAAGCAGCAAGGGGGGGATAAATGAATAAATAAATAAAATCTTTTAAAAAAAAAAAAAAAAGAATAACAATGGGGAGGAGGCCAGGAGGGCTCTAGGATAGACTCTGAACAGGAGGGGATGCGTCCAGAGAAAGGAAGTGAGAGTGCGGCGGATCAGCAGCCTTGGGAGCTTGACGCAATGCATGCCAGGTGGCTGTGGAGGCAGGTTGCTTGCCCAGAGGCCAGAGGGCCAGAGCAGGGGTTGGAATCACCGGTACAGGCAGTATTAATTAATCAACAACCTCCACTGAGGAGACGCCCTCCAGGGCCCGGGTTTCTGTTGGCCCTTTCACTGCCCACGTGAAGTGTGAAGCAAGGAACCTCAGTCAGGCCTTCGTTCAACAAACTTGCACTGCGTTTTGAGGTTGGCAGGGTATTGGGGACCAGGTGGGGTCAGCAGGCAAGAGTTGATGATGCTGGTGCGCTAAGGAAGGCTTTCCAGATGGGGCCACCGAAGCAGGTTTGCCTGGTGGCAGTGGGGGTGGGGTGGATTTCAGAGAGGAGGTGCACAAAGGCATGAGCCATGGGAAGGCCTGGGGGACAGGGGATAATGAGAAATTCAGGGGAGTGGGAAAATGTCAGCCCAGGAGACTGGAGAAGCAAGTGGAGACCAGGCCGAGAAGGAGCTGCTTCTATTTTATGCTGGGGCGGCCGGGAGCCATGGGCAGAGGTTGTGTAGCATTGGGGTATGTACTCACATGGCTTTGGGAATGACAACTCAGGAGGTGTGAGGGAAAACTGGGGGCCGGTAACCAGGGAGGAGGCTGCAGTGATGGTCTTAAGTGGAGAGGCCCAGGGGCTTGGGAGGGTCTGTGGAGGAGAGGAGGGGGTAGAGGGGCCATCAGGTGGAGACACTCAGAGAGAAGGGAGGACCCACCCCGAGCCCTGGACTGGAGCTCTTGTTTAGAAGGCAGCAGACGTGAGCGTGTTTGGGGCCAGGGTGACAGATGGGGCTGGCCTTTGGAGGGTGAACACAGTGAAACCAGACCAAGGATGCAGTTCTGGCAGAGAAATCTGTGAGCGGGCTAAAGTGGAAATGGTCAGAGAGGCAGGAGACACTGGAGAGAAAAGAGCCAAAGACATCAAGGAAAGCCGGTTTTAGAAGGTGGAGGTGGTGAGGCATGCCTGATGCAGGGAGAGTGTCAAGGACCATGAGGCCTGGAAAAGCGCTGAGTTTGCAGCACATGGAGAGGTGGCTGAGGGCGTCAGCAGGAGCAGCTGCCACTCAGCCTTGAGAGCAGAAGCGTGATGCCACGCTCTAGGCCCTGGACTAAAGGCACCCGTGAGACAAGTGACCCTCTTCCAGAGTGGTCTGTTTTTATCACTTTGAATGACCTGATTTTTTGTGGGTCTTTTTTTTTGGTCCCTGTTACATTCTCTCTTGCTCAGAGGCTTTTTTGAGATCGGCGTTTGTTCCTAACATGCTTCCTGAACTGGATAGACTGGATTTGCAGATGGAGAGGCGGCTGACGGTGTCAGCAGGAGCAGTTTCCATTCAGCACTGAGTTAAAGAGCTCTGCTTGCTGGGCCGGGACATCTCCAGCTAGTCAGACCGCGGCACTGTTGAGCTCGATTGGATTCCCTCTTGGTCTGATTCATCCAAATAAGGTATGGATGGCCCCACATTCCTGAGGTCCCCTGCCTGCTGATGTTTTAGTTAGGAACTTCAGTTCAACAGCTAACGCTGGGAAAGGCCACCCTACAGCAAAGGCTTCCCTTAGCAGACACAACCCGTGTGCATTTATGCCCTGGACCATGCACACCTTGTACCCGTGTGGACCAAGTGAGGGCGACCTGAGGCTTTGCTAGACAAAGGTGATGAGAAGGTGGGGCTTCAAAGAGCAGTGCAGGGGAAAAGTAACGACGGAAGATGACTTTATTATTCATTTAGGCCTTCGGTCGTTTATTCTTAGGAAGGGGTCCTTACTGCTCTAAGTTTCAGGGAGGGAGGAGGGAGAGGTTGAGGGAGTTCATAAGGATGGCCTTGGCAGCTTTCTTCAGGGTCAGGAGAGGACAAGCAGTTTCCTCAAGGTCACAGAGCGCCAGGTGGTGTGGAGTCAGGGCAAAAGCAACCTCCACTTCGGGCCTGAGCCACACTCCCAAGCCGGGTCCTCTGCGCAAGCTGCTCAGCCGCCAGGAGCCTTGTCTTCCAAGCCGTCGTCACAGGGTGTCGTGGGGATAAAACCTGCTACCTGCCTAGCGCACAGTAGGCTCACGCGAAGGCATGAAGAACGACCAGCTGGCAGGCAGTGGACTTAGCACCGCCCTGCAAACCCCACTGGTTAGTATGCTGGCTCCACAGACGGAGAAACCAGGATGGCAAGTGACATGCCGAATGTCACGACTGAGTGGCAGAACCACGATATATCGATTTCCTTTCCAAGATCTTCCCAAGAAAAGCCAAGGAGCCACAGAAATGCCTTGACCTCCAGTAGTGAAAATATTCCTGTGTTTGTCTGAAGGACTATTCTTTTTTTTTTTTTTTTTTCTTTTTTAAATCATTGCTGTGCCTTTCACCCCGAAGTCAGAGCACCATTCTACCCACGAAGGGCGGGAGCAGACATGAAAAAAAGGGTGTGTGGGGGGGCACGTGCACCCTGTGCCTTCACAGGGAGAGACTGGGCCGGGCTCCTGTGTTTAACATCCTCTTCCCGGGGGAGACTCCGGCAGAGTATGCAAGGTATTTTCGGAAAATAGGCCATTTCCAGAGTATTTCGTAAGCCCTCAGCCTGGGGGGGGGCTGCTGCCTTCCCCGCAGGTTTGAGAAACTGGTGATGCTCGCAGGCCACCTCAGCTCCCTAGACATAGGCCGCCTGGGACCCACCCCCAGAAGGAAACGGGAAGCCAGGCGCTGGCGCGGGGCGAGCTCGGCGACGCGCGCTGCCATCGGGCCCCCCCAGGCGCCCCGGGAGCCGCGGCGCGCGCGCGCGAGGCCCCGATGCCCCGGATGCGGCGCCTGCGCCGACCTTGGCGGGCGGCGCGACCTTGAGGCCTGCGCTCGCCTCAGTCGCCCCCTCCGTGCAATGGGGACACGACCCGCATCGCCAGCCCGGGGAGCTGCTCGCAGGCGCGCCGGCCCCCTCCCCTGGCCGGCGCCCCCGCCCCGCGCGCTCGCCCGGCCCCCACGAGCAGCCAGCGCGCGGCCCGCCCGCCAGCCCAGGCCCGCACTGCAGCCACCCAGCCCGCGGGCGGGAACCCGCTTCCCGGCCAGGACGGCGCAAGCGCCCCGCCCTCTCCCCGCCCCCTAGCCCGGGCTCTCCGCGTGTAGGTCGGCGGTGCTATCACTCCGGAGGGCCACGCTGGCGATTGGTTGGAGGCGAGGCCGCGCGACCGGCCGAGGGCGGGGCCCGGGCGTGCTATAAAAGGGGCGGCGCCGGTGCTCGTGCCGCCTTGCAGACGCCGCGCCCGCAACTGCAGTATTTCCAGCGCGCAGCCATGGTCAACCCCACCGTGTTCTTCGACATCGCCGTCGACGGCGAGCCCTTGGGCCGCGTCTCGTTCGAGGTAGCGGCGGGAGGCGGCGCCGGGCCGAGGGGCGGGTGGGGGCGCGGGCGAGGGCGTCCCCCGGGCCTCAGGCGCCCGGCGCGGGGGCGGCCCCTGCGGGGCGCGGCGGCGGGGGGCGGCAGCGGCGCCA
>JAKSZT010053798.1:1807066-1823470 GCA_026826555.1 Tolypeutes matacus
GGGGGGCGGCAGCGGCGCCATTTCCTCGGAAGGGGCCATCTTGGGAGCCGCGAGGCGTGGGGCGGCGGCGGGGGTGGCGGGCGGACAAAGGCGTGCGGGGTGGCGGGGGGCCGCGGCCGTTGGGGGAGGGGGGCCCGCGCGCCCACCGCCGCCGCACGTGGTGCCCGCGCCCTTCCGGCGGAGGCCGCGCACGTGCCGGGCCCCGCTCCCCGGGCGCCCGCTGCGGCGTTCGGGCCCCGGCCCCCGCCCGTCGGCACCGCCCTGCGCAGGAGCGGGCTCTCCCGCCTCTGGCCCCGGGCAGCGGGCAGCCGCCCTCCTGTAGAAGCCCCGTCTCCTGGCACCCGCACGCCTGTGTGGGGCCGCTGCGCGCACTCTCGGGAATCCCGGAAGACTACCTCCTTGGCTCGGCGGTGCGCAGAATGTGGGGTTGACTGGTCTGAGCGCAGATGCCGCTTCGGTGGGCCCAGAGCTGGAAACGGGGCTGCAGAGCGGCCCTAACGGCCCTTCCTGCCCGCAGGCCATCTGCCCCAAAGCGGAAATCTGCGCGCCCGCCTCTGCAGCCTGGACGCTGGCGCGGAGGCGCTCTTGAGCCTCTCCCAGCTGGCCCTGCGGGTGCTACATAGGCCTAGGCAGGCAGCAGGGTGGGTCTGTTCTGACCGAGTTAGGTGAAAACTGGTTGCCCGAGTCGCCTGCAGCGGCTAGATGAGCATTTGCAGGTGGCCTGTTAGCTGTAGCAGACGTCTCTCAACGGCCCGGTGCTTCTCTCTAAAAGAGTTGCACGGTAAATGTGATTGCATTCCAATTAATCCAACGTAGTAGGGCTTCGGGGGTGGTGAAATCAGACGTCGTTTCGTGCTTTTGTCTTAAACCTCACGGACGCCATTAATGGTTAGATTTACGGATTTTATTCCAAAAAATTTCCCCGCATGCAGTCTTCATGAAAACGGCTATTTCCCCGTCGTCTTGACGGCTCCACAACGCCTGGCACATAGCACTGAAACACTTGCTGAAGGAAGGCTACCTCCTAATCATTCTGCATCCCAGTAGTCAGTTGGTAACAGACAAGGGCCCTAGCGGAAACTTGGCCCGGGCATAATACTAGCCAGCAAGGTAGTCTCAGGTTAGCCAGATGGGTAACAGAATGGAGGTGGAACTTGCCAGTAAGGGCATATTGCTAACTTGAGTGAAGGTCAAAAAGAACTACTGCAACTTAGGAGAAATGCGGACAGTGAAGCCTTGGGAAAGTTAATATTTAGAAAAGATCCAGATTTTGGGACCAAAAGGTCTTCCTCAATAGAATGGTCCACAGATCTCTGGAATAACTCTTTAAAAACTTTAAAACTAGCTATTAGGGAAAGGGCTTGTCGATGTTTTCTTAATTTTTAAGCTTCTCTTCTAGCCTTAATGCTTTATACATGCAGGAAAGGCTTGAAGCAGACACACTGGAAACCAGTCTTTATTTTTTTGCCCTATTAGTAGGTGGAAATCAGTAAGTGACTTCTTGTGTAATCTGTAAAGCTGTGTTGACAGATACGAGGTAATAGCATTTTCCTTTCCAGTGACTAAAGTAATAGCTAATTTACCCTGCTCATACAGCAGTACTTTGCGTTCCTGAGAGCTGTCTTTAGATTCCAACTGAACATAGGGAAGATGATGATACATTTGAGAAGCTGTATATCTGTTTAGATGTAGATGGGATGTACTTAAAGTCTTAAAAGTCCTTTTGTAGAAACTCACTTTGTAGGTGCCTCTCTATTAGTCATTACCGCTTCTGGATTTTTGACAGGTCTTTGGTATCTCATATTTCTTAACCCAGCCTTACAGCTGACTGTTAGCAGCGGTTTTTATTTGGGATTCAAAGTAATTACCAAGGAAGTGCTGTCTATGCTAGTGAAAAAATGAATTTATGATTCAGAATCCCCTAAGGACATGGGTACTAAGCAACAAAATAAGCAGATGTTAACTAACTGTAATTTTCTTTTACAGCTGTTTGCAGACAAAGTTCCAAAGACAGCAGGTTGGTTCCTTTTTTATTTTTTTAATTTAACAAAGGTATTCCTTTTTTAAGTTTTACTATATACATTGTTTCTTTTTCTTTTTTTCTTTTAATAGAGAATTTTCGTGCCCTGAGCACTGGTGAGAAAGGATTTGGTTACAAGGGTTCCTGCTTTCACAGAATTATTCCTGGGTTTATGTGCCAGGTATGAAATTTACAGATTGTATTTTGGGTTACTGTCAACTAGGGATTGGGCCAGACTATTTCAGGATGCGCAGACCTGGGCTGAGTTCCCCGTACCCTTCTAGTCAGTTTAAACTTGTGTTTTAAAAGTTTGGAACTTGCAGATTTGGCATTTTATTCCAGCTATTAAATGTGATGAATTCCTGTCATGTTCTTCACAGGGTGGTGACTTCACACGCCATAATGGCACTGGTGGCAAGTCCATATACGGGGAGAAGTTTGATGATGAGAACTTCGTTCTGAAGCACACGGGTCCTGGCATCTTATCCATGGCCAATGCTGGACCCAACACAAATGGTTCCCAGTTTTTCATCTGTACTGCTAAGACTGAGTGGTAAGGGCGGAGTACAGCAAACAAACACGAAGAGCATTGCTCTGGGGAACAGGTTACCTGATTTCAACCGTAATCCCTTATTTTTCCCATCCCTAAGGTGGTATAAGTATAAGGAGGGCATGGATAGAGATACACGTTTAGCTAAATGTAATAGAGAAAGCAGGGCACAGTAGTAGAGAAAATGGGGTCTTAACTAGGTGAGTTTTAACAGACTGAAACCCCCAAAGTCTTTGTCTTCATGTCACAATGTTAAAGAGTACCACCCTTTTTTATCTAATTAGCATTTCTTTTCACTAGTACTGAAAACCCTCTTGACATTCTCTTGGGTGAACTGTATTGGTCAGTGGGGGCAGTGCTCTGAACTTGGAGCAGAAGGCAGGGTGGTAGTGACTCTTCTGTTTCCAGGTTGGATGGCAAGCACGTGGTCTTCGGCAAGGTGAAAGAGGGCATGAACATCGTGGAAGCCATGGAGCGCTTTGGGTCCAGGAACGGCAAGACCAGCAAGAAGATCACCATTGCTGACTGCGGACAAGTCTAAGAAACACGACTTGTCTTCTGTCTTAACTATCAGACCATTCCTTCTGCAGCTCAGGAGGGCACCACCACCCCTGGTCTGCCCTCCGTATCCTTTCATCTTTGTGCTGTTGCTGCAGTTCTTTGGGTTCCACATCATCCTCCCCTTCTTCCAAGTGTAGCTGGATTGCAGAGTTAAATTTATGATTATGAAATAAAAACCTTAAACAACCATTCTGTCTGTTCTTCTTGAGTTTAGGGTATTGATGTAGGTCCTTGGACAGCATTGCTTAACCCCAGAGTACTTTGTTTCTGTTTCTCTGACCTGTGTCTGTGCAGTGGTGGGCTGGAAGACTTGTGATGTCTGTGAGTGAGTGCCTAGTGTAATAAGCTGGGCGGTACTTAGGTAGGGCCACGAGGACTTTGATGGGAGATTTTAGTGAGGTTGAGCCAGTGATCCTGTGCCAGCGGTCTGGGAACTTAAAACTTGGCTGGCACATTTACAGATAAGATGACTGACATGAATATGGGTCATTTCCTTAACATTGAAATTCTGGTCTTTGAGGGAAATGTCACTTTAGGTTACGTTTGTCAAGGTCTTTGGACCATGTTGCTGGAAATACCTGGAGCCATTATCTTGACAATGTGTATCAAGAGTAAAGCTTTTATGTAAGTGAAATTCTTGCCCTGAAAGGTTCAGTTCCTGGTGGCATTGCCCGTGCAGAACACATCAGGTTTATCCTTTAACCGGGAACCTCACACCAACCTGAGTGGTGATACCCGTGCCACGGGCAGCCTTCTCTAAAGAGGCAGGCTCTGTGTGGCCAGTTGCTGTCTTAGTCTCCATATGCAGACCTGGCCCAGAGACAGAAGATGTAGCAGAAAGTAGGCCCCTTTAAGAATTTAAATGTTCCCTTTAAGATTAAGCTTGCTAAATGGATAGTACAGGGAATTCGGTGTATAAAAGGAACTTGTCAAAGGTTGGGCTGGTAGAGATCGAAGCTGAAAATGCACCTCACTGCACAGCTTTCCCCTACACTTGTGGATGCTGTGCTTCGCTACTTTTTGTTGTATATATATATACTTTTTCTGGTTCATGATTCTAATAGCGCCCCTTAGGCATGGATCTCAGTTCTAGTCTGGATGACACTGCAAGGGCCCGTGGTGGCCATTGACAGTCTGCTCTGGTCAGGCCTGAGCTGCAGGTTTGACATCCTTTTGTCATCCCACGACTTCCTCTAGTCCCGTAGTTTCAGTGGCAGTCTTCATTGACCACGTCTACGCATCATCTAAGTATTGAATTCTCACCCTAGGTGCTGGGGTGCCATGCCGGGTACTGGAAAAGCAATTATGAACCAAAGCGAGCAGTGTTGCTGCCTTAGGAGCTTTGGAGAAGGCAGCCCACGTGGCAGCAGAGCTGAGAGCATGGGGTTACCAGCACATGCACTGGGATTGGTGTAGTAGAAGGGTCATGATGGCTTCCCGGAGGGAGGCTGGTGCTGGGGGGAGAACTGAGCGTTTAGCCAGGTCAAGCTTGAAGCAGATGCCTGCATAGACTAAGGCGGTGTTGGCAGGGCTCTGCTGCTTAGAGGCTGTTGCTGCTCCGTCTCACATCCCTCTAGAGAGGAACTTCCAAGCAGACGGGGTTTGCCAGTCCCATGCTTTTGAAAACAGCATAATACATGTTACCACTTCTTACATAGTGATGCTCCCTTTCCCGATAATATTGGTAAAAACAGTTGTGGGAATTGTTAGCCAGGAACTACTGCCATGGCATTCCTCATTTCACATTTTGGTTCAAATGCCACTTCTGAGAAGTCTGTCTTTGGACCAGCAGATCTGTGTGTATAACACCTCTACTGTTAGCACCTCATTCTGCTTTGCCTTTTCATTAAAATAGCTCCTACAACGTGACTTCACTTATCACGTGTGTCCCCCACTGGAATTACTGTAGAACCTACCTGGTTCAAGTCCCAGCTCTACCGCTTTGTAACCTGGAGCAAATTACTTAACCTCTCTCCCTCAGTTGTTTCATATGCATGATGGGGAAATCACACATTCAGAGGGGTGTCACAAGTTTTTTTTTTTTTTTTTTAATTTTTAAAACTTTTTTTTTTTCTTTCCATTTTGGCATTTGTTTTTAAGTTAAGTTTTATTAGAATGTAAGCTCCAGGGATTTTATTTGGCTTGTTCATCAGTGGATCCCCAGTTCCTAGACCAATGCTCAGCACTGAGTTAACTGTGTGTGAACGTTATCTGGCTTTATCTTTTTCCTGAGTTAAGAATTTTTAAAATCTGTTTTTATCGTTTTCCTGAGTGTATTAGTCAACCAAAGGGGTGCTGATGCAAAATACCAGAGATCGGTTGGTCTTTGTAAAGGGTATTTGTTTGGGGTAGAAGTCCACAGTTACCAGGCGATAAAGCGTAAGTTTCTTCCCTCACTAAAGTCCATTGCCACGTCTTGGAGCAAGACAGCTGCTGACATTTGCCAGGGTTCAGGCTTCCTGGGTTCCTCTCTTCCCTGGGCTCCATTCCTCTCCAGGCTCAGCTCCTGTTTCCTCCACAAGGTCAGCTGTAGACTATGAGGCTCTCTAGGCTTTGCTTCTCTCCACAAGATCAGCTGTGAACTTTCAGGTGAATGGCTCATCTCTATCCTGGGGCCTTCTCTCCCTCCTCATCAGAACTCCAACATCAAAACTTCTCCCTCTGTCCTTTGCCATGCCTTTTATATTTGATTCCCTCGCCCCAGCAAGGGGCGGGGCTCAACAGCCTACTGACGTGGCCCAGTTAATGCCCTAATCATAACTTAATCATGCCCAGATTAGCAGACCAGTTTACAAGCATGATCCAGTATCTATTTTTGGAATTCATCATTACATCAAATTGCCCAACTGCTACACTGAGTTAACAAATTTTAGAAACATGCATACAGAAGCATATTGTATTACTTATTTGCTGCTGTGTAACAAATGACCCCAAACCTTAGTCTTTTAAACAACACCTCATGGTTTCTGTGGGCAGGGCATGGGGCCTGGCTTAGCTAGGGCCTCTACTTCAGGGTATCACAAGCTGTAGTCAAGGCTCTGGCTGGGGCTCTGTGTACGTCAAGGCTCCTATTGGGGAAGGATCTGCTTTCTACCTCACAGTTGTTGGTATTGTCAGTTCCCTGGGGATTGTTGGTTGGAGGCCACCCTCAGTTCTCTGCCACAAAAGCCCCCAGCATGGCACCAAAGCACACAAGCTGGAAGGCAGCAGAGGCCAACAAGATGGAACTTGGCCTTTTATATGCTAATCATGGAAATGGCATCCCATCAGTTTTGCCATATTCTGTTTGTTAGAAATAAGTCACTAGATCCAGGACCCTGTCAAGGGCAGCAATAACGTCAGGGCAAAGTGTATACCAGGAGGCAATGATCAATTGCCTCCCACAGGTATATAAAACCTGTGCAGTTTAAAGTACAGAAATAAAAAGAACATCCGTGTACCTCCTCTTAGTATCTCAGAAGCCCCCTTTGTGTGCCCAAGTATACACTTGGGTGGAGTTAATTACATTCACAGTGTTGTGCTTCCATCACCACCACCCATGACCCAGACTTTTCTGTCACCCCAAAAAGAAAGTCTAACCACTAAGCATGGACTTTCCATTCTCCACCCCTACCCCTGCGCTCTTGGTAACCTGTATTCTAATTTCTGACTGAATTTGCATGTTCTATCTATTTCCTATAAGTGAGGTCCTGAAGTATTTGTCCTTTTGTGTCTGACATCTCATTCAACATGAGTCTTCAACGTCATCCACGTAGTGGCATGTATCAGCATGTCATTCATTTTTATGGCTGAATAATATTCCATGGTGTGTACATACCACATGTTATTTACTCATTCACTGTAAATGGACACTTGGGTTGCTTCCATCTCTTGGCTTGCTTCCATCTCTTGGCTATTGTGAATAAGCCACTATAAACATTGGTGTACAAATATCTGTTCCATATACTTCAATAAGTTGTTTTTAAAAAATAGGGAGGGAAGCGGCTGTGGCTCTGTCAGTGGGGCTCCCGTTTACCATGTGGGGGGCCCCGGGTTCGGTTCCCGGGGCCTCCTGGTGGGGGCGGGCCCGCCCGCGCGGCGTGGTTGGCTGACCCAGCGAGCACGGGCAGCAGGGGGGGGATAAATGAATAAATAAATAAAATCTTTAAAAAAAAAAAAATAGGGAGGTTGATTTGGAGGAGGTGGTGGGGTTCCTACGTTATTCTTTTTGAATTTTAAGAATGTATTTATTTATTCTTAGTCAAATATTTACTGGCCACCCACTCTCATGTTTTTGGCACTGATCTAGGTAATGGGTACAGCAGGGAACAGACCAGACCCGAATCTTTGCCTTCACTGAGCTTACATTCTAGTGGTGGAGGAATGGAGGTGCATATATTGGTAGAATAGAAAATAAGTTTGTTTCCTAATTGTTGGGTTTTGTTGTTTTTTTCAAAGAAAAAAAGGTCTGCTCGAGTCCCTGCTTTCAGTACTTTTGGGTATATACCAAGAAAAGAGATTGCTGGGTCATATGATAATTCTATATTCAATTTTCTGAGAAACTGCCAAACTGATTTTCTCAGTGGCAACATAATTTTTTATGCCACCAGCAATGTATAAGGGTGCCTATTTCTCTGCATCCTTGCCAAGACCTATTATTTTCCAGGTTGTTTTTTTTTTTTTTTTTTTTTTTAATAGCCATCCTAGTGGGTGTAAAATAGTATCTCACTGTTTTGATTTGCGTTTACCTGATGGCTGGTGATGTTGAACATCTTTTCACATGCTTATCAGTCATTTGTATCTTCTTTGGAGAAATATCTATTCATGTCTTTTGCCCATTTTTTGATTGGGTTGTCTTTTGCTGTTGAATTTAGGCATTCTTATATATTCTGGGTATTAAACCCTTATCAGATACATGGTTAGCAATCGTTGATGAGTCTCTGGGAGAAGTTGCCTGTCCAACAACAAGCTGGGAAATTCTCTCTGAATGTTGAAATCACTTCCACTTTTAAGTCAATCAACTGATTGGATAAAAGCACCACCCATTGATAATGTAATCTCCCTGATTGATGCAGATGTAATCAGCCATCCACGCAGTAAACTCACTGGTGATTGAAGTCCATAAATGCTCTTGTATTACAATTAGCCCAGTGCTTGCTGGAACAAACACCTGGACACAACTGCTTGGCCGAGTTGACACATTAGCCTAACCATCACAGCACCCTTGATAAAAATCATTTGGGTATTGGGAGGCGGCTGTGGCTCAATCAGTAGGGCTCCCGTTTACCATATGGGAGGCCCCTGGTTCAGTTCCCGGGGCCTCCTGGTGAGGGCGGGCCCGCCCGCACGGCGTGGTTAGCTGACCCAGCGAGCACAAGCAGCAAGGGGGGGATAAATGAATAAATAAATAAAATCTTTAAAAAAAAATCATTTGGCTAAAACAAAACAAAACAAAACAAAATTTGGCTATAAACGTGAAGGTTTATTTCTGAACTCTCCATTCTATTCCATTGGTCAATATGTCTATCTTTATGCCAGTAATACACTGTTTTGACTACTGTGACTTTGTACTAAATTTTGAAATGGGCTGGTGTGCGACTTCCACCTTTGTTCTTCCTTTGCAATATTGATTTGACTATTCAGGACCTCTTTTGAGTCCATATGAATTTGAAGGTTGCTTTTTCCATTTTTGCTTTGGGCAGTATTGCTATCTTAATAATATTAACTCTTCCTATCCATGAACATGGGATATCTTACCATTTATGTAGGTCTTTTTTTTTTTTTTTTTTCCTCCAGCAGTATTGTAGTTTTCCATGTTCAAGGCCTTTACATTCTTGGTTAAATTTATTCCTAGATATTTGAATCTTTCAGTTGCTTTTGTAAATGGAATTTTTTTCTTGATTTCCTTTTCAGCTTAGTCATTACTAGTGTATAGAAACACCACTGATTTTTGTGTGTTGATCTTGTGCCTGCCACCTTGCTGAATTCATTTACTAGCTCTACTAGCTTTGTTGTAGACCTTTCAGGGTTTTCTATATATAGGATCTTGTCATCTGCAGATGGGGAATTTTAGAGACCTTTCCAATTCAATTTAGATTTATTTTATTTCTTTTTCTTACTTAAATGCTCAGATTAGAATGTCCAATACAATGTTGCATAGCCGTGGTGACAGTGGGCATCCTTGTCTTGTTCCTGATCTTCTGGAGAAAGCTTTCAGTCTTTCACCATTGAATATGATGTTAGCTGTGGGTTTTTCATAGATGTCCTTTTTCATGTTGAGTCATTCACCAGAGCTAACCATTTGTGGTCATCTCTAGCTGTTCTTTATAGTTTTACAACCTGTGTGTGTTCCTAAAAATATATTATGCTTAGATTTGAAAAAATGAGACATAAGCACAAACCTAATTGTTCAAAGAAGGTAAAACTGCAGCTATTTGATGAAACCAAGGTGAACAGTCTAGGCTGGAATGTGCCTTCCACTTGCTGAGAGAGCACACATGAGCCTCTGCTGTGGAATTGAATCAGGTGAGCCCTAGAATCATGCACTCTCCCCAGTCAGGGCTCACCCAACACCTTTGCTGCACTCAGAAAATTCACAGAAATCCATAAAATGTTTAGTATCCTGGCCATATTCAGGTTTCCCCTATCTCCTAGAATTTCTGTATATAAAGCCAGTTTTATTAAGGCATAGTTTACGTAGAATCAAATGTCTTTTATTACTGTCCTTTCCTCTCTCCAGATACAACCTAGGTTCACACATTGCATTTAATTATGTACCTTTATCATAAAGACAGACACATCGATCAGTGGAATAGAATTGAGAACCCAGAAATAAACCCTCACCTATATAGTCAACTGTTTTTTGACAAACCTACCAAGCCCACGCTTATGGGAAAAAACAGTCTCTTCAACAAATGGTGTTGGGAGAACTGGATATCTATAACCAAAAGAATGAAAGAGGACCCCTATCTCACCCCCTATACAAGAATCAACTCAAAATTGATCAAAGATCTAAATATAAAAGCCAGGACCATAAAACTACTAGAAGAAAATGTAGGGAAACATCTTCAAGACCTTGTAGTAGGTGGTGGTTCCTTGGACCTTACATCCAAAGCACGTGCAACAAAAGAAAAAGTAGATTAATGGGACCTCCTCAAAATTAAACACTTTTGCACCTCACAGGACTATGTGAAAAGCGTTAAAAGGCAGCCAACTCAATGGGAAAAAATATTTGGAAATCACATATCTGATAAGGGTTTAATATCCAGGATATATAAAGAGATGTTACAACTCAACAATAAAAAGACAAACGACCCAATTGAAAAATGGGCAAAAGGCTTGAATAGACATTTCTCCAAAGAAGAAATACAAATGGCAAAAAAACATATGAAGAACTGCTCAACATCACTCATGATTAGGGACACATGGACATAATCTATGGTAAAGGGATAGAGTGTGGTTGCATGTTGGGGGATGGGGCAGATGAGTGGTGGTGTTCCTGGGTTTGGTGGTGCAGCACTGGGGGGTGGGTGGATTAGGAAGGGCTGGTTCAAATCCCCAGGCATGTAACTGTGAATCTTGACATTCCATGGGTTGGGAGAGGGGAGTATCACGGGCCCTGGGGGGCTGGGGAGAAGGGAACAGTCAAGATCTAATGGGTTGTTTGGTGGTCATGGGGAAGGTTTTTCATTACCTTACAGTAACGGACACAGGACATGGTAAATATCATCAAAATTATTAAACTGTATCATCTAAATTGTAAACTATACTGTAAATCACTGACAATGTTGAGTTGCTATATTTTGCTATCTGCATAACAGTTATAACAATGCTAACAACCAAAAAAAAAGGGGGGGAAGTTAATATGGGGTGGGGAAGGGGGTGTGGTATGGTATCTGGGAGTCTCCGGCACTCCGTGTGTGACTTTGCTGTGACCTAAAACTTCTTTGAAAATTAAATGAAAAATTGGGAGACAATGGGGATTGAGAGGAGGAAGGTGTCATGGCACACCAGACATTCGATAACACAGTGATAAAGGGAAGGGAAAAAAAGGAAAAAAGAAAAGAGAAAGGGAAAAAAAATGAATATATATATATATATATATATATATTTTTTTTTAAGGCATTTCCTTTGCTTTTTTGCCCATTTTTTGAATGTCCCAATCCACTAATTATATTTTATTTTGTTTTGTTTTTTTATTTGATTATTTGGTTTTTTTCCTTCTCTTTTTTTTTTTTCCCCTGAGTTTCCTTATGTTTGTCTCTTGTATGTAAGCTTATCATAGTTGTTTCTTTTTCCTAGTAAGTGTATTTGATTATTTTATGGATACATATTCATGGAGGATTTGGATCACAGAAGGGTTACAATGGGTACTGCATGGGGATTATTGGTGGGGGGTGTCTGGGAAAGGGGTTTCATGGGAATTAGTTCATCCGAATATACATGAAAGATATACAAAATCGTTCAAAAGATCAAAAGATAGGGCATGGTCACGATGGGTGGACAATCACACAATATATGAGGGAATCTGAATTCCTAGCCTGGAGAGCTCTGCCACAGTCTCCAAGGGAGCAGCAATAGTCCTCTGAGTGCAGGGACAATGTCTGTCAAAAGAGTATGGCCCACTGATGTGTTCTTTTTATTGATGACTACCCTTGTGAATCTTTGCTCTTGTAACTGAGTCTTAGCCTGCAGTTGTGGGGTGCCTAAGGGTTGCCACCTGAGAGCCTCCTTGTTGCTCAAATGTGGCCTCTCTCTAAGCCAAACTCAGCATATGATTGCATTACCTTCCCCCCAACGTGGGACATGGCTCCCGGGGATGAGCCTCCCTGGCAACGAGGGATTAATACCAAGTGCCAACTGGCAACACAACTGGAAAAAGACCTTGAATAAAAGGGGGAAATGGTAAAGACAAATGAGTTCAAGTGGCTAAGAGACTTCAAAGAGAGTCGGGAGTTCATCCCAGAGGTAACTCTTACGCACACCTCAGTAGGAGCTCATAGAACATCTAAGTGCCTATCACCCCACTCAGAGGGGTTCCTGAGAGCTCCGGAGACACCCTGGTCCTATATAAGGGGGGATAGCCCCAGAGACTGATGCCTTATTAGTGGGTTCTATTTTGGAATCTGTGCTCCTGAGAGTGACAGAATTAGACTCAAATAAGTCCTCCCTGCACATGGTTCACTAGTCCCTTCTATTCAAACCTATATGTGATGCTGGAGTTTTTAGGTATACTTCCAGAGACTGGAGCCTCCCGCCTACCTATGTGCCAGGTGTGCATGAAATCTAGGTGGAGCTGCAACTCCTACCCTACAGCTCAATGGACTCATCCAAGTCACCTGGTGAGGAGACAACAATGGGCAATGGCCATCCCAGGGAATGGAGAGGGCCTGCATCTGCAGGCAGGATCATCCCACCCACCATATCCATGGGATATAAGCCCTCTCTCACTTGGAGTTGGAGTGGACATCACCATCCCAGTCCCCTCAGGATTGGGGGAAGAACTATGGACTAGAGTGGACTTGATGGTATTCTCTTGTTCACATATGGTGATTCTAGCAATGCAGGAAATTATAACAATGAGGTGGAGCCAGTGGCCACTTGACACTTTTGGGGTAGGGAGGGGATGAGCAGTTGAAATACAGGGGCTTCTTTGGGAGTTGGAGGTTTTCCTGAGTCCTGTTGTGGCAACAGATGTAGGCCATTTTAAATCAGCACACACCACTCAGAACTGAGTGGGAGAGAGTGTGGTCTACAGTGTGAACTGTGGTCTGTGGTTGGTGGCAAGGCTCCAGGATGTGTAAGTTCATTGAGGGTGGTGGGCCACACTTGTGGGAGATGTTTGTGTGGGATGTGGTGGGAGGTGTGGGGGGTGGGCAACATGGGAATCCCGGTGGGTTCCGTGTGATATTTTGGGTAATCTAAGCACCTCTTAAAATATATGTATATATATATATAAATAACATTTTTGTAAGCAAATACACATATATGCATATATATTTATATATAATTTTGCAAAAAAAAAAAAAAAATTGTGAGAGAACTGTTGACCTTTCTTTTTTCCCATTAAAAAGTATCACTTAAGAGCAAAAAAAAAAAACCAAAAAAACACATGAAGAACTGCTCAACATCACTCATGATTAGGGAAACGCAAATCAAAACTACAATGAGATATCATTTCACACCTATCAGAATGGCCACTATTAAAAACTACAAGTGTTGGAGAGGATGTGGAGAGACAGGAATACTTCTTCACTGTTGGTGGGAATGCAGAATGGTACAAGCACTATGGAGGACTGTTTGGCAGTTCCTAAAGAAGTTGAATATAGACTTGCCACGTGACCCGACAATACCACTACTGGGTATATACCCAGAAGAACTGAGAGCAGTGACACGAACAGATGTCTGCACACCAATGTTCATAGCAATGTTATTCACCATTGCCAAAATTTGGAACCAACCCAGGGATCCCTCAACAGAAGAACAGATAAACAAACTGCGGTCTATTCACACAATGGAGTGTTATGCAGCTGTAAGAAGAAATGAAGTCGTAAAGCATATGAGGACAACATGGATGAACCTGGAGGACATTATGTTGAGCGAAGCAAGCCAGACAAAAAAGGACAAATACTGTATGAATGCGTTACTATGAACCAAATATATTGTATAACATATTGTTTGATTCAACAACATCCTTGATGAGTTTCTGGGAGAAGTTGGCTGTCCAAAGACCAGCTGGGAAATTCTCTCTGAATGTTGAAATCACTTCCCCTTTTAAGGTATTCAACTGATTGGATAAAAGCATCACCCATTGTGGACGGCAATCTCCCTGATTGATGCAGATGTAATCAGCCATCCATGCAGTAAACTCACTGGTGAACAAAGTCCATAAATGTTCTTGTATTACAATTAGCCCAGTGCTTGCTGGACCAAACACTTGGACACAATTACCTGGCCGAGCTGACACATTAGCCTAACCATCACAGTCCACCCCTTGTCAACTCAGCAACCATACACACTACCTTAAACCATACTTAGTCTCTAAGTAAAAACAATAACAGACAAGCCTACATATATATTTCCACCTAACAATGTTCAACTCCCCTGCGTACAACCGGAAACGCATTAATTCCCTACAAAATAGAGTGCAAGTCCTTGGGTAGTATTCACTCTTAAACTCAACATCCTTAAATAGTATGACATGGAATAAATACAACTTTTCATATGAGAGGGGAAAAGGTTGGGGAAGAAAACAAAGAAATTTGTGTTGTGTACATATACAATCATACTCATAACGAAACAAGGAAGAAGGGTTCATGTCTATTACAGTCCTCGTTTCTGTAACTGGTCACATGGTCGAAGTTCATATTTATCACTACCTTCTTCCACTACCCATTCCATGTTCCCGTTACCTTCAGCAAGCACTTCAGCTGGCCGTGGTTCTTTGCCTGGTGGGGTGACCCAAACTTTCATTCCCGAAGATTCTGGGCCATTGTTAGTCCTGCTTGAATTGTGTTGTTGCAATTTTCCATTGACTTTAATCACAGGGCATGGCAGGACTAGGAGATGCCCTGGAGGATCTCCTGCATTCCAGGCAAACTCTTCTTTACCCCCATTATGTAGATGTAGTCCTATTTCCCCTTGATAGTCAGGATCAATAACCCCAGCCAGTACAGTAATTCCCTTCTTTGCCTGTTGATTCACAGGTAAGAGGGGCCCAAAGTGGCCAGGTGGCAGTCTTAACTTCCAGTTCAATGGAGTCACTGTTATGTTCCCAGGTGGCAGCACTCCTCCTCTTGGGACTAAAACCTGTAGACCAGCAGAGCTTAAGGTTGCAGGGACAGGAAGCAAAAATTTTCCTAGTGGGTCACTAGGAGTAATAGTGAGTGGTACCACTCCCATTTCCACCCCTTGATTCCTGGACCCATGAATCCTGGCTATGGGAGAAACAGCACCATAGAGAGGATGCTGATTCAGAGCATACACAGCCTCCTGGAGAACATTACCCAGCCCTGCAAGGTATTGCCACCTAGTTGGCACCATAATTGAGTCTTCAAAAGGCCATTCCACTGTTCTATTAATCCAGCTGCTTCAGGGTGATGGGGAACATGGTAAGACCAGTGAATTCCATGGGCATGTGCCCATTCCCGCACATCATTTGCTGTGAAATGGGTTCCTTGATCAGAAGCAATGCTGTGTAGAATGCCATGGCAGTGGATAAGACATTCGGTAAGTCCACGGATGGTAGTTCTGGAAGAAGCGGCGCATGCCGGAAATGCAAACCCATATCCAGAATATGTGTCTATTCCAGTTAAAACAAATTGCTGCCCCTTTGGTGGAAGTGGCCCAATGTAGTCAACCTGCCACCAGGTAGCGGGCTGGTCACCTCGAGGAATGGTACCGTATCAGGGGCTGTGTGTGGGTCTCTGCTGCTGGCAGATTGGGCACTCAGCAGTGGCTGTAGCCAAGTCATCCTTGGTGAGGAGAAGTCCATGTTGCTGAGCCCATGCATAACCTCCATCCCTACCTCCATGGCCACTTTGTTCATGAGCCCATTGGACAATGACAGGAGTGGCTGGGGAAAGAGGCTGAGCATTAGCCACAGAGTGGGTCATCTTATCCACTTGATTATTAAACTCTTCCTCTGTTGAAGTCAGTCTCTGGTGAGCATTCACGTGGGACACAAATATGTTCATGTTTTTTGCCCACTCAGAAAGGTCTATCCACATGGCTCTTCCCTAGACCTCCTTGTCACCAATTTTCCAATCATGTTCCTTCCAAGTCCCTGACCATCCAGCCAAACCATTGGCAACAGCCCGTGAATCAGTGTACAAACGCACCTCTGGCCATTTCTTCTTCCAAGCAAAATGAACAACTAGATGCACTGCTCGAAGCTCTGCCCCCTGGGAGGATTTGCCCTCACCGCTGTCCTTCAGGGATTTCCCAGAAAAGGGCTGCCATGCTGCAGCTGTCCACTTTCGTGTGGTACCTGCATATCATGCAGAACCATCTGTAAACCAGGCCCGAGACTTCTCATTCTCAGTTGACACATTAGTCTAACCATCACACACACCCCCACCCCCATTGTTTTGCGCTCGCTGTCTGCTTTCTGAGTGTTCCTCTGTGTCTGCTTGTCTTCTCTCCAGGCGGCACTGGGAACCGATTCTCGGACCTTCCAGAGTGAAGAAAGGCTGCTCAATCTCCTGCACCACCTCAGCTCCCTGGTCTGCTGCGTCTCTTATTTTATTTTATTTTATTTTATTTTATTTTATTTTATTTTATTTTATTTTATTTT
>JAKSZT010053798.1:1823480-2005536 GCA_026826555.1 Tolypeutes matacus
TTATTTTATTTTATTTTATTTTATTTTATTTTATTTTATTTTATTTTTATTTTATTTATTTATTTATTTATTTATTTATTTATTTATTTTTAAAGATTTATTTATTTATTTATTTATTTATTTATTTTTAAAGATTTTTTATTTATTTTTTTATTCATTTATCCCCCCCTTGCTGCTCGTGCTCGCTGGGTCAGCTAACCACGCCGTGCGAACCCGGGGCCTCCCATATGGTAAACGGGAGCCCTACTGATTGAGCCACAGCCGCTTCCCTATTTATTTACTTTATCCATTTTAAACCCCCCCTTCCCCATTTGCTGTTTTGTGTCCATTTGCTGGGCAATTCTCCGTGTCTGTTTCCTGCCATCTCTTCTCATCCTCCTACTCCAGTCTTCACCAGGATTCGATCCTGGAGACCTCCGATGTAGGAGAGAGGTGTTCTGCTGCCTGTGCCACCTCAGCTACTGCGTCTCTTATTGTCTCTTCTATGTCTCTTTTTGTTGCATCATCTTGCTGCACCAGCTCTCTGCGTGGGCCAGCACTCCATGCGGGCCAGCACTCTGCGTACGCTAGCTCTCTGCTTGGGCCAGCTTGCCGCATGGACCAGCTTGTTTTTTTCACCAGGAGGCCCTGGATATCGAACCCTGGACCTCCTATATGGTAGGCGAGAGCCCAATTGCTTGGGCCACATCCACTTCCCTACACACATTCTATTTTCAGGACAAAGAATTTTTAAAAGCAGTTTTATTGAGATATATTCATGTACCATACAATCTACCCAAAGTGTGCACTAAGTTGCTTTTAGTATAATCACAGTGTTGTGCATTCATCACCACAAAAACTTTTAGAACAATTTCATTACTCCTAAAGGAAGAAATCCACACCCCTTAGCAGTCACCCCTCAAACCCTCTATCCTTGCCCAGCCCCACATAACCACTAATCTAATTCCATCTTTATAAATTGATTTATATTTATATTTTATATAATTGTAATTATACAATATATAGTTTTTTGTGTCTGGTTTCTTTCACTTAGCATAATGTGTGTGTGTGTTTGCCTGTTAGTAACATCTTATAACATTAACAAATATTTGTTCAATTTCAAAGAAAAACAATCTTTAAATGCAATATTCACCATATTCATATTTCACGTGAGGTTTTCTATGCCATACAGTTCCATATTACATTTTTAAGCTTCCTTTTAGTAATATACATGACCTTAGACTTTCCCTTTAAATCACTGTCATACCCATATAATAGTACTGCTAGTTACAAACATGTTGTGCTTTCAACTTTTCTATTCATTTCCAAAGATTAACACACATTTTACCAGTTCTGCACAAGTTAACCCTCAGCTTTGCATTCTCTAACCTCTTCTATTTTCTGATGACCCATATTCTACTTATTAACTCCATGAATTTACACAATATGTTTAGTTTATAGTAACACAATCATACAGTATTTGTCCTTTTGTGTCTGGCTTACTTCACTCAACATAATGCCCTCCAGGTTCATCCATGTTGCCATATGCTTTATGACTTCATTTCTTCTTACAGCTGCATAATATTCCATCGTGTGAATAGACCACAGTTTGTCTATCCATTCATCTGTGGATGGACACCTGGGTATGTTTCCAGCTTTTGGCAATGGTGAATAATATGGCTATGAACATCGGTGTGCAGATGTCTGTTCGTGTCACTGCTCTCAGTTCTTCTGGGTATATACCCAGTAGTGGTATTGCAGGGTCATGTGGCAAGTCTATATTCAACTTCCTTAGGAACTGCCAAACAGTCCTCCATAGTGGCTGTACCATCCTGCATTCCCACCAACAGTGAAGAAGTGTTCCTATCTCTCCACATCCTCTCCAACACTTGTAGTTCTCTGTCTTTTTAATAGTGGCCATCATGATAGTTGTGAACTGATATCTCATTGTAGCTTTGATTTGCATTTCCCTAATAGCTACCAATGTTGAACATTTTTTCGTATACTATTTTCACCATCTGCATTTCTTCTTTGGAAAAATGTCTATTCAAATCTTTTGCCCATTTTTTAATCAGGTCATTTGTCTTTTTATTATTGAATTCTAGCATCTCCTTATATATCATGGATATTAAACCCTTATTGGGTATATGATTTCCAAATATCTTTTCTCATTGATTCAGCTGCCTTTTCACCCTTTTTACAAAGTCCTTTGAGGTACAAAAGTATTTAATTTTGAGGAGGTCCCATTTATCTATTTTTTCTTTTGTTGCGCGTGCTTTGGGTGTAAGATCCAAGAAACTACCACCTACCACAAGACCTTTAAGATGTTTCCCTACATTGTCTTCTAGGAATTTTATGGTGCTAGCTTTTATATTTAGGTCCTTTAGGGTCTTGATCCATTTTAAGTTGGTTCTTTTTTTTTTTAGGAGGTATCGGGGATTGAACCCAGGACCTTGTACGTGGGAAGCAGGCACTCAACCACTGAGTTACATCCACTCTCCTCAGTTAGATCTTCTATTTTAGCTCTTTTTTCTGTTTTAAGATAGGATTTTAGGGCTATAAATGTCCCTCTCAGCACTGCCTTCACAATATCTCAGAAGTTTTGATAAGTTGTATTCTCATTTCTATTCATCTCAGTATGTTTACTAATTTCACACACAATTTCTTCTTTGACCAACTGATTGTTTAGGAGAGTGTTTAGCCACCACAAGTTTGTGAATTTTCCCCTTTCTCATCCACTATTGATTTCCAGTTTCATTCCATTATGATCTGAAAAGGTGCTTTGTATAATTTCAATGTTTTTATATTTATTAAGACCTGCCTTGTGACCCAAAATGTGGTCTATCCTGAAGAAAGATCCATGAGCACTTCTCAAGAATAACCCACTGAGATAGAATGCAACATTCTGTATATGTCTGTTAGGTCTAACTCGTTAATCCTAATGTTCAAGTTCTCTGTTTCCTTGTTGATCTTCTGTCTAGTTGTTCTATCTAATGATGTGAGAGGGGTATTGAAGTCTCCAATGATTATTGTAGAAATGTCTTTTTCTCCCTTCAGTTTTCCCAGAGTTTGTCTCATATATTTTGGGGCACCCTGGTTAGGTGCATAGACATTTATGACTGTTATATCTTCCTGGTGGATTGTCTCCTTTATTAATATATAATGGCCTACTGTATCTCTTATACATTTACATTTATACATTTACATATTTTGCATTTACATATACATCTTATACATTTATATTTTTTGCATTTAAAGTCTGTTTTGTCTGATATTAGTATAGCTACTCTCGATCTTTTTTGGTTACTGGTTGTGTGGAGTATCTTTTTCTAACCTTTCACTTTCAGCCAGTTTGTATCCCTGGCTCTAAGGTGAGTTTCTTGTAAGCAGTTTATGGATGGCTCATGTTTTTTATCCATTCTGTCAGCCTATAACTTTTGACTGGGGAGTTTAATCCATTCGCATTCAATGATATTACTGTAAACACATTATTTACTTCCACCAATTCATTCTTTGGTATTTATATATCATATCTATTTTCATCTCTTTTTACTCTTTTGGATATTTTTTATGTTATTTTTGTCTTCTATACTCCCCTCCAAGCCTGTCTGTCCAATCTTTTTCTTTCAGGTTGTAAGCCTCCCATTAATATTTCCTGCAAAGGCAGATTCTTTTTTTTGGAAACTGTCTTAGTTTCTGTTTGTTTGTGAATATTTTAAACTCACCTTCATATTTGAAGGACAATTTTGCTGGTTAAAGAATTCTTGGCTGGCAAGAATTCTCTTTCTCTTTCAGTTTCCTAATTGTATCATACCACTGTCTTCTCGCCTCCATGGTTTCTGAAGAGAAATCTGCACTAAATCTTACTGGGTGTCCCTTGTATGTGCTGGTTTGCTTCTCCCTTGCTGCTCTCAGAATTTTCTCTTTATCTTTGATGTTTGACATTCTGAGAAGCATGTGTCTTGGAGTATGTCCATTGGGTTTATTCTGATTGGGGTATGCTGCACTTCTTAGGCATGTAAGTTCATTTCTTTTGTGAGATTTGGGAACTTTTCAGCTATTTTTTCCTCAAATACTCTTTCTGCCCTTTTTTCTTCTCTTCTCCTTCTGGAACTCCCATGACACATATATTGTGACTTTTCATGTTATCATTCAACTCTCTGAGCCTCTGTTCAGTTTTTTCCATTCTCTTCTCTCTCTGTTCTTTTCCCTCTTCAATTTTAGCTGTTCTGTCTTCTGTATCAGTTATTCTTTCTTCTACCGTTTTGAGTCTTCTGTTGTATGCCTCTGATGTGTTTTTTTTATTCTATTGTGTCTTTCATTCCCATGAGCTATGCTACTTTTCTATTCAGGTTTTCAAATTCTTCTTTGTGCTCACTCAGTGTCTTTTTTTAACAAATCTATTTTATTGATACATAATAAAGCATCCATCCATCCAAAGTGTGCAGTCAATGGCATTCTGTACAATGACATAGCTGTGCATTCATCACTCCACCCATTCCTAGGACATCTCCGTTATTCCAGCAGCAACAACAAAAACACTAAATGAGAACAACCAGCCGAACAAGCAGAACTCATCACCTCTCAAGCTCTCTATGCTTCCCCTGCCATAAATACTACGATTCTGCTTCCTTCTCTCTAGTCTATTTGTATTTTACTTTGTAAAAGTCTCACATATGCCATATCACCCATATTAACATTTTCCATGAGGTTTCACTATGTTATACAGTCCCAAGTTGCATTTTTTAGCTTTCCTTCTAGTAATATAATTGTCTTTAGGCTTTTCCTTTCAACCATTGTCAAATGCATATAGTAGCTCTGCTAGTCACAAACAGCAAGCATGCTGTGCTCTCAACATTTCCATTCATTTCCAAAGATTTACAATCTTTTAAGCAATTCTGTACAGATTAACCATCAGCTTTCCATCCTCACCCTCACCCTATATTCTGATTATCAATTCCATGATTTTACATAATATATTTAGTTCATAATAATGCAACCACAGAGTATTTGTCCTTTTGTGTCTGGCTTGCTTCATTCAATGTAATGTCCTCCAGGTTCATCTATGTTGCCATATGCTTTATGACTTCATTTCTTCTTACAGCTGCATAATATTCCATCGTGTGAATAGACCACAGTTTGTTTATCCATTCGTCTGTTGATGGACACCTGGGTTGTTTCCAACTTTTGGCTATTGTGAATAATGTTGCTATGAACATCAGTGTGCAGATGTCTGTTTGTGTCACTGCTCTCAGTTCTTCTGGGTATATACCTAGTAATGGTATTTCTGGGTCACATGGCAAGTCTATATTCAACTTCCTTAGGAACTGCCAAACAGTCCTCCACAGTGGCTGTACCATTCTACATTCACACCAAGAGTGAATAAGTGTCCCTATCTCTCTACATCTTCTCCAACATTTACAGTTTTCCAACTTTTTAATAGTGGCCAGTCTAACAGGTGTGAAATGATATCTCAATTTAGTTTTGATTTGCATTTCCCTAATCACCAGTGGTGCTGAACATTTTTCTATGTGTTTCTTTGCCATTTGTGTTTCTTCCTTGGACAACCATCTTTTTAAGTATTTTGCCCATTTTTTATTTGGGTAGTTTGTGTTTTTTTATTGTTCAGTTGTATGATCTCTTTATATATCCTATGACATATATATATCCAATATTAAACCCTTATTGGAAATTTGATTGCCAAATATTTTCTCCCTTTAAGTCAGCTACCTTTTCACTATTTTGTCAAAGTTCTTTGAGGTGCTAAAGTGTTTAATTTTCAGGAGGTCCCATTTATCTAGTTTTTCTTTTGTTGCTCATTCTTTGGGTGTAAGGTTTAAGAAACTACTACCTACCACAAGATCTTGAAGATGTTTTCCTGCATTTTCTTCTAGGAGTTTCATGGTTGTCACTTTTATATTTAGGTCCTTGATCCATTTTGAATTAATTTTTGAATAAGGTGTGGGATAGGGGTCGTCCTTCTTTCTTTTGGATATGGCTATGCAGTTCTCCCAGCACCATTTGTTGAATAGGCTGTTCTGGCCCAGGTGGGTGGGTTTAACAGCCCTGTCAAAAATCACTTGACTGTAGATGTGAGGGTCTGTTTCTGAGTTCTTGATTCAGTTCCATTGGCCAATCTGTCTGTCTTTAGCCAGTACCATGCTGTCTTTACCACTGTAGCTTTAAAGTCAGGAAGTGAGAGTCTCCAACTTCATTCTTCTTTAAGACATTTTTGGCTATTCGGGGCTCCTTACCCTTCCAAATAAATTTGATTATTGACTTTTTGATTTCTGCAAAAAAGGCTGTTGGGATTTTTATCAGGATTGTGGTGAATCTGGAAATCAGTTTGGGTAGAATTGACATCTTAATGATATGTAGACTTCCAATCCATGAACACAAAATGTACTTCCATTTATTTAAGTCTTCTTTAGTTTCTTTTAGCATTGTTTTGTAGTTTTCTGAATACAGGATTTTTTATGTCCTTGGTTAAGTTTATTCCTAAATATTTGATTGTTTTAGTCACTATTATAAATGGAAATTTTTTTTCTGATTTTCTTCTCAGATTACACATCAGTAGTCACTACTGATTTTTTAAAAAGATGTATTTATTTACTGTATTGTTCTTTATTTATCCCCCCTCCCCCAGATGGTTCTCTTGTCTGTCTGCTCATTGTTTGCTCACCTTCTCCAGGAGGCACCAGGAACCGAACCTGGGACCTCCCACATGAAAGGCTAGTGCCCAAGAGCATGAGCCACATCCACTCCTCATGGAATGTGGCGTCTGCTGGCTTGTGGCATCTGCTCATTGCAGCAGGGGCAGCATCTAGCTTGTTGTGGGGGGGGAGCAGCGTCTGCTCATCTTCTTTTTTTAGGAGGCACCAGGACCCAAACCTGGGACGTCCCATGTAGTAGGTGGGTGCCCAACTGGTTCAGCCATATCTGCTTCCCCACTATTGATTTTTGCATATTCATCTTGTTTCCCCACCACTTTGCTAAACTCATCTTTTTTTTTTTTTTAAAGATTTTATTTATTTATTCATTTATCCCCCCCTTGCCGCCCGTGCTCACTGGGTCAGCCAACCACGCCGTGCGGGCGGGCCCGCCCCCATCAGGAGGCCCCAGGAACCGAACCCGGGGCCTCCCACATGGCAAACGGGAGCCCTACTGATTGAGCCACAGCCGCTTCCCTCATCTATTTTTTTTAAAGATTTATTTCATTAATTTCTCCCTCCCCCCTCATTGTTTTGCACTCACTGTCCGCTCTCTGTTCATCTTCTTTTTTTTTTAGGAGGTACCAAGAACCGAACCCAGGACCTCCCATGTGAAAGGGAGGCACCCAATCACTTGAGTCACCTCCGCTCCCTATTTAATGTATCTCTCATGTGTTTCCTCGGTGTGTCTCTTCGTTGCATCATGTCACCGCGTCATTTTGTTGTGTCATTTTGTTGCATCAGCTCGCCAGGCTAGCCCATCGTGTCAGCTCACTGTCTTGTTCATCTTCTTTAGGAGGCACTGGGAATGGAATCCAGGACCTCCCATGTGGTATGTGGGTGCCGAACTGCTTGAGCCACATCTGCTTCCCTGCTAAACTCGTCTATTAATTCTAGTAGCTTTGTTGTGGGGTTTTCAGGATTTCCTAGATATAGAATCATATCATAAGTGAATATTGAAACTTTCACTTCTTCCTTTTCTATTTGGGTGCGCTTTATTTCTTTATCTAGCCAAATTGCTCTAGCTAGAACCTCTAGCACAATGTTGAATAATAATGGAGTGGATGTGGCTCAAGAGGTTGAGCTCCTGCTTCCCATATGGGAGGTCCCAGGTTCAGTTCCTGGTGCCTCCTAAAAAACAAACAAACGAAAAAAAAAAAAAACAAGCAAACAAATGAAAAAACCAACTCGGGGTTGCTGATTTGACTCAATGGTTGAGAACTGGCTTCCCACATGTGAGGTCTTGGTTTAATCCCTGGTCTCGGTACCCAAAAAAAAAGAAAAAAAAAAAGGTGACAGTAGGCATCCTTGTCTTGTTCCTCATCTCAGCAGTAAGGCTTTCAGTCTTTCGCCATTGAGTACAATGCTAGCTGTAGGTGTTTCATATGTGCACTGTACCATATTGAGAAAGCATCCTTCTATTCCTATCGTTTAGAGTATTTTTATCCAGAAAGGGTGCTCTATTTTGTCAAACGCCTTTTCTGCATCAATAGAGAGGATCATGTGATTTTTCTTCTTCAATATATCAATGTGGTTTATTACACTAATTGATTTTCTTGTGTTAAACCACCCTTGCATACCTGGGTTAAAACCCACTTGATTGTGGTGTGTAATTCTTTTTATGTACTTTTGGGTTCGGTTTGCAAGTAGTTTGTTGAGGATTTTTTATCTATACTCATTAGAGATATTGGTCGTAATTTTCTTTTTTCATAGTATCTTTTTTAAAAAACAAATCAGTTTTATTGATACATATTAATAAAGCATACAATTTATCCAAAGTGTACAATTATATTTGGTATAATCACATAGTTGTGCATTCATCACTTTAATCATTATTAAAGAATTTTCATTATTTCAATAATAACAATAATAATAAACAAAAAACAGACAAACCAACATACAAGAAAATTCCTCACCTCTCAATCTCTCTGTTTCCCCTGCTGTACAAAGCTGCTATTTCTGGCTATTCTTGCACAATTATTTATTTATTAAGCAGTTATATTGAGATATATTCATATACCATATGAATTATCCAAAGTGAATAATCAACGGCTTCTTTTTAGCTGTTCAAAAGTCCTTTGTTGGGGAAGCGGCTGTGGCTCAATCAGTAGGGCTCCCGTTTACCAATGGAAGGCTCCGGTTCGGTTCCCGGGGCCTCCTGGTGAGGTCAGGCCATGCCCACACGGCATGGTTGACTGACCCGGTGAGCACAAGCAGCAAGGGGGGGATAAATGAATAAATAAAATCTTAAAAAAAAAAAAAGTCCTTTATTGTAAAATTGTAAAATAAATAGAAAAATAGATTGAAAGAAATTAAAAATTTTATTTTATTTATTTATTTTTTTTAAAGATTTTTAAAATTTATTTATTCATTTATCCCCCCCTTGCTGCTTGTGCTGGCTGGGTCAGCTAACCACACTGCGCAGGCGGGCCTGCCTTCACCAGGAGGCCCCGCCCGCGCCCCCATATGGGGGCCTCCCATATGGTAAACCGGAGCCCTACTGATTGAGCCACAGCCTCTTCCCTACAAATTTTAAATGAGAGTGCAAGGCCAGGTTAGATTTAATATAATCAATTATAAAAAATAGATAACAACAAAATTTATAAATGTAAATAATAATACAAATATAATAGAAATTAATTGTAACACAATTCTAATTTTTATACAATAGTTATAACAATTGGACATAATAATCTCTAAGAATGAAATAAATTATTGGCTTATTTAGTTTTCATTTTAGGCTATATAGATAAAGAATTCCTATTTGGGCATTCTTCATCTTATTGGAATGAATTACAGTAGATAACAATTTGCCAACCCATAATTTTATGAGGCAGAAATAAATGATTTAGTCACGCTATATCATTTATTGATGCAGATGGATAATTTTAATTAAAGAGCATGAATAAGAAATGGTTAAAGAAAAATGAAGTATCCAAAAACATATCTCAGGACGAGCGGCGCGCGGGGCCGGGTTTTCCCGCGCCTGCGGGTCCCGCGGCGGGCAGAGGCCAGGCGGTCCAAGGGGGCGGCCGGGGCAGCGGGGAGGGTCGCACCGCGGCGGGGCCCCACGGCCCTGGGCCTCAGGCTCTCCACCCGCCCCGCTCGCGGGCGTCCTCGGTCACGGCGCCCTCGGAGCCGGGGCCGGAGCCCGCGGGGAGCGGCCGGAAGTGGCGGGTCCTCCAGAGCGACCGCTGCGCCCCGCGCTCAGGCGGCTGCCGTCTCTCCCCGGCAGCTGCTGGGCACGGAGGATGCGCTTCTGCAGCAGCTGGCGGACGCGATGCTCCGGGAGGGCTGCGCCTCGGAGCTGAAGGTCCACTTGGCAAGGTCCCTCCCTCTGCCCTCCAATGTGAATCGCCCGGAATTGACCTTCTTGTGTTTGTGGTTAACCTTCACAGCAAATACAGGTGGAAGGATTTCGGGTCACCATGGCGCAGCGCCTGGTGCACATGCTGCAGGTCTGTGCTGGCCATGTGCCTGGCGTCTCGGCCCTGAATCTGCTGTCCCTGCTGAGACGCTCGGAGAGTCCTTCCCCGGAGGACCCATGAGGGCTGCTGGCACCCAGACGCTTTCCCCATGACCTGGTGCTGGGCTCACTAAACACCGACTCCTGGGAAGACGAAGTCGGGGCTTGACAGGCCATGGGGCAGCCGATCCGGTGGTTCCAGCAGGGCTTGCTCTGGGACCCCAGCCCCCTCCCCCGGTAGAGCTGTATCTTGATCCATCTGACGGGGTCCACTTGATTTTGTTTGAACGCGAAGGGTCTGCAGCTAAAAAAAAAAAAAAAAAGTGTGAAAACCGTTGGTCTCATCCACCGACTCAGAGCGCCTCAGGGCAGGGAGGGGTGGGGAGCTTGGGCTCCATCAGCCCCATGACGCCACATCCTGGCCCTGGTTTGGTTTTGTTTTTTATTGTACTGATACATATTAGTAAAGCATGCAGTCCATCCAAAAAAAAAAAAAAAAAAAAAAAAACAAAAAAAAAAAACATATCTCTTCTCCAGCCCTCCTCAATTAAAAACAAGTGTTTATTCTGCAGGAAAAAAATTACAGAATACTGATCACAGAAACAATTTGCCAGTTGCACTGAGTAATAATTGTTCATATACTAGAATGTTATTTTACATTTATCTGATCTACTCCAGCTCTATTTTGGTTACTGTTTGCATGGAACACCTTTTTCCAACCTTTCACTTTTAACCTGGTTGTGTCCTTATGTCTGAGGTGGGTCTCCTGTAGACGACATATAGACAGCTCATATTTTTTTGTCCATTCTATCAGTCTATGTCTTTTGATTGGGAGTTCAAGCCATTAACATTCAATGTCATTACCGTAAAGGTATGACTTCCTTCATCCATTTTGTCCTTCGGCTCTCTGTTGTCATATCGTTCTACTGTCTGTCTTCTTAGCCTTTAGTGTACCCTTCCTAATAATCTTCATTTCTAAACTCTTCTCCAAGTCTCTCACCCTTGTTTTTTCCTTTCAGACTGCAGTACTCTCTCTAGTATCTTTGCAAATCTGGTCTTGTGGTAACATATTCTATCAGGTTTTTTTTCCTATGAAGACTTTGAACTCACCCTCATTTTTGGAGGACAGCTTTGCCAGATACAGGATTCTTGGCTGGCAGTTTTTCTCTTTCAGTACCTTAAATACATCATACCACTTTCTTTTTTCCTCCATGGTTTCTGACGGGAGGTTGGCACTTAATCTTATCGAGTTTCCCTTGTATGTGATGCTTTGTTTTCTCTTGCTGCATTCAGAATCCTCTCTTTATCTCTGATATTTGTCCTTCTGAATAGTAGGTGTCTCAGGGTACAGCTATTCGGATGTATTCTGTTTGGAGTGTGTTGTCCTTCTTGGATATTGATATTTATGTCCTTCATAAGGGTTGAAAAGTTCTCAGTCATTATTTCCTCACATATTCTTTCTGCCCCTTTTCCATTCTCTTCTCCTTCTGGGACACCAATAATGTGAATGTTTGTGCGTTTCTCATTGTCATTCAATTCCCTGAGACCCTGTTCCATTTTTCCCATTCTCTTCTCTTTCTGTTCTCCTGTCTTTTCCAGTTCAGATGTTCTGCCTTCAAAGTCACTAATTCTGTCTTCAAGCAATTCATATCTGCTCCATGTGCCTCTAATTTTTTTTTTAACATTAATTTTTAAAATTATTATTTTTATTCCCCCGCCCCCACCCCGAGATGGCTCCCTTGTCAGTCTGCTCGTTGTCTGCTCGTCTTCTTTAGGAGGCACCGGGAACTGAACCCGGGGCCTCCCAATTGCCCAACCACTTGAGCCACTTCTACTCCCTGCTGGTTGCAACATCTGCTCACTGTGGCACCTGCTCGTTGTGGCTGTTGCGGCATCTGCTGGTTGTGTAGTCTGCTCATTGCAGTGTTTGCTCATTGCAACATCTGCTTGTTGCAGCGGTTTCAGCATCTGCTGGTTGTGGCATCTGCTAATTGCAATGACTGCTGGTTGTAGTGTCTGCTGGTTGCGGCCTCTGCAGGTTGCAGCATCTGCTCATTGTGGCAGTTGCGGCATCTGCTCATCGCAGCATCTGCTCATTGCGGTGTCTGCTCATCTTCTTTAGGAGGCACCGGGAAATGAACCCGGGACCTCCCACGTGGGAGGCGGGCACCCAATTGCCTGAGCCACATCTGCTCCCCCCAAACTGCTTTTTAAAGAGCACCATTTCCCTCTATTGGGGTGAAATCTAATGGTCCTGACTCAGTCTTCATCTTAGTTGATTGCTCAGCAAAGATCAGCCAATCATTCCTTCTTCCTTGAAACACTTTTTTTTTTTCTCTTCCAAGACATGACATTTTCTTGGTTATTCCCTCAAGGTCTCCTTTGCTAGGCTTTCCTCATCACCTTCACTTCTAAAGGTTGGAATGTCCCAGGACTCAATCCTTGGATCTGTTCTCAATCTCCCTCCCTTTGATGGTGATCTCACGTAATCTCATGGCATTAAATGCCACCTATCTTAGCCTAGGTTCCCCTTGAAGCAGAATCTTAATAAAAGGATTGTATTCAGGTCATTTATATGGGAATGAAATTCTTCCAGGGTTGTTGAAAGGATCAAATAGATTGTGGCTGTTCAAATGCTTTGAAAACTGTAAAGTGTTCCGAAGTCTGCTACTGTTGATCCTCTTGTCCTGCCTTGGGACCTCTCTCAGCCTCTTGGGGTCTTTGTGCTTAAGCTTTGGCTGCTACCACCCTCGAGTCCTCTCTCACATGGCGGGTCAATATGGCGGCGTCCTTTTTCTCTGTGTTCTAATGTATTTTTAATCTCATCCATCCTGTCATTCCCATAAGGTCTGTTACTTTTCCTTGCAGGCTTTCAAACTGTTCTTTATGCTCATCCAATGTCTTCTTTAAAAAAAAAAAAGATTTATTTTATTTATTTCTCCCTCCCTCATTGTTTGCGCTCGCTGCCTGCTCTCTGGGTTTGTTCATTGTGTGCTCTCTGGGTCTGCTTGTCTTCTTTTTAGGAGGCATTGGGAACTGAGCCCAGGACCTGCCAAGTGGGAGGGAGGTGCCCAATTGCTTGAGCCATATCTGCTTTCCTGCTTGTTGTGTCTCTCATTGTGTCTCCTTGTGTCATCTCCTTGTGTCCTCTTGTTGCATCAGCTCACTGCACCAGCCCCACATGTCAGCTCACTGTCTTGCTCATCTTCTTTAGGAGGAACCAGGAACCAAACCTGGAACCTCCCATATAGTAGGCAGGTGCCCAACTGCTTGAACTGCATCCATTTCCCCCACTCTCTTCTTAATATCCTTTATCTCTTTAGTCATATTTTCTTTCAATTCTTTAAGTTGATTTAGGAGAGTTGTGTGATTATCATTGATTAATTGCCTTAAATCCTGTATCTCTTCAGGATATTTGGTTTGTTCTTTTGGGTGGTCCATCTCTTCCTGTTTCCTAATATGTTGTAATTTTTTGCTGATGTATAGGCATCTGAATATGTTGGTGAATTTACTCTGATGGCTAATTTCTCTGTCTTGCCTATTCTTTTTTTTTCTTTTTCACAGCTCTTCTTTGACATTTGGTTTGACTTATTCTAAGTCTTTAAAATTGCTCAGCTTAAGATATCCAAATCATACCAGGTACTCACTAATGGGGTACAGATTTTTCTCCCAGGGGTTAGAGTACAGAGAGTAACAAGAGCAGTTTTTGCCCATGCAATTTCCAGATCAGCCAGCAGATGGTGCTTGTCACTGCACCCATCTACAGATACGTATCTCTCTCTGTTCTCCTATGTTTTGGTCTAGCCAGAGGTGAGATTCAAAGCAGGCTCGGCTGGCCAAATTCGCTGAAGAAAAGCCCCCCAACTCCCCCTCCCTTTTCCCTTGAAACAGCTGACAGGGAGGAAGATGTCTGTTCCCCTCAGTCAGCTGCAGTGAGTCAGGGGTTTTACCCCAGCTTGGTATCTTGTGGGTGGGTGAGGGGAGCCCTTCCCAGCCGCCATGGGGGTTTGGTGAGTCACATTTGTTGTTTCAGCTTCATCTCTTTGTCCCTCACCCTCACAGTGTGAAGCACTGTCCTGGACTGCTGACCCCCAAAGCAGGTCTCTTGGCCCCTTTTTGGCACTTCTTCCATTGTTTTTGTGAGAGTTGAGCCCTGCCTGTCTAATCTGCAGCCATCTTCCCACAGTTCCCTAACTTGGTGTCATCTTGATGTCCTTTATCTCTTTAGCCATATTGTCTTTCAACTCATTAATTTATTTCTTTTTTCTAAATGTGTGTGTGTATTTTTCAACTCATTAATTTGATTTTGGAAACTTGCGTGAGTCTCGTTGATTAGTTGTCTTAAATCCTGAGTCTCATCTGGGGCTTTGATATATTCCTTTGCTTGATCCATTTCTGCCATTTTATTTTTTTCAAATTTATTTATTTATTTATTTATTTATTTATTTATTTATTTATTTTCAAATTTATTTTAATTTATTTATCTCCCCTCTCGTTGTTTGTGCTGGCTGTGTCCATTCACTGTGTGCTCTCTTTGTCTGCTCATCTTCTTTTTAGGAGGCACTGGGAACTGAACCCAAGGCCTCCCATGTGGGAGAGAGGGGCCCAATTGCTTGAGCAACTTCCGCTCCCCATTTTGTTGTGTCTTTCATTGTGTTTCCTCTTTGTGTCTTCTCTTTGCATCAACTTGTTGCATCAGCTCACTGCACCAGCCCATTGGGTCAGCTCACTGTCTTGCTCATCTTCCCTAGGAGGCACCGGGAATCGAACCTGGGACCTCCCATGTGGTAGGTGGGTGCCCAAATGCTTGAACCATATCCGCTTGCCTGCCATTTTCTTAGTATGGCTTGTAATTTCGTGCTGATGTCTAGGCATCTGAGTAGGATGGTGAGTTTACTCAGATACTCAATTTCTCTCTCTTTCATAGGGATTGAGTGGCAGCAGGCTGTGTGTTACTGCTGGTTTTTGAGCCTTAGTCATACCTGTTCTGGGGCTTTAGGACTGCCCCTGTTAGTTGGCCTAAAACTGGGCTCTGGGCCCAGTAAGGTGCTGCAAACTTGCCTCCTAGGGCCTTGGGGAAGGAGGCTGTAAGGCCGGAAAAAGTCTCTCTTACTTATTTACTTTTTTTTTTTTTTAAGATTTATTTATTTACTTACTTATTTACTTTTATCCACCTTTACCGCAGCGCCCCCCCCCCGTTCCCACTGTTTCTGTGTCCGTTTGCTGGGCAACTCCCCGTGTCTGTCTCCCATCCTCTCTTCCCACCCCTCTCCTGTTCCCACTGGGACTCGACCCTGGGAACCCTTGATGTGGGAGACAGGTGCCCCACCACCTGCGGCACCCCAGCTCCCGGTTCCTCGGCGCTCTTGTCCTGGCTCTCCCCTGTGCCACCCTCCTGCCACGCCACCATCGTGCTGCGTGGCTCAGCGGGCCCTGACGGTGCACCCACACATGGGGCCTGGCAGCCCGCATGCCCTCCACACCCCTCTTTATTTTCACTGGGAGATCCCGGGGATCGAACCCCGGTCCCCCCACATGGGAGACAGATGCCCAACCATCCCAGCCACCCCCTCCCCAATTATTTACTTTTAATTTCCTCACGTGCACTTCTTTGGTCCACCAGCAGATGGCGCACTTTGCAGCCCTCTCAGTTCAATGCCTGGGTGGAGTCTTGGCTACAACAGGGACCAGCTCAATGTGATGGAGGACCCTGCCTGGAGGCTGAGAGCCTCGTGATTCGCACTTTCTCAGAGGCTGTTCTCCAACGTTTGCTGGGTAGGAAATAACCCCATTCCCCTCTGCGTCCCTAACAGCCAGTCCTGGTCAGTAGAGGGAGATTGAAAGGTTGGGTCTCTTTAGTCCTGAGCCGGCCCCCAGGGCAAACAGTGGAAGGGCTCCTGGGACTCAGCAGACCAAGCTTGTGGGTCAAAGGCTGAGTCGGCCTTAGGCTGCACCCCTCTCTCTCTCTCCCCTTTCCTGGGGAGGTGGGTCCATGGAGCCCCCTTTGTCTGTAGCCACTGCCCAGAAGCCTGAGAATTCAAAAGTATCTATAGGGCGGGGGCAGCTCCAGCTGCAGCTTTAACTCAGTTTTGCTGTCAGGATTCTTTTCCTCTGTCCTTCTCTCTTCTGGGTTGTGCCCAGCCTTCCTCTGGTTTCTAAACCCTAGAACACTTTTTCCAGACCATTTCTGCCTCTCCTCTAGCTATTTTTCCGGGAAAGAAGAGAGTTCCCTGTCTTTCTAGTCGCCATCTTCCCGGAAGTCTTACCCTTCATTTCCTCCCATGCACGTGCTGGGTCCACCAGCAGATGGCGCTCTCTGGCAGCCCTCGCGGCTCCGTGCCTGGTGGAGTGTGTTGGCTGCGTCGTAGACAGGATCAGTGTGTGGGAGGAGCCCCTCTCTTTTCCTCTGCTCCCCTCTGCGTCCTGGGCAGTGGGGAGGGCGATTAACAGGGCCGGATCTCTTTAGTCATGAGCTGGCTCCCTGGGCAAGCGATGGGTCAGCTCCACCCGGCCTGGCAGGGCTCGTGGGACACAGCAGAACAAATCTGTGTGTTAAAAGCTGTGTCAGCACTAGGCTGTGTCCCTGTCTCTCCCATTTTCTGGGGAGGTGCATCCCTGTAGCCCTCTTTTTCTGTAGCCGCCTGCCGGAGGCTGGAGAATTCAAAGCTTTCTGCTCCCAGGGTGGGCGAGGGGAGCAGGCGGCTGCAGAGGCAGCTGCTTCTACTCATGGTCTTAACGTGGAGGTTCTTTTTCTTTGCCCCTCTCTCCTCTGGGCAGTGTCCAGCCTTCTTCTGGTGTCCTAAACCCTACAACTTTTCCCCCAAGCTATTTCTGCCTGTCCTCTAGCTATTTTTCTGGGTAAAGAGAAAGTCCTGTGTATTTCTAATCTGCCATCTTCCCAGAAGTCCAAAGAATATTTTCAGAGCAGTTTAATTTACAGCAAAATCATTCAGAAGGTACAGAGTTCCCACACACCCCACTCTCACACAGGCGGAGCTTCACTCCTTTTCATGGCCAAATAATATTCCACTGTACATATATACTACATTTTCTTTATTCATCCACTGATGGACACTTAGGTTGCTTTCATCTTTTGACAATTGTGAGAAATGCTACTATGAACATTGGTGTGCAAACATATGTTCAAATCCTTTTTTTTTTGAAGAACAAAGTTGGGGGACTCTCATTTCCTGACTTTAAAACATATTACTTTGCTACAATGGTGAAAGAGCATGGAATTGGCATACAGACAGAGCTGTTGACCAATGGAATTGAATTGAATATTGATAAATAGATCCTCACACCTATGGTCAAGTGATTTTGACAAGGCTATTGAACCCACCCAGCTGGGTCAGAGCAGTCTATTCAACAAATGGTGCTGGGAGAACTGGATATCCATAGCTAAAAGGAAGAAGTCAATATAAATTCCTAACGGTAAATAAAGCATGTATTTTACATAATTTTCAAAACTAATCAACAAGGCGTTTTCACAATTCAAGTGAGTTCTGTATTTTAACATTAATTGTAAATCAATGTTTTCAAAACTAACCAACATCTTTTACAAAAATTAACTCAAAATGAATCAAAAGCCTAAATATAAAAGCTAGCACCTTAAAATTTCTAGAATAAAATGTAAGGAAACATATTCAAGATGGTGGTTTCTTAAACTTTACACCCAAAGCATAAGCAATGAAAGAAAAATAGATAAATGGGACGTCCTCAGAATTCAACACTTTTGTGCTTCCAATGACTTTGTTAAGAAGGTGAAAAGGCCGCCTATTCAATGGGAGAAAATTTTTGGCAACCACATATCCAGTAAGGGTTTGATTTCCATGTTATGTAAAGAGATCATACAACTCAACAATAAAAAGACAAGCAACCCAATTAAAAAATGGGCAAAATGCTTGAATAGACATTTTTCCGAAGAGAAAATACAAATGGCCAAAAAGTACATGAAAAGATGCTCAACATCACTAGCTATTAGGGAAAAGCAGCTCAAAACTACAATGAGATATCGTTTTATGACTTACAGAATGGCCATCATTTAAAAAAGAAAAAAAACAGAAAACTACAAGTGCTGGAGAGGATGTGGAGAAATAGGAACCCTCTTTCACGATTGGTGGGAATGTAAAATGGTGCAGCCTCTATGGAAGACAGTTTGGCGGTTCCTCAGGAAGCTAAATAGAGAACTGCCATATGATCCAGCAATCCTGCTATTAGGAATATATTCAGAAGAACTGAAAGCAAAGATGCTAACAGACATCTGCACACCCATGTTCATAGCAGCATTATTTATAGTTGCTAAAAGATGGAAACAACCCAGTGTCCGTCAACCAATGAACGGATAAACAGAATGTGGTATATACATACAATGGAATACTATTCAGCCATAAGAAGAAATAAAGTTGGGATACATATGACAACAATGATGAACCTTGAGGACATTATGTTGAGTGAAATAAGCCAGACACAAAAGGGCAAATATTGTGTGGTCTCACTAATATGCACTAAATATGATGAGTAAACTAATTGAGTAACCTATAGAATATAGGTTACTAGGAGACAGAATGTGGGTGGAGAAGGGGGAGCTGATGCTGAATGTGTGTAGAATGTTTAACAAGGTTGACTGTAAATATGTGGAAATGTATAGAATTGATGGCAACACATTATAGTTTTGTATAACTAACACTGCTGACTTACGAATATGATTGTGTCTGAAAGGGGTACTCTAGGATGGTCTGTGAGTAAAATATACCCAGGATAAGCTATGGGCTATAGATAGCAGTAATATTGCGATGATGCTCTTTCATCATTTGTAACAAACGTGTCACAACAATGTGAGGTGCTGGTGCTGGGGCTACATATGAGAATTCTGTATGGTATGAATGGTTATTTTGTGAACTCACAACTTCTCTAATAAAAAAAACCTTGCTTTCAATTCTTTGGGCTATATACCTAGAAATGGGATTGCTGGGGCATACGGCAAGTCTTTTTTTTCTTTTCTTTATAAGAGAAGTTGTGAGTTTACAAAACAATCGTGCATAAATATGGTAATTCTGTACCTAACTTTCTGAGAAACAGCCAAACTGTTTTCCACAGTGGCTGCACCAATTCACGCTCCTACCAACAACGAACAAGCCTTCCTATTCCTCCACATCCCCTCTAACACTCATTATTTTCCATTTTTTCAATAGTAGCCCTGCTTGTGAGTGTGACATGGCATCTCAGTGTGGTTTCTATTTTTATTTTCCCGCTGGTACTGGGGATTGAACCCAGGGCCTCCACATGGGAAGCCAGCACTCAACCAGTGAGCCACACCAGCTTCCTTGAGTTGATTTTTCCTTTGTTTTGCCTGTTTGTTTTTTAGGAGGCACCGGAAACTGAACCTGGGGCCTCCCGTGTGGGAAGGAGGTGCTCACCACTTGGGCCACATCCGCTCCCTCCTCAATGTGGGGTGTTTTTGTTATTGTTTTTTTTTTGAGGTACTGAGGGTCAGGGATTGATCCCGGGACCTTGTGTGTGGGAAGCTGGTGCTCAACCACTGAGCTACATCAGCTTCCCTGAGTTCGTTGTTTTCATTTGTTTTGCTTGTTGTTTGATTTTGTTTTTTCAGGAGGCACCAGGAACCGAACCTGGGACCTCCCATCTGGGAGGCAGGAGCTCAACCGCTTGAGCCACATCTGTTCCTCAATGTATTAGTGGATTTTTTTTCCTTTCTTTCTTTCTTTCTTTTTTTTTATTAGGCCAATAGAAGGGATTTATTGGGAAATGGGAAAAGAACAGAGCTTGCTGAGAAATGGAAGAGAAAGATGGAAATACACACCACGATTTGGTGCGGGCTCCTCTAGGCAGAGAGAGCCTGTGTTTTTTTTGTTTTTTTTTAAGATTTTATTTATTTATTTATTTATTTATTTATTTATTTATCCCCCCCTTGCTGCTTGTGCTCTCTGTGTCCACTTGCTGCATGTTTTTCTGTGTCTGCTTGTCACCTTTTGTTAGGTCATCTTGCTGTGTCAGCTCACCGTGCCACAGAGGCTGGCTCACCTTCACCAGGAGGCCCCGGGAATCAAACCCGGGGCCTCCCATATGGTAAATGGGAGCCCCATCAGTTGAGCCACAGCCGCTTCCTCCTGTGTTTTTTTTTAATCACACACCCCCAGATGGCTCTCTTGTGTGTTTGCTCATTGTTTTTGCTCATTGTTTGTGCTTGTTATCTGCTTGTTGTTTTTGCTTGTTGTCTGCTCGTTGTTTTGTTTTGTTTTGTTTTTTCTCATTGTCTGCTCGTTGTCTGTTTTTGTTTTTGTATTTTTCTTTAGGAGGCACTGGGAACCAAACCCAGGACCTCCCATGTGAGAGGCAGGCACCCAACCGCTTAAGCCACACCCGCTCCCCCTCAATGTGGTTTTGAATTGCATTTCCCTGATGGCTAATGATGTTGAACATCTTTTTGTGTGTTTATTGAGCATTTGCACATCTTCTTTGGAGAAATATCTAGTCATGTCTTTTGACTATTTCTTCATTGTGTTGTCTTTTTGCTGTTGAGTTGTAGGAGTTCTTTATATATTCTGGATATTAAACCGTTATCACATATATGGTTTCCAAATCTTTTTACCATTCAGTAGGTTGTCTTTTTACTTTCTTGATAAAGTCCTTTCTGTTTATTTGTTTTGTTTATTCTTTGTTCTTTTTTGTTTTTGATAAAGTCATTTGATGCACATACATTTTTAATTTTGATGAAGTCTCATTTATCTTCTTTTCTCATATATGCTTTTGGTATAAAGTCTAAGAAACCATTGTCTAACACAAGGTCTTGAAGATGCTTTCTTATGTTTTCTTCTAGGAGTTTTATAGTTTTAGTTCTTATATTTAGGTCTTTGATTCAATTTGACTTAATTTTTGCATATGGTATGAGGGGTACTGGTCTACCTTCATTCTTTTGTATTTGGATATCCAGTTCTCCCAGCACCATTTGTTGAAGCACCATTTGTCCCAGTTGCGTGGACTTGGCAACCTTGTCAAAGATCAAATGGCCAAAGTTGGAAGGGCCAATTTCTGAACTCTCAATTCAATTCCATTGGTCTATATGTCTGTCCTTGTGCCAGTGCCATGCTGTTTTGATTACATTAATTCTTTTTGATGTTCAAGTCATACCATATTTGGCCAGTAGAAGCCCCTTTAAGCTGAACTTTGTGTCTCCTTGACTTGATTCCATCAGCTTTTGAGGCCTTTCTTGTTTTCTGGTAGGATTTAGATGTCTCAGTGACCTTATATTTTCCTTTGTAATGTTTTGGTTTTTTAGATTCCAGTATTGTAGCTTGAACTGGGTTTTTGGGAAAGAGAATTTTCCCCTTTCTCACCTATTACTGATTTCCAGCTTCATTCCATTATGATCTGAGAAGGTGCTTTGTATAATTTCAATCTTTTTAAAATTTTTGAGAACTGTTTTGTGACTCAACATGTGATCTATCCTGGAGAAAGGTCCATGAGCAAATGAGAAGAATATTTAACCTGCTGATTTGGGGTGCAATATTCTGTATATGTCTGCCAGGTCCAGCTCATTTATCACATTGTTCAAGTTCTCTGTTTCCTTATTGATCTTCTATCTAGTTGTTCTATCTATTGATGTGAGTGGGGTGTTGAAGTCTTCCAAGTACTATTGTAGAGATGTCTATTTCTCCCTTTAGTTTTGCCAGAGTTTGTCTCATGTATTTTGGGGCACCTGGGTTAGGTACATAGACATTTATGACTGTTACTCCTTCCTGGTGGATTGTCCTTTTATTAATATGTAACGGCCTTTTGCATCTCTTACCACTTTTTTTGCATTTAAAGTCTGTTTTGTCCAAAACCCTGCTCTCTTTTGTTTACTTGAAATATCATTTTTTTTTTAGTGAATAATTTTGTTTAATAAATGAAATTAATAAAATGTCTTATTTACATGATTACTTACAAAATCATCCAGTGCCAGAGCTGGAGGAAACTGCAGTGATAATTTAATACAAACCCCCTAAATTTTCAAAGGCAGAAGTGTTTGAATAAGATAAACTCTAGAATCCCTTTAAGCTCTATACTTAACCACCTCACATATAAACTCAGTGTTGAGACAATAAACTGCTCATGGAAAGAGATTAGGAGGAACTCAATTGCTTGTTGATTTTTAAAATATAGTTTTGTTATATAGCTTGTAAACCTATAAAACCATCATGCACATGTATGGAATTCTCTTAGAACACTCTTCCACCAACACACTTCCTTGTTGTGGAATATTTGTTACAGATTATGAGATAATATCATCAGACTATTACCACTAACGATGGTCTGTAGCATACATTTGGTATATTTTTGTCCATACCCCCCCCATTGACACAGTGCATATTTGGCATTGGTGCAAGAATATTACAGTATCGCTGTTAACTAGAGTCTGTAGTTTACATTAATTGCATTTTCTCATGCTTCTCCACATTCTTATCACCTTGCAATACTGATGTACATTTGTTCTAGTTTCTATAAGGACATTCTTGTATTTCTACTATTATCCACAATTCTCATCCACCTCTGGGTTCACTATGTTATTTAGTCTCTAGATTATTCTCTAGTTTTCTTTCAATTGACATTTACATCCTTAGACTACCCTTTTCCGCCACAATCCCATTTATAGACCAGTTGCATTAGTTTTACTAACTATAATGTGTTATCATCAACTCTATCCATTTCCACACTTTTACAGTCAAGTTAATTGAAACTTTCACATACATTAGGCATCAGTGCACCTTCTCAGCCCTCCTCTTATCTCCTAATAACCTTTACTCTAGGTTTTAGCTCCATGCATTTATTCTTTTTTTTTTTTTTTTTTTTTTTTTTTTTTAAGATTTTATTTATTTATTCATTTATCCCCCCCTTGCTGCCTGTGCTCGCTGGGTCAGCTAACCATGCCGTGCGGGCGGGCTTGCCTTCACCAGGAGGCCCCGGGAATCGAACCCAGGGCCTCCCATATGGTAAACGGGAGCCCTACTGATTGAGCCACAGCCTCTTCCCCATGCATTTATTCTTTGTATATAGTTTATATTAGTGAGACCATGCAATATTTGTCCTTTTGTGTCTGGTTTATTTCACTTAGCATAATGTCTTCAAGGTTCATCCACATTATCATATGTGTCCCAGTTTCATTTCTTTTTACAGCAGCATAGTATTCCATCGTATGGATATACCACATTGTGTTTCTCCATTCATTGGTTGATGGATACTTGGGTTGTTTCCATCTTTTGGCAATTGTGAATTTGAAATATCTTTTTCTAACCTTTCACTTTTAGTCTATTTGCATCCTTGGATCTAAAGTGAGTCTCCTGCAGACAGCATATAGATGGCTCATGTTTTTTTATCCATTCTATCGGCCTATGTCTTTTGATTGGGGAGTTTAATCCATTAACATTCAATGTTACTACTGTAAAGGTATTACTTACTTCAACCATTTTATCCTTTGGCTTTCATATGTCATTTCTTATTTTCGTCTGTCTTGTTACACTTTTGGTTATCCTTTCTGATAGTCTTCACTTCTACACTACCCTCCAAGCCTCTCTCTCCTGTCTTCTTTTCTAGCTGCAGAACTCCCTTTAGTAATTCTTTTTTTTAAGATTTTATTTATTTATTCATTTATCCCCCCCTTGCTGCTTGTGCTCACTGGGTCAGCTAACCACGCCGTGCAGGCGGGCTTGCCTTCACCAGGAGGCCCCGGGAACCAAACCCGGGGCCTCCCATATGGTAAACGGGAGCTCTACTGATTGAGCCACAGCCGCTTCCCCTTTAGTAATTCTTATAGGGCAGGACTCTTGTTGATGAACTCTCTCAGTTTCTGTTTATCTATGAACGTTTTAAACTCACCATCATATTTGAAGGACAGTTTTGCTGGATAAAGAATTCTTGTCTGGCAGTATTTCTCTTTCAGTACCTTAATTATCTTATAATTCTCACCTCCATAGTTTCTGATGAGAAATCTGTACTAAGTCTTACTGGACATCCTTTATATGAGATGCTTCATTTCTCCCTTGTTGCTTCCAGAATTTTCTCTTTATCTTTGGCATTTGGCATTCTGAATATTATGTGTCTTGGAGTAGGTCTATTTGAATTTATTCTGACTGAAGTACGCTGTGCTTCTTGAACATGTATGTTCATGACTTTCATGAGAATTGGGAAATTTTCAACCATTATTTCCTCAAATATTCTTTCTGACCGCTTTCCCTTCTCTTCCTTCTGGAACTCCCATAACACAAATGTTGGTGTGCTTCATGCTATCATTCAACTCCCTGATCCTCCGTTCAAATTTTTCCTTCTTTTCTCTTTCTGTTCTTTTTTCAATTTCAGCTGTTCTGTCCTCTATGTCACTGATTCTTTCTTCTATGGCTTCAAATCTGCTGTTACATATCTCTATTGTATTTTAACCTCACTCATTGTGTCTTTTATTCCCATAAGCTCTGTTATTTTTCTATTCAAATTTTCAGATTTTTCTTTGTGCTTGCCCATTGTCTTCTTAATGTGTTTTATTTCTTTAGCCATGGTATCCTTCAACGCCATGATTTGATTTAGGAGATTTGTATGGACATCATTAATTAGTTGTTTCAAGTCCTGTGTCTCATATGGAGCTTTGATTTTTTCCTTGACCTGAGCTATATCTTCTTTTTCTTAGTATGACTTGTATTTTGCTGATGTCTAGTCATCTTATTATGGTGGTAAGTTTACTCTGATGGTTAGTTTCTCTCTCTTGCCTAGGGATTGAATATTAAGTAGCTGTGTGCTACCACTGTCCTTTGATTTTTGGTTCAACTTGTTCTAGATCTTTAAGATTACCCTTGTTTAACTACTCAAACCAGGCCTAAGGAACCAGTAATGGGGTACAGGCCAGTTTCCAAGGGTCTTGGAGAGGGAGGCAGTAAGGTGCCAGCTTGCCTCTTTTATGTATGTATGTATTTATTTGTTTGTTTGTTTACTTTTCCCTTCTTTCATGCACTTTCCTGGTCTGCTAACAGATGGTGCTCTTTGGCAGGCCTCTCAGTCCAGACCCCAGACACTAGGGGAAATGCATTCACTGCAAAGGCAGGCGGTGCAGAAGCAATGGCCATGAGCGTGGGCCAAGCCTCCCAAACAAACTTTCTCAAAAGCTGGTCTCTTCCCTTGCCTGGCCTGACCCTCTCACTCTGCATTTGTCAGCAACTGGTCCAGGGTAGTAGGAAGGGTGTTTGAGAAGGCAGATTATCTTTAGTTCCCTATTGGCTCTCAGGGCAAACAATGTTGTGGCTCCACCCGGTCTGGAAGTGTGCGACCCGTTCAATGGAGCTGGTCAAAATCTGAATATGCCATTGGCTGTGTCCCTCCTTCTCCCCTTTTTTGGGGAAGAGGACCCCTGCAACTCCCTTAGTCCATAGCTGCTGGCCAAGGGCCAGAGGAGCCACTGCTGTTTCCTCCAAGGATGGGGGATGGGAGCCAGCAGCTGCAACTACAGCTTTAATCATGTGATTTTTCCAGCCACCCAAGACTCCTTTTCTTTGTCCTTCTCTCTTCTGGGTGGTGCCTATACTTCCTCTGGTGTACTAAGCCCTAGAATAGTTTTCTGGAGTGTTTCTGCCTGTCCTCTAGCTATTTTTCTGGGATAGATGTGAACCTTCTGCTTCTCTAATCCTCCATCTTCCCTAGACAATTGATTTTGGAAAGAGAAAAAGTAGATGCCTGTGTTCAATTCACTATCTTTTTTTTCTTTTTTTTTTTTTTTTTTTAAGATTTATTTATTTACTTTATCCATTTTAAACCCCCCCTTCCCCATTTGCTATTTTGGGTCCATTTGCTGGGCAATTCTCTGTGTCTGTTTCCTGCCATCTCTTTTCATCCTTCTCCTCCAGTCTTCACCAGGATTCTATCCTGAAGACCTCTGATGTAGGAGAGAGGTGTTCTGCCACCTGCACCACCTCGGTTCCTGGTTTTCAGAGCTTTTGGAGCATCTCATCTTGTCTCTCCCGTGTCTCTCTCCTGTTACGTCATCATCTTGCTGCATGGCTCCCAGGGCCTGGCAGCTCACTGGCACACAGAGCCTGGCAGCCCATGCGTCTTCTATATATATATATATATATATTTTTTTTTTTTTTTTTTTTTAATCTTACCGGGAGGTCCCGGGGATCGAACCCAGGTCCCTCCATATGGCAGACGGACACTCAACCATTTGAACCACATCCACCCCCTCAATTCACTATCTTAATTCAAATGTATAACAAGTATTTTTCATTATAATCTTATAATTTTTTATTTGTGATTTTCCAGTTTGTAATCACTTTTTCATTAACTTGTCAATTTGGTTCATGTGAAGTAGAGGTATCTGAGTAAAGAGACATATCTTCTTTGCTTTATATTCTTACTTTCTCATAGTCAATCTGTTCAATCTATTCCACCCAAGCAGTCTCCCATTCTCCAACTGGATTATTTTGAAGCAAATTACAAATATAATATCATCGCATCCATAAATATACATTAGTCTCTAAAACATGAATTCTTTTTAACATAACCACAATTCCATTATTGCATGTAAAATAATGAATCCTTAATATCATTAACTATCGAGTCATTGTCCAAATTTCCCCAACAGTCATGTAAATTTATTTTCCAGGTTGTTTATGTGAATTTGAATCCAAATAAGATCCATATATCTGCAGAATTTAGAGCAGAATGACAGCATTTGCTTTACATTTTTTTCCTTTAAACTTTTTATTTTGGAATATATTCATACTTATAGGACATTTGCAAACCCATACAGAGAACTCCAACCTACTCCCCTACCCTAGAGATCCAGATTCATCAATTTTAACATTTTGCCACATTTCACATTTGCTATATCTATCAATCTATATATCCATTTCTGTATTATCTATCATCTATCTGCTATCTATCTGTATCTATCTATCTATATCTATCTATCTATCTATCTATCTATCTATCTATCTATCTATCTATCATCTATCTATCTATCTATATCTATCTCTCCATCTATCTCTTTCTATCATCTATTTATATCTAATCACCTGTCTGTCTATCTAATGACTTATATATCTACTTTCTGAACATTTGAGAGCATGTTTCATACATCATGCTCCTTGGACACATAACACTTCCATGTATATTTCCTAAGAAAAAGTATATTCACACGTGATCAGTTGTAACTATACAGTTGAACAGTTATCAAGTTCAAGATGTTAAACATTGATATGAAAATTTCAGTCTCTATTCCAGTGTTTTTCATATGTCCCAATGCCCTTTTCAGTCTTTTCTCTATTATTAGAGCCTATCTAGCATCACATATTGCATTTAATTGTCATTGTCTCCTTAGTGGCTCTTTTTTTAAGTGGTGGAAACATAAATACAACATCAACTTTCCTATCTCAACCACTCCCAAACATCCCATTCAGTGGGATTCATCACATTCACAATGTCGTGCTACCCTCACCACCATCCATTACCAGAACTTTCCCATCACCCCAAACAGAAACTCTATATCCATTATTCATAAGCTCCCCATTCCTCCTATCCCCACCCCATAAACTATACTATTAAACTTTCTGTCTTTATGAATTTGCATATTCTAGCTATTTCATCTAAATTGAATCACACTATCTATCTATCTCTTTGTGTCTGACTTTTCACTCACATGATGTCTTTAAGGTTCATCCTTAAGTGTGGGATGCATCAGAACTTCATTCCTTTATTAGACTAAGTAATATTTCACACATACTATACTTTATCTATTCATCTGTTGATGGACACTTGGGTTGCTTCCATCTTTTGGCAAATGTAAATAGTGCTGCCATGAATATCAATGTGAAAAGATCTGTCCAAATTCCTGCTTTTAAATCTTTTGGTTATATACCTAGAAGTGGGATTGCCAGGTCATATGGTAATTCTATACTTAACTTCCTGAAGAACCACTAATCTGATTTCCGCTGCAGCCAGACCATTTTACTTTCCCATCAATAACGTCTGAGGGTTACTATTTCTCTCCAATACTAGTTATTTTACATTTTTTATAAAATAGCCACCCTAATGGGTATGTAATGGGATCTCATTATGATTTTGGCTTGCGTTTCACTGATGACCAATGAAAATGAGCATCTTTCCATGTGCTTATTGGCCATTTGTACATCTTCTTTGGTGAAATGTCTATTCATGTCTTTTGCCCATTTCTTCATTGGGTTGTTTGCCTTTTGGTTGTTGAGTTGTAGGTGTTGTTTATATATTCTGGATATTAAGCCCTTATCAGAGACATGGTTACTGTTGCAGTTGGGCAGTTTGATGTAATTATGAATTCCAAAAATATAATTGGATCATGCTTGTAAACTGATCTGTTAATATGGGCGTGATTAAGTTATGATTAGGGCGTTGACTGGGCCACATCAAAAGGGCGTTGAGCCCCACCCCTTGGTGGGTGGGGAATCGAATATAAAAGGCAAGGCAAGGGAAACGGATGTGGCTCAAGAGGTTCGTCGTCTGTCTACCATATGGAGAGACCGGGGTTTAATCCCCGGTACCTCCCGGTAAAAAAAAAAAAAAAAAGAAAAGAAAAGGCAAGGCAAAAAACAGAGTAGAGCAGTTTTTGAGAAGCAGTTTTGATGTTGGAGAAAACGCCCCAGAAGAAGAGAAGCGAGCCGTTCGCCTGATCGTCTACAGCTGACCTTGTGGAGGAACCAGAGGAGCTAAGCCCAGAGAGAAATGCAGCCCCTGGAAGAGAGGAGCCCAAGAAGCCTGAACCCTGGCAAATGTCAGCAGCTGTCTTGCTCCAACACGTGGCAATGGACTGTGGTGAGAAAAGAAACTTAACGCTTTATGGCCTGGTATCTGTGGACTTCTACCCCAAATAAATATCTTTTATAAAGACCAACCCATTTTTGGTATTGCACATTAGCACTCCTTTGGCTGACTAATACAGTTACCAAATATTTTCTCCCATTCTGTAGGTTGTCTTTTCAGTGTCTTGATAATGTCCTTAGATGTACAAAAGTTTTTAATTTTATGAAGTCCAACTTATCTATTTTATCTTTTGTTGTTTATGCTTTTGGTGTAAAGTCTATCCATTGCCTAATACAAGGTTGACTTACATTTTAAAAGGATCAGGGTGTAGGGAAGCGGCTGTGGCTCAATCAGTGGGGCTCCCGTTTACCATGTGGGAGGCCCTGGGTTCGGTTCCCGGGGCCTCCTGGTGGGGGCAGGCCCGCCCGCACGGCGTGGTTGGCTGACCTGGCGAGCACGGGCAGCAAGGGGGGGATAAATGAATAAATAAATAAAATCTTTAAATAAATAAATAAATAAAAGGATCAGGGTGTATTGAGAATATTGAGAATAGACTGTGGGCAAGGAGAGGGCTCTAAAGTCTGGCTAGGCAAGTACTGCTTCATCCAGAGTGCTATGGCTTGGACCAGACCAGTATTGTCCGTGGTGAAAAGTGAAAATATTTGCTTTAATGATAGGATTGAAAAATGTATGAGAAAATTAGATTATTTATTTTTATAATCTTCTACCCTTGAGAACATTATCACTTTTCCAGCCCATGTTTAAATTTTTCTTGCTTTGTCTCAATCAATGGTTCTGTATGGATGGAATTTTAGGAAGTGAAAGCAAATACCGTTGAACAACTGACAACAGAGCAATGTCCATCAATAGAGGAGTGGTTAAATAAATTACAGTCACTTATTAATTTATAGGTTCAGAGTCAAGGGGCCAGGCCAGCCTCACTGACCCTGCTTCTTTACAGAGTAACCAGAAAGCTGAGACAGGATTTTTCCATTCTATTTCAAATATATATTTTTAAAAATTTTTAATTTTGAAATAATTTCAAACATACAGGACAGTTGCAAAAATAATACAAAACCCAGAGCTCCAACATAAATTCCCCTCCCTTCCCCCATATCCAGATCCGTCAATTTTAATAGTCTTCTGCTTGATATCTTACAATCTATAATTTGTCATAAAAATATCATTATCATTCAGATATAAACTCCATTTCCTAAGTTTCAGTATTTTGAGTAAAAAATTCTATAGGCAACATTGTAACCATTGTACACTCCAAAAGTTGTGGAAATTTGGGTTTTAGGATTTCTCAAAATTTCTATCAATGACATAAAAAATTTCTGACTGATTCATCTCTTTTTGGTTCATCCTAAGATTTGCCCAGATCCTAATTATAATTGATCAACCCCCAAGATGAACCCAGGGCTAAGAGATTCAAACGTTTGAAAGCAACTTGGACCCTATTAGGTTTCGTGTATGCCTTGATTTCAGCCCCATCTCTCTTCCCCAGCCCATTTCAATGGCCTTGGCCTCTTATGGGCTGCTGCCACGGGGCTAGTATACACTGATGCTGACTACTGGCTCAGACCAGACTCAAAGTTTATGGCCACTATTGCCACCCAGGTAACCTGGGGCAGTTACTTAGGTTAAGCCTCTGCTTTCTCATCTGTAAAAGGGGTAGAATCATAGTAACTACTGCCTTGGGTGGTGCTTTTTCTTTCAGCAATTATTTCTGTGTTTGATTAAATTACACTTGGATATTGAACAGTGAATCTATTTTCTCCCTTTCCATATAGGACAATGATTTTCCTTTATCTAAGGTTTTCCTTTGGAGATATTAAGCAATTTGAATTTCAGCAAAGTAGACTTGATCCACAAAAGATGCCTTTCCTTTCTTTTGTTTAAAGTGTGACCGTGGTAAAATCTATACAACACAAAATTTCACATTTTAGCCAATTTCAAGAATACAATTCAGTGCAAAGTGTGCCTTTCTTCCCTCTCTTGATGGAGTACTGTTCCTCACTGCTATGAGAGGATGGTAGTTAGAGCCAGGGGTGACAAACGCTGGGTTTTAGGATGAACTAGAAAGGCTGGTCTCAAAATGCCTCTGACTCAACACCAAAAAGACAAAAACCCAGTGGAAAAGATGGGCAAAGGACTTGAATAGACTTTTCTCCAAAGAAGATATACAAATGGCCAATGAGCACATTAAGAGATGCTCAAGTTCATTAGCCATTTGGGAAATGCAAATCAAAACCACAATGAGATACAAGCTCACACCTATGAGAATGGCTACTATTTTAAAAATGGAAAACAACAAGTGCTCGTGAGGATACAAGGATATTTGAAGCTTCATATATTGTTGGTGGGAATGTAAAATGGTGCAGCTGCTCTGGAAAAGTTTGTCAGTTCCTTACAAAGTTAAACATAGAATACCGTACGATCAGACCATCCCACCTCTAAGACTATAGCCAAAAGAATTGAAAACAGGTACTCAGACAGGTATTTGTACACCAGGGTTCATAGCAGCATTATTTCAATAGTCAAAAGGTAGATGCAACCCAAATGTCCATCAGCAGATTAATGGATATTCAAAATGTGTATACATACAATGGAATATTAGCCTCTGTTTTAGTTTTCTGGGCTGCTCGAGTATATACCATGCAATGGGTTGGCTTAAACAATGGGAATTTATTTGCTCTTGGTTTTGAGACTAAGACAGAAGTCCAAATCAAGGCATCGTCAAGGTGATGCTTTCTCCCCAAAGACTGTGGTGTCCTGGGGCTGGCTGCTGGTGATCCTTGGTCCTTAGCTTGTCACATGGCAAGGCACATGGTGGCATCTGGTCTCTCCCTTCTCTTCCAGGTTCCATTGACTTTCAGCTTCTTGCATCCCATGGCTATCTTTCTCTCTCTCTCTGAATTTCATTCCACTTATAAAGGACTCCAGCAATAGGATTAAGACTCATCCTGATTGAGCTGGGCCACCCCTTAACTGAAGTAGTCTCATCACAAGGTCCTACTTACAGTGGGTCCACACCCCCAGGGATGGATTCAGCTTAAGAACACTTTTCCTGGGCTATAGCTCCAAACCACTACCCACAGCCTCAAAAAGAAATGAAGTTTGTTACATGCCACTACATGGGTGAACCTTGAAGACATCATGTTGAATGAAATAAATCAGACACAAGGGGTAAATATTGTACAGTCCCACTTATATGAAAGAGATAGAATATGCAAACTCATATAGAGAGAGTGAACATTATGGGGTGGTGGAGGGGAATGGGGCGTTAATGCGTAAGGAGTGCAGGGTCTCTGTTTGGGGTATGGGAAAGTTCTGCTAAGGGATGGTGTGGAGGGGAGCACACGGTGAATGTGACTGGTCCTACTGGACGACCACTCAGGAATGGTATGTAATGTTGGGAGTAGTTGAGATGGGAACGTTTCTGTCCACGATTAAAAAAAAAAAACAAAAAGGCAACTAAAGAGAGACAATGACAATTAATTGCAATACATGATTCTGGACTAGATCCAGTAATGGAGAACAGGTTGACAAGGACATTATTGGGACATATGGGAAAATTGGAGCATAGACTGTAAGCTTTATGGCAATGCTGAATGCCTTGAACTTGATAATCTTACTTAACGGTGGTTAGGTAAGTACACATTCTTGTTCTTAGGTAATGTATGTGGAAGTATTATGTGTGCAAGGAACATGCTGTATATAATCTATTCTCACACGTTCAGAAAATAGACAGACGGATGGTTGGATAGATAGAATGATATGGCAAATGTAACAAAATGTTAAAATTGGTGAATCTGAGTATTTGGGGTGGGGGGAATGGTGGAATTCTTTGTATGGATTTGATATTATTTTTGCAACTGTACTGTAAGTTTAAAATTATTTCAAAATATAAAGTTTAAAGAAAAAAGTTCTATCCAACAGCTTGAAATCACACTAATTATAAATTTGTTCAAATTAATAAATATCAAAAATATCCAACTAGGGAAAACCACAGCTAGCAGCTGTGCAAAGCTTACAAGGGCTTTTGATGCTAAACTCCCTTGAAGTTTAAGAGCCACATACCTGTGAAAAACAGAGCCCAGAGGTCTCACCCCCAGATACACCTTTAGGGCTAATTAGAAAGGACCGTTGTAGTCAGGTCTGACAATAAGACCTGGATTAGAGTCCACTTTAAAAGCTTTAAGAGAAAGGCATCAGCACACACTTTCTTTTAAAACGCCCACATGGGTGATTTTTTTTTTAATTAAAATTTTTGTTCTTAACTGTAAAAAATGACTTGAAAGCAGGCTAACCTCCATCATGCAAGTTTTGCAGTCTTGATCACAAAATCAAGGACCTACTCCTATCTTGACAGGAGGATCAAAGTTCTCTCCTTTTCTGTGTCATGACAAAGTTCTCTCCGCTGGCATCTATGGAGCTCTTTCTACTCTCTCGTGTGTCTTCTTCCGTGTCTTCGTGAGCGAGGGTCTGTTCATAAAGCCCACCAAGGGGGCGGGGACTTAACCTGAGTTACACCCTACTGACGTGTCAAATCAAAGCCCTTATCTAAACATGATGGAATCAAAGGCATCTCAGCTGAATCTAATACAATCAAAGGGATCACCCCAGAGGAACAGGCCAGTTTACAAACATAGTCTCTGCTTTTGGAATCCATAAATAATAAACTGCCACAGAGGTACTGGGATTGAACTGGGACTTGCACATGAGAAGCAGGCACTCAGCCACTGAGCTACATCTGTTTCCTTGACAATGTTTTGTTTGTTTGTTTTTTTCAGATGAATTGTACGCTTTATTTTTATTTATTTTTTTTTAATTTTAAACAATTTATTGAAGTCTATCATTCATACATGAACATACATAAACTATAAGTGTTCAGTAAACATCGTGATCTTACAAAACAAACATGCATAACATCACACAGGGCTCCCATACATCACCCCACCACAAACACCCTGCATTGTTGTGAAACATTTGTTAACAAATCACAAAAGAGCATCGTCGAAGTATTACTACTAATGATAATCTGAATCTTCTTTCCCTATACATTTTTTAAAGGATTTATTTTTATCCATTTTTACCCCCCCACCCCCCCGTTTTTGCTGTTTTTGTGTCCATTCGCTGGGCAATTCTCTGTGTCTGTTTCCTGCCCTCTCCTCTCACCCTTCTCCTCCTGTCTTCACTGGGATTCGATCCTCAGAACCTCTGATATGGGAGAAAGGCTTGCTGCTACTGCCTGCGCCACCTTAGTTCCTGGTTTTTCGGTGCGTCTTGTCTTGGCTCTCCCTTGTGTCACTCTCCTGTTACATCACCATCGTGCTGCATGGCTTGAGGGGCCTGGCGGCGCACCCGCACACGGGGCCTGGTCACCCACATGCCTTCTATATTTTTCTTTATTTTTACTGGGAGGTCCTGGGGATTGAACCCAGGTCCCTCCATATGGGAGGCGGATGCCCAATCACCTGAGCCACAATCCGCCCCCCTGCCACATCTCCCAAGGTTGACCAAAGATACCCAAAGTTACAGTCTTTTCCCATACAGGATGGTCATATAATAAATCAGGCTTAGTTTATCACCAGCATTCTAAAAGCCAGACCTAGGGAGAAAAACTAGGTCTGGGGACACAGGCATGGTTTCTAATATAGCGGATGTTTAGCCTACCCTGATCATCACACAATCAGGTCAGCGAGAATATTGGCATTGACAGTGTATTTTAATATCGTTTGTCTTCGTGTAAAAATAGAAGTGCCCTTGGAAGTTGCGTTCCTCACGTAGAGCCATTCATGGTTGACCCTGAATAATTTCATCACTATGCAAACAAGAGAAGTGAGAGAATCCACGTCTGTCTATTTTTGGCGGTTCTCCATCTGCGGACTACTTAGGGTCACCTGGAGTGCTTGTTAAAAATGCAGATTCCCAGGTCCTGACCCTGGAGACCCTGACTCAGCAATTTATGTCTCTTTGCTGGGGAGCAGGGGATTCCATCACCCTTCTGTTCCACAAGCACAAGCGTCTCAGGTGAGTGTTGGGCTCTAGGGCAACCCGGACTCAGCGAGCCTAGACCCCCGTGAGAACCACTCTAGAACTCTTTCCTAGACTTTTCCCCAGCCCTGGGTGGCCCACTGCCCCTCCACCAACACACCTGCAGGGCTTTGGGCAGCTGCTAGTTCTTTTAACTGCTTTTACCTGCAGCTGTGGGTTAGATGGGTTAGCACTTCTGGAACCTTGCTCCCCAATACCTAGTCCCTGGAGCTAGGCAGGAACCTTCAGGAGAGCTCGTAGAAATGCAGAGTCTCACCCCCCCCCCCAGGATTACTGAGCCGGGAGCTGCATTTCACTGGAGCCCTGGTACAGTTTGGCAAAGATACCTAGTGGGCTCCTTCTTTCACTGCTCTGCTGAAGCCTGGGTAATTTTCTTCCAGTTCATGCGTCTCCCCAGCTGAAACAGTCTGCTATTTATCCTGCTCTCTGAGGATTTAATTTCAATGTGTGCATTTTTCACTTGTAGAATTTCCATTTCTTTTTCAAACCTTGCTGTTTTTTGGCATCAAAGGCAGTTTGCTTCTTCATGTGGTTGGTAATTTCTTTTAAAGCCATTTATTCCAGTAAAGGTTCATGTGTCCTGTGATACAGAAATACCCTGCGGAGTGCTTTTGAGTCGACCTAGTTCACATTCTGCAGAGCAGCTTTTTTTTTCTTTTTTTTTTTTTTTAATGTTTCTAAAAAATGTATACTCTAAAAATTTGACATGCCAATAAACAAAGTTACAAATGACTGCAGGCATGCCCAAATTTGGAAACAGCATCCAAAGTCTAAATTTGTGGCTCTGACTGAACATAGGACCCAGGCAAAATGGCCTGGACTGCCTCTACCGCTGTCCTTGGCTATGACAGCCCCAGCTGGGGCCTTTCCATGACCACTAGCTGCAAAGGGGGCCTCCGAGGATTGTCCCCCCCCGTAGCCCTGCTCTGCCTCTGGGCTCCCAGCGCACATCTGCCAGCGATGCCCAGCTCCTCCTAACCCCCTCCCCCCATCACACAGAATTAACCTCCAAGACTCCTTCTGGCCTCTGTTGCTATGTCCAGTGGCCGTTTCTTAGTCCTCAACTATGACACGTTGACCAGTCTTCCAACACTGTCTTCTATTGCCTCCCAGGACCCCACACATCTGGTTCTCTTCTCCATCTCCTCCATCGCTGGCTCCTTCTTATCTTCCCTGTCACCAGCTTCCCAGGGCTTAGTCTCTAACCCTTTGTATTAGTCAGCCAAAGAGGTTGGCTTTTATAAAGGGTATTTATTTGAGGTAGAAGCTTACAGTTACCAGGCCCTAAAACATAAGTTACTTCCCTCACCAAAGCATGTTGCCACATGTCAGAGCAAGATGGCTGCCGACGTCTGCAAGGATTCAGGCTTCCTGGGTTCCTCTCTTCCCAGGGCTCGTTTCTCTCCAGGCTCAGCTGTTCTGCTCGGTATAAATGATACCAAAGACAAAACAGCTGAAGTTCAACAGAGAAAAGAACAGAGAGATAAGAATGGAAAAAAATGAGCAAGGGCTCAGAGAGTTGAATGACAACACAAAACACAACAACATACGTGTCATGGGAGTTCCAGCAGGAGAAGAGAAGGGAAAAGGGGCAGAAAGAATATCTGAAGAAATAATAGCTGAAAATTTCCCAACTCTCATGAAAAAAAAAAAGGACTTACATGTCCCAGAAGCATACCATACACTAATCAGAATAAATCTGAATAGACCTACTACAAGACACACACTACTTAGAATGTCAAATATCAAAAATAAAGAGAAAATTCTCAGAGCAGCAAGAGAGACGCAAACCATCACATACAAGGGACACCCAGTAAGACTTAGTGCAGATTTCTCTTCAGAAACCATGGAGGCGAGAAGACAGTGGTATGATACAATTAGGAAACTGAAAGAGAAAAACTGCCAGCCGAGAATTCGTTACCCAGCAAAACCGTCCTTCAAATATGAAGGTGAATATAAAGTATTCACAAACAAACAGAAACTAAGAAAGTTTGCAAAAAAGAATCCACCTTTGCAGAAAATATTAAAGGAAGCCTTAGAACCTGAAAGAAAAAGACAGGAGAGAGACGCTTAGAGGAGAGTATAGAAGAAAGAAAAGCAGAAAGGATAACCAAAAGAGTAAAGAGAGAGACAAAAATAAGAAGACATAAGAAAAACCAAAGATTAAAACAGAGGAAGTAAATAGTGCATTTTCAGTAATATCATTGAATGTGAATGGATTAAACTCGCCAATCATAAGATCTAGGCTGATAGAATGGATAAAAAACCATGAGCCATCCATATGCTGCTTACAAGAAACTCACCTTAGACCCAGGGATACAAACCGGCTGAAAGTGAAAGGTTGGGAAAAGATACTCCACACGAATAGTAAACAGAAAAGAAGAGGGGTAGCTATACTAATATCAGACAAAACAGACTTTAAATGCAAAAAAATGATAAGAGATGCAGAAGGCCATTATATATTAATAAAAGGGACGATCCTCCAGGAAGATATAACAGTCATAAATATCTACACACCTAACCAGGGTGCCCCAAAATACATGAGGTAAATTCTGGCAAAACTGAAGGGAGAAATAGACATCACTACAATAATTGTTGAAGACTTCAACACCCCACTTACATCATTAGATAGAACAATTAGACAAAAGATCAACAAAGAAACAGAGAATTCAACAATATGCTAAATGAGTTAGACCTAAGAGACATATACAGAACACTGCATCCAAACTCAGCGGGTTTTACATTCTTTTCAAGTGCCCATGGATCTTTCTCCAGGATAGACCACATGTGTATCACAATACAGCTCTCAATAAATATAAAAAGATTGAAATTATACAAAGCACCTTCTCAGATCATAATGGAATGAAACTAGAAATCAATAATAGCAGGAAAAAAGTAAATTTGCAAATGTGTGGAGGCTGAACAACACACTCCTAAATAATCAGTGGGTCAAAGAAGAAATTGCAAGTGAAATCAGTAAATATATTGAGACAAATGAAAATGAGAACACAACCTAACAAAACTTATGGGATACAGTGAAGGCAGTCTTGAGAGGGAAATTTATAGCCCTAAACACCTATATTTTAAAAAAAAAGAAAGTGCTAAACTCAAAGATTTAACTGAACAACTACAGAAACTGGAAAAGGAACAGCAAACCAATCCCAAAGTAAGCAGAAAGAAAGAAATAATAAAGATTAGAGCAGAAATAAATGAAACGGAGAACAACAACAAAAGAAAAAAACAATAGAGAAAATCAACAAACTTAAAAGCTGGCTCTTTGAGAAGATCAATAAAATTGACAAACCCCTAGGTAGACTAACAAGGAAAAAAAGAGAGAAGCTGCAAATAAATACAATCAGAGGGAAGCGGCTGTGGCTCAATCAGTAGGGCTCCCGTTTACCATATGGGAGGCCCCGGGTTCGGTTTCCGGGGCCTCCTGGTGAAGGCAAGCCCGCCCGCGCGGCGTGGTTGGCTGACCCAGCGAGCACAAGCAGCAAGGGGGTGATAAATGAATAAATAAATAAAATCTTTTAAAAAAAAAAAAAACAATCAGAAATGAAAGGGGGGAAGTTAAACTGGCCCCACAGAAATAAAAAGGATCATAAGATGATAATATGGAAAAAAAAAAAAAAAAGAGGATACTATGAGAAACCATATGCCAACAAACTAGACAACCTAGTGAAGTGGACAAATTCCTAGAAATACACAAACAACCTACACTGACGCTACAAGAAATATAAGAACTTAACAAACCAATCACTTTTTTTTTATTTTTATTTTTATTTTTATTTATTTTATTTTATTTTTTTACACTGTATTAGGGATAGAATGGGCCACCCCAGTAGTTCCTGAGGCTAATACATTTCTATCACCACAATTACTTTAGCAAACCTGGTTCCCCTTGCTTCTGCAACTTCATGCAGAGCTAGTGATCGAGTTTGCAACCAATCACATTTAAGGAGATTGAATGCATCATCAAAAATCTTCCAGCAAAGAAAAGCCCAGGACCAGATGGCTTCACAGGTGAATTCTACCAAGCGTTTTGAAAAGACTCAACACCAATCCTATTTAAACACTTCCAAAAATTTGAAGAGGAGGGAAAATTACCCAACACATTTTTTGAAGCCAACATCACCCTATTACCAAAGCCAGATAAAGATGCTACAAGAAAATAAAATTATAGACCAATCTCTCTAATGAACATAGATACAAAATTTATAAACAAAATACTTGCAAATTGAATCCAACAGCATATCAAAAGACTTATACATCACGACCAAGTGGGGTTTATTCCTGGTATGCAAGGCTGGTTCAACATAAGGAAATCAATCAATATAATACATCACATTAACAAATTGAAGGAAAAAAACCACATGATCATCTCAATAGATGCAGAAAAGGCATTCGACAAAATCCAACATCGTTTTTTGATAAAAACACTTAAAAAAATAGGAATAGAAGGAAAATTCCTCAATCTGATGGAAGGCATATATGAAAAACCCACAGCCAAGATTGTACTCAATGGGGAAAGGTTGAAAGCTTTCCCTCAAGATCCAGAACAAGACAAGGATGCCCACTGTCACCATTGTTACTCAATATTGTATTAGAAGTCCTAGCTAGGGCAATTAAACAAGAAAAAAATTAAAGGCCAGGAAAAAGTTGCAGAAAAAGAGTGGAGCACATAATCTAAGAAGGAAGGCACCAGGACCCAGAAATTGAAATCAACAGAACACAGAAATGGAAAAATTGACTTTAGCCTGAAGCTGAAAGCAATGAGGCCTGGAGGAGTGGGGAGAGATGAGCAGATGCTGCCACTTGGCTGATCATCCACAGCTGCAGCTAATTAATACAATAATAATAAGAATTATTGTAATCTAATGTATGTAAACTTACAGGAATAAACAAAACAAAACACACACACACAAAAAAAAAAAATTAAAGGGAACAACCAGCAAGATGGCAGCAGAGTAAGGAACTCCTAGAATCAGCTCCTGCTACAGGGCAGTTAGTGATCACCGAGAGCTATTTTTAAAGCACTTGTTTGGGGCCTCCAGGAGACCAGAAGTGCATCTTGAAACATCCTTGAAAGAATGGAAGGAGGAGATGCCCATCTCAGAGAAGATTCGTGAGTAGAGCCCTTCACACCATGGAGGCTGGTGCTTATCCTCCACTGGAGGCACAAGCCACCTGGGGAACTGTTCCACGGCTGGAATTAGAAGCTCCACTTCCCAAAAACGGGAGGAAGAGATGGATGGGCACCAACTTCAGGTACTGATTAGTAAATTCGGCTGGTTAAAGTATAATCCTAAGAAAAGCTAAAGTTTGAACCTGCTCAAGTCAGAAGGAGGCCGGTGGCTGCCATCTTAACTCCACGCCTGATGTGAGGGGAAGCAGGGCTGACTGAAAATCACAGTGCTGGTAGGGACCAGCTTCTTTCCATCCAGATCAGATTGCAGCTCTAGCCTAAGCCTCAGGCCCACCTCAGGCAGGGAGGAAGCTGGGGGGAGCTGCACCAGCCTTTCTGGGACACTACAGGCCACACCGCGGAGGCTGGTGGTCATCCTACTTTGGCAGCACAAGTTACCCCAGGAGCTATTCTGTGGCAGGAATTGGAAGCTCCGTTCCCAAAAACAGGGGAAGAAGAGTTGGTTGGCCACCGATCTCAGCTACTGATGGGTGGATTTGGCTGGCTAAAGTATAACCCTGGGAACAGCTAGAGTTTGAGCCTGTCCACGTCAGAGAGAGGCCTGTAGCCGCCATTTTGACTGCACCCCCAGCATGCGGGGAAGCGGGGCTGACTGAAAATCACAGTGACGGTAGAGACTGGTTTCTTTCACCCAGATTTACCTGCAGTCCTAGCCTAGGCTTCAGCCCCACCTCTAGCAGGGAGGAAGCTGGCAGGACCTGCACCAGCCTATCCAGGTAACTGCAGGTACATTCGGCTGGCACAGACTGAATAATCGGAGGTCTACTGGGGCAACTGCAGTCATATTGGACCTGCAGTACATATATTGCTGCCCACACCTGCAGCTCCATCCCCACCCCAGGCAGGGGAGAAAGGGATGTGAAGCTTCATCTCTGGGCAACTACAGTCTAGGCCTGCATGAGTTGGATTATTCCACATGGCTGTGGCTCTGTCCCTACCCCTGGCAAATGAGAAAGTTGGGAGATGCTTCATTGGTCCTTGGGGCAATGAGGGTAGCTTGAGCCTCCAAAGCTTATAGCACTAAACTACATCCGTAGGTCCTACTACACAACAAGCAAGGGATAAAGGGTAGGAAGCCCTAAAGAGAAAAACTGCACCCAGAATAAATACTCTAGTAAGCCAGGTGCCAAGACACCAACAAAAATTAAAATCTACACGAAGAAACAGGAAGATATGGCCAACTTAAAGGAACAAGATAAGCCTCCAGATGACATAAAAGGGTTGAGACAACTAATCATAGATGTTCAAACAAATCTCCTTAATAAAATCAATGAGATGGCTAAAGAAATTAAGGATATTAAGATGACATTGGATGAGCACAAAGAAGAATTTGAAAGCATACATAGAAAAATAGCAGATCTTATGGGAATGAAAGGTGCAATAAATGAAATTAAAAATACACTGGAATCATATAACACAGATTTGAGGAGGCAGAAGAAAGGATTGGTGAGCTTGAAGAAATGGCCTCTGAAATTGAACATTAAAAAAAAAAAAAAAAAACTGATGAAGAAGATTGGAAAAACTTGAGCAAGTTCTCAGGGAACTAAACGATAGCAAGAGATGTACAAACATATGTGTCGTGAGTGGCCGAAAAAGAAAAGAGAAGGGAAAAGGGGCAGAAGGAATATTTAAAGAAATAATGGTAGAAAATTTCCCAACCCTATTGAAGGACATAGAAATCCATGTCCAAGAAGCACAATGTACTCCCATCCAAAAGAATCCAAATAGACCAACTCTGAGACACATACTAATCAGAATGTCAAATGCCAAAGACAAAGAGAGAATTCTAAGAGCAGCAAGAGAAAAGCAATACATGACATATAAGTGATACCCAATAAGATTAAGTGCCAATCTCTCTTCAGAAACCATGGAGGCAAGAAGGCAGTGGTATGATATATTTAAGATACTGCAAGAGAAAAACTTCCAGCCAAGAATCTTATATCTGGCAAGATTGTCTTTCAAAAATGAGGGCGAGTTTAGAATATTCACAGATAAACAGAAACTGAGAAAGTTTGTAACCAAGAGACCTGCTTTGTAGGAAATACTAAAGGGTGTGCTACAGCCTGAAAAGAAAAGACAGGAGAGAGAGGCCTGGAAGAGAGTCTAGAACTGAAGATTATATCAATAAAAGTAAAAGTGTCAAAAGAGTGGCAAAAATAAATATTAGTAAGGGGGGGGCGGAGGTGGCTCAACTGGTTGAGCGTCCGTCTACCATATGGAGGGACCCGGGTTCGATCCCCGGGACCTCCCGGTAAAATAAAATTAAAAAAAAAAAAAAAAAAAAGGGAGGCGGCTGTGGCTCAATCAGTGGGGCTCCCGTTTACCATATGGGAGGCCCCGAGTTCGGTTCCTGGGGCCTCCTGGTGAGGGCGGGCCTGCCCGCACGGCGTGGTTGGCTGGCCCAGCGAGCACGAGCAGCAAGGGAGGATAGATGAATAAATAAAGTCTTAAAAAAAAAAAAAATAAATAAATAAATAAATATTAGTCAGCCAAAGGGGTGCTGATGCAAAATACCAGAAATTGGTTGGTTTTTATAAAGGGTATTTATTTGGGGTAGAAGCCAACAGTTACCAGGTGATAAAGCATAAGTTACTTCCCTCACCAATGTCTACTGCCACGTGTTGGAGCAAGATGTCTGCCGATGTCTGCCAGGGTTCAGCTTCCTGGGTTCCTCTCTTCCCGGGGCTTGCCTCTCTCCAGGCTCAGGCTTCATTCCACAAGGCCAGCTGTGAACTGTCAGGTGAACAGCTCATCTCTTTCCCCAGAGCCTTCTCTCCTTCTTCACGACCAAGCTTCTCTGTGTGCTTACTTCCCCAGGCTCCAGCATTAAAACTCAGCATCAAAACTCCAACTTCAAAAAACTCTTAACTCTGTCTTTTTCCATGTCTTTTATCTTTGGTTCCCCACCTACCAAGGGGTGGGGTTCAACACCCTACTGACTTGACCCAATCAAAGCCCTAATCATAACTTAATCATGCCCAGATGAACAGACCTGTTTACAAGCACAATCCATATCTATTTTTGGAATTCATAACTATATCAAACTGCCACAACAAATAAAACCCAGGAATAAACTTAACCAACAATGTAAAGCACTTATATTCAGAAACTACAACTCATTGTTAAAAGAAATTTTAAAAAAGATCTAAATAATTGGAAGAACATTCCATATTCACAGATTGGAAGACTAAATATCATTAAGATGTCAATTCTACTCAAATTTATATCCAGATTCAATGCAATCCCGATAAAAATTCTACTAGCATTTTTTAAAATAAATGGAAAACATGATTATCAAATTTACTTGGAAGAGTAATGGGTTCTGTATAGCCAGAAACATCTTAAAAAGGAAAAACGAAGTTGGAAGACTGTCATTTCCGGACTTTAAGTTGTATTACCTAGCTACAGTGGTAAAAATAGCATGGTACTGGCATGAAGACAGACACATAGACCAATGGAGCTGAATTGATGGTTCAGAAGCAGACTGTCACATCTAGGGTCAAGTGATTTTTTGACTAGCCTGTCAAACCCACCCAGCTCAGGCAGAGCAGTCCATTGAACAAATGGTGCTGAGAAAACTGGATATCCATAACAAAAGAAGGAAGAGGACCCCTATTTCACACCTTACACAAAAATTAACTCAAAATGAATCAAAAACCTAAATATAAAAGTGAGAACCAGAAAGCTTCTAGAAGAAAATATAGGAAACTATCTTCAAGACCTGGTGGTAGACGGTGGATTCTTAAAGGAGATAAGAGGAGGACTGAGATGGACTACTGATGCTTAATGTATGTAGAAGTTTTAATTAGCTTTACTGTAAAAGTGTGGAAATGTACAGAGTTGATGGTAGCACATAATAGTGAGTAACAGCTGGTTTATAAATGGGAATGTGGCTGAAAATGATAGTCTAGGGATGTAAATGCCAATTGACAGAAAACTAGAGAATAATCTAGGGACTGAATAGCACAGTAAACCCAGAGGTGGATGAGAATTGTGGTTGATGGTACAGATGCAAGAGTGTCCTTTTTGAGCTAGAGCAGATGTACATCACTATTGCAGGGTGGTGGGAATATGGAGAAGCATGGGAAAAATACAACTGGAGTGACCTATGGACAGTGGTTAACAGTAATAATGTAATATTCTTGCATCTATGCCAAAGATGTACTGTGTTGATGATGGGGGAGTATGGAAAATGTGTGCCAAATGTATGCTGTGGTCCCGGTAATAATCGGATGATATTATCTCATAATCTGAGGCAAATGTTCTACCACGGTGTGGTGTGTTGATGGAGGGGTGTTGTTTGGGAATTCTGCACATGTGCGTGATTGTTTTGTAAGTTTACAACCTCTGTCATAAGAATATATTTAAAAAATAATAATAGGGTGGGTTGGGGGGGGAAATACATCAAATGTAAGATATGGACTATAGTTAGTAGTAAGATTTTGACAATATTCTATTATAATTTGTAACAAATGTCTCACCACAATGCAAGGTGGAGGGTTGATGTACGGGGTCCCTGTATGATGTTATGCATGTTTGCTTTGTAAATTCACAACATTTACTAAACGCTTACTGTTTATGTATGTTCATGTATAAATGATATAAAAATAATGATGGTGGGGTGGGTTGGGGGAAAATACTTTGGTTAGTGGTAATATTTTGAGGATGCTCTTTAATCATTAGTTAAAAATGTTTGACCACAATGCAAGGTATTGGTGGTAGGGTGAGGTATGAGAGCCCTGTATGATGTTATGTATGCTTGTTCTGTAAGTTCACAACTTTGCTATATACTTATTGTTTATGTATGATCATGTATGAGTGATATGCTTCAATAAATTAAAAAAATTAAAAAATTAAAGGCAGGGAGGTGGCTGTGGCTCAATCAGTGGAGCTCCCGTTTGCCATGTGGGAGGCCCCGGGTTCGGTTCCCGGGGCCTCCTGGTGGGGGTGGGGGTGGGCCCGCCCGCGCGGCGTGGTTGGCTGACCCGGCGGGCGCGGGCAGCAGGGGGGGATGAATGAATAAATAAATAAAATCTTTAAAAAAAAAGAAATTGGGAAGCGGCTGTGGCTCAATCAGTGGGGCTCCCGTTTACCATATGGGAGGCCCCGGGTTCGGTTCCCGGGGCCTCCTGGTGAAGGCGGGCCCGCCCGCATGGCATGGTTGGCTGACCCGGCGAGCACAAGCAGCAAGGGGGGGATGAATGAATAAATAAATAAAATCTTTAAAAAAAAAAAAAAAATTAAAGGCATCCAAATAGGAAAAGAGGAAGTAAAACACTATTTGCAGATGACATGATCCTGTATTTAGAAAATTCTGAAATGTCTACACAAAGCTACTTGAGCTAATAAATGAGTTCAGCTAAGTGGCAGGATACAAGATCAACACGCAAAAATCAGTAATGTTTTTGTACACTAGTACTGAACAACCTGAGGAGGAAATCAGGAGGAAAATTCCATTTATGATAGCAACAAAATGAGTAAAATACTTGGGAATTAATTTAACTAAAGAAGTACAGGACCTATATGCAGAAAACTACAAAATAATGCTAAAAGAAATTTAAAAAGACCTTAACAAATGGAAAGACATTCCGTGTTCATGGACTGGAAGACTAAATATCGTGAAGATGTCAATCCTATCCAAACTTATTTATAGATTCAACGCAATACCAATCAAAATTCCAACAGCCTACTTTACAGAATTGGAAAAGGCAATTACCAAATTCATTTGGAAGGGAAAGTGCACCCGAATAGCCAAAAGCATTCTAAAAAGAAGAGCGACGTGGGAGGAATTTTACCACCTGACATTTTACAAACATTTTACAAACATTTTACAAACATTTACAAACATTTACAAACATTTACAAACATTTACAAACATTTTACAAATATTTTACAAAGCTACAGTGGTCAAAACAGCATGGTACTGGCATATAGACACTTCGAACAGTGGAATAGAATTGAGAATCAGAAATAATCCCTCACCTATATGGTCAACAGGTTTTTTGTTTTTTTTTTTAAAGTATTACTACTAACTATAGTCTGAATCTTCCTCCCCTATACATTAATGTTTTATTTATTTAAATTTATCCATTTTTACCCGCCCCTCGTTTTTGCTGTTTCTGTGTCCATTCGCTGGGCAACTTTCTGTGTCGGTTTCCTGCCCTCTCCTCTCATCCTTCTCCTCCTGTCTTCACTGGGATTCAATCCTCGAACCTCCGACATGGGAGAGAGGCGTCCTACTACCGCCTGTGCCACCTTGGTTCCTGGTTTTTTCGGTGCATCTCTTCTTGGCTCTCCCTCGTGTCACTCTCCTGTTACATCATCATCTTGCTGCATGGCTTGTGGGGCCTGGCGGCTCACCTGCGGACGGGGCCTGGCAGCACACTGGTGCGCAGGGCCTGGTTGCCCATTTCTTTTTTTAATTTTTACCGGGAGGTCCCGGGGGTCGAACCCAGGTCCCTCCATATGGGAGACGGATGCCCAACCATTTGAGCCAGATCCGTCCCCGTCAACAGGTTTTTGACAAACCTACCAAGCCCACGCTGATGGGAAAAAACAGTCTCTTCAACAAATGGTGTTGGGAGAACTGGATATCTATAACCAAAAGAATGAAAGATGACCCCTATCTCACCCCCTACACAAGAATCAACTCAAAATGGATCAAAGATCTAAATATAAAAGTCAGGACCATAAAACTACTAGAAGAAAATGTAGGGAAACATCTTCAAGACCTTGTAGTCGGGGGTCGGATGTGGCTCAACTGGTTGGGCGTCCGTCTCCCATATGGAGGGACCCGGGTTCGATCCCCGGGACCTCCCGGTAAAAAAAAAAAAAAAAAAAAAGACCTTGTAGTAGGTGGTGGTTTCTTGGACCTCACACCCAAAGCACGTGCAACAAAAGAAAAAGTAGATGAATGGGACCTCCTCAAAATTAAAACACTTTTGTACCTCACAGGACTTTGTCAGAAGGGTGAAAAGGCAGCTGACTCAATGGGAGAAAATATCTGGAAATTACATGTCAGATAAGGGTTTATTATCCAGGATATATAAAGAGATGTTACAACTCAACAATAAAAAGACAAACGACCCAATTAAAAAATGTGCGAAAGACTTGAATAGACATTTGTCCAAAGAAGAAATACAAATGGCAAAAAAAAACAACACATGGAAAAAATGCTCAACATCACTCATGATTAGGGAAATGCAAATCAAAACTACAATGAGATATCATTTCACACCTATCAGAATGGCCACTATTAAAAAGACAGAGAACTACAAGTGTTGGAGAGGATGTGGAGAGATAGGAACACTTCTTCACTGTTGGTGGGAATGCAGGATGGTACAGCCACTTTGGAGGACTGTTTGGCAGTTCCTAAAGAAGATGAATATAGACTTGCCACGTGACCCTGCAATACCACTACTGGGTATATACCCAGAAGAACTGAGAGCAGTGACACGAACAGACATCTGCACACCGATGTTCATAGCCACATTATTCACCATTGCCAAAAGTTGCAAACAACCCAGGCGTCCATCAACAGATGAATGGATAAACAAAGTGTGGTCTATTCACACGATGGAATATTATGCAGCTGTAAGAAGAAATGAAGTCATAAAGCATATGGCAACATGGATGAACATGGAGGACATTATGTTGAGCGAAGCAAGCCAGACACAAAAGGACAAATACTGTATGATTAATAAATACTATGATCCAAATATATTGTGTAACATATTGTGCAATTCAAAAAAAAATTTTTACATGTATCCAGAACAATTTAATTGAGAAATGTTTTTATTCAACTGTTTTTTAATTTTTAAATTATTGTTTATATTTTCAATTATTAAATGTACAAAAGAAAGTTTAAAAATTAAAAAAAGAAAAAACATTGCCCTACAAATTCAAATTGCTTTACCTTGGCATTCTGCTACAGGTTGAATTGTGTCCCCCAAAAAAGATATGTTGAAATCCTAACCCCCCAGTATTACAGAAAGTGTCCTTATTCCATTGCAGATGGAATTGGCTAAATGAGCATGGGGTCCTGCTGGAGTAGGGCAGGCCCTTACTCCACAACGCCAGGTGTCCTCCTAAGAAGAGTCGAGACAGAGAGGACAGCGCCGTGGACACGCAGACAGAGGGGCTGTGCTGCGCCGCAAGCCAAGCAATTCCAGGACTGCCAGCAAACCACAGTGGCTGGGAGAGACTAGGAAGGAGTCCCAGGCCCTGGCGGCACCTCGGTTTCAGACTCGCGGCCTGCAGAGCTGGAGGGAGTAAATGCCTGTGGTTTCCAGCCCCAGGCTGGTGCTTTGCGGTCGCAGCCCAGGGAGCAGACACAGTCCTGCCGTCTTCCTGCCCACGACTCTGCTGAGCGAGTTTCCCATCCAGCCCCCTGCATGCCTCTGCCCTGGCCTGGGCCACCTCTCCACGTGGCCCGCTCCTCGCCTCCTCCGTGCCACGGTCCCAGAACACTCCTCCTCTCAACTACGAGGTACTTGAAAACTTCCCACTTTTTCATCTTAATAGGTATTACTTGAAAAAAAAATCAGTTGTCAAGTGAGTGGGAAACGATCCGTGGGAACTGGCCAGTGTGGCACCTTACCAGTTACCGTCCTGGGCGGGGTCATCCTTTTATGCGCCCATTTCTCATCTCTTCACTTAGAAGCTTCTTGAGCGTGGCAGTCAGAGAGAGCAGTGATCTCCGTGTCACCAGTAATCTCCACTGCAACGGCACACGGCAGACTTTCAACAAATCAGAGACCCCAAAAAAGGCAATCTTAAGCCATTAATTAAGAAAACTAAATTTAGTCTGGCAGAGGACCCAGTAGAGGAAAAAGATTTGTTTACTGATTGAGCCCATGAAACCAGGGGCTGCAGATACAGCCCCTTGGCTTCCTGCATGAGGCTGGCAGTGCAGCTGGATTGGGAGTTTTTGAGCATTCAAAGAAATATTTTTAGGACATTAATCTGGCAGTGGTATGCAGTTGAGTTAAAACTGGGAGGCTCATTAGCAGGTGACCACAATAGCCTAGGCAGTGAGTGGAAAGGGGAAGAATTTGAGCAATTCTGAAGAACTGTCAAAAGTGAAAGTCAGAAAATAGACATATGGATTTACTCTAGGAAAAGTATTTGAAATTGGTGCGCATGAAAAACCTGAGAAGTACAGTGGCTGGACTCATGGGTGGGGAAGGTGGGAGGGAAGATGTCAGAGACAGAAAAAGTTCAGTGGAGATTGAGAAACTGGTGCCACTGATGGAAAGTGAGAAAAAGGAAGCTGTTTGGGGGTGAGGAGGCCTTTTGCCAGGCAGACTGTCACATGGGACTGTTAATTTCATCTCGAAAAGTCTCTGGGGCAGTTTCGCAACTAATTATATTCACGTGTCCCACGCTTAGCTGCCTGTGGGAAGACAAAGGGTCTACAGGTTTAGGGGCAATTCCCATTGATTAGTTCCCCAGCGGCCATTCTAAGACCTGTGAGGCCCTTGTAGGACTGGACTGAAGAGTGTTCAGAAATGCCAGCTGGCGGTTCCCGTCGAGCATCACCAGTTACCGCTGAGTGCTGCGGCTCTCCCAGGGCTGTCACACTCGGCAAGGAGAGGCACTGGCTCTGCCCATCCAGGGCAACATGCCCTTACAACAAAAGAGCAGGGAACTGCCTAAACTCAAAAAGCCACACGCTCTCTACGTGAGCCATTAAAACGAGGACTTTTATGTTCCTTCCAGCCCCAGGTTAGTCTCTGTCCACATAAAGGTTCAAGCAGCAGTTGTTAAGTGTCACATCCAAGCCTCTGGGTCAGCAGCAGGCCCCCCCGTTTATGGTGCTCTTTGCCCTGGACGGCCCACACTGCCTCCTGGTCAGGCTGATCTGTGTTCAAATTCCAGCGACGCCCAACTGGAACAGTGTGATCTCAAGCGAGTTACTCAACATCTCTGAATCCAAATTTCTTAACTTGTAAAGCAAAGCTGATAGTTACTTCACAGTTTCACCCAGAGCATTAAATGAGATAAATCCACAAGAGGCATGCAGTTGGTTTCCAAAGAAAATGCTCAGTGATCTAAGAGTTGGCTCTAAACTGACCTGGTTCTCAGCTCTGCCACATTTCAGATATGTGACCCTGTGAAGTTAAATCATTAGGCTTTAGTCTCATCATTTGTAAAATAAAGACAATTAACACTTCCGTCACGGGATGTTTGTGTGAGGAAAAGAGATGAGGTCTATGAAGGGTTTCAGCAGAGGCTCACAACATTTCTTGGTGGTCATGCCAGCCTATTTAAATACTTTCTGTGATGGGTAAACTCACTTTCTCACAGTTTCTAAAGCTGAAAAGGATCTTTCAGAGATTTTATTTAGTCCAGCCCCTCTTTTTACATAGAATATATTTAATTCCATCATATAAACTAGGAACAACTTTACCCACAGAAAATGTGACTATAAGGCACATACAACAAAATATCAAACCAAGCACATAGCCATGGATAAATTATACCAATTAAATATGTTTAGCATTTTCATTACTGTTTAGTATGCTTTTATTCTTTGCTGCTAAGTAGTACAGGAAAAATTTAAGAAAAACTTAAAATTGACAATCAGCTAGCTTGTGTTTTCTGCCATTTGGGAAAAGACAAGCATTATTCAATTTTACTATGGAATACATTGACCAGGTAATACAATAACCATGAAAAAAGTTTGGGAACCACCATCAGTGGCCAACCCCAGTCTTAATCATGGTTCAAAAATTGAATTATTTCTATTACACACAAACCCAGACATTTGAAGTTAGAAACAAATACAACTCAAGTAGCAAAATGTCTTAATTACAGAAAGCTTAAAAATAACTATTACATTTAAAAGTATATACTAAGCCCAGACTCATCTATTGCCAAATAGAGAATCTTTGGAATCTACTTTAGCAAGTGACACAGCATTTCTAGCTCTAGCAAATCACCAGCATCTGCAGACGTTAACTTCTATAGGTCCCAAAGAAGAGACATCCAGGGATAATGGACTCAATAGAGAGCAGGAGGAAGCCAGCGGGCAGGCCTCTATCTTCTTAGTGAAAGGAAGTTATAAAGAGCTTTATGGTTGAACCAGGCTTCCCTCAAGAATCTGGGCCAAACTGGAAGAAACCAGCTTAACTTCATGTGTCGAGATTTTATTTGTACAATGGCTGCATTATTTCATGGAGTTTAGAGGATTTTTTTTTTTAATTAATCGTTAATTAGAGATGGGATGCATAAACTGTTAAATCTTGACTCTGCAAATGAATTTAACTATGTCACCAGGAGGTGAGGTCACAGTCCCTCCTAAGCAGTCCACAGAACACAAAGCCATGTACCCAGGGCTTAGGGCATGGACCCCTTTGCTCTCGAAACAAGTCCAAAAGGGAGTGCCCGTTCTAAACAGACATTGTTGCCTCAGCAACTGATGGGGCTCTCCTGCCATTTACAAAGGACAGCTGATCTGTGGCAGGCACAAACAACACTCTTGGCTTCACGGATTTTCACATATCCTAAAGACCCGAAAGACACTGCAATTTACAATTTTCCAGGGTAACTGTTTGAATCTTGGGTACTCGAAGCTAGAGGATAAGATGAACAAACCTAGCTAACTGCCTAACACTATTTTTAACTTGGTACTTTTTTTCTCTATTATTTCACATACTACCAGTAACTGGTATGCTTTCTGTAGTTTTCACAAAAATATGCACTATGACAGTATTTCCAATTTGGGGTTACAGAGGTATTAAGAATGCCAGGGGTTTACTTCTCAAAATTTTAACAGAATCACGCTTGTTACATTTCCAGCACTGATTCTTAACATTGACCTTAGGCCTTTCTGCAGTGGTCCCCTACACGACTGGCCTGGGAATGTTTTAATGTTCTGAATTTTGAGTTTGAGCTGCTTATGTTCTTGGTGAACCTCTGATAATAAAGGCTCTGCTTAAAACTGCTCGGAACGGAAAATGAAAAAGGGAATGTAGTATTTTTAAAAAACTAACTTATCTAATTTATGGGGAAAAAAAGGAAATGACAATTTAACATTTGTGGAGCACTCTTCGAGCGCCAGGCACTGCTCTAAGAGTCATGCACGCATGCTCTCATTTAATGATCAGAATACGTGAGGTAGGTACTAGTGTCATCTCCGTTTTAGGGAGGAAGACACCGGTTCACAGAGGTCATACATCACCCTTTAAAGAATGGCAAAGCCCCATTCTTTCCTGCTCTCTACTGATAACAAATCATGAATCTCTACATGGCAGAGGCCCAAGAGGAAAATGCAAATACATGTATCCCTGTATTAGTTTTCTACCACTGCCCTAACAAATTATCACACAGTAGGTGGCTTCAAACAAGTTTTGGGAGGTTGGAAGCCTGGCCTAGCATAGCTGGATTCTCTGTTCAGTGTCTCACCAGGCTAAAATCAACCTATCTGCCAGAGCTGCGGTTCTCATCTGTCTTGGAGTCCTCTTCCACTGTCACTGGGTGTTGGCAGAATTCATTCCTTCTTATACTTTCCACACAGCTCCCCCCTCTATGGAGAGATTCAATCCAGCAACGACATGCTGCTTTTCAGGGTCCTTGTGATTACATGGGGTCCACTGAGATAATCCAGGACAATCTCCCTACTTTAATAACCTTAATGATATTTGCAAAATCCCTTTGCCATGTAAAGTAACATATTCACAGAAGTAACACCAGAGAAATGAAGGTCACAGGGTCCAAAATTCTGCCTATCACACCTTCCCTATCCTCTCCTCTCTCAATCTCTCCTATACACCTACAAAGACCACAAAGTAAAATGCCCTCTCCCTTTGAAAGTGCTTCATAGGACCTGCTAGATGCTGAAGCAATTCATCATGAAACTGGGTCTCATCAACACCATGTATTTGTACTTTAAGAAATGCTAGCTAACTGGGAGATTGTGAGAAGCCCAACCTGGGAGGGAAGGATCTTCAAGTTTTTCCTATTTCAGGTGATCCCACTCACTTTGGACTCCCTTACAGAAATAAGAAAAACATGAAACCAATACTTCCATCCCCACATTCCACCCTTTCCAGAGCCTGAACTCCAGACTGAGCGTTCCCTTGGAAATGGTGGTGTGGACTGACACCATAATGTGGATTCTGCCAAATACAAACGCAACATCTTAAAAATTCAGAAAACTGCTGTTACGCACAAAAAACTGCTCTGATCTTATCATTCAGCCTAGTCCTTGGTTGTACTTAGCATATATCCTTGCCTCATGGATCATACAAACCTCTCAATCATCTAATAGCATACCATGGTCTGCTCTGAGAAGACCTTCTCTTAACAGGAAATGACAGGACAAATAATAGAAACAGCAGGCAAGTGAGGGACATCCCATAGACAATAATTATGTGATAAAGCAAAGAAAAAAAGTAAATGCTAATTGTAGAATCTAAATGGCATAATTAACTTTTCTGCATGCTTCAGACTGAAACGTCTAAAAAGAACCAATGCAGTTCAGCCACAGGTACGTACCACAGCCAGCATTTCTCATTACACCTACCTCAAATCACATGCTCTTTAGGTCATTTTGTCAGAACTTCTTATATATACTCTGTTCTTAATTCCCAGAACATTATTCATTTTGCCCACCTAAGCTGGATTGTATTTCGGTTGCCCAAGGCAACTCATTCTTCCAGGCCCATTTCAAGATCTACCTTCTACTGAAAAAAAAAAAAAAAAAAAAAAAATCCTTCCCTTTTCTGAAGTGCTACTGTATTTATCTGTGCTATATTATTGAAAATCCAGTTTTGGAATTTAAAAATTTTTTAGATGTGATAATGGTATTATGGCCCTTTTAAGTTTTCTTTTAGAGATACATATTAAAAGCTAGGCTGCAAGTACAAGGGTGCTTATCACCCTATTCTTGCTACTTTTGTGCTACATTTTCCATTTAAAAAAAAAACTCAAAATAGTCCTGGGAACACAGTAGTCAAATAACTACACTATCAAAATGAAATCAATATTTGCAGCATAGAACTATCTAGAATTCTAATAAAACACTCCTAGTCAAGCAATTCAGGCCCATGGAAGATCTGTTGATTATTCTGATTTTTTCTACTTTGGTAGAAAAAGTTCCTGAAGACTACTACTACCTCACATAACAAGTTTGGATCCTGTGATTCGTCAATATAGAAACGTCTTCAAAATATATGTCCAAAAATAATTCAATCAGAATGAAATTTTCATTTTATCCTGCCCTATAAATTGAAATTGGTAAGAACAACATTTTTATTTATATAGAATTCTAATTAAGTGAAGAGGAATGATAGATTATCACCAATTTGAAAACCCTAATGGGATTGTCAATTTAGGTAATGACCATTAATAGTGACTAAAACTGTTAGAGGAAAAAAGCTGATAGTTTTATAATGGATGGATTGGGCTGACAACATCCAAACTCAATCTTAATATTACAAAATGAAATGCAAGCCTGCATTATGTCCTTCCTGCTGTGATAAGACTGTAACAATCACCTACGAATTATTTTTGTAAAAAACTAAAAACATGCAGAGCAGGTGTAGTAGCTGAGCGCCTGCTTCACATACACAAGTTCCCAAGTTCAATCCTCAGTACTGCCTAAAACAAACAAACCTAGATATTTTTAGTTTACAGGAAATATAAGGGACAGAGATAAAAAGTTGCAGCAATTCTGTGAGGATGCACTTGGTAAAATATAATTCTATAGAACTGTTTCTACAAAAATTAAGTTACACAAACAGGATAAAAGAGAAACCTACAGATTAAATAAACTTAAAGAGATATCAACCAAATGCAAGGTATAGATCTTGTCTGGATCTGGATTCAGACAAGCTAACTGTAAAACAAATTATGAGACAATTAAAGAGGAATTTGAGCTGACAGGGTATTTGATTTTAGAATTTTTTTCAGCTGTCTTACTGGTACTCTAAGTTGTTCTAAAAAGTGACCCATCTTTAGAGCTACACACTGAAGTATGTATATATGAAAATCCATTGTACCTGGAATGGAATACTACTCCATGGTAGGGAAGGGAGGGGTGCAGATAGAGGTAAAATAAGAATGACCATAGGATGAAAACTGCTGAAGATGGATCATGGGTACATGCGGGTTCATTATACTATTTTATATTTTTTTGTGTATTTTTTATATTTTCCATAATAAAATATGTTTTTAAAATGAGTTTTGATAGTGTTATATTAAAAAAACATTAAAAAACTGCTTCTTTAATGAAGACTTCTAGGCAGAAAACTCCAGAGTTCTCAACTGGACCATTAACTCGTACATATTTGCTCAATTAAATCTTGTAACAGTTACATAGAAGCTCACAAAAAAGATTTTCAACAAAGAAATCTGTCTCAGTCCTAAGAGAGGAAGATACAAGCTGCCCCTGTCATAGTGTAGTAAATTATCTTGCAGTTCTCTGCACCACAGGCTGACTGATATAGTCTACGATTTACCTGAAAAGTAAAGACTAAAAACCACCAGGATTTTTAAGTTAAAAAGGAAAAAAAAAAGCAATGAAAGTGAAAATGAAAAATGTGTACCTACAAATACCATTAGGAATATATTTGTTCAATTTTTTAGGAATAAATGAAAATGCAAATCTAAATAACTGAGCAAAAATGATTTAGATTGGAGGCGGCTCTAAAAATTCATATGTAACTTGACAGGGAGGAAATACTTTTCAAATACTATCAAATGCATAGTTAAGTCCCTATTTATAGAATTCAAATTTCCAAAAGACTACTAAAAATTGGAATTTTAAACCGAAAAGCAGAAAACTGATACATTTAACTTTGATTAAATGTATTAAATGAGGAATGTGGGCTCTGGAGTCAGGCTAATCTAGGTTTGAATCCTAACTCTAGGATTCAAATTTTTCTGCCATTTTCTAGCTACTAGCTGAATGTTTTTTGGCAAATCATTTAACTTCTTAAGCCTTAGGTTCCACATCAATAAAATTTCCTAATTCACTGGTACATGACATGAAGCATGTAAAGTACTCAGCACAGGACCTGATACATACATGCTTAATAAATAATTCAAATAATTTTGCTACCCTATTTCATCAATCCTAAATGCACATTTTTTTCACATTCTTACATCTCTGAAATTGGGGTGTATTTTATAATTGATGGCATATCATGGTTTAATTGGCAGAGTTTTTCTTTCTTAATAGTATATAAAATAATGGTGCATGTTATAATCAATAGCATCTTTAGATTCAATGAACTCTGGTATTAATCATGGTAGTCTATATTCCCAATTTCTGTTTTCAGATTATTCTGAATGTGATAACCAAATTGAGATTTAAAAAATTTCAAAGTCTGAGTAAAATCTTTCCAATACAATCATGAACAAACAGTTTTGAGACAAATTAATTTTGTAGAAAATGGTTTATCAATTCCATTTTTGTAAAAAACACACGGGAGAAACCTAGCCAATCAACACACAATTGTTGCCACATGAAAAGGTACTTTTATCAAACTCTGAATCTAAGAACATACAAATGTTTCTTTATCATGTCTGCAGTAATTGTCTATGCTCTTCCATTTAACTGTTTTAAAAATCCCACATATTCCCATTATTTCTTCTGTCCCAGTTACAGTACAATTGACAGCGAGGAAGAGGGTTGACCAAACAACTCTCTAAGCAGTTTTCTGCTGTCCCTTCTTTCCAATCAGAGATTTGTGGATGTGAGGGATCACACCTAGAATGAAATAAAAATAGTGTTAAAAGCTTTCATAGCTGGCTGTATTTCAACACTCAGTGCCTCAAGCAAAAAGAGTAATTATACAAAGAATGACGTTTACTACATTCCTTTTTCACATTCTGAGTCTGTTAAAGTATTTACACCAAGGGCCCCCTGCTAGGAGTTCACGACCCCTTTAAAACTAAGTAAAATTGTGCGATTTTCTGTGCATTTCTTCTGAGAAGAGGAACCAGTTTTTAGGAGATTCTCCAATGTGAACCAAAAGAATAAGAACCACCAATCCAGACTTATTTGACATATTCAAGGGAATATTATGCTAAGCAAATTTTCAAGATCATTTTTCAAACAGTTTAAAGGGTATGAAAAACATTTTAAACATCAGGCTTTAAGTACCAGATATGAAATTTAGAAAAGAATATGCTAAAATACATACATTATATATGGTAACCAAGAGAAGAAATAGTCAGATCATAATGAAAAAAGGCCTAGAGTCATAACAGACTTAACACAGACTTAAAAGTTTATTTACTTTCTACTCAGTCATTCAAATGCACTGGATCATTGATTTGAATTATGTATTTGTTAGAAAGACCAACAATAATCTATGCCCAAAAGGTAATACATACCACCCCCAGCTATGGTCGCCTTGATAAGAGAATCCAACTCTTCATCACCACGGATTGCAAGCTGCAAGTGACGTGGAGTGATACGCTTTACTTTGAGATCCTTAGAAGCATTACCTGCCAGCTCCAGCACCTACAAAGTATTCATGAAATAATATGCAAAATGAAGGATAAAGTTTTTAAGAAATCTGTGTATACTCCCAATTATATCTAAGAAGATGACCATTTTATTTATTTACTTTTTAAAGGAAGTACCAGGGATTGAACCTGTGACCTTGTACATGGGAAGCAGGCACTCAAACCACTGAGCTACAGCCACTCCCCACTAAGAAGATGACTAGAAGTGTCCATTAACAGATGAATGGATAAATAAAATGTGGCATTTACACATAATATTATTCAGCCATAAAAAGCAATGAGGTTCTGAATCATGCTAAAACCCAGATGATCCTTGAAGATAATCATGTTGCATGAAACAAGCCAAACAAAAAGACAAATATTGTATGATCTCACATACATCAAATACCTAGAATAAGGAAATTCACAGAGCCAGATAGTAGACTATACGTTATCAGGGGTTAGGGTGGAGAGTGTGAGGGGAATGGGCAGTTACTGCTTAATGGGTACAGTCTGTTTGAGGAAAAGCTTTGGGTAATGGATGTTGGTGATGGCAGCACCAACACTGTGAATGCAAATACTACTACTGACTTATAGTTAAGTGGTTAAAATGGAAAAATTTGAGCTGTATATTTCGAACTACAATAAAAAGTAAACAAAACAAAAAGCTAGAAGATCTGTACATGCAACATGAAATGAAAAAAATACATAAACCTATAATACATTTCTTTCTTATATTTCCATCCATACTGCCTTTTACTTTAATTACTTCATTTGACCCCTTTTATAGTCATTATCTGCAACAGACATAAAAACTTGAGGAAAAAACCTACTTTCATATATAAAGGCATTTAAGGACAAGATAATATTATCCCTTAAACCAAGATTCTAAATATGTACATATAGAAAAATAATTTAAAATAATTTATTTTAATATATCCATGTAGTTTATTTCTGCATAACCCTTAATGGCTGAAATTTACTGCTTAATAATGGTAGAAAACTTAAAGGGAATTTTCAACTACAGAAATTTCAAAGTCTCAAATGGCCATAAAACTGCTTTTTTTTTTTTTTTTTTTTTTTTTGCTTCCATAAACTATACCCTGCATGTATATTAGAATCAACTGGCAAGCTTTTATAAACATCAATAGTCTGGGCCCCATTCTCTCCAGAGAATGGGTTGAGCTTGGGCATCAGTATTTTTGGAAAGCTCCCCAAGTGAAGCTAAAGTGAAGCCAAGGTTGAGATGTGATTACTCTGATCTAAACTCTTGGTTTAGATTTCAGAATTTTCTTTATCTCTACTAAGTGACTAATTCAATGTTAATAATCTCCAGTGAGTTCTCTAGTAAGAACCTTCCTCTTGTTTCTATCAGGTTGGCTATCTCTACCACTTGACTTGTTCACTACTGAAATTACTCCTCCTTCCTGGAATGTTGTGTAGTGAGTTTCATGGGTTCCATTCATTTTCCTTAGGAAGGGCAGGGATAGGGGGCAGTGGTGGTCTATGACCTAAGAATTAAGAACTCCTGCCAAATTAATTTATCTTCCTGAAATGTCAAACTTACCAAGATACAGCATTGTGTACACACAACCATGCAGAAAAACAGAAGGAATGATTAAGTATCATTAAAAAAAAAAAAACACACAAATATATTGTGATATTAAAAGTTATGTATCGTCCCTCAAATAAAATTTGCAGCTTGATCAGGAAAAAAAAAAAAAAAATAAATAAATAAATAAATAAATAAATAAATAAATAAAAGTTATGTATCATACTGACAAACCTTTACCTCACCCCAAATCTTCATTAACTAAGAGATTATGATATAACTTCACAAATACCGCCTACTGATTATATACATATTTCAGCATTAATTAGTAGCACAGTATTTAAAATAGTTTACACTCTTTTGTTATGTTACCTAAATAGGATTTGCTTTAACTTTAAAAAAAAAATAAGTATACCAAGGGACTATTTGACATTGGCATTGTGTAATAAGGAAAAGCACTACTGAAGAATAAACTAACCAGCATATGTCCTTTGTGAAAGCTATTCTATGCATCTCTATGCATTTCAGATCTTTAGTGTGCAACGCCTTTTGGATCCACACATGGAACAGGCATATCCCCCACAAACCTCAGCAGTGAGATACTCCAGAATTGCAGCACTGTACACCGCAGCAGTGGCACCAACCCTCCCATGGCTGGTGGTGCGAGTCTTCAAGTGTCTGTGGATACGGCCCACTGGAAACTGAAACAGAAACTGTCTTAAGTGGAATGTATTGTTTTTTAAATCATGTAATATGTTACACAATATATTTGATTCATAGTAACGCAATCATACAGTATGATCCTGAGGATATCATAAACTTTATAAAAAGTAAACATTTTATTTAACTGAATTAACTTCAGCAAATACGGAAAATTCCATTATAAGATGAAGGGAAACTGTGCTTTGCTGTCATCAACCAGACATTCAACATGTCTCAGCCATCGTATTTTTATTTAATTGATTCCTTAACGTAATAACCACATGCTACTCTGAACCTCTGCCACCTTCCTCAGGCATCTAAGTCCATTCTTCTTCCCTCATTTTCAAAAGGTGTCCTGAGACCTAAAAAAATCAAGACCAACCTCTCATTTCCATTCTTCCTCTCCACTTTCTAAGGGAAAGGCTCTCTCATTTCCAAAGTATCCTAATTCCTTTGTCTGTGGTTCCTGACTCTCCCCCACATTTGTTACACACATTCCTCACTCCTTTACTGCCCTGTCATTTCAGTATCTCCACTTACTTCCTTTCCACTGTAACTTCTGCACACTCAACTTAAAAAACCCTACTTATGGCTAGGATGCTTGCTTTACATTATGGTCTAGCTATTTCCTTTCCAAAGTCAAAACTTTAAAACAAATTCTAATTGAGAATTTACATGGTGCTCTAAAATATAGATGGCATCGAATCACAAGTGTAGGTTCCTCCCCCTTCCTTTAGTACCACTTGGATCATGTGGTGGTCTTGCTCAAAACCTTTCAATGGCTCACCACTGCTAAGAGGATAAAACCCCAATCTTACAGCTTGACCTTCAAACTTCCTGTTTTAAGTGTCTTTTAGATATATAAATCAACATTAAAAAAAAAAAAAAAAAAAGTCAGTTATATGTAGGGAATAATGCTTATTTACCCAGAAGATTTTGAATTTGTAGATTAAAGTTGTGACAATTCAAATATAATGTGAAGTTTGAAAATATTTGGTGGTTGGGAGTATATCACTCAGTCTAAAACTGAGGTTATTAGAGAACAATTCAGAGGATTAATGTAGTTTGTTATTCTCTCAAAAATTTTAATCTCATCCTGAAAGCAAATGTACCATTACAGATGCCTTCTTCAAAAGAAAACTAGACATTACTCACTTCATTCTGATATACCTTATAAAAAAGAACCAGGAACATAATCACAATCTAGAAATGACAGACTTTCATAGAACCAAATCACCAAGTACATTTAAGCTCTTTTCCTAATTGGTTCTTGTTTGCAAGAATATGAATTAAAGATAGAAGCTTTATGGTAAGTCTTATCCAATCACTCTTACTATTAAAAGTCAGTGGTACTACAAGAACATTTTTGTAATTAATGAAACCTCTATGGGTAATGAAAATAACTGATGAACTTTTACAGCATGGATATATTACCTGGAGTCCAGCTCTTTGAGAGCGAGATACTGCCTTAGCCTTGGCCTTTCCACTGTCTTTTCCAGCTTTGCCTCCAGCCTAAAGGAAAAAAAAGCTTCTGATAAAGAGCTGAAAACACTATTTTTAAGTATTCAGGAAACAATACTTTTTCTAGTTTTACTTTAGTTAAAAAAAAAATCTAGGTGATCTCTTTCCTCATTTGTAAATACACGTTTGATTATATCCCCTTATATTCATTCCTATAAAAACTGAAGTCAAATATTAAATACCTGTTGAAAATCTGAGATTTATAAAAATCTCAACCTATTTCTCAACTTTCAGATGGAAGAATCTTGACCAAGTCAATATAATTGCATTTTTATGCATGCTGGAAATATTTTAGGATGAAATAATCTATTAAAATGTCAACATAACAGAGAAATAGAATAGTCAGAATTTAGCTCTTCTGGGAGGATAAAGAAAAGGGCCTCCACATTTCTACTAAAAGGGTTAAACAAATATTGCTTTCACATGATGGAAAATAAATACTTTATAAATAACCTTCATGTCCACTAAATAATGGCATTACAAACGCACTGGCATATTATGCAGACATCTCAACAAAATGAGACACAGATAAATTGCTGATATAGAACAACCCACAAAACATTTTTAAGTGAAAAAGGCAAAGTGTATGCAGTGAGCTCCTGTTGTGTAAAAATGGGGTAGATGGAGTATATGTGTATACATATATTTCACATAGTAAGAAGTGTTTGCCTCTAGGGAAGGAATACTCAAGATCTGATGAGAGGGAAACCAATTTTCTCTTTTGTACTTCATGGTTTTACCATTTAAAATCTATTATTTTGGGAGGCGGCTGTGGCTCAATCAGTGGGGCTCCCATTTGCCATGTGGGGGGCCCCGGGTTTGGTTCCCGGGGCCTCCTGGTGGGGGCGGGCCCGCCCACACGGCGTGGTTGGCTGACCCGGCGAGCACAGGCAGCAGGGGGGGGGATAAATGAATAAATAAAAATAAAAAATCTTAAAAAAAAAAAAAATAATAATAATAATAATAAAATAAAATCTATTATTTTTCCACTGTAAAAAAGCTAATTAAAAAAAAAAAAAGGCTTACAACATTGGCTAGCTGTTTGAGGGTCTGTATTTTCAAAGTAGAGGATAAGCTTTGAAACGCAAATCCCCCCGCGTAATGCTTACCTTAAAAAAAATTTAAGCTAAAACCAACCATGTATAGTCCTCTAATTGCATGTCTCAGTAGATGTGATATTTCCTAAAATCATATAGAAAAAATAAACTGCCTTGGGAGGTATTAAAGCAGTCTAGGCACTAATTCATTTCCTCTTTCTTAGACTCAACAATTTAGCAAAAGAGACTGATCTAGGTTCAACACAGAATTGAGAATCTCTAGATTTCTACCAGAATGCATCATATATTTTAATAATTTCCGACTACATTACTACTCATAATAGTAGTATTATGATTTTGATTTCTTAGGTCAACATAGTCACAATTTATTCCCTCAAATAAAGACATCTTTTCATCTATTTGCTCTAGAAACATTAAAAAAAAAAAACTTTCAATTGGTACATAAGTCTAAAATGATAATTATCATCTAACTAGATTAGAAAATAAGTACTTTATAAAAAGTCACTAACTGCAAAACTCCCTAAGCAGAATTCTCCATTTATACCATTACCACTCTGCTTAAAGCAATTTTATCCTTACTGTTTTAAATCTGTTATATTCGTTGCTTTATCTATTTACATTTTAAGGAAATACAGTCAGTTCCTATAAGCCTCAATATATTAAATGGTTATTTCCAAGTTTTGGTAATGATACATTTCTCATACTTAATGAAAGCAAACTTTTAGGGTATCAAACTTGTCTGAACAGAAAACTGTACAATAAATGGATAACTACTTTCTCTTCATAGTCTCCTCACACTGTATATATCATCCCCCAACTTTGCACCTTCATTTTAATGTAGAAAATAAAAGCTATCCTAAATTTTTATTTTATGAAACCAATTAATATTAACCTGGGCTAAGCCTCTTAGTGGAAATTAGAGTACATTTCACTCAGAAACATTTGAAAACTGGATACCAAGATATTTTCATATTACTGTAATAGATATATGTACACTTCCCCTCAAGCTTACAATCTTTTAAAAAGAGGATACAATAAATTAAGTCAGGGAGGCGGCTGTGGCTCGATCGGTGGGGCTCCCGTTTGCCATGTGGGGGGCCCCGGGTTCGGTTCCCGGGGCCTCCTGGTTGGGGCGGGCCCGCCTGCGCGGCGTGGTTGGCTGACCCAGTGAGCGGGGGTGGCAGGGGGGGGATAAATGAATGAATGAATAAAAAATAAAATCTAAAAAATAAAAATAAAAAAAAAATAAATTAAGTCAGTTGAGAGACTCAAGAATGACAACTGATACCTCCTGTATTTTTAGCTTATGTTAACACTTATGTATTTTTAGTGAGTGGTAAATAGATACCAAATACACAGCACTTCTATAGAGATTAATGAGAAACATCTTAAAATCAGCCAGGATCATAAAAACCATCAGTTTCAGCAAATTAATTTACAGATTAGATATAATCAGTGCATTTTGTGAAAGTTCTTTACTATGAACTATAATTGTAAATTATAAACTATGAAGAGGTAACTCTCAAAAATCTATTCCTTGTAACATTTGGGAATTTTGCAATGACCAAAGTTTTTAGCATCTTGTTTGGCCAATTTACAGTGAGGCCTATTGAATTCTGTACCTGTCCTATCAAGCACATATCTAACACTATCTGCGGTATGAGGGATGAAAGCCTGGGCTTAACTTTTATGTGGGTAGCTCTGGCTGAAGAACCTCTTAAGACAGAATGTTTAAAGCAGGAATCTCAACACAAATAAGATTTCGTAGTAAGAATATTACTATCTTCACACAATCTTTGAGGCAAAGCGGTTTGTCCTTGAGCACTTTCTCCTTCCCTCATCTTTAGAACGGGGCTGGCGTTTTATTCACTTTTTAAAAACCACACTTTTCTTACCTAGATCTGAATTTTAGGAAAAGAATTTAAGATGGAAAATTCATCGCAGGGGCAGAGGGAGGTGTTACTGTAGAGTGAAGAACGCAAACTCCAGGGGTGTCAGAAGAAAGGGGGGGTGTGGAGCCCTCATCTATGCAATCATCTACGCCCAAACACGTATACGGTTCCCAGCTATGAAACCCTAAGTTGTAGCTCAAAAGACCACGAGTCTAAGCCCCGCTTTCTCCATGTAATGAAGTAAGAGACAGCGTGGAAGGCCTGTAACTTCTCCTGCCTGCCCTCGTTCTGTGCAGTTATCCTAGTCAAGAGCAAAACACGCATCATCCCTATTTTTCAAAGCCCAGCAAAGTCGCCGGATGGTCTCTAACTTCCTCCTCCTCTCGCCGCCGCGGCCGGGACAGCCCTATCTGGCTGGGGCCGCGGCCAGCGCCGGGCAGCTCGGGGGCGACGCGCGCCTCCCAGGCGAGCTCGGGCCGCACGGCCACGCCGGGCGTCTGCGGCCTTAGGGCACCCGGGCTTTTGGCGCGGGATTTAAAGAGAGAGGGGCTGCGTGCGGCCCTCGAGGACGCGCGGAGACGGGCTCGGCGAGGACGCTCAACAGGTAGCGGCCGCGGGCGGGGGCAGGGCCGGGCCGTGTCCGACGCCCGGGGGGGTCCCCTGCGCCAGGGGCAGGCCCGCGCGACCCCCGGCACCTGGCCCCGCGGCCCGGGCCCTCGGCTGGGAGGGGGGAGCGCAGGCCCGCTCCGGCCCTCACCATGGTCTCGGCGCTGCTCCCGGCGCGCTGCTTTCACCCGTCCGCTCTGACGCGGCGCCGAATCCGCTCCGCTCGGCCCGCGCGCGCCGCACCCGCTCCCCCTCCCGAGCCGCCGCCTCCGTTATCGCAACCCCAACCACCGCCGCCACCGCCGCCGCCGCCGCCGCCGGAGCCCAGACAATACCCACGGCCCGCCTCGCGCCTCCCCCGCCAATGGCCGCTCGCTTTGCTGGTTTGAACCCTTGGGGACGGCCAATCGCGCGCCTCCTTCTAGCCCGACCCCGCCCCCCCGCGCCGCCTACCTAACGGCTGTTTGTTTTTGCACACGGCACGCGGAGGCGGGGCCTCAGGCCCCCAAACCGACGGGCTGGGGCGCGAGGTGGGCGGGAGGAGCGCGCCGCTCTCCACCTGCCTCGGCACGCCGGAGCCGGACGAGCAGAAGGATAGGCCAATGGGCCCAGACGCTCGGTAGAAGCGAGCCAATGAAAGCATCGCCCGCGAGCTAGGTAGGCGGGCCGCCGGGAGTGACAGCAAGCTTAGCCCCTGGCTGCAGTGATTTGAGGTGTCTGTTGCTTTCCCGCCCATTCTTGGCGTCTGTTCTCCTACTTCTGGGAACTGGCGAAGGAAGTGGTTGTCGGACGTCGCTTCTTCTGGCGGTTTCTCACACAGACTCTTCACAGTTTTCAGTCTGAGGCAGGAGTTACGGGGCCCTGCATCCCGGCGGGTCCTGATTTCAGGCTGGGAAGAGCCTCACTCTCAGCTCTCCCGGCTCTCAGACTTGTCGGGACTGACCGGAATGTCGCCTCGGCAAAGGAGCGGTAACCTCTTGGCAAGGTTCCGATTGGCCTCGTCCGTTTGCTTTCTTTTCCTTCCGTTGGAGGCTAAAAGTTTTGGGGAACATCCAACTGAAAATGAAGCAAAGCTATAAAATGGAAGTGCTTTCCCCTGAAAGTGCTGGGAAAATTAAATGGCGTGTGTGGAAGCGCGTGGCACGTAGTAGGCGCTCCAGTGAATCTTCCCTTCACGGCCTGTTTCCACAAGTTAAGGAGGCCCGTCGCCGTCTTCTATGTTACAGCCTCGACCAGATGAGCTTTCTGGGGACGGCAACCCCGTTTCACAGCTGAAGAATTAGGCTCTGACTAACTTAAGCATTTGCCCAAGATCGTACAGCCAGTGAATAACCAAGATGCGGACCCAAGTCCTTCGATGTTTATTCTAACTCATCACTGTTTGAAATTCTTTTAATTCTTTACACAGTGTGACGTACGACTGTGCTAGGAGGTGTTCTAAGTGCTGGGGATTCAATACTGAGCAAAACAAAGTTCCTCTTTTCATGGAGATCGCCTTCTAGAGAGGTGATTTTCCTGGCCTACATTTCCCATAAATCACCAGGTAGCCAATACCTGTCCCAGAGTTTCCTCTGATTAGCACTGATCTGCTACAATTGCATTGCTGTTCAACTTCTCCCTCTACTCAATCCTGCTTCCTTTATAGTTTCTCACAGTAATGTTCCCAAAACCATTGCCCAGTAAACCTCTTGTATGCAAATCTCCTTATAGGCTGTTTCCTGGGAAACCTGACGTAAGATACTTTCATAACTGACATCACTGGTTGTCTCTGAAGAGGTGCAATGGATGACTTAGGGGCAGAGGTGGAGGGTGGGCTTTTCACTGTATACCCTTTGTCCCTTTTGAATTTTGTATATGTGAATGTACACTCAAAAACCCAGTCAAATGCACAACTGTGATTATACCAAATACCATTGATTGTACACTTATGGATTGTATGTTTTATTAATATGTATTAATAAAATTGATTTTAAAAAACTCACTTCAAACCCCACTCAAAAAGTTGATTAAGCCTTTAGAGAGGACAGACTTAGCAATTAGTAGATTACAGATTTTACCCCTGTGTTCAGTTTGAATTTACATTTTAACGCTGCAGTACTCCAAAATTTATAAAACCTTTAAGAGACATTTTCTTGTGGGCACTGTTGTGAACAGCAGCCAAATTCTCTTTTTTTCTGTAAATGTCCTGGGAGAGGTTTACCCCAGATCTCAGTGGTAAGGCAACTACTTCAATAAACCAGAACCTGCCTGTTTCTAAATGAGGTAAATCAGGATGTAGGGCTCACCCACCCTTCTATATTCTGCTTTCTGATTCTGGGACTTAGACTGGAAACCACATGTACATTTCTACTTTGTCTTCTGCATTTCTCCTCTGCTTTGCCAGTAGAGGGTACTAGAGAGAAACTGCAAGATTGATGGAGGGACAAGGGACACACCTGCCTGCCTGCTTTCTGTTCCTGTATCACCCAAGCAACACTTTTTCACTATGGTAGCAGCAGCTGAATAATTTTTTCCAACACGTAAAAAACCAGCTTCTTTGTTCCCTGCAACCCCCCAGCACCAGTCAGCTACCTTTTCAGTTTGAGTTTCAGCTTCATGGGGCCCCTCTAGGTTTCTAAAAGTTTTCTCTTAGTTTTTTCAAGGGTGGTAGCTGCTAGTTACTATCTCTTTTTACCCTTTTAGTAGTTAAACATTTTGTAACATGAATGTACCTTGGCCAATAGAGTATATAATCTTTTTTGGAGAACTTTTTTTATAGAAAAATTTAAACATACAAAAGTAAAGAATAGTATAGTGAACCCAACATACCCATCACACAGTTACAATTATTAAATTGTGGCCACTTTCCTTTTATGGTCACATTCACATCTACTCCACCACAAACTGGATTACTTTTGAAGTAAATCCAAAATAAAGGAAAGAGGCAACAGAATTTTTAGAGGAAAATTGTTTTCTTACAAAAGCTTAGGTTCACCTTGAAATTGTACTATGTGCATGCATTGCTTATTTAAAAAAATAAAAAGAACAAACTAAACCCAAAGCAAGCAGAAGGGGAAAAAATTAGAGAGGAAATAAATGAAAGAGAAAATAGTAGAACAATAGAAAAAATCAAAAGTTGACTTTATGAAGACGTCAGCTAGACTGACCAAGGAAAAAAGAAGATTCAAATCATTAAAATCATAAATGAAAGATCACTATTGACCTTGCTGAAATAAAACGCATTATAAGGGAATACTTTATGCCAACAAATTAGATAACCTAGATGAACTGGACAAATTTCCAAAAAGATACGAACTACTGAGACTGTCTCAAAAAAATTAAAAAACCTGAATAGTAATGAAAAAACTTCCCATAAAGACAAGCTCAGAACTAGATGGTTTCACTGTTGAGTTCTATCATCACAAACTCTTTCAAAAGATACAGGAGGAGGGAACATTTTCCAACTCATTATATGAAGTTAGTATTACCCTGATACCAAAACCAGGCAGACATTACAAGAAAGGAAAACTGAAGGCCAATATTCCTTATGATACAAATATCCTCAACAGAAACTGGTGAAACAAATTCATCAACCCATGAAAAGGGTTATACACTATGACCAAGTATGGTTTATCCCAGGAATGCAAGGTTGGATTAACATACGAAATCAATGTAATAAACCTTATTAGTAAAGGACAAAAAACACATGATCATCTCAATAGGTTAAGGAAAAGCATTTGGCAAAATCCAACATTCTTTCATGACAAAAATATTTAACAACTATGAATAGAAGGGAACTTCCTCAGTCTGATAAAGGACATTTATGTAAAACCCACAGCTAACATCATACTCAATGTTGAAAGACTGAAACATGTCCCCCCAAATTAGGAACAACTTAAGGATGACTGCTCTTGTCACTTTTACTGAACATTGCACTAGAGGGTCTAGTCAGGGCAATTAGGCAACAACAAAAAAGGCATCCAAATTGGAAAGAAAGAAGTAAAACTGTGCAGGAGACATGATCTTGTATATAGAAAACCCTAAGGAAACCACTGAAAACTATTAAAACTAATAAGTTCAGCAAGGTTGCAGTATAGAAGATTAATTTATGAAAATCAGTTGTATTTCTATACACTAACAATGAACAAATAAAAAATAAAACAATTCCTTTTGTAATGACATTAAAAAGAATAAAATACTTAGGTATAAATGTCACAAAAGAAATGCAAGCTTTATACTTTGAAAACTAGAAAACATTGTTGAAAGAAAGTTAAAAGATCTAAATAGATGGAAAGACATCCCATGTTCATAGGTCAGAAGACTTACTATTGTCGGGATGACAATACTCCCCAAATTGATCTACAGATTTAATATAATCCCTATCAAAATCCCACCTAGCTTTTTTTTTGCAGAAATTGGCAAGCTGATTCTGAAATTCTTATGGAAATGCAAGACAACCAGAATAGGCAAAACAATCTTGGAAAAAGAACAAAGTTGGAGGACTCACACTTCTTGAATTTTGAAATGTACTGCAAAACTACAGTCACCAAGACAGTGTGGTACTCAGGTAAGGATAGACATAGATCAATGGAATAGAATTGAGATTCCAGCAAGAAATCCATACGCCTTTGATCAGTTGATTTTAAACAAGGGTACTTAGAAAATTCAATGAGGAAAGAATATGCTTCAGTGCTGGGATCTCTATTTAAAGGGAATTACTTTTACTTTTTTTTTTGCATAGAAAATGGATAGCCAGGGAATGAATCAACATTAACAATGAATAATTTAGGGTGATGAGGTTCTTTTGGTAAATTATTATTATTTTATATTTTTCTGTATTTTCTAAATTGTCATCTCTGGCTGTATATTAACTATATAATCAGAAAAATGTTATTTAAAAATAATACTTCAACTTTACAAATGGAGGAATAAAATATAGAATTAATGTGAACATAGACTAAATGAGCTAAGTTTTTCAACAGTTTAAGCTCATTCATCCTTATCATTTGAAGGCCTGTGTTTAGTGTTTATTCACCTTCTATATATGCTCCCCCACCCCCCATGGCTCCCTTGTCTGTTGGCTCATTGTTTTTGCTTTTTTTTTTTTTTTTTGCTCATTGTCTGCTTGTCTTTTCTTTAGGAGACATTGGGAACCGAACCCAGGACCTCCCATGTGGGAGGCAAGCATTTAACTGCTTGAGCCACATCTGCTCCCCCATGTATGCTTTTTAGTCGTTATGACAAAATGCAAAATAGACACTATTATCTCCATTTTACAGATGTGAAAACAGGTTCAGAAAGATTACATGAATTATTTCATGTCGCATGGCTGGTAGGTGACAGAAATGGGCTTAGAATACAGGTCTGCATGTAAGGCCCCTGCTCGTTCCTGTCTACCTCCTGCCTTGAAAATGACATGCAGAGGTATACGTGCTTTTGGATACATGAGTTTTTCCAACTTTGCTAAATCTTTTGTGCTATAATGTTTGTAAACAGCTGGTTGCCTCATCATACCATTGTAAATCCTTATAATTTATTCACAAGAAACTGTGGATTCTGGGAGTGATTAAATAAATGTTGGAATATCCATGTTAAGGAACATTAAGTAACTTGTTAAAATGAATGAGGTTGACTTATACACATGCTTCAGATTTCTAAGACAGATTGTTCAGGAAAAAAAAAAGTTGCAGAATAATACATACAGTATAATTTGGTTTATATTAAAATAGATAAACTCCAGATCATAGCTATGAATGTATCTCTGCAAATGCATAGAAAGAGGACTTCAAGGCTTTACATCTGGCTTCTGACGGTCATTATTTCCAAGAAAAGGAGTAGGGATATGGGAATAAAGAGGATATTCTCATTCTGCTCTGTGTTCTTGTCTGAATGTACTTCTGTAACATTTTTGTTTAAATGTGGAAGGGACTAAAACTATGGCTTCTAATCCAACCTGACCATTTTTCTTATTGTATGTAGAACAAAAAACTATCTATAGAGTATCTGTCAATATATCCAAAATTACAGATGTATTTGCCTTTTGACTCCCAGATCCCCACTTCTGGGAATCTATCCTACCTTCATCTATATGAAACAATTTATTTAATGGAGCTTGGTTTGTAAAAACAAAACTGGGAAAAACCAATAATTCACCGTATATACTCAGTGGAATATCAACCAGCTATAAAAAGGAGTGAGAAAAATATTTATGTATTGATATAAAAAATATCTCCAGGATATATTAAGCAAAAAAATAAAACAGGTATGGAACAGTATATCTAATTATATTTTGTGTACAGGGGAAATAAAAATGTATACTCATTTATTTCTTAAATGTACATAATACTGGAAGAATAAACAAGACACTAATAAAAATGGTTTCCCTGTGGGTAATATGACTATGTAATTGATTGTCCAAATTGGAGCAGTTTTGAAAGTGAAAGGGGCTGTTACATAATTAACAATTATTTTTTTTTGAAATATTGACTGATAAGTTGGTAGATTCTATAACATATCCATTTACATTAAAACAAAACTTTTTCAAATATTAATTGTATAATTATTCTTCATACTCATTAACATTTTTTCTTTTTTTTGCTTTATTTTGTACATTTAATAATTATAAATATAAACAAATAAAAACTAAAAAGTAAACACAGATGAATAAATATATACGTTTCTCAATGTACTAGAAACATATAAAAATTTTTTTTAATCAAACAATATGTTACACAATATATTTGGTTTATAGTAATGCATTCATACAGTATTTGTCCTTTTCTCTCTGGCTTGCTTTGCTCGACATAACATACTCCAGGGTCATCCATGTTGTCATATGCTTTAGGACCTCATTTCTTCTTAACAGCTGCATTTTTCCATCGTGTGACTAGACCACAGTTAGTTTATCCATTCTTCTGTTGATGGATACCTGGGTTGTTTCCAACTTTTGGCAATAGTGAATAATGTTGCTATGAACATCGGTGTGCAGATGTCACTTCCTGTCACTGCTCTCAGTTCTTCTGGGTATATACCCAGTAGGGGTATTGCTGGGCCACATGGCAAGTCTATATTCAACTTCTTTAGGAACTGCCAAACAGTCCTCCACATGGCTGTACCATTCTCCATTCCCACCAACAGTGAATAAGTGTTCTTATCTCTCCACATCCTCTTCAACACTTGTAGTTCTCTGTCTTTTTAATACTGGCCATTCTGATAGGTGTGAAATGATACCTCATTGTAGTTTTGATTTGCATTTCCCTAATCATGAGTGATGTTGAGCAGTTCTTCATGTGTTTTTTTGCCATTTGTATTTCTCCTTTGGAGAAATGTCTATTCAAGTCTTTTGCCCATTTTTTAATTGAGTCATTTGTATTTTTATTGTTGAGTTGTAACATCTCTTTATATATCCTGGATACTAAACTCTTATCAGATATGTGATTTCCAAATATTTTTTCCCATTGAGTCGGCTGCCTTTTCACCCTTCTGACAAAGTCCTGTGAGGTACAAAAGTGTTGACTTTTGAGGAGGTCCCATTTATTTTTTCTTTTGTTGCACGTGCTTTGGGTGTATGGTCCAAGAAACCACCACCTTCTACAAGGTCTTGAAGATGTTTCCCTACATTTTCTTCTAGTAGTTTTATGATCCTGGCTTTATATCTAGATCTTTGATCCATTTTGAGTTGGTTCTTGTATAGGGGGTTGAGATAGGGGTCCTCTTTCATTCTTTTGGTTATTGATAGCCAGTTCTCCCAACACCATTTGTTGAAGAGACTGTTTTTTCCCATTAGCATGGACTTGGTAGGTTTGTCAAAAACCAGTTGACTGTATAAGTGAGGGTTTATTTCTGGGTTCTCAATTCTAATCCACTAATCGATGTGTCTATCTTTATGCCAGTACCATGCTGTTTTGACCACTGTAGCTTTGTAATATGTTTCAAGGTCAGGCAGTGAAATTCCTCCCACGTCGCTCTTCTTTTTTAGAATGCTTTTGGCTATTCGGGTGCACTTACCCTTCCAGATGAATTTGGTAATTGCCTTCTCTAATTCTGTAAAGTAAGATGTTGGGATTTTGATTGGTATTGCATTGAATCTATAAATCAGTTTGGGTAAGCTTGACATCTTCACGATATTTATTCTTCCAATCCATGAACATGGACTGTCTTTCCATTTGTTTAAGTCTTTTAAATTTTCTTTTAGCATTGTTTGTAGTTTTCTGCATATAGGTCCTGTACTTCTTTGGTTAAATTAACTCCTAAGTATTTGAGTCTTTTTGTTGCTATTGAAAATGGAATTTTCCCCCTGATTTCCTCCTCAGGTTGTTCAGTACTAGTGTACAAAAACATTACTGATTTGTGCGAGGTGATCTTGTATCCTGCCACTTTGCTGAATTCATTTATTAGTTCAAGTAGCTTTGTCGTGGATTCTTCAGGATTTTCTAAGTACAGGATCATGTCATCTGCAAACAATGAGAGTTTTACCTCCTCTTTTCCTATTTGGATGCCTTTAATTTTTTTTTTTCTTGTCTAATTGCCCTAGCTAGAACTTCTAGTACAATGTTGAATAACAATGGTGACAGTGGGCATCCTTATCTTGTTCTGGATCTTAAAGGGAAAGCTTTCAACCTTTCCCCATTGAGTATGATGTTGGCTGTGGGTTTTTCATATATGCTTTTTATCAGATTGAGGAATTTTCCTTCTATTCCAATCTTTTGAAGTGTTTTTATCAAAAAAGGATGCTGGATTTTGTTGAATGCCTTTTCTACATCGATTGAAATGATCATGTGGTTTTTTTCCTTCAATTTGTTTATGTGGTATTTTACATTGATTGATTTTCTTATGTTGAACCAACCTTGCATACTAGGAATAAATCCTACTTGGTCATGATGTGTAAGTCTTTTGATATGCTGTTGGATTCGATTTGCAAGTATTTTGTTGAGAATTTTTGCATCTATGTTCATTAGAGAAATTGGTCTGTAATTTTCTTTTATTGTAGAATCTTTATCTGGCTTTGTTATTAGGGTGATGTTGGCTTCATAAAATGTGTTGGGTAATTTTCCCTCTTGAATTTTTCGGAAGAGTTTAAACAGGATTGGTGTTAATTCTTTTCGAAACACTTGGTAGAATTCACCGTGAAGCCATTTGGTCCTGGACTTTGCTTTCCTGGGAGATTTTTGATGACAGATTCAATCACCTTAAATGTGATTGGTTTGTTAAGTTCTTGTATTTCTTGTAGCGCCAGTGTAGGTTGGTTGTGCATTTCTAGAAATTTGTCCATTTCATCTAGGTTGTCTAGTTTGTTGGCATATAGTTTCTCATAATATCCTCTTATGATTCTTTTTATTTCTGTGAAGTCATTTGTAACTTCCCCCCTTTCATTTCTGATTGTATTTATTTGCATCTTCTCTTTTTTTCTTTGTTAGTCTAGCGAGGGGGTTGTCAATTTTATTGATCTTCTCAAAGAACCAGCTTTTAGTTTTGTTGATTTTCTCTATTGTTTTTCTGTTCTCATTTTCATTTATTTCTGCTCTAATCTTTATTATTTCTTTCCTTCTGCTTGCTTTTGGATTGGTTTGCTTTTCTTTTTCTAGTTTCTCTAGTTGTTTAGTTAAATCTTTGAGTTTAGCCCTTTCTTGTTTTTTAATATAGGCATTTAGGGGTATAAATTTCCATCTCACGACTTCCTTCGCTGTATCCTATAAGTTTTGATATGTTGTGTTCTTGTTTTCATTTGTCTAAATATATTTGCTGATTTCACTTGCAATTTCTTCTTTAACCCACCGATTATTTAGGAGTGTGTTGTTCAGTCTCCACACATTTGCGAATTTACTTTTTTCCTGTTTGTTATTGATTTCTAGTTTCATTCCATTATGATCTGAGAAGGTGCTTTGTGTAATTTCAGTCTTTTTATATTTATTGAGAGCTGCATTGTGACCTAACATGTGGTCTATCCTGGAGAAAGGTCCATGGGCACTTGAGAAGAATGTATAACCCACTGAGTTTGGATGCAGTGTTCTATATATGTCTGTTAGGTCTAACTTGTTTATCATATTTTTGAATTCTCTGTTTCCTTGTTGATCTTCTGTCTAGTTGTTCTATCTAATGATGTGAGTGGGGTGTTGAAGTCTCCAACAATTATTGTAGAAATGACTATTTCGCGCTTAAGTTTTGCCAGAGTTTGTCTCATATATTTTGGGGCACCCTGGTTAGGTACATAGATATTTATGACTGTTATATCTTCCTGGTGAATCATCCCTTTTATTAATATATAATGGCCTTCTGTATCTCTTATCACTTTTTTGCATTTAAAGTCTGTTTTGTCTGATATTAGTATAGCTACCCCTGCTCTTTTCTGGTTACTATTTGCGTGGAGTATCTTTTTCTAACCTTTCACTTTCAGCCAGTTTGTATCCCTGGGTCTAAGGTGAGTTTCTTGTAAGCAGCAAATGGATGGCTCACATTTTTTTAATCCATTTTATCACCCTGTATCTTTTGATTGGGGAGTTTAATCCATTCACATTCAATGATATTACTGTAAATGCACTAGTTACTTCCTCCATTTTATTCTTTGGTTTTCGTATGTCATCTTATATTTGTCTGTCTTCTTACTCTTTTGGTTACCTTTCTTCTATTCTCCTATACTCTCTTCCAAGCCTCTCTCTCATGTCTTTTTATTTCAGGTTCTAAGGCTTCCTTTAATATTTCCTGCAAAGGTAGATTCTTTTTTGCAAACTCTCTTAGTTTCTGTTTGTGAATATTTTATACTCACCTTCATATTTGAAGGGCAATTTTGTTGGATAAAGAATTCTTGGCTCGCAGTTTTTCTCTTTCAGTTTCCTGATTGTATCATACCACTGTCTTCTCACTTTCATAGTTTCTGAAGAGAAATCTGCGTTAAGTCTTACTGGACGTCCCTTGTATGTGATCGTTTGCTTCTCTCTTGCTGCTCTGAGAATTTTCTCTTTATCTTTGACATTTGACATTCTGCGTAGTATATGTCTTGGCATAGGTCTATTTGGATTTATTCTGATTGGGGTACCGTGTGCTTCTTGGACATGTAAGTTCATTTCTTTCTTGAGAGTTGGGAAATTCTCAGCTATTATTTCCTCAAATACTCTTTCTGCCCCCTTTCCCTTCTCTTCTCTTGTTGGAACTCCCATGACACGTATGTTGTTGCGTTTTGTGTTGTCATTCAACTCTCTGAGCTCCTGCTCATTTTTTTCCATTCTTTTCTCTCTCTGTTCTTTTCTCTTCTATTTTAGCTGCTCTGTCTTCAGTATCACTTATTCTTTCTCCTGTCATTTCAATTTTGCTGTTGTATGCCACAAATGTGTGTGTGTGTTTTTTTTTTTTTTAAGATTTATTTATTTACTTTATCCATTTTAAACCCCTCCTTCCCCATTTGCTGTTTTGTGTCCACTCGCTGGGCAATTCTCTGTGTCTGTTTCCTGCCATCTCTTATCCTCCTCCTCCAGTCTTTACCAGTATTCAATCTTGGAGACCTCCCATGTAGGAGAGAGGTGTTCTGCCGCCTGCGCCACCTCGGTTCCTGGTTTTCGGAGCTTTTAGAGCATCTCGTCTTGTCTCTCCCCTGTTACATCATCATCTTGCTGCATGGCTCCCGGGGCCTGGCGGCTCACCGGCACACAGAGCCTGGTAGCCCATGCGCCTTCTATATATATATTGTTTTTTTATTTTACCAGGAGGTCCTGGGGATCGAACCCAGGTCCCTCCATATGGCAGACGGACGCCCAACCATTTGAGCCACATCCGCCCCCTCAAATGTGTTTTTGACCTCACCTATTGTGTCTTTCCCTCCCACAAGCTGTTACTTTTCTGTTCAGGATTTCAAATTCTTCTTTGTGTTCTCTCAATGTCTTCTTGATGTCATTTATCTCTTTAACTATATTGTCTTTCAACTCATTAATTTGATTTTGGAAATTTGTGCTCATCTCACTAATTAGTTCTCTCATATTCTGCATCTCTTCTGGGACTTTGCTGTATTCCTTTTCTTGGGCCATGTCTTCTATTTTCTTAGTATGGCTTGTAATTTTTTGCTGATGTTTAGGCATCTGGTTAGGATGTAGTTTACTCAGATGCTCTATGTCTTTCTCTTTTATAGGGATTTAGTGGCAGGAGGCTGTGAGTTACCATAGCTCTTTGATTTTTGGCTCAACCTGAATTTTTAAAATTGTCCTGCTGGTTTCTCAAAACTGGGCACTGGACCCAGTAATTGATTGTAGAGTTGCTTCCTAGGGTCTTGGGCAGGGAGGCTATATAGGCCAGAAAAGGCCTCTCCTACTTATTTTTAATTTTCTTGTGTGCATTTACTTGGTCTGCCAGGAGATAGCACTCTTTGGCAGCTCTCAGTTCAATGCCTGGTCGGAGTGTATTTGTTGCAACACAGACCAGATCAATGTGCTAGAGCTTCCTGTCTGGGGGCTAAGAGCCTTGTAATTCATACTTTCTCTGCGAGAGTTCTCCACCCTTATCTGGCAGCTCCGTCCCTTGTCCCAGCTAGAAAATATTTCCTCTCCCTTCTGAGTCCTCAACAATCAGTCTCTGTTAGCAGAGGAAGAGATTGGGAGGGTTGTATATCTTTTGCCCCTTGCAGGCTCCAAGGCAAACAGTGGCGTAGCCCCATCCGGCCTGGAAGGGCTCATAGGGCATAGCAGACCAATATTGTGGGTCATAAGGTGAGTCAGCTTTAGGCTGTGCCCCTCTTTCCCTTTTCCTGGGGTGGTAGATCCCTGAAGCTCCCTTTGTCTGTATTCGCAGGCCCGGAGGCCCGAGAATTTTAGAGTTTTTAGTGTGGAGGAGGGTGCTGGCAGTAGCAGGCACCGCTGGTTCCAACTCACAGTTCTGTCGTTGCGATTTCCCTCTTTCATCCCTCTCTCCTCTGGGTGGTGTGTAGCCTTCACCTGCTGTCCTAAACCCTAGAAGATCTTTTTCGGGGCTGTTTCAGCCTGTCCTCTATCTATTTTTCTGGAGAAGAGATTCCCATGTCTTACTAGTCTGCCATCTTCCCGGAAGTCCTCATTAACATTTTAATTCATTTCTTAGCCATCTATCTCAAATATTGTAAAGCCAAAGAAATATAACTTTTCTGTGGTCTTATTTTCATAAATTAATTGCCTGCAATCTCCTTCAAAGTTACATTCTATGGTTAATACATTTGAAATTGTTGACGCCTTCGATTGACTCTGTTAACTATAATATGTTTGACTGAGAAAATATTCTCTCTGTGGTAGCCAAGGTACCTTATGGAAAAAGTTCTGCTAAACTGGATATTCTCAATTCTCATTCTCTTCATATTGAAATGTGAAACTATTTCAGCCCAAATCTTTTCACAGTCACTAATTTTCCCTTCCATTCAGAATACTGTTCTTTGACAGGTAAGTTTATAAGACAAAACTTCTCAAATAAGTTGTCTCTATGCTTCTTTTGACTGTTTCACCAATTTTAAATGGTATAAAATGATAAGCGCTCTCAATTTCATTCTAGCACAAAATATAAAATTATCCAGTTAAAAATAGGAGTTCCTGGGAAGCGGCTGTGGCTCAATCGGTGGGGCTCCCGTTTGCCATGTGGGAGGCCCCGGGTTCGGTTCCCGGGGCCTCCTGGTGAGGGCGGGCCTGCCCGCACGGCGTGGTTGGCTGACCCAGCAAGCACAAGCAGCAAGGGGGGGGATAAATGAATAAAAAAAAAAAAAAAAAAAAAATAGGAGTTCCATTAAATGGTTCTTTCCACAAATTGAGATATTCCAGAGTGATCTCTCATTTACTTTCTTCAGTCTTTCCCTTTCTTTTGTAGGGATAAATTTCAATATCTTCTTGCTTGCAGTAATTGCAATTCACTAAGCTTTAAAAAAGCTGAAGTTTCTTACCATTCCATTCAGTGAATGCTTGAATGAAAGATTTCCAACTGATTTTGAACAAAATACCACCAAAATATAGAGACCTCATTTATAAAAAAAAAAAATCAATGCCAGTATATGTTGATTTTTAAAGGCTCAAACATTTCTAAAACAGGATGATGGGCAGCAATGAGAGAAAACATGAAGTGCCATGCCAAAGTATTTTTATCAACTTTATCATAAAAATTTTGTGGTTTAGCTACTGTGGCAGTTTGAGATTATTTTTGTGAATTTCCCTCAAAAAGAGAAAGATTATGTTTGTAAACTGGTCTGTTCCTCTGGGTGTGATACCCTTTGATCATATTAGATTTGGTGAGGGGCCTCTGATTAAGTTTACTTGATAAAATCAATTTAGGGCTTCTGACTGGGTATAGGCTCAGGTTTAATACAGGTACTCTACATATAACCTATCAAAATTTGACAACTACAGTTTCTATTTTAGTAGAATATCACTGTTTGGACATGATTATGAATTATGTTTACACTATGATAAATTCCAAATACATTTTTGTTCCATAGATGTGGTTGATTGACTCATGACCAATACTTTGATTTTGGACTTCTATCTTCCAAAACTGGGAGTCAAATAAATTCTTGTTGTTTAACCCATCTGTGGTATTTTTCATAGCAGTCCTGGCAAACTAAGGGAATAGATTTGTTAATCTCTTCAGCACATTTCTGTACTACAATGCTGTGCTCACCCAAACTTTAAATTTGTATTACCACAAAACAACTTTATCTGCATTGTTGAACTTTTTAACTAAATTCACAATATCATTCAAATATCAAATTGTTTCACCTTCAGCATTGATTATAAAAATTGAGAAATTTGAACCTTATTAGAATTAGTGATTTTTTTTTTTTTTTTTCCTGAGGTACCAGGTGCTGGAGATTGAACCCGGGACCTCGTACGTGGGAAGCTGGTGCTCAACCACTGAGCCTCATCGGCTTCCTTGAGTTGGTTTTATTGTTTGTTTTGCTTGTTATTTTTGTTTTTTTCAGGAGGCCCAGGGAACCAAACCCAGGACCTCCCATGTGGGAGGCGGGAGCACAACTGCTTGAGCCACATCAGTTCTCAATGATGTTTTGATTTTTCTATTTGAGCAGCTTATGGCACTGATAAAAATGGCATCATATAACTGAAAAGTTTTCTGCAAAAGAGCCTACATATTAACGACTATTTTGTCACTTTTTGTGTGTGAATAAGAAAACTTGAAAATAAGTGAAATTAATTGAAACGAGTCAATTGATTTGGTGGAAATCATGATTCACAGAGTGATCTACAAATGCACCTTCTGCAACAACATGAGTTAAATCATTGTTTTGGGGCAGGGTCTATTTAAAATAATTGTTAATTTTTGAAATAGATGCTGATGATTCTACAGCAAATTTGTGTCCTGATGGTAAATGTCAACAAAAACTTTGTGCACATTACACATTCATCATTGACTTTCTTGAGAAATGGGAATTCAGTATTAATTCAGCTTTTATTAGATATACACTTTCAAAAATAAAAAGATAGAAGTTTATTTCTTCTTCACATGAAAGTCTAAAGCTAGATTGTCCAGGGCACGATCTCCAAGGCCTCTCATTTTTGAAAGACAGTTTTGCTTAATATAGAATTCTTGGTTGACAGTTTTTTTTTTTGCTCCCAGCACTTTATAAAAATGTCTTCCCACTGCCTCATGAGAAATCGGCATTTAATCTTATTTGAGGCTCACTTGTACGTGAAATGCTGCTGTTCTCCTGTGGCTCTCAGCAGTATCTCTGGGGCATTCAACAGTTTACACGGGTCTGTTTGGGTCTATCCTGTTTGGAGTTCATTGAGCATCTGGGTTGTGTATATTCATGTCTTTCATTAAATTTGGGGAGTTTTCAACCATTCTTTCTTCGAATATTCTCTCTTCTCCTGGGATTCTCACAGTACTTATATTGGTACTCTGAGTGGCTGTTCCTTAAGCTTGCATCCAGCTAGTATCATGACAGAGCTTTCCTTGAATACAAGGAGCTGACAAAAGTAAGGAAAACAGAAATCGCCTTTCCCAGTCTTTGCTGAGAGTCCGTGGAGAGTCAAGGCTTATCCATATAATGACTTTGAGAATAGCTCCAGGCCAAAGTTCAGCCCCCCCCTGGTCCTCTCTGTGCACTCCTCCTGTCCTGTGTATGCACATGTGGCCCTAGGAATTCCTCTGTTTACATGGATACAAGTGTCCCCTCTGCCCTAGGAAACTGTCCCCCGCACTGCACTATCATCCTCCAGCCAGCAATCCTGTGCCTTTGCAGCCACTTGCCTGCTCTCCACAGTGTTCTGAGGGAGAGCTTGGTGAGCCGCCTCCTACACTCAGGGCAAGTTCTGGGATGGCGAGTCCCTCAGGCCACCCCCAGACAGGTTGGGCCAGACATACAGGCTTGCAGGATATGCACAAGGCTTTCTCTGCTCTCTCCAGAAACGGGACCAGGGACCTGCAGTGGCAGCAGGGGCTGCCTCTGCCCTGAGCCAGGGTGGGGCAGGGGAGGGGCCAGCCCGGATGGCAGGAGACCCTGCGACTTTTAAGTGGCCTTTTCCTTGATTTGGCACTTACCCTGCTACTGCAGTCCTTTGTTTTCTGGAAAAATGTGCTTGCCAGTTCTTGCTGGTTGTTCATACTTTCTGCCAGGGGCAGAGCCCTGACGCATCTCATTCTGTCATCTTCCTTGGGCTTGGGCTTGGGCCCGATGAAGATGGCAGCAAATTTGAGCTGCAGCCATTCCAGCCTCTTGGGGACCCCGGGGCACACAAGCCAGAACCTCTGAAGCTTTAGTTCCTCCTGGCTCTTTCCAAAATCCTTTCTACTATTATTTCCCCCATTCTATTGAACTGTGAAATCCATTTCGACCGTATCCTCAGCACCTAGTCTAATGCCTGGTATAGAGTGGATTCCCAATAAATTAATGAATGAATGAATTTACAAATGATCTGACCTAAGAATGGTTACTAAAAAGATTTTGGAACTGACCACTAGGTGGCTTTTATTTCCCCAAATTCCAACGGATTCTCCAGGAAACTAAAAACTCTTCTAGGACCTTAAGGATTTTTTTTGTTTTTAAGTTTAAATAGTTTCTTACTTATTTTAGGCCAAGTGAAAATGGTCAAGCCAAAGCAGTTACATCAAAGCTACTTCATCAAAATGTCATGTCTCCACATCATACTAATTAATATTCCCATCTTACAGATGAAGAAACTCAAGCTCCATGCATCCATCTCACCTTTTTAAACTTACATAGCTATTAAATGGTGAGGGATCTTGAGGACTTTTAATTCTAAAGACACTTGCCCATAGTCCCATGCCATGGTTTATGACAGAGCCATAGAGTCTAGCTCACAGCATCTAAAATAACAAAAGTAGGCAGTGATGTCCCCATTCCTTGAGGGACTAGCTTTAGTAGTTCTTCAGGCTATCTTCTGGCTGCATCTCTTCCTTTAAGCTCGTGCAGTAACAAGCTTCACATCAAGCTAAAAAATTCAAAGCACCCCAGGCTTTCTGGTAAAGCAATCTTGAGCCTCAGCAAGGGTATGTGGAAAACAACTCACCAGGGTAAATGTTTCCTGAGCCTCTCATCTGGCTAAAAAACCGAGCCAATTTTCTGGCAACTTTTGTGGTTTCTGTAGTCTCTGGGAACTTGTTAGAACTTCAGCTTCTGAGTCTCCACCCCAGAACTGCTGAGTCAGAAAATCCGGGTGGAACTCAGTAATCAGTGTTTTAACAAGTCCCACACGTTGTTCCAGTGCACACTGACGGGCTCTCTGTGACAGTAACCCCCACCCCGCCCCCCAGATTCCCTCAATTCCAGCCCAGTGAAGGGACTACTGATACTATGTTCAATGCCTGTTTGTAAACTTTTCTCTGGGGTAGTTATTTTAGGGGTTCAGTAATGGTGTGGGCAATCAAGACACAGTACAAGGTGGAAGCACATTCAAGAAGTGCTCGGCTCTACCAAGTTTCTTGTTTTTCTCCTTCCCCTGCTTTATAGCGTCAGGTTCTATAGGCTGCTGGTTCTCATCCCTGACTGCACACTGGAATCCCTTGGGGGAGCATAAAAAAAGAAAAAGAAAAAAATCTCTCTAGGATCTGCTTCAAGTTGGTCCGGGACGGTTCCTGGACATCAGTAACCAAAGCTGTCCAGGGTTGAGAACCACTGCCAGAGGTCGTGGAAGTGGACAATTACAGGAAAATTAAGTATGTGTATGTGGGGGTAGGGTGGGAGTTGTGTTGTCAGGGAAAGGGCAAGAGCTTCTAATATAAAGAAAACATGGTAGAGAACTAAAGGTTTATTAAGCTATATAACTTAAGTCTTCTCCAACTTCATCCTTCATTTTCAGAAAGACAATCTACATACAAGTCTATTTCAGAAGTTCTTAAAAGGGTAGTCTGGAAATTCCTAGGGGTCCCCCAGACTCATGGGGTCCAAGAGGACAGAACTACTTCCTAACATACTATTTGCCCTTTTCACTTTCACAGTCTCCCAGGGGCACTTACAGTGGAGTTTTCCAGAGGTCACAGGATAGTGATGTCATTGCTTTTGGCTAATGGAATACATGCTTGTGTCATTTTGTTTTTTGCCCTAGAAGCAGTCAGTTATGATGTTGATGAATTTGACAAGAGACCATCTGGGATAGCAGTTTTTTTAGAGCCACTGAAAATGCTGGGAACAAAAAAACAGAATAGGGAAGAATTAGGGGAAGCAACAAATGGCCTGAATGAGATGTGAAGCAAGGCATGAAACTAATTTGCAGCATTGAATTACTCCACAATGCCACCAACTACTTACTAAAAAAGGGTTGTGGGAAGCAAGAAGTTCTAGAACAAACTGGCTATTGTTCAGGTAAAATGTGCAATGATTTTGAAGTCCTACTACTCACAGTCCCATACTTTTTTTTCTTAGGAGGTACCAGGGATTGAACCTGGAACCTCATACATGCAAGGCACGCACTGAACCACTGAGCCACACCCTCTCCACTCCACACCCTTTTTAAAATATTTGATTTTTTTTTTTTTTTTTTTAAAGATTATTTATTTATTTATTTATCCCCCCCTTGCTGCTTGTGCTCGCTGGGTCAGCTAACCGCGCCCCACCGTGTGGGCGGGCTTGCCTTCACCAGGAGGCCCCGGGAACCGAACCCGGGGCCTCCCATATGGTAAACGGGAGCCCTACTGATTGAGCCACAGCCGCTTCCCAAATATTTGATATTTACCTATCCCCTTCTCCATGTAATTTCTTAAATCAGAAACGACAGAACAAGATTGTCATTCACTTTTCCGCATACTTTATTTGTTACAAACATACAATTTTTTTTAAATATAGACTGTAAAACTCCATTTGCAAAAGTCTGCTATTGTAAGGAGTGCACACCAGCAGGAAGGATTCTTAAACTTTTTTTCAATGAGATTTTCTGTCAGTTTTGCTTGTTAGTGGTAAATACGGGACCCGCCATTTTACTGACCTGTCTGAAGCTTCTGGCTGAATTCACATTGCTCTTTTGAAACAGCCCTGTTTGTTCCAAAATTGATCAGTATCTGAGCTTCAACCTACAGGCAGTGAGATCAACAGCCCGTCTGAACTCTGCTTTTGAACTGTTTCCAGGAAGTGTGATTTCTGAATGGGTACTGCACTTCATGTATATGTCTGAATTGCCCATGCAGCTCTGTTTGTTAAAGTGCATTCTTCTTTTAAAAAATAAGGAAGAGGAATAAACTTTACTCTTTAACCAAGGTACTTAAAAAATGAACTTTTTGGTCTCTCAGCAGATATTCCCAAATTGATCCTATCACTACAAATTTTAGTATTCTATTTACAAACATTTATAGAGTTACAGGTGGGGGGGGGCTTTATAAAATCTAAGATATTGCTTCTCTTGAAGGAGAAACCAGTTCTTCAAATTCATACATATGAATATACAATTTGTTTACAATGCACAAGCATGTGGGGATTTACACAGAGACTGAAAACATCCAAAAACAAAATACAAAAACACCCGTAAGAACTTTCCAACCTCAACTCTAATTGTATATTGGGAAGCTGCCTCCTGCTCTCAAGATTTGGTTTTAATTTATTCAAATTACTTCTGTAGATTCTAAACTGGCAGAACATCAGTCCCAGCTTTGGAGTGAAGAATCTATTCTAAGACACTGGTAGATATGGTTGGCAGTGAAGGTTCCTACAGAATGGGTGGGTTTTTAAAATGATCTTTGGGGGAGCAATTGAGCGCCTGATTCCCACATAGGAGGTCCTGGGTTCAGCTCCCAGTGCCTCCTAGAAGAAAAAAACAAAAACAAACAACAAGCAAAACAAATGAGGAAACCAACTCAAGGAGCCGATGTGGCTCATGGTTGAGAGCACTGGCTTCCCATGTACAAGGTCCGGGTTCAATCCCTGGACCACTGTACCTCCAAAAAAAAAAGAAGAGGTGTCTGAAGCAATTTTCTTAAAAGAGTTAGGCATTGAAGAGTTATTGGAAAAAAGGGGGGGAGGGGAGGGACAAACTCATGCCTTTTGCAATATGCTGGTGGACAATGAGCTGCATAGGTCTATTGCTTTCCCTCAATTACTCTGGGCCCAGAATTAACCATACCAAAAAGATTAATCAGACTTCTCTTATCCATGTCAATTCATATTAGATATAACACAGGGAATATGAAATTTGCTCCTAGACCCAAAATCTCATGTTTATTAAAAGTACAAATCATACTCTTTGAGCAAACATTTAGAATCACCTATAGAAAAAAGTGAGAACGTTTTAGCTTCCCCTTTGCTAGCTCTGCTCTCCCTTTATTAGAATAAGTTCTACTGAGCAGGAAACTACGGAAATGCTGGCTGAAAGAGAAACACGGGACCTGTCCCCATCCGAGTGGACAGTATTTCTGTGTGACTGCTGACCAGCCTGTTGTTTTAACATGGCTCTATCTCTGGCCACCTGGAATGTTAGATTTTCCAATGAAAGTAACCGATTGTGAATACAGAATTACATTGATGGCACAACCATCACATGTAATTTCATTAGGAAATGCCCATTCACAGAGGTCTTTCTTGGATCAGGGGTACTGATATCAACTGGAAATCTCTAGGGTAGGCAGTCTGCATGATATTTTTACATTTTCCAAATTTAATTTTCAGTATTGACAATTAGATCATATTTGCTATAGTAAGAGTCTGAGAAGTCCATGAGTAATGAAATTTGGTTTTAAGACTGAAGGCTAGGAAAGGTGACATTAAGAGCAAAATTAGATGTAAAATATAACCATTCAGAGCCTGGCTATCAAAATTTTGGGGAGCCAACATTCAAAAATCAATGATGTTGTTTTCCTAAGTTAAAAACAGGGAGAAAAGAAGTTATGATTGGCTATTTCCACCTTGTATCTGGAATTTCAAACAGGGGATATGACATGTACTTTTTTTTTTCTTTTCTATTTTTTTCTTAAGGTAAATGTGTTCTCTTTTTCCTCTTTTACAAACTACCTCCCCCCTCTCCAGCCCCAACCACATAGCCACTGTTAATTCAATGGGAGTAACTCTTTAGGAAGACAGCTAATTGATTTACAGTACTCTAAAACCAACCCCCAAAACTGATAATCTCATTCATTTACTATAACTTCAGTGCTTTTGTTGACAGAGAGAAAAAAAAAAAGATTACCTTAAGGCTCAAGGGAAAGTAACTTATTAAGCTGTGAATGCAGCATCATTTACTCTCCCATCCATTGGAAGCTAGCAAAATGCATTCTAAGACAATACTACAAAGTTCCTAACATTAGCAAAGGTTTCCACTCTTCTTACATGGAGTTAGAACAATATTCGTTAGCAGATTATCTAAGAGCCTGAGAAATCATCATCCACATCACACAAAGATTCCATGTATTTCATGATCAAAAAGTGCTTTATCTTTGAGAAATATGCCAGGGTTAAAAATGGAAATATACAATGTAAAAATCACTGGACGCTTTTTCAAATGAAGTAAAAAGTAGAAAAGGAGCAAAAGGATGAAGGCTCTGCTCTCTGAACAGACCTGACGCAGGTGACTTTTAGGGTGTACGAAATTAAATTGTTTTAAGAATTAACAGTGGGCTTTTACACCACGGTATTCTAAAACCTGAGATTGGACCTAAAGCAGTCAACTTTGTTATTCATCAGAGCAATTCTGATACTTCCTAAAAATAGAAGACAACACAACTGAATTAATAATTACAGGGTCAAAAATATTAACATTCCCCAATCAAAAAGGAGACCTATCACAAAAACATTAGCTACTAAGAGTGCTGCAGAATTATGACTCAGCAAATGAGTCATTTTCACATAAGCAAAAAAGTCACTTCTCTCCTTCCCCTTCTCACTGATCAAGGCCACACTATTTTCAAATGAATATCTACTGAGAGATCAGTTGTGCACTGGACAAAGTACCATAACTGGGTTAAAAATGAAGACAAGATTTACAGTGAAGAATACTTATGTGCATGGCTTACACACTCAAGCTTCTTCTTACTCTCATCCACCTCAACAGCAAGGTAGATGGAAATGAATAGTCACCTTTTAATACCGCGTGTAGATCACACTCTACACTCCTTATAAAGCCAGTAAAGGTCACATTTCACAACGCATCCTTAGCAATTATAGTGCCTGAATGTGCAGCCATTTACAGACCACTCAATATGAGGGCATTATTATAACCAGCCTCTTTTGCCCACAACCCTGCATTTTCAGATAAGACAGGATAATTGTTTTGTTTTGAGAAAACTGAATCTCTTAAAAGACCTGCAATTTATTGCAAAGTGATCCAGAGGAAACATAGGAGGCACGAGATTAACGGCTGCCTGCACCAAAACCTCTTAAATCATTTTGCAGTAAATGATCATGGAAAGTGACTTGACAAGTAGCTGTGTGTGTCACAGCTAGTCATTTATACCACCTACACGCCTTGCATATTTACATAGGGTGTCTGTTTTTTTTTTTTTGGTTTGGTTTTTACTTCGATTTTTGGTGCCATACAGATTTACATTTTGTTTTGTGCAGCAGATGCACTGAAAAGTTTGCTGACTAAACTGCTGTTCCACTTGCTGAATGATAGGTAGGGACAATAGAAACCGGAAAGGAACATCAAGGATCTTTACAGATTTTTGCTTTTGATTCTGTTCACAAAATTTGACTTCTCACCTGACCTGTGAGACTGCTGTAGTTTGGGAAACAAGCCAATTATTTGGAAAGGACTTTTTGTTCCCTACTTCTCAGGAACATGACAATTTGGGATGTGATTAGCTGGGATGGTTGCCGAAGTTAAAAAAAAAAAAAAAACAAGCCCTAAGCCACTGTTCCTAGCAGCGATCAAAAAAAACAAACCAAAGCAAAACTAAAAGTTTGTTTCCCATAGTCTGCACAATGCCATTATCTGACTGGATTCAACAAAGACCGATGACTTTAATAAACGAGTATTTATGAAGGAGTTCTGAAACACGGCCCATCCATACCGCTTTAACAAACCACACAACGCTTTCCAAAAATTCGGTCGCTGTGCTTTGCAGATTTCTATTGTCCCTAGTGACTGGAATGAAGATCAGTGAAATGCTACAATTAATCCACATCCTTCTGCAATCTTCCTGCAGTGGGAAGAGAGGCCATGAACCACCCTCTGCAGGAGAAACAAATCTTCAAGATTGATTAAGACTTAAAAAAACCCACCACTATGACATTTACCACTTAATCTTACATAGGCAGGTCAAAATTTTAATATAAATTACTTTTTCCAACACATAGCTTATGCATTCTTTGCTCCTTTTTTGGGAGGATTCTCAAATTGATATCTAAAGATTTACATATGATATATTACTGTTACACGGTCTAATGACTAAGACAACGTCTCTGGTAACCAAAGCTGATGCCATATATGGTAGTGTTCTTGGCATATACTCTATATGCTTCAGATCACTTCCACATTCTTTCTATTCAGCTAATTATAGCTTAGTAGCCACTGGTAAAGGATTGTGAAGGCTCTGTCATTTCTACAGAATAGAAAGGCAAGGCTAGTTACTGCAATTCACCCAAACCCAAAGAAAAGAAAAAACGAATACACCACCCCTTGATAAGGAGCGGTGCTGCACCTTTGCAAAATTGAACTGGCTCACTGCAGCTGAGCAACAGAATCACCACTGAAGCAAGAGAATAAGTTGATCTATACAGGGAATTGTACATGGTCTGGAAATGAAAACGTTACAGCAATTATCTATGAGCTGCAACCTTAATTTTCATTGCTGCCACAAACTTTGAAACTTAAACAGTTTCGGCAAACTTAAAATGCTAACTTCTCAGCTCCTTTACTAAAATTATTTAGGAATTTGTTCTCCGCAGCAAAGAAACAACTCAAACAAAACACATAGGTAAATACAGCAGGACATTATTGAAAACAGCTGCCTTGTAGTACAAAATACAGTACAAGTATACGGATGTAATTAAAACATCAAAAATACTATTGCTCCCATACAATTTAGGAAACATTCTTTGCAACGGAGAAAAAAAATGGGAAAAAAAAAAAGCTTAAAAAAATCTGTTTAAAAAGTCTATTGTGGATAATGAGAGTAGAGAAACAGTCTGAAAAGGGCACCAATGTTTGCGGTGCTTGCATTTTTTTTCCTTTTTTTTAAATCTAAGATCAACAATATTCTGGACCATAGTCTAATTATAAAAAAAAAAAAAAAAAAAAAAAGCCTAACTTTATATACAGTATTATTTCCCTCCCTCTCAACCACAAATGCATGAAAATGGCCTTTTTGTATATCACTTATTTTCCAATAAATACAAAAAGATTGTATAGACTGAATAATACCAAAATAAGATAATAAAAAGGGTATGTAATAAATTAAAAAAGGCAGCTCAAATAAAGGGCAGGCATGCAATTAAGGAAAAAAAAACAAACAACTAAGATTGTGGAGGTGGGGTTACTTGCCTCCAAGTGAGGTGAGGTGTCGCACAAGTAATACCTGAAAACTTTGGAAAGAACCTTAGGTTCCCATTCAGTTCAAAGTTAACTAGGTATATAACATTTCTAAGAATACCTTTTGATGGGGGGTGGGATTAACTTGATTAGTAAAAATCATTGCTACTGAGAATCCACTGAAAATATAGAAGAGGCGATCCTTGAAAACCCCAACTTTTATTCTTGAAAGACAGCTGGATAAACTGGCAAAAGTCAAGGTGTTGAAATTTCAAGATGGTATAAAAATGCTTCCAGATTATAGTCAGCATATTCATGTTCACTTCGGCTCCATTTAGAGATGGATTTCAGCTTCCACCAGGTGTGCTGCTTTGAATCACTCATCCATCATTTGCCAACTTTGATTGTGAGGTACTGATAAAATGGATCAAGTTCTTAAAATCTTATTTTAAAAGAATAAATGATGCTGGAATTCTGGACCTGAGGATTTTTAAGTAGTTGAACAAATCCACAGATTAAACTGAAGGTATATGAAGACTTCAGTTTTGGTTGTTTCCACCTTTTCTGTGAGGACAAATATTCTATTTAAAGCTCAGGCATGTAGCCACATTGTTCCTTTTGTAGATATCAAGGTTTATGGTTTAAAATTCAGCCAACCAGTGGCCCAAACAGCCAAATCATCCATAATTCACTGGCTCATTTGGTGGAGCCATAGGGATCTGGATCACATTCACATCTTGAGCCATTTCTTCGTACTGACCTCCAAATTTGGAGATCAGGGGAAGAACTTTAGTGAGCAGCAACCAATCCACTCAAATAGTTTTCCTTGTGCTTTATGCCTGATTTTTTTCTTGTGCCTGCCTCAGCAACCCCAATGTAAAAATGCTCTTTTATCTTTGAACATTTTTTTGCCAACTTTAAACTATTTTAGTAAGAGTCTAATTCAAGCATCAGAATCCATTTGCATCCTGGAAAACAATTCTGCAAAGACATGGACCTTAGTCCAGATTCCATCCCACACTATTTTTTAAAATGGATCCAACTTGTTTCTGTATTTCCCAAAGGCTTTTTGGGTTCTTATTCTGTCCGGTCTGTGATTATTTCAAATTGTATTCCTTTTAATGAAACCTGTACCCTCAGAGCTGGGTACTTGCAAAGGCCTAATTCTTCTCAAAGACTCCATGAAGACTTAGATCCAAAACGTTGATTTCAATGGAGAAGAAGGGATAGAAGCTGCCACAGTGAAGTCTGGAGAGGTTTTTAGACCCGATTTGCCAAATGTAACACAAATCCTGTCATTAATGGGTCTGCATGACTCAGGAGTGTTTCTTGGCCCACCACGTGTGAGGCTCTATCCCTTCTGAGTTATCTCTGGTGGGTTTATGAACCTCAGTTGGAAAAAAAAAACACCAAAAACAGGCTGAGACGATTTTGCTCAGGTGAAGAGATGCTGTTGTTCTTTTTGCACGTTGCTGTCAGCTCCTTGGAACTTATTTCAAATTGTCCATGACTATTCTTTTATGGTTATATCTCTGAATTAACTATATGACTTCTCATTTTGTTTTCTTTCTGGGGCCTCCCTTGATCTCCCTTCACTACATCATCCCACCTGGGTAGAGCAGGAAGGAGGTCTCTAGCCGAGGAGATGTGGTGTGGGAGGCCTTGTAGGGGAAGCTGCTGTTTTCAATCCTCATCCACCTCCTCGCCCTCAGACTCTTCTCCACCACCGCTGCCTCCACCCCGTCTTTCATAAAGCTTATCCCTCTGCCGTTCCTGGATTTCTTTCATCTCATCGGCATACCGGCAAAAAGCACCTCCGAACTTGCCCCAGGCCTTGAAGGGGACAGTGATGGCATTACGGTAGGATGGCTTCACCTCACTCACTCGCAGGAACACGCCGTACTTGTTGCAGCCCACGTCAAAAAAGAAGCGCTTGGAGTCCACAGTGATGGAGGTGCCTTCCGGGAGCTCCCCGTACAGGCCCCCTCCGGGCCCCCCGCCGCCGCCTCCCGGGCCCCCCGCCAGCTCCTCCTCCTCGCCTCCGTAGTCGTCAATGAGCTTAGCCAGCGCGTCGCGGAACTCGATGAGGCCCTGGGCGGGTAGGGCGATAGTCTGGCCGCTTTGCAGGCCCCCAGGCCCGGGGCCCCCGCCGAACCCGCCGCTGCCCCCGACGCGGTTGATGGTCTGGCGGATGCGTAGAAAGCGACCGCGCTGGTTCTCCTTGAGGTCCAGGTAATACTTGCGGTTCTCCCGCACCAGGAACTCGCTCTTGAGCGCCCGTCGGGGGCCGCCGCCGTCCTCGGCGCTCGCCGCCGCCGCGATCTGCTCCGGGCTGCTGGGCCCCAGCTGCGCATAGTGTTCGATGAAGTCCCCCAGGTAGTCGCGGAACTCTGCGGCCACGGCCATGGAGAGGGTGAGACGGCTCTTCGAGCCTCCGGCGCCCACCTCGGCGATCTTGAGGAAGCGGCCCTTGGCGTTCTGTTTCACGTCCAAATAAAAGCGCTTGTTCTGGATGTCGAGCCGCTTTGAGGCCAGCTCCTGGGTCTCCTGCTCGCCGCCGCCCCCGCGGGACATGGGCTGGAAGCCGCAGCTGCCGAGCCCGCCGCCGCCACCGCTGCCGCCTCTCTCGCTGCCGCTGTCGCCGTCCGCCATCTTCTCTCCCTCCGCCGCCACCACCGCCTCTGCCGCCGCCGCGGGCCCCGCTGCTCCCGCGCCGCCGCAGCTGCCCGCAGCGCTCGCTGCCCCTCCCTCCGCCCCTGCGGCTTGCTCTCCGGTCCCCCCCAGCCTTCCTCGCCCCCGGCTCGCTCACGCGCTCCCGCCTCTCATCACCAGCCGCCGCCGTCCCCCATCTCCTCCTCCTCCCCCGCCCCCTCGACTTCTGCGCGCAGCCCGGGCGGCGGCTTCCGGCGCGCGGCCTGCCCGTGACGTCACCTTCCCCCGCCTATCCGACGGCCTCGCTGCCGGAAGACGCCGCACGCCAAGTTGCGCGGCTCGTCGAAGCGACGAGACGCAGGGGAGTGACGTCACAGGTCGTGCCCTGCGCGCGCTGCCCGGGCCGGCGAAATGCGGGCGGAGCGCTGGGCGTGGAGGTCCGCCTTGCGCCGGGCGGGGCTGCCTCCACGCGGCGGGCTGGCCGAGCGGTTTTCCTCAAGTTGGCTTCTCCGGCAGTGCTGTGATGGCGGCCTCCGCTAACCTCTGTGCCAGGCCGCCCTCCCCGAAAGGCACTCTGTTTAGAGTGGAATTGCGTCCACAGCTCGCCATCCCAACTCCGGGGCATTCGCTCGACAAACACGAACACGGTACCCAGCTGCCTGCCCGCCGGGCGGTGTGTGCGGGAAATACGACGCACAGCCCCCGGTATAGTCAGATACGCGTGCTCTATGGTCCTACGGGTTAGGGCAGGGTCCTGGGCAGCATCTAGAAAGGGTTTCCAACCGGACTTCTGACAGTCAGAGAAGGCTTTGCACAGGAGGAGACGTAAGCTGAGGCCTGAAGGACAAGTTGGAGTTAGCCAGGCAAATTTTGTGAAGAACTGTGTTGCAAGCATGGGGAACAGCCTGACAAGCCACAGGTTCCTCGCTCAGGGCAGCTGAGGTATGGCTCATGCCTGAGGAATGGTGATAGATGAGACTAGAGGGTCAGATGGGTCAAAGAAGGCCCTGTACAGTGGGGTTAGTATTTATCCTGGGGTCCAGAGCCATTAAATTTGGATCATATTTACGTTTTGGAGAATTCACGGTGGGGGCCTATAAAAAGATGGTTTGGAGTGAGATAAGATTGGGGGTTCGGAGATCAGTTAGCAAGCACACATTAGCTGTGTTAAAGTGGACTTGTTAATCAATCCTGCCAATTAATCAATCCTGCCAATTTTTAGTCGCTTTATCGGTAAAATGGTAATAATTCCTATGGAGCCTTGGGAGAGTTGAGGTGTAATAGGAGGTTTTGAATCTGTGTGTCCTCGGCCAGTTTATTTTATTTTATTTTATTTTTTTGAGGTAGCCAGCGGGAGATTGAACCCCGGACCTCTTATGTGAGAAGCCAGTGCTCAACCACTGAGCCACATGGGCTCCCCTGGGTTGTTTTTTTTCTTTGTTTGCTTGTTTTTTGTTTGTTTTTAGGAGGCACAAGGGACCGAACCCGGGCACCTCCCATGTGGGAAAAGCAGGCGCTCAAGGGCTTGAGCTACATCAGCTCCAGTTATTTAATTTTTCCAACCCAAAGTTTCTCTGTAAAATTCAGTTCTTTCTTTTCTTCTCTTTTCTTTTCTTTTCTTTTTTTATAGAAGACGTACTGGCCTGTACGCCTTCTATTTTTTTAATTTTTTAAATTTTACCAGGAGGTCCTGAGGATCAAACCCAGGTCACTCCATATGGCAGACTGATGCTCAACCACTTGAGCCACATCCGTCCCCCAAAATCCAGTTCTTAACAAATAACAAATCTGACAAAGGCCTTGTGTCCAGAATATGTAAAGAACACAACTCAAATAATAAGACAAACAATATAATAGAAAAAATGGACAAAGGATTTTAATAGACAAACTTACCAAAGAAGATATGCAAAGGCCTATACATATGTGAAAAGATGCTCAACATTCTTAGTCATTAGGGAAGTGCAAACCCAAACCACAATGAGATATCTCTAAATACCCACTAGAATGGCTAAAATTAAAAAGACTGGCATTATCAAATTGGTGGATGTGGAGAAACTGGAACTCTCATACACTGCTGATAGGAATGTAAAGTGATGTAAATAAACACTTTGGAAAACAGTTTAGCCGTTTCTTTTAAACATACACTGGCCACAAGTTCTGACAGTTCCACTTCTAGTCTGAAAAGGAAAATCAATACTTATGTCAGAAAGCAGATCAGTAGTTACCTGGGCCCGAGGATAGAGGGAGGGATGGCTTGGTAAAGGGAACAAGGAAACTTTTAGGGGTTATGCAAATATACTGAATCTTGTTTGTGATAGTGGTTTCAGAAATGTGCCAAAATTCATTGAAATGCACACTTTAAACAGGTGCGATTTATTTTAAAGTAATTCTGCCTTGACAAAGTTATTTTTATAAAAGAGAGGAATTAAAGTATGTAAGGATGTTGGGGACATCACACATACAACATACTAACCTTACAGGATTGTTGGATATTAATCCTTGCAAAATATTTACCATAATGCCTAACCTATTAGTGTCCAATAAATGAGGACTCTTAGCTTTAAATCTGTAGAACACTTGCATAATGCTTGAAACATAAATATAACTGTTATTTTATTATTATTAAGTATACCAGAAAGAAGTGATAAAGGCCTGAACCAGGCAGTTGTAATGGGGATGGAGAGGTTCGGGAAAAAATTACCTTTTATTGAACACTTATATTTACAGGCACTGACAACCCTTTTACATGTTAAGTGAGGAGAATATGTATTTCATGTCTCAAGTCTTGTGAAGAAACGAGTGGATTTAAGAAAGTAAAAGTGTGGCTTTCTGGTCCCACCCCAATGACAATGACAGAGTGAGACACTTCAGGGCTCAGTCCCTCCACAGAAGTTTGTACAACCAACAAAAACTGGCAGAAACATCTTTCTAAAAAGCTCCAGAAAACAGTTCAAGGTTTGTAGTAACAGGATGAGCGCCAAATCAAGAAAAAGGCCACTGAAAAACAGTAGGATCTCATGTGCCCTGGCTGGCCCTATACCACTCCTCACAGTTCGGAGTGGAGCCAGCCTGCACACCCAATGCGGTTCCCTGGTCCAGGATCGGAGGGAGTAGAGGAACCCTCGTGCACATGCGGGGAGCATGTATGTCTGGCCCAACCTGTCTGGTGGTGGCCTGAGGGACATGCTGTTCCGGAAGGTGGCTTGTTTGTGGAAAACAGCTCACTGAGCTCTCCTGTGGAATGCTGTGGGAGCAGTCAATAGCTGCCTAGGGCAAAGGGTTGCTGGTTGTAGGGCAGGCAGTGAAATGGCCAGGACCATGAGGAAACTGTTTCCTAGGGAAGAAGGGGCATTTGTATCCATGTCAACAGGAAATTCCTAGGGCGCATGATCATTCCAAGCAGAAGCCAGGCACAGAAAGGATCAGGGAGGCCCCTATACTTTGGCATGGAGCTACTCTCAAAACTCATTGTTTGGTTAAGCCCTGAAGAAAAGCACTCACACAGGTCAATCTGCAAAGACTGAGAAAGATGGGTTTCTTTTCCTTTTTTTTTTTTTTGTTATTGTTGTTGAACCCTGGCATTCATGGAGAGCTCTGTCATAACACTGGCTGGATACAAGTTTAAGGAACAGATACCTCAGAGTCTAAATTTCAGTGATAACAAATTAAAATATCCAAATGTTCAGGTTTCAACAAATGGCTGCAAAATATTTAAAGAAACGGGAAGAGATGGCCCAGGCAGAGAAGAGTTGAAAGCTTTAGAAACCATCAATGAGGAGGACCAGACCTGGGACATACCGGTCTAAGACTTTTTAAAAATGGTCCTAAATATCCTCAAAGAACTAAAGGAAAGTAAGGGCAAGAAACTAAAGGAAATCAGGAAAGTGATAGATAAACACAAAGAGAATATCAATAGAAAGATGGAAATTACAAAAAGGAACCAAACAGAGCTGAAGATCACAGTAACAGAAAGTACAAATTCCGTAAATGGGTTCAATAGCAGATTGGAGCTGACAGAAGAAAGAATCAGGGAACTTGAAGATAAGACAATTTAAATCATCCAGTCTGAGGTGCAGAGGGAGGAAAGAATGAAAAAGTGAACAGAGCCTGAGGAATGGTGGGACACCATCAAACATATCAGTATATATGCTGTGGGAGTGCCAGAAGGAGAAGAAAGAAAGGGGCAGAGAGAATATTCAAAGATATTGTGGCTGAAGACTTCCCAAACTTAACAAAACACATGAATATACACATCCAAGATGCTCAACGAACTCTAAACAGGATAAACCCAAATAGGCTCACACTGCACCATGTTTTATTCAAACTGTTGAATGCCAAAGATAAAGAAAATTCTGAAAGCAGCAAAAGCAAAGCAATGTGTCACGTATAAGGGAGTGCAATAAGATTAAGTGCCAATTTCTCATCAGAAACTACGGAGGCAAGAAAGCCATGGGATGACATATTTAAAGTGCTGAAAGAGAAAAATTGCTAACCATTTTTGTATCCATCAAAACCATCTTTGAGGGAAGCGGCTGTGGCTCAATCAGTAGGGCTTCCGTTTACCATATGGGAGGCCCGGGGTTCGGTTCCTGGGGCCTCCTGGTGAAGGCAAGCCCGCCCGCACGGCGTGGTTAGCTGACCCAGCAAGCACAAGCAGCAAGGGGGGGATAAATGAATAAATAAATAAAATCTTTAAAAAAAAAAAAAAAAAAAAAAACCATCTTTGAGAAATGAGGGAAGGATTAAGACATTCCCAGATAATTAAAGCTGAGGGACTTCATCACCACTAGGCTGGCCCTACAAGAGATGCTAAAGGGAGCTCTGAAAGTTGGAAGGAAAGGGCATTAGACAATTGACTGAAGCCACGTGAAGAAATAAAGGTCTCCAGTAAAAAAAATGACATGGGTAAATATAAATACCAGTACTATTGTATTTTTGGTTTGTAACTCCACTTTTAACTTCCTGTAGGCTCTAAAAGGCAGGTGCATAAAATATAATGAGAAATCAATGGTTTTGGACTCATAATGTATAAATGTGTAATGTGTGACAAGAATATATGAAGGTGGGGGGATGGAGGGGCATAGGAACATAATTTACGTATGCTCTTGAAGTTAAGTTGGTATCAAAGCAAAAGAGATTTTTGTAGATTTAAGCCCCATGGTAACTGCAAAGAAAATATCAGTGAATATGCAAACTCATAGGACAGAGAGTAGAACAGCTTACCAAGGGTGGGGGGCAAGGGCAATGGGAAGTTAATGCAAAATGAATGTTGGGTTTCCGTTTGTGGTGAAGAGAAAGTTCCCGATGGTGGGGAGGGCTCCGCAATATTGTGAAGGTGATTACTCCCACTGAATGGGATACTTGGGAAGGGTTGGGATGGCAAGATGTATGTGTATATATATATTTCCACAATTAAAACGAAAGAGACACTGCAGTGATCATGACAGTTAATAGCAATGCATGATCCTGGAAGTGATCTAAGAATGGAGGAGAAAAGGCTTAAAAGGACGTTATTGAGACATAAAATGCTGGAATAGAGACTAAGCTTTATATCAATGTTAAATATCTTGAACTGATTATATAAATGAATGTCCTTGTTCCTAGGAAATGTATGTGGACGTACTATGTATTAAAGGAGTATTATGTGTGCAACCTGCTGTCAGATGTTTAGAAGATGATAGACAGACAGACAGACATAGAATGATATGGCAAATGTAGCAGAATGTTAAGATTGGTGGATCTGGGCATCTGGGGGTGGTTGTGGGGGGTATGTTGAAGTTCTTTGTAAGGGTTTGTATTATTTTTGCCACTGCCCTGTAAGTTTGAAATTGTTTCAAATTTTTAAAAAATAAAAAAATAGAACTACTGCTGAGTTCAGGAGCACATTCTGCTCCCTTGCATTTACCAAGAATCAGTTCTATTTCTTCCCAGACCTGTTCATGATAGTTGTATTTGTTTTTTCAGTCTGTAGTTCAGTGAACCATTAGGCAAACCTATTATGAAGCAAGTGTGAAGAGAATTATTTCTATGAAAATCAGATTTGGAAAGAGTAGATGAATGCATATTGCTTTTTTTAAAAATGAGTTGTTGAGGCAACTAAAAGATCTGGGGGAAAAATTGCAAAAATTTGTAGGGATTCTACATTATGAAAGACAATCTACAACACCAAGAAAACTTGGCCTTGCATGGAAACATTAGCACAATTTATGTCTTTTTAAAGACATAAAGGTATAAAAAGAATATACCTAAGTTATACATGTGTCAGTTATTCTTTTTTTTTTTTTTTTTTTTTTAAGATTTTATTTATTTATTCATTTATCCCCCCCCCTTGCTGCTTGTGCTCGCTGGGTCAGCTAACCACGCTGTGCGGGCAGGCTTGCCTTCACCGGGAGGCCCCCGGGAACCGAACCCGGGAACCGAACCCGGGGCCTCCCATATGGTAAACGGGAGCCCTACTGATTGAGCCACAGCCGCTTCCCATCAGTTATTCTTTTTAAACCAGTGTTTTTCAATTCACCAACTTTGAGACTGGTGTTGTGTAATGAGCTGACAGAGGAATGAGGGAGAATGACAATTACCATGTGTGTAATTTAGGCTAACTAAAGTGATAAATAATAGTAGATAAATTAAATAACAAATAGGTCTTGTTTTAAATATATAACCAGGAATGTTTTTTGAGCTGTTGCCTTGAAAAACTGCTTAATAATTAATGGAAGTTAAATTTCTTGAACTTGATATGTGTACTTACGGTGATGACATAAGTGAATATCCTTGTTCCTGGGAAATGTACATGGATGTATTATATATTCAAGGAGTATGATGTGTGCAACCTGCTGTCGGATGTTTAGAAGATAGATAGATAGATAGATAGATAGATAGATAGATAGATAGATAGAAAGATAGAAAAATGATATGGTAAATTTGGCAAAAGGTTAAAATTGGTGGATCTGGGAATCTGAGTATCTGGGGGGCGTTAGGGGGTATGGCAGAGTTCTCTGTATGGGGGTTTGTATTATTTTTGCAACTCTCCTGTAAGTTTGAAAGTATTTCAAAATAAAAAGTTTAAAAATATATGGCTTTTCATAGGAGCAGATATGTGCCCAGAGTCGCCCTGTCTGGGTCAGTCTCCCACGTGAGTGTCTGATTTTGAGCGATTCACCTACTATCTAAGTCTGTTTCTCCTCTTGTTAAATGAAGATGGTAGAACCTATCCAGTAGGATTCTTATAAGAATTAAGGGGCATAATACATGAAAACCACATAACACTCCCAGAATTTTAATTATCCACCTCCCCACCCCACTTCATAAGAAGACACCCCAATCAAATAAAGTGAGGATCCTAAGTGATCAGCCAAACACAGCAAAGTCCAGGGAGAGACACCAGCCCTGGGGACTTGAGCATTCAATCCCTAGAGAGGACTGGCGCGTTTCAGACCCCTAGGGGAGAATGCCATCACTTGGCCGTCATGAAAAACGGCCATCCATGGGAGCGGCTGTGGCTCGATTGCCTGGGCTCCTGTTTACCACATGGGAGGCCCCGGGTTCGATTCTTGGGGCCTCCTGGTGAAGGCGAGCCGGCCTCTCTGGCACGGTGAGCTGACACAGCAAGATGCCCTAACAAAAGGAGACAAGCAGACACAAAAACATGCAGCAAGTAGACACAGAGAGCACAAGCAGCAAGGGGGGGATAAATAAATAAATAAAAATAAATCTTTAAAAAACAAAACAAAACAAAAAACAGTCATCCAGCTCCTTTTCTAATTGCTTGCTGACCAAACAGCTTTTTGATTTTTAGTTTAATGCTGCTTCCCTGCATGAGGAACCCCAACATTCAGTTCTTGCCCCTCTTCCTGCTTGACTATAGGGGTCCTATTATTTTGTTGTTTTCTCCAGACTTATCACATACAAAAAAAGTATCAAGCTTTTGCACTTGCCATAAATATTCTCCCCTACCCCCTCCAAATTGTGGCTTTCCTGTTCATTTTGGTTATATTCAGTTTGAATATACCCAATTAAAATAATTCTTGTATGAAGTCATATCTCTTGCTTGCTTCCTTTGAAATTTCATTCTTTTTAAGTCTGGGATCTTTCCTCCTTTTAGAATTAATCATCACTTATTTTTCTTTAGACTTTTTATGGTTAGATTTTTTATATATGTGATTATGTTATAGTATATTTATATTTTATATTTCACTCTAATTTATCTGGAATATATTTTGGTGAATAGTATGAAGCGAAGAATCAAAAAAATTTCCTTCAAATGTCTAGCCAATTGTTCTGGTACTATTTATTGAATAATCCTTCAAGGATGGATCTCAACAGGTGGAGATGGGGATGTGGGTTATTTTAGGCAAAGGGAACATATGTTCCCAGATGGCCAGAAGTCCAGTTTGTTAGGAACCCAGGGCATGTGGGTAGCGGAGTGGAGGAAAATGGAGTTGGAAGGCAGATAGACTGGGGCCCACCCGGCAGGGCCTTGCATTGTAGGTGGGGAGTTTGGACTTGATCTCAGAGCCACGGGGAGCCACTGGAGGTGTTTGAACAGGGTGTGACCAGCCAGTTCTTGGCTTTGAGGGAGGGCTCCCCGGCTGAAGACAGTTTGGGGGCGCTGGGATGAGGCGGGCAGCCTGCCAATTAGGAGGCGATGACTGGCCGAGCAGAGCCGGTGAGTGCTGGCAGCAGCGGTGACCGTGCCAGGGGAAGGAGGGAGCGTGCGGGGCTTTGGGGACAGGAGAATGGGCACAAGGTGTGGGGACAGGAGAGGAAAGGGTCAGGTCGGTGCTGAGGCGCCGCCCCGAGCCAGGCAGGCCAGGGGGAAGAGCTCCTTGGTTGATGACCTTGAGCGTGGCTGATGACCTCCAGAGGCCCCACGTGCTGAAAATGTAGGTCCTCCTGCCTCACGCGCTCACCACCAAGCAGTCCAAGCCAGGAGGAGCTGCTCTGACACCTTTTTGGAATATCTAATTCTTCCATCAAAAGTTCATTCCATTTAGTCTGCCTTTTGGCAAATCCGGGACCCACAAGAATGGACCTAATGTAAACCATAATCCATGCTCAGTGGCAGTGCTCCAAAATGTGTACATCCATTGCAGTGCATGTACCACACTAATGAAAGACTTTGTTAATGTGGGAAAACGTGTGAGGTGTGGGGAGCGGGGCATATGGGAATCCCCTATATAGTCTCTGTAACATTTATGGAATCTAAGTATCTTTTAAAAAATAAAAAATGAAAAGACAAAAAAATTTTTTAAATAAATAAATTGAAAAAAAAAAAAAGAATGGATCTAACTGGAGGCACAGTAAATCTGAGGAGCCCGCTGGATGGCCAGGGGACATGCCCAAACGGCAAAGTGGAGTCCAGAAGAGGGGCCAGTGCCAGAGCTGCAGATTTGGGAGCTGTCAGCAGACAGGCTGGATTTGCTGTTCGGCTCCTAGGAGGTTGAGTAGAGAAATCAAGGAAAGGCAGACAGGATGGGGAGAGAGCAAGGCTGAGGGTTTGGATGGTTGGGAGACCCCAGGCCACAGTGGGCTGTGTGTCTGCCCTTGTACTGCCCGTATGTCTTAGAAACGGGTGGAGAGGTGGCGTTGTCGGCCCCTGACACACAGCTCTGAAGTGACAGGGCAGAGACTCGAACTCAAGCCTTCCGGGTCTGCATCCCAAGCTGACGCTGTGCCACTTTGAGGAGGGGTGTTGGGAGATGGGGAGGGGACGCAGGCCAGATGTCAAAGTGCTAATGACGGAATGCGGGGACAGGAATGAGGACTGAGAAGCTGCCCCTCGGGACGGGAGGAGAGAAGGACAGCGGCTGGCCACACGGAGGAGGAGGGTGTGAGGCTCTGAGGCTGGGGAGGAGGAAGCAGCACCTACTGGGTGAGAGGCTGGAGTAGCGCAGGTGGTGGCACATGAAGGGAGCATTGCTTTCCTTCCGAGACCAGGGGAGTTGAGTGGAGGCCCAGGAGCGCTCAGGTGGACGGGAGGGGGAGGGAAGAGGGTCCTGTCCAAAGGCTGCCCCTTGCACCAGGACTCACAGGCTAGGAAGTGAGGCCGCGAGCCCTAGGAGGCTTCTGGCCGCACTAGTCCCAGGGGCGCTGCGTGGCTTCCAGGCTTTCTCTGGCAGGCCGAGTATGGGGGCTGGGCTGGCCACAGCAGATGGGAGTGGGCCTTGCCAGGCTCGGTGTCAGGGGAGTGGGAGGCTGCCAGGTCCTGGGGACTGTGGCCTCAGATGGCTGGCCCTGGGCCGGGCCAAGCCAGACATTTGGGGGAACCAGGCCAGGAGAAACAGGAAGGGGTCAGACATTACAGGCCATTTTTTTTTTCCTTTTTTTTTTTTCCTCAAAAATTTGAAACTTACAGAAAGGTTGCAAGAATAATACTCTTCACCCAGATCCCCCCAATGTTAATATTTACCACATTTGCTTCATCAACCTCTTTTTTCTACCAACAGAACCATTTGAGAACAAGTTGCAGATATGATGCCTCTTCACCCTTAAATACTTTAGTGACTATTTCCTAAAACAAGGGACATTCTCTTACCGAACACAACCATCAAAATAAAGATATTAGGGACCAGATGTGGCTCGTGTGGTTGAGCACCTGCCTCCCACATGGGAGGTCCCAGGTTCGGTTCCCAGTGCCTCCTGAAAAAAACAAAACAAAGCAAAACAAACAAATAAGCAAAACAAACAGAAAAACACAGGGAAGCCCAAGTGGCTCAGTGGTTGAGTGCTGGCTTCCCACATACGAGATCCCGGGTTCCATCCCCGGCCCCCGGGACCTCAAAAAAAAAAAAGACATTAACATTGTCTAATACTATTATCTAAGCTCCAGATTTTATCCAGGTTTCGCCAATTGACTCAATCATGTCCTTTAAGATCCTGTTGCATTCCCTTGTCATTTCATCACCTTTAATTGGGAATGGTTTCTCAGGCCTTTATTTCCTTCACATTACTGACATTGGAAGAGTTAATGGCCAGCGCTTTCGTAGCATGTGCTCCAGTCTGGGCTGGCAAGTACTGCTTGCCCACAGTCAAAGTCTCTGCAGTCCTGGCTGGCTCAACTCCCTACAACAAGCAAAACGTAACCCGGCCTGAGGGAAGGAGAGAAGGGCAATGTTGGCAGTCAGGAACTGGTGCCCTGAGAAAGGAAGAATAAGACAAAGAGAAGAAAAACTGGGATCAGGGAACCCTCTGTCCCATATGGAGAGAAGAGCCCAGCCACCTCCTAAAGTGTGGCTTTTATTTTGGCTTTAGAACAAAGAAAATACGTGTGAGCATGTGCAAGGGTGATAGATACTTACTTGACAGTTACATTTTACTGAAATCAACAAGTCTTAAAGGTCAATGACTCAGCTCTTTTACATTTCTGCAATCCACAGGCATTGTAAATCTTACAAACTCAGGATGTTTCCCCACCCAGCTCCTATCAGCATGAGACTGGAGAGCTTGTTTCCTACATTCCAAGGTGACCTTCTTTCCTGTCAGTAGTCATGGCCTTTCATTGAAACTCCATCAGACAAGATGGTGGAGGGCCAGCAGCAGGGCAGGGCTGTGGGCGCCACGGCTTACAGTCCAGGCACAGCACCTTCCCCAGCCGGGAGGGCTGGTTTTAGAATGCTGGTGATAAACTGAGCCTGATTTATTATATGACCGTCCTGTATGGGAAAAGACTGTAACTCTAGGTATCTTTGGTCAACCTTAAGAGATATAGCAGGGGGATGGATGTGGATCGGGTGGTCGGGTGTCCGTTTCCCATATGGAAGGACCTGGGTTTGATCCCTGGGACCTCCCGGTAAAAGCACTGGCCACCAGGCCCCGTGCGTGAGAGCACCGTCAGGCCCCACCCACGGGTGAGCCCCCAGGCCCCTAGGTCTGGGGACACATGCATAGTTTCTAATATAGCGAATGTTTAGCCTGCCCTGATTCTCACACAATCAGGTCAGCGAGAATATTCGCAAGGGAGTTGATTTTCTGCCTTACAGGCAACAGAACTCCAATCCCCGACAAAATCAGCAGGCGCAGGCCTTCTGCCCAGAACCAGGAGTGTCCTTTTCTGCCCAGCTAGGATTAGCCAATCTCTTTAGCTTGTGTAAGAAGTACAACTTTGCTTTCAGTTGCCAAAATCCAAGAAATGTCACTGGAGGCTTCAGACAAGCCAGCTTGATATTTGGCCCAGAAGTGCCGATTTGAAAAGTATCTAAACTGGGGCCTCCTGGCCCCAGGAACCCTGTTCGAGCACCAACTGAAATGGCATCTTGTCCACACCAGTGTCTTCCAAGCCGCCATCTTTTCTCCTTCCCCTGAGTCCAGTTTCAACCCAGATGGGAAACGAAGGAAAACACAGGAAGGATACCCAGCTTCTGAAAAGCTCAGAGGAGAGCCCTCTAGAACATTCCCGTGCAATCTCCAGTACTGATTTGCTGATTTGGACACAGAAACAGCAAAAACGGTGGGGGAAGGGGGATTAAAAATGGATAAAAGTAAACAAGTAAATCAAATCTTTAAAAAAAAGTATAAGGAGTAAGATATGGACTATCGTTAGTAGTAATTCTTTGACGATGCTCTTTCATAATTTGTTAACAAATGTTTCAGGGAGGCGGCTGTGGCTCAATCGGTGGGGCTCCCGTTTACCATATGGGAGGCCCCGGGTTCGGTTCCCGGGGCCTCCTGGTGAGGGCGGGCCCGCCTGCACGGCGTGGTTGGCTGACCCAGCGAGCGCGAGCAGCAAGGGGGGGATAAATGAATAAATAAATAAAATCTTTGACAAAGAGAACAGAAAAGGAAAAAAAAAAAAACAAAAAACAAATGTTTCACAACAATGCAGGGTGTCTGTTGGGGGGTGATGTGTGGGAGCCCTGTGTGATGTTATGCCGGTTTGTTTTGTAAGTTCACAATGTTTTTCATTTTTTGTGTATGTTTACGTATGAATGATATACTTCAATAAACTGTTTTTGAATTGAAAAAAGAAAAGAAAATCAACTCCTTGCATTAGCACTGGGGACGAGGGGTATAGTTTCTCAGCCTTGGGACTTATCTCTCAACTCAATAGCCTTTGTAGTTTCTCTTGGCCTTAAACATACAAATGTCCAGGCGCTCCCAGAACACACTCGCCCAGCTCTGTTTATTCCCCGACCCACACAATGTGCCCATTTGGCCTCTTGAGTCCCTGGAAGACATATGTGTTAAAGAATTGTAACCTTCCGACACAGAACCTCACGTCCAAGGACTCTTGGCGAGCTGCTTCGCTTTCTTGCCTATAAAATGAAGATGGTCACGCCCACCTCACTGAGCAGCAAGGGGTGCAGACCCCCTGGTGCAGACCCCCTGGTGTAGGTATCTGGCTCAAAAGGACTCAAAAATGTGATCGTTCTTGTGGTTGTGACTCATGGGTGGACTGAGCTTCCTCCATATATCTCCCCAGCTAGCTCCACCTTCTGTAAACACCCGACCGATGTCAGCCAACGTTGAGGTAAGGGAACACACAAATAAGACCCAGATGTGTTTTTCATTATTCTCTGGAAGGTATATTTGCTGGACATCAGAGGTGAAATCCCCGAATGCAGCGATCTTAAAAGGAGCAGGATCCCTAGAAGTAGAACAAGAGTTCAGGGTATCACCTGGTTTGGAGTAAACAGATGATCAAGGTGATTAGTGTTTGAGCCCTCTCATTTAAGCCCTATAAAAACAGGGGAAGTGTGGAGGGTTCTCACAGAGCCTTTGTGGGACTCTCCCTCCTGGGCCAACAGCTGAACGTGAGGCACCTCTCCCCAGGCTCTCAGCTGCCCACGGCAGCCACCGCCAGGCCAGCTGCTGCACCGACAAAAGCCTCTAGCCAGGGGGCTGTCACCCCAGCTGCTGTGGGGAACAGGTTTGCCCTTTCAAGCCCCCGCAGGTCATCTGTGGTCTTTCCACGGAGCCGGCCAACGGCCCATCTGTTCTGGTTTCTCATCTCATCCAGAAAATCCCGCTGTTTTGTGTCCTCACCCCGACCCCCCACCACTTCCTGGGTATTCTGCTCCTGACTCCCCTGCACCTTCCAGAAGGGCCTTCTGGCTCGGAATCAAGCCCCTGCCTGGCTGCTCCATCTGCCATTCTGCCAGTTTGGGCAAAGGTCGTGCATAGGCCGGGTGAAGGCCCCAGGCTGCTTTTTTTTTTTTTTTTTTTAATTTCTTTTTTTATTATGGGTAAAAATCAAAATTCTCACAATACATACAAACATTTGCAAAATTATATATAAATATATATGCATATATGTGTATTTGCTTACAAAAATGTTATTTATATATATATATACATATATTTCAAGAGGTGCTTAGATTACCCAAAATATTACACGGAACCCACTGGGATTCCCATGTTGCCCACCTCCCACACCTCCCACCACATCCCACACAGGCTGCTCTTTGAGCACAGAGCAAAAGCATGGTGTTGGAGTGACTGACGGTCACCCTTTGACGATGGCTTGGACTACGTCCATCACCTTAAAAAAAGCCTTTAATGGAAGGAAGTTAGCAAATAGTGAAAGGGGGAAGATGAGAACAAACTCGACTGGATTAGAATCAGAGATATTGGTATGGACTCTGGTTTCATTACACACACATGTAAACACGGTTGAATTTAGCAAGGCACACTCGTGTAGGCGCCGCTGTACTTATTCACACACACGTTTTTGTCGTAGCTTGCCTGAACTGCTATCACAAATACAACAGAATGGGTTGGCTCAAGCAACAGGAACTTATTGGTTCACAGGTTTGAGGTGAGAAGTCCAAGCTCTGGATCTCGGCAAGGCCACGCTGTCTCTGGGAGACGGTTGTGTTCTGGTGTTGGCTGCTGGCTCTCCTTGGGGTGCCCACTGACTTCCTGCTTCTGCCTCCTGCTGCTCTTTCTGCTTCTGCTTGTGGCTTTCTCTTTATAAGGCCTCTAGTAATCCACATTAAGGCCCACCCCACTTCAGTTGGCCACACCTTAACTAAAAGTAACATTTTCTAAAGGGCCTATTAGGGAAAACAGATATGGCCTAAGTGATTGGGCTCCTGACTACCACATGGGAGGTCCTTGGTTCAGTTCCTGGTGCCTCCTAAAGAAGACAGTGAGCTGGCACTATGGGCAGGCGTGGCAAGCTGACACAACAAGAGACACAAAAAGAAAAACATGAATGAAACAGCAAAGCAGGGAGCAGAGGTGGCTCAAGCAATTAGGCACCTCCCTCCTACATCGTTGGTTCTGGGTTCAGTTCCTGGTGCCTCCTAAAGAAACAAGGAAGACGTACAGACACAGCAAGAGCAAACAGCAAGGGAGTGGGGAGAAATAAATAAATCTTTTTTTAATTTAAAAAGTGCCTGTTTGCAAAGGGCTCACAGCCACAGGGATGCCGATTAAGATTGGGGTCATGTCTAAATTAGGGTGCATAATCCAGTCTCCCCTAGTTTCCCAGCTTTAGCTGCTGAAAGGCCTAGAAGCAATGGCATCCTAGCAGCAATGAGCACACCCAACACTCAGATCTTGGTTTCTAAATACCATTCTTCGCTGAAAGGCACCAAAGCTCCTTGGAGTAGGCACAAAATAAGCCTAGTGCTTGGAAAATGATGGGACCTGTCTAAAGGACACAGGAGCCATGTTGAAGGGACTCTATGGCCAAGTCTGGGACAATTTAAGCATCAAATAAATAAAGATACTAACAGATTATAAGCCACTGAATAAAGTGAGAATCCATGCATACATATAGATATAAAGAAATGAGGGAAAGCAAAGCTCTTCCTTACAGTGGGAAGCCAAGTGGTGGATACAGAAGGAACAATGGATTTGAAAAACACTGCAAGCAATTATCACAGTAGTAACTGATTCAGGAGACAATCATCGATTGATGTTAAAACTAGTGGGTGGAGCTGCAACTCCTCCTCTACAGCTCAATGGACTCACCCAAGTCACCTGGCGAGGAGGTGATGATGGACAATGACCATCCCAGGGAATGGAGAGAGCCTGCAGCTGCAGGCAGGATAATCCCATCCATCTTATCCATGGGATATAAGCCCCCTCTCAATTGGAGGTGGAGTGGACATCACCATCCCAGACTCCTCAGGACTGGGGGAAGAGCTATGGACTAGACTGGACTTACTGGTATTCTGTTGTAGACATATTGTGATTCAAGCAATGGAAGAAATTACAAGAGTGAGTTGGAGCCAGTGGCCACTGGAGGCTCTGGGAGCAGGGAGAGGGAAAAGCAGTTGTAATACAGGGGCTTTTTCGGGACTTGGGAATTATCCTGAGTGACATTACAATGACAGATATAGGCCATTTTACATCAGCATATACCATGCAGAACTGTGTGGGAGAGTGTGGTCTACCATGTGAACTATGGTCCATGCTTAGTGGCAAAGCCCCAGGATGTGTCTATCCATTGCAGGTGATGAGCCACACTGATGAAGGATGTTTATGTGAGAGGTTGTAGGAGGTGGGACACATGGGAATCCCTGTAATTTTTGTGTAACATTCATGTAATCTAAGCATCTTTTAAAATACTTTAAAAATTAATGAAAAAAAAAACAGAAACAAAAAGCTATTGGGTGAAGGGAGTCAAATGGACATTTACATGGTCTCAAACTCCTCCCCATCACAAGGGGGAAATAGTGACTTAACGTTCTCTGTGCACGTGCATTTCTTTTTCTGAATCCTTTGCATGTAAATTGCAGATACCTCTTCTCTTCTAACTACTTTAGCGTGTAATTCCTAAAAATCAGGATAAGCACTATTATTGCAATCTTTCTGTAGTTCTGAAATTATGTCAAAATCAAAAGTAAAAAGAAAAAAATCGACTCACTAAAATGTTATTAAAATGGTTCAAAGTGAATTTTGCTAGGATTGTTTGCGCAGCTGCATCCTTTTCATTCCACTGCCTAGTTCAACATTCGATTCTGTCCCGTAGGAACTCACTGAAGAGTTTCCAGGCTCAGATCCGGGGTGGGTCCCCCTCCCATCTGTCCCATCTGTTCCAAACACAAGGTCCTCTAAGGTCCTTTTTCTTTTTTGTAGGAGGTGCCGGGGAATTGAGCCTAGGACCTCGTACTGGGAAGCAGGCGCTCAACCACGAGCCACACCTGCTCCCTCTGCACACTTTCAAGGCACGTACTTTGTTCTGCCTGGGGCCGGGGGGTTATTTCCATAGTTTCGTTTTCTTATTTGCTCACAAACTCCTCAAGGGCAGGGGCTGTGTCCTATTTTTGTGTTTCCTTTACAGTAAACACACTGAATATTTAATGGAATTAAGATGAAAGATGTGATTTTCAACACTCCACGCCTTTTGAGCCGTTCATTCACCTAGTGAGCACACACTAGAAAATCATGATTGAGTTACAACTGGGCAGCCTTTGATGTCACTATATTTTCCTTCTATTAAAAAATGTGGGGGGCGGATGTGGCTCAAATGGTTGGGTGTCCGTCTGCCATATGGAGGGACCTGGGTTCGATCCCCGGGGACCTCCCAGTAAAAAAAAAAAAAAAAAAAAAAAAAGTGCTATTCAGGGGAGCGGATGTGGCTCAAGCAGTTGAGCGCCTGCTTCCCATATGGGAAGTCCTGGTTGGGTCCCCAGGGCCTCCTAAAAACAAAAACAAAACAACAAGCAAACAAATGAAAAAACCAACTCAGGAGAGCCAATGTGGCTTAGTGGCTGAGCGCCGCCTTCCCACATACAAGATCCCGGGTTCATTCCCCCACCCTGGTACCATATAAAAAATGAATAAAATGTGCTCTTCAGAGAACCCTATTGTAGGCAATGGACTGTAGTTACCAGTACAAGTATAAGGGTGTTCTCTCATGAATGTATGACACTGATGCAAGGTGGCACTAACAGGGTGGTACATGGGAAAAGGATAACCTAATATAAACCTGGGACTGTAGTTAATAGCACTATTTTAATTTTCTTTCATCGGTTGTAACAAAGGTACCACAATAATATAAAGTATCACCAATAGGGGTTATATGTGAAAGCTGTAATTTTTTACATGCTTTTTCTGTAAACGTACAACTTCTCTAATTAGAAAAAATAGGACATATTTCACAGGACTGTGTATTGGGTGTTTAAATGAGGTAATTCATGTCAATTGCTTCACACAGTGCCTAGAATGTAGAATCTCTCAAAAGATGCTGGCGAATACTGTTTTAAAAATATTACAAATATTTTAAAAATGCTATCATCACTTGTAACAAATGTTCCATCTCAGTGCAAGGCGTTGGTGGGGTGGGGTGGGGTGTGGGAATCCTGTCTTGTATGCATAATTGTTCTGTAAACCCACAGCTTTTCTAATAAAATTGTTTATAAAAATGTACTGTTTCTCAAAGTGTGACTCCTAATGTAAACTATGGGATGGACTATAGGTAATAATATAATTCTAGTAAGATTGATTCATCAGTCTTCAAACAAAGGTACCACACTAATGCAAAATGATGAAAAACTGTGAGAGGGGTGTATGTGGGAGCTCTGTACTTTCTGCACGATTTTTCTGTAAACTTACAGCTGCTCTAATTTTAAAGAGTGCTACTTTTAAAAATATGCTTTATTGCAGAAAATTTAGAAAACAGAAATGCAAAAGTAGAAAATTTACAAAACTCAATGCTACCTACTACCCTGAGAGATTAGTGTATGTTTTTCTAATTTTTTCCTTGGCAAAATTTTTAATGCAACTTTACCCATATATGTGTGTAAATACGTATTTTTATTACAAAGTAAGATTATACTATACATACTGATGTGTAACATTATTTTTTTCCTTTTATGCACATAATTATATTGAAATCTTTGTTCATGATGCACTCTCATTTTAAGTCTACACATAGCCTTCTTTTAAAGCATTCATTCATTCATTCATTCACTGATGACATTTAATAAAACCTCTTGACGTAGATCGTAAATCTACTATGAGTTCCTCTCATGCAACCCACCCCCCACCTCTCAGAAGTGACCCAAAATCCTAATTTTTTAAAAACAAGTTATTGACGTATATCATTAATACATGAACAGTAAACATCGTGAACTTACAAAACAAACATGCATAACATCATACAGGGCTCCCACACTTCACTCCACCACAAATACTTTGCATTGTTGTGAAACATTTGTTAAGAAATTATGAAAGAGCATCACCAAAGTATTACTACTAACTATAGTCCTATCTTACTCCCCTATACATTTTTTAAGGATTTATTTGCCTTTATCCATTTTTACCCCCTCCCCACCCCCCGGTTTTGCTGTTTCTGTGTCCATTCACTGGATAACTCTCTGTGTCCATCTCCTGCCCTCTCTTCTCATCCTTCTCCTCCTGTCTTTACTGGGATTTGATCCTCGGAATCTCCGATGTGGGAGAGAGGAGTCCTACCGCCTGCGCCACCTTAATTCCTGGTTTTCGGTGCCTCTCGTCTTGGCTTTCCCTTGTGTCACTCTCCTGTTACGTCATCATCTTGCTGCATGGCTCGGTGGGGCCTGACGGCGCACCCATGCATGGGGCCTGGGGGGCTCACCCACATGCGGGGCCTGGTGGCCTGCGTGCCTTCTGTATTTTTCTTTTTTTAATTTTTACCGGGAGGTCCCAGGGATCCCTCCATATGGGAGACGGACGCCCAACCACCTGAGCCACATCTGTCCACCTGCTATATCTCTTAAGGTTGACCAAAGACACCTAGAGTTACCGTCATTTCCCATACAGGATGGCCATATAATAAATCAGCCTTAGTTTATCACCAGCATTCTAAAAACCAGACCTAGGGGGAAAAACTAGGTCTGGGGACACACGCATGGTTTCTAATATAGCAAATGTTTAGCCTACCCTGATTGTCACAAAATTGGGACAGTGAGAATATTTGCAGCAATCCTAATTTTTAAACTTTATAACAAGTGTAGGGTTACTTGAATTTTTTTCACTCACATTATGTTATGAAGATTCACCCATGGTTTTGTGTTTACCTGTTGGGATGGTTTGGAGCTATATACCCCAGAAAAACATGTTCTTTAACTTAATCCATTCCTGTGGGTGTGGTCCATTGTAAATAAGATCTATTCAAGATGTTACTTCAATTAAGGTGTGGCCTAAATGCATCAAGTTGGGTTTTTTTTTTTGAGGTACTAGGGTGGGGGATTGAACTCAGGACCTTGTATGTGGGAAGCTGGTGCTCAAACACAGAGACACATCAGTTCCCCAGGTTGGATTTTAATTCGATTGCTGGAGACCTTTAGAAGCAAGTGAAAGTCAGACACAAAAGCCAGAGGGAGCAGACGGAAGCCAAAAGTCAACAGAACCCGGAGGAGAAGCGAGAGGCCGCCATATACCTGGCCAGGTGACAGGGAGCCAAGAGTCAGGGATCGCCAGCAGCCGGCCCCAGAAGGCAAGTTTTGGGGAAGAAAGCATCGCCTTGATGACTCCTTGGTCTTGGACTTCTCTTAGCCTCAAAACCGTGAGCCAATAAATTCCCACTGTTTAAGCCAACCCATTGTAGGGTGTTTACTTTAGCAATGAGGAAACTCAAACAACTGCAGTGAGTTTACGTTCACTACTGGATAATATGTCACTGTGCGGAAAATACCACAAGTTACGTCTCCCTCTTCTGTCCATGTGCATTAATTGTTATCAGCTGACTCTTGGCTGTTGTCACAAGCATGCTGAGTGAGCTTTCTTTGTATTTGCTTCCTGTGCACAGGTGCAGGAGTGATTTCCTAGGAGTGATTTCCTGAGCTTTTGGTATGTGAATGTCCAGATTTACATGAAAATGGCAAATTGTTTTCCCACGTTTTTCTCCCACCAGCCATATGTAAGAGATCTCTTTGATCCACACACTCTCCAGTGTTTGGAATTCTCCAGAATTCTTAATTATTGCCAGTGGAATGGATAAAAAAATACTCTCTCGTTGCGACCTTGATTTCCATTTTCCTGATGTCCGAGGAGGTCAAGTGTCTCTTCCCTTGCTCGTCGGCTGCACCCGTTTCCTCTTTGGAGACGAGCTTGTTGAAGTCTTTTGCCCATTTTCTCTCGGGTTAGGGGTTCCGTATGTGCTTCCTGCAGTCATCTGCTCGTTATACCTCCTGCCGTCGTGGTTGAGGGTATTCTCAGTGACGGCTTGTCCTGTCTATTTACCAGCGTATTCTAAACAAGGCAGGGCTACTGGAGGCCCTGAGGATTTCGCATTTGGATTTAATCAGACTGGGGGGGACGCCCATTGCTGTATGTTATAAGAGCTCCCCAGGTGGTCCTCATGTACAGCCGGGAGCCCCTGAGGTTGGGAGCTGCCCAGCTTGCACAGGAAATCAGCCACATTTGTGTTTCTTAAGTCTGGACGCTCTCAGGCAGCAACGCCTTGGTGGCGGGGAGCAGAGGATGGACCTGGAGCAGTTTTAAGCCATGAGTAGATTTACTGTGTTCAACGTCAAAAGCTCTTCCCTGCAGGTTAGGGCAGGAGAGCGGGACCCTCGACGCCCGGCCCCCATGTGCCCAGCGGTCCTTCCAGGTAGTTTTTGTCTATCGGCCCCCACGGCCGCCTCAGGTCTCAGCAAATGTCAGCTGTGCGTCTTTCGTGTTTTTCCCACTTGTCTTTCAGGCCATGAGGGCAGTGATTACCTTTTCAGTTAACACCCCGTGGAAAAGATTCCAAGAGACGAAAGAAGACTGAACACCTTCAGGTAGGAAGAAGACTTGGCATTTGTAGCGAAAGCATTTGGCCTTAATGTCCCATTTCACAATTTCCATACAGGAAACAGATTTAACTAATATTCACTATCCAAATAAATGATATGCTTATGGGGAAAAGAAAAAACTCCAACACAACAGGGAGCCTGTGGAGCGAACGTCCAGGGTCACTCCTCGAAGCCCGTCCCCATGCGGCACGGCTTGGGGCGTGCCCTTCCTTGGTTCCCGCCGGCGCTGCCTCCTCGTCCCAGTGTCGCCTCGGACCCCTGACCCTCATCAGCTCTGCTGGCTTCCCAGGGAGTCTTGAGCGTTTGAAGGAGTCTGAGTTTTTACTGCCTTTGCCATAGAGACCATTCCCATATCACCCACCCTGGTTTTTTTTCTGTCCTTGCCCAATTCCCTTAGTCCCTTTGAGAGCAGAGCGGTCAGGCTGGACATCCTGCGTCCATCTCACTCAGCGTGGCTGAGACCAGCGCCCTGGGCTCCCGCCAGCGTCTCCGCAGCCTCACCATCTGCTCCTGAGCTGCCACCTCGGCGGGATTTCCCCAGGATCAAAAATGGAAGTGAAAGAAACCAGACACAGAGTACTGTGTATTGTATGATTCCATTTATATAAAATGTAAACATAAATCAATTTATGCAGATGGAACTGGATTAGTGGTTATGTAGGGCTGAGGAAGGACAGCGGGACTGAGAGGTGTCCTAAAGAGGGTGGAGTATTTCTCTTTGGATTATTGAAATTGTTCTAAAATTGTTTTGTGGTGATGAATGCACAACACTGCGATTACACTGAAAGCCATGGATTGTGCACTTTGGATAGATTGTATGTGACTATATCTCAATAAAACTGCTTTTAAATAAATGAAGCCTCACACCAAGGACTGGAGTGCATTGACCAAACCCTGGGAGCACAGCCCTAGTTCTGAAATGTGGCTACTTTCCTGCCTTCAGGTTACAAACTGTTAAACTCCCCCAGGCCGGGGTTATGCTTTCTCTCTCTCTCCTTTGTGATAAATCATCAGTATTGTTTTCCCACCTGCCTGGTTGAATAAGCAATAAGACTGATAGCCCTCTTTGACCAACTCTGATGGGGCGGCTTCTTTATTTAGTTCAACTTTTAATTCAGGAGATGGAAATATTTTTAAAAGACTTTTTTTATTAAAACCTTACTAACTTCCAAGTATTAAAGGAAATTAAAAACAAAGAGTTCCCCACATAATCCTATCACCTCGGTTTTTATTTTTATGGTCCACTTCTAGTCTCTATCAACATGTCTGTCTATTTTTACAGTTGTAGCTATAGTACACCTGCAAAATAGTTTTCTCCTTTTTTCTCATTTTACATGGTTCTCGTTATCTTAATGATGATGGATTTCAGCGACTACATAATTGAGCTGATATCTCATGATTTTCTTAAGTGTTCTATTAGAAATTTAGATTGTCTCCAGCTTTTTTTTTTTTTAATTGTGTGTTAACAAACACAAACTGTTGGGTTTTTTTTAAAAAAAGACATTTATTTATTTCTCACCCCCCCCCGCCCCTCATTGTTTTGCGCTCATTGTCTGCTCTCTGCATGTTCTTCTGTGTCTGCTTGTCTTCTCTTTAGGCAGCCCCAGGAACTGATCCTGGGACCTTCAGGTATGGAGAGAGGTGCTCAATCTCTTGCACCACCTCAGCTCCCTGGTCTGCTGTGTCTCTCATTGTCTCTCTTCTGTGTCTCTTTTTGTTGCATCATCTTGCTGCGCCAGCTCTCCACGCGGGCCAGCTCTCCTTTCACCAAGAGGCCCCGGGAATCAAACCGTGGTCCTTCCATATGGTAGATAGGAGCCCAATTGCTTAAGCCACATCCACTTCCCCAACTGTTACTTTTTACGCAGTAAAATCGTCCAAGGTGGTCGTGGTACGTCTGCGGCTCTCGGTCTGCATTTCCAAATTGGTTTTGTTCAAGTTCTACAGTGTTCATTGTGGATCCATGACCCCTTCCCCGCAGGTTCGGTTTGATCATTTTCCTCCACATGTGGATCTTAAGAGATCAGCGATGAGAAACACCGTATGGAGAAAACGTGAGGAAGCTAAAGTGCATGCAGAAGGAAGACCTCACACCCCGGCTTGCTGTGCGTCTGGGCCCATGCACGGCCTTGGGCTGGACGGCGTCCCCCAGGCCAGCTCCTGCGCTTCTTTCAAGACGGTGCGCAAATGGCCGCCCTCTGAGGGGCTCTGCTGTCCACACCAGGGACAGTCCCCCCCTGGGTGGTACCGCGTGCTCTGTTTGTCTTGAGTATGTCGAGCTGGCCGGCACTCCCGAGCGCTGACGGCGGCTTTCCCACCTGGAAGAAACTGGGCATCCCGACTTGGGGGCCTCCAGGACCCGGGAGGGTGGCTGGCGCTGGGCTCCCTCAGCAGCTGGAGGGGCTGCTGGGAGGTTCGGGTGGAGGGGAGGGGGCTGGAAGGGTCTAACGAGCTGGCGCGTCAGCGTCTTCTGGTTGGAGAGAGGCAAAGGGCAGCCCTCCCCGGATGCGTTCTGGGGCAGGCGAGGGTAAGACAGGAGAGGGGCTCTGCTCCCACGCACAGCCCTGGGGAGGGGATCCCAGCCGCAGCCTGGACAGTCAGCCCTGCAGCCCTTGCTTCCTCCAATCATTGTGTTTGTTTTCACGGTGGAGACCTGGGTAAGAGACCCTTCGATTACCCCTCCCCAGCTCCCCTCTGCGGGCTCCCTCCAGCCAACACCCTTGGGCAGGGGCAGGACAGAGCCTCACAAAGACAGTCCTGGGAAAAGCTGGGGCGCTGGCAAGAGTGAGCACCTGCTGAGGCCCAGAGCTGGGTGGAGAGGGTTGGGGCCTGCCCTGATACTGGGGGCCTTCACAGTGACCCCCACCCCCCAGATACTTCCCTTCTGCCCCTCCTGGGGCCAGCGGTGGGAGCCCCCTGCACAGAGCTCCTGCAGCTCACTGCTCACACAGCCCAGCGAGGCCAGGCCTGGGGGCCTTCCTTGTCCTCGCAGCCCCTCCTCTGCTCTGGCAGCCACTGGGATTTCCTTGCACCCACTCCCCTAACTCTCTTCTCTATCTCTCCATTACTGCGGGCAGAGGCCTTCTCCTCATCTCTATAATCCCACCACAATGCACAGTATTTGGCACATACTAGTAAGTTCTTAATAAACGATAATGATGGAGCGAATGAAGTTAGTAGCAAGGAAAGCTTCCAAGTGCAGTTACTGAGGTAGTGAGCAAGAGGGCACAGGGGTGCAGGGCTGCCTTTCCCTGGTGGGAAGAAGACAGTCGCTGCCCCAGGCCGATGGGTTCTGTGTGGCCGGTCACAGGCCCTGTGGGAGGATTGTGGTCCCACCCCACAGCCTTGTCCACCCTCTTAGCCCACCTACCTAGCATCTCCAACCAAGGCTCGAATAAAACATTATTAGAGGGGAGCAGATGTGGCTCAAGCAGTTGAGTGCCCACCTCCCACATGGGAGGTCCCGGGTTCAGTTCCCAGTGCCTCCTAAAGAAGACAAACAAACAACCAGCAGACAATGATAAAAAAACGAGCAGACAACGAACAAAAACAATGAGCAGACAACGAGCAAAAACAATGAGCAGACAACGAGCAAAAACAAATGAGCAGGTTGCGGATGTGGCTCAAGCAGTTGAGCACCCGCCTCCCACACGGGAGGTCCCGGGTTCGGTTCCCAGTGCCTCCTAAAGAAAAAACAAACAGGCAGTGAGAAGACAATGAGTACAAACAACAAGCAAAAACAACGACCAACAGACGGAGGAGCCATCTTGCGAGGGGGGTGGGGAACAGCATTAGAGAATTTGCTGGTCAAGAAACCCAGCAGGAACAGCTAATATGAAAGAAAATAAGATCAAGGATTCAGAAGGACCCCAAGAGGCCACAGTGAAGACCTCCCTGTCAGGGCGGAGCTGGCGGTTATCAGAGTCCAGAGATGAGCGCGACGGGACACCGAGGCAGCTCAGAAGGTGAATTGTTTCATCTGTCGGTGTGGCAGAATTGTGGGTGGTTTTTCCTTTTATTTAGAATTCCCATAAATGTTTCCCAATATATTTACTCTGCAAATACTAACAACGAGCAGATCAGTTACAAAGGGCAAGGCTGGCGACGCCGCTTGGCAGCAGCGCGTGAGAAGGTTTGGGAGGCCCGTGTCCACTTCCTTGCAGTGGGGCTGTGGAGAGCAGGTGGGAGCCTGCTCTGTGCTCTTGGCAGAGTGGGTGGAGAGAACTGGCAGTGCGCCCCGTGCTGCCTAGGCCTCCCGCAAAGTCCAAGCAAGCCAAAACGCACGTGAAAAGATGCTCAACATCATGGATCAGTAGGGAAAAGCAAATCAAAACCACAGCTAGATACCGTTTCATACCCACTAGGCTGGCTACTATTATGGTGAGACAGGGGGAGAACTTACTACTAATGTAACTTAAGGACAATAGTTAACAGTAATGTTGTTATATTTTGCGGTTAACAGTAATGTTGTTATATTTTGCGGCGATGGCAAGAGATATTATTTCAATACAAAGGAATAACAATGGCAGGGTATAAAGGGGCATGGGATTTTTCTTCTGGAGTAATAAACTGTTCTAAAAGTGACTGAGGTGATGATAGCACAACTCTGTGATGAAATGAGAGCCACTGAGTGCACATTTACTGGACTGTACAAAGCATAAGACACATACAGGGAAGCCAGGGGTGGAAGATGGACTGTGGCTAACAGGACAGGTATGAGCGCACTTTGTCCTGAAAGATAACAAATACATAACACTAATGCAGGATGCTGATAATCGGGTGAGTGGGGGGGAAATACAACAAATATAAGATACGGGCTAGAGTTAGTAGTAATATTTTGACGATGCTCTTTCACAGTTTGTAACAAATGTTTCACAGCCATGGTGGTGGTGGGGAGATGTGTGGGAGCCCTGTATGATGAAATGCATGTTTGTTTTGTAAAGTCGCAAATTTTACTATACGTTTACTGTTTATGTATGTTCATGTATAAATGATATACTTCAATAAAATTTATTTTTAACAAACATCCTTTAAAAACTATATTTAAAAAAAGAGAAAATTACAAGTATTGGGGAGTGTGATGGTTTGAGGTTGTATGGCCCCTAGAAAATCCTGTCCATGGAGCTAATCCGTTCCTGTGGGTGTGAACCTATTGTAGGTGGGACCTTTTTTTTTAAGATTTTTATTTTTTTATTCATTTATCGCCCCCTTGCTGCTTGTGCTCGCTGGGTCAGCTAACCACGCCATGCGGGCGGGCTTGCCTTCACCAGGAGGCCCCGGGAACCGAACCCGGGGCCTCCCATATGGTAAACGGGAGCCCTACTGATTGAGCCACAGCCGCTTCCCTAGGTGGGACCTTTTGATTAGGTGACTTAAGTTGTGCGTGGCCCATGGTGGGTCTTAATCCTCTTAATGCAGTCCTTTATGAATGTGATGAATATGGAGAGAGAGACAGAAAGTCATAGAAGCTGAGAGAAAGTCACGGAGCCGGAAGTTGAAAGCAGCAAAACCCAGAAGAGAGGGGAGAGATGAGCAGATATGGCCATGTGCCTTGCCATGTAACAGAGGAGTCCAGGATCGCCAGCAGCCGGTCTTTGGGGAGAAAGCATTGCCCGATGAAGCCTTTTTTTTTTTTTTTTTTTTTCCACCTCATTGTTATAATTTCTTGCATTGCTAGAATCACCATATGTGAGCAAGAGAATACCATCAAGTCCACTCTAGTCCATAGTTCTTCCCCCAATCCAGAGGCGACTGGGATGGTGATGTTCACTCCAACTCCAAGTGAGAGAGGGCTTATATCCCATGGATATGGTGGGTGGCCGATGAAGCCTTGATTTGGACATTTTCATGGCCTCAGAACTCTGAGCTCGCAAGCTAGTAGATCCCCATTGTAAAAGCTAACCCATTTCTGGTATATTGCATTCTGGCAGCCTAGCAGACTAAAACAGAGAGAAATAGGAACATTCATTCATTGCTGCTGGGCATGTGAAATGGTGCAGCCACTGTGGAAGACAGTTTGGCAGCTCCTCAGAGAGCTAAATGTAGAATTACCATGTGACCTGGCAATCCCACTGCTAAGTATATACCCAGAAGAAGTGAAAGCAGGGATTCGAGCAGATATTTGCCACCAGTTTTCATAGCTGCCTTTTTCACAGTTGCCAAAGGTAGAAGCAACCCAAGTGTCCATCAACCGGTAAATGGATAAATAGAGTGTATATATAAAATGTGCTATGTACAGTGGAATATTATTCAGCCGTAAGAAGGAATGAGGTGCTGGCTCACGCGACAGCAGGATGGCCCTTGATGACATCATGGTGAGTGAAATAAGCCAGACATAAAAGGACAAAAAATTTCAAAAACTAAATATTGCAGCCGACAATGTGGCAAGCCCAAAGCAGGGTACATGGTTCTTTGCCTCTGAGGAACACAGAATATAATCACACGTATGTAAAGAGGTAAATTAGAGCACAGCATGGTATATGCTGTTTGAGAGAGATGAAACAAATGCTGAGAAAGCAGAAAGGACGAAATAGCTAATTCACCCAGAAGAAGTCCGTACAGCAGACAGTGGGAGTTGGATGCTGGAGCCCCAGGAAGCAAATGCACAGAGAAGCTGACACATGAGGAAAGAGAGACAAGGCTCCATTAGACACGGCAGAGGCCCAGGAAGAGAGACGAGCCATTCACCCGAGAGTCTACAGCTGGCCTTGTGGAGAGAGCAGGACAGCTGAGCCCACAGAGAATCAGACCCGGGAGAGAGATGAGACTAGAGAGCTTGTCAGTTTACAGCTGACCTTGTGGAGACAACAGAGCAGTTGAGCCTGCAGAGAAACGAGCCCCGGGGAGAGAGATGAGCCTTATCCCAGCCTACAGCTGATACTGGAAGAAGCTGGGCCCACGGAGCCTTAAGAGGAAGAGGAAGCCTGAACCCTTGCAGACATTGGCAGCCGTCTTGCACAAAGTGCTATGACAACAGACTTTGGTGAGGGAAGTAATTTATACTTTATGGCCTGGAAACTGTAAGCTTCTACCCCAAATAAATTCCCTTTATAAAAGCCAACAGATTTCTGGTATTTGGCATCAGCACCCCTTTGGCTGACTAATGCAGAGTCCATAAAACCCTAAAATGTAAGCTGCATTTAGAAAGAGGATTAGGAGTTTTACTTTTAGCTATTGTATATTCTTTAAAGTATGAGGGACTTTTGCACCCATTTAGAAATAACTTAAATATTTGCACTTTGAGTAATGCTCCATTTAATAAAATCATTTATTAGGTTATAGGAAAATTTTTTAAAACAATACTTTTTGGGGGGGGAATATAAATGTTACTTACAGATTTGACTAACTTCTCTTAATAAAATAAATTGCAATTATGAAAAAAAGGACAAATATTGTATAATCTCACTGATAGGAAATAATTAGAATAAGCAAAGTAATAGAGTCAGGATCGAGAATATAGGTTACCAGGGGGTGGGGTGGGCAGAGGGAAAGGGGAGTTATGCTTAAGTTGTACGGACTTTCTATTTGGGTTGATTTTAAAGTTTTGGTGGTGGGTGGTAGTGATGGGAGCATGACATTGCAAATGTAATGAACAGCACTCAATTATAAAGGTGAATATAGTTAAAAGGGTCATATATATATGTTACTAGAATAAAAATAAAAAAAAACGTTGGACTGTACATCACAACCAGAGAACCCTATTGTAAATGATGGACTATAGTTAATAGTACAATTTCATACAATTATAAAACTGTTCTATCATGCATTTTATCAAATGAATCACACCAATGCAAGGTGTTAGTAACAGGGTGGTATATGGGAACTCTGTATTTTATGTATTTTATGCATGATATTTCTGTAAACCTGCAACTTGTCCAAAAAACAAAAAGGACAAGCAAGGCAGAGTTCAGAGGCCATGTTTTCAGAGACTGATGAAGAAACTCTTGAAGGAGCATGATGAAAGTAAAGAAGTGGCTGGGACTTTGAAGGTACTGAGGTCGGGTGAGAGGAGAGGGGAGATGGCGATGGGCGGAGGTAGGTCCAGGTGTGGGAAGGACAGTCCCGTGGAAGGGGAGACCCCTGAGGCTTGGACGTGAGCCTAAGAGAGGCTGATTTCAGTTCAGTACAAAGGAACATGTTCCACAGACCTGAGCTCTGAACCAGGGGGGAGTTGCTTAGTGGCCCAGTGAGCCTGCCAATATGGTGAGAGGAGCGAGCCGCTTGCCAGGTGGGCCTCAGCGGACACGAGGCCCGATGCCACCAGACAGCTCTCCCCATCAGGTCCCCAGTGCTCAACGCCTATTTCATCAGCAGAGCTGGGAACTCCCTCACTTATCTCAGGGCCTGTCTTTTTCTGCCCCTGGACTGGCTTCAGTCTCACCGAGAGCACCCGGCTGGGGGCGAGAGTGGACGGAGGCGGGTGTCGGTGGAGCCAGAGGGGCCCCGGGGTGGGCAGTGGGCCAGCGTGGCTGCTCCTCTCAGTGCCCGCAGACACGCGTGCACGTGTGCGCCCAGGTGCAGGTGAAGCCCCTGTGCCGCGGCTTCTACCCTGACATCGCCGTGAGTGGCGGACATGAGGGTGCAGACTGTCCTTCCATTATAGCAACACCCACCTGTGGTGCTCCTTTCCCTGGGGAGGGTGGGCTGGCCAGGAGGGCAGCCGGGGGGTTCCAAGGGTGTGGTTCACGCTGTATTTCCTAGCCTCGTGGGTGTGCTCCTTCTGCATGAGTCACCGACTCAGGATGTGCATCTCTGTCATAACTCCATTAAAAAGTGAAAAGCAAAAACTAGCAAGGGGGGATGACTGGGGCTCAGTTTGGCTGGCCAAAGTGCAGATCCTAGAAATCCATCCAGATAGATTCCCAAGGTCGGACCCAGTCTTGGGAGGAAGCTGCTGGAGGGGCAGCAGGGAGGGGCTGGCGGTGCAGGGGTCTGGGCAGAAGGGGCTGCGGGCAGCTGAGCCGGTGCAGCCCGAGGCGGAAGGCCAGCCAGCAGGGGGGCCTCGCCAGGAGGGGCGGAGGGGCTGTGGCTCGGGGTGGGTGCCTGGATCAGGGACGAGGCGTCAGCCGCCAGACCCTCCCCTCGGAGCGGGGGGCTGCCAGGGGCTCCCTCGTTGCTTCAGTCATGAGCCTCCGTGGGGTCCAAACTTCTCATCTGACCCGTGACCCGACTCCAGGTCTCCCTCCCCAATCACGGGAACATCTTGAGACATTTTGCTGGTCTGGTAGTTTGAGGCTTTTATGGACCCGTGAGAGCTCCTGCCCTTAGAGCTAATCATTCCTGCAGGTGTGAGCCTATGGTAGGTGGGCCTTTGAGGGGGTGACTTCAGCTGGGGCGTGGCCCAGGGTGGCTCTTAGTCTTCTTACTGGAGTCCTTTATAAACGGGATGAATACAGAGAGACAGACAGAGAGAGAAGCCTCAGGAGCTGGGAGAGAGCCAGAGGGAGCCAGAAGCTGAAGCGACCTGGAAGAGGAGGGAGCCTGGCAGGTGCCGCCGTGTGCCTCGCCACGTGGCGGGGGAGTCAGGATCTTCGCAGCCAGTCTGCGGGGAGAAAGCATCGCCCGATGAACTGTGCCGGACACTTTTCTCAGCCTGAGTACTCTAGGCGAAGCAGCCCATGCCCCATTGCGGGAGCCAGCCCGTTTCCGTAGGCTGGATTTCCGCGTCCTGTAACCTCATCCAGTGCTGCGGGGGGACGGGCCAGCCAGTGGGGGCACGGCTGGGCCAGGGTCACCGGGTTGGAGGGAAAGCACAGCGTGTCTAAAGTCCCTGCTCACTCACTCTCCCGTGAGTCAGAACGCCTTTGAACCCGGCAGGGATTTCTCCTCATCAGCTGTGAGGGAACCTACACTTAGACGTTTATTTAAAGAGGTGGGTGGGCTGGACAACACGGACAAGATTTTTAAAAAGGAAACTTTAAAAAGAGACTCTCAGTGATAAAAGCCACTTTCCCCGCCACCTTCCTTGGCCCCAAGGCTGCCCTTCCATCGCCTTCTGGGCTCTAGGCGGGGAGGGATTCTGGGGAAGAGCCAAAGCAATTTGCCCCAGCACTGGAAGATTCTGGCCGGGTGGCTTCTGACGCAGCTTTGCCAGATTTCGTAAATCAAACTACAAGATAACAGCGATCCGTTGCCTAACTGAAGTCCATGACCCGGGCGCCCCGTCTGGGAGCTGCCTCCTGGGCAGGCCCGGGTGGGGTGGGAGGGCTGCGCTCCCCAGGCCCCTGTGGGAGAGGGGCAGCCAGGAAGCCCCCGCTCCACATCTACCGGGCTGGGCTACTGCCCAGGCGGGGCCCACCCGTCTGTCCAGTTTGTGTGGATGATGTTTCTTCTCTGGCCAAATGCACGCTGAGTTGCAGACCGCCACATGGCAGTGGGCTTCCGCCATGGCTCACAGCTCCGGGGCTGCACACTCCCACCCCTCCTGGCTCTGCCTGCCAGACACGGGGGCTGCCGTCTGCTCCCTGAGCTTGCTCCCACCTCCCCCAAGCCCCCCACTCAGGCCTTGGCCCCTGGCATTGTCTCCCCCACACCCTCGCCCTCCCTCTTCCTCCGAGTACCTTCAAACCCAGCTTGGGTGCCTCCTGATCCTGTACCTCTGTTCCTGTTTCTGAGGCTTCGGCCCGGATGTCAGGGCCCCCAAACCAGGGCGATTTGGCAGGGCTGAGTGGGCTCAACTCACCTCCGCTTGGCTCTGCAGTGCATCCGCGTGGTCCCTCCACAGGACCTGGAGGGCTGGAGCCAGTGGCAGCTGGACCCAGCTTCAGGAGCCACGGGGACTCGCTTTGCACTGCAGTCTCTTTGTGGAAGGCACTCACTGAGGCTGGCCTTTTCAAGACCCTGCCAGGGCTCCCGTTGCTCTTTCACTTTCCGTGCCTTGAGCTGCTGATAGTGAGCTTGTGTTGCTTTTTGGTTTTGTTTTGTTTGAGGTACCGGGGATTGAACCTGGGACCTCGGATGTGGGAAGCTGGCGCTCAACCTCTTGAGCCACATCCGCTCCCTGGCATTGCTTTTGTATTTCCAACAGATCTAAACCAAAATTCTCATTTCATTTTACTTTACTTATTTATTTATTTATTTATTACTGCTTCACTCGACCAAAGGGGAACTTTCCTGCGGTCGAAGGCCACAGGGCTTGGGCAGAGGCCGCCGGCAGAGAGACCAGGAGCCATGGAGCAGGTCTGTACTTGACCTTCTTCTTGGGGCGCAGGTTGTTGGTGTGGCCACACTTCTTCTTGCTGCAATTGACGGCACGGGGGTGCAGGCGGTCGTAGCACTTGCGGCAGATCATCTTGCCACAGTTGTACTTCTGGGCGAGCTGGCGGAGGGAGGGCTCGATGATGCCGCCCCGGAGACACAGCACCAGGTGCAGAGTGGATCTTTCTGGATGTTGTAGAGTGTGGCCATCCTCCAGCTGTTTGCCCGCAAAGATCAGACGCTGCTGGTGAGGTGGGATGCCCTCCTTGTCTTGGATCTTGGCCTTGACATTCTCCATGGTGTCGCTGGGCTCCACCTCGAGGGTGATTGTCTTGCCCGTCAGGGTCTCCACGAAGATCTGCATCTCTGCGTCTGCTTCTCCACCACCTCATTCTCATTTTACTTTAAATCTAAATCCCTCATTTTAATATATTCAATCCACGGGATCTGAACAGCCCGTATTTTGTCCATGTGTGTTCTTTCTAAGGATGATATAGTGCAGGCTTGGGATTTGAGGTGAGATGAACATGGCTCTGCTTCAAGGCACGCTGCTGCTGTGAGTCCTTTGTGCTGTTGATTTAGTTTTTTTTTCCAAAGGTTTATTTTATTTATTTATTTCTCCCCCCACCCCCCACCTCATTGTTTGCGCTCACTGTCTGCTTTCTGTTTTTCTGATTTAAGAGGCACCGGGACCCAAACCTGGGAACTTCCATGTGGGAGGGAGGAACCCAATCATTTGAGCCATCTCTGTTCCCTGCTTGTTGTGTCTCTATTGTGTTTCTACACTGTGTCTCTTTATTGTATCACCTTGCTGCATCATCTCATTGCATCAGCTCTTTGCATAATCTTGTTGCATCAGCTTGCCGCGCCAGCCTGTTGTGTCAGCTCACTGTCTGGCCCATCTTCTTTAGGAGGCCCCAGGAACTGAACCCAGAGCCTACCATGTGTTAGGCAGGTGCCCAAATGCTTGAGCCACATCCGCTTCACTGATTTAGTTTTTTTTTTTTTAATTTACTGAAGTATATCACTCATACATGAACAGACATAAACAGTAAGTGTATAGCAATAGTTGTGACCTTACAAAGCAAACATGTATAACATCATACAGGGATCCCATGCATCACCCCACCACCACCACCTTGCATTGTCGTGAGACATCTGTTACAAATTATGAAAGCATATTGTCAAAATCTTACCACGAACTCTAGTCCCCTTCCTACATTTGGGCCCCACATTTCAGTCCACGTGCTGGAGCGTCCCATGGGGCTCTCCCAGGAGCTGTGGGTATGTGTAGTTTGTGTTGCCAGAGTGTTTGGGTTTGGGAGAAGTAACCTGTAGCTCAGGCTTTTAGGTCTGGCTATGGAGTTTAGGCAAATTTTATTTTATTTTTAGTCATTAAAAGGAAAAACAGCCTCCCTCGGGTAGCAGGTGTAGCTCAGTAGTTGAGCACCTGCTTCCTATGTATGAGGTCCCGGGTTTGATCCCCCAGTACCTTAAAAACAAAACAAAACAGAACAGCCTCCTGCCCCACAGCCTCAGGGCTGCTCGCGGCCTTATCAGCTGCCACAAGCCAGTTACTGCTCCAAACGGGGTTTGCTACCAGTAGATTGATTTGGGTGACTCTAATAGGGCAGAGTGATTTTTAAGTAAGCCAGGCAATATCAATGTGATGTAATAGATCTTCTCCGTGAACAGCGTGATAGAGCTTTCGAAAATTTGATATAAATTCTTTGTTAACTACCTGTAATCATAATAGGAATTGTAGTGCTTCTCGTGCTTTTGGCAATAATTGATAAACAAATACAATCTTAGAGAATTCATTGACAAAATCTAATTCGCTCATGCAGGGTCTAAATTATATCGAGATGAAAACACATCTGGGAAATCGCAAGGGGAGCCGGTCTCGTTGCCTGTTCCCTCTCCCCAGGGTCTCAGCCCCCTGGAGCGTTCTGGAAGGACAGAGTCAGAGCTTTGGTGTCAGAGCCAAGTGCCCACACTTCGCCCAGCCTGTTTCCTCAGCTGGGAAACACAATAGCAGCACCCGCCCTAAGAGTTAGCCATGACACCCGCCTGAGGCTGTGTATGTGACAGAGCCTTGAAAAATGTCCAGCCCTACGTGAGCTGAGTGATTGTGGCGATGGCGCTGCTTCCCTCCAAGCCAAGCCCGTCTCAGGCTGCACTGCCTCGGGGCCGCCTGCCCAGCCTCCTCTGGGAAGCCCTCCTGGCCCCATGGGGGTGAGTGTGGGGTCCCAGGCTCCCCTGTCTCTGTGGCAAGCCCACACCCAATGGCACACATGATGAAGCACGGGACAAGGCCCTCGGTGACTGGTAACTCATGTTTCGTTTCTCCTGGGAGAGGATCAGTTTCCCACATGTGGGAAACACGTGTGCCCTACGTGTGTCCTCTGTAGGACGCCTTCCCCAGGAGGGACCTCAAGGCTTCCAGCGACAGGGCTGCCTGCCCCCCTGCCTCCTGTGCTTGTTTACCTGTAAAGACCCCTCCTCTTTCTAGGAAGCCCCCCCCTACAGGCTCGGGTGGCTGAAAGAACCGACGGCCCTCGTAAGAGTGTGCAGCTTGTGGGGTGTACTGCACCCCGAGGGCTTCAGTATAAGCCTTGGAGAGGATAAACTGAACACAGGCTCTGGCAACCCCCTTCATTCATTCATTCATTCATTCAGCAGCACTTTATTGAGCTAGGCACTGCTCTAAGCGCCGGGGGTGCACAGGTGAACCGACCACCCTGCCTTCGGGGGGTCACACTTTAGCTGGGGAGGCAGTCAGTTACACACGGCATGAAGTGACCAAGGCGCAAGGCCGCGTGCTGCCCACCCTCAGCCGCGGCTCCACAGGCGAACGTCCTCACTGACCTTCAGACGGGAGAAAACCTGCCCTTGTCGTCTTTTCCCTTCAACTTGCCAAGAATCTCGCTTGGAAGATCTGCTACCAGTGACTTAGTAATTTCCAAAGGGTTTATAACAAGCCAATGGGTGTGTTTTTTTTTTTTTGGTTTTGTTTTGTTTTTTTGTTTTTTTGCAAATAAGGGTAACTTTTACTTCAAAGAGTGTAGAGTAAATAAGCAGAAACTCACGCCAACGTGGGCCGACTGTCCCCTGAACAGGTTCCGCACACACCCTGCAGGCACACAAAGGCCAGGTGGCCTCGTTCGCACTTGTGCTAAAGAAAAGCCAAAAGGAAGGCACAGAGCCGAGATTCAGCTCGCCGGCACAGAATCTGTGTTCAGAATCTGAGTCTGAACGCCATTTCCAAGTCTGGCTTTGGGAAGCTCTGCACTTGGGATCAAACACTCAGATTGCTCCTAACACCCCAGATGTGGAGGAAAGAGAGGCCACGAGCTTCATCCATCCAGCGTGTTTGCATGGCTTCCTGCCACGTGTGGCGTTCTGGAAGGTCAGGGGCTATTTATGGGCCACCTGCTCACATGGCCTGCAGTAGGAGCACAGGATGAGCTCCCGAATGACAGTGAGGCAAGGCGGGATCTACGTTCTCTCTGAAGGCTCAGAGGGGCAGCCCACTTTCCAGTGCCCGGGTTTTATTCAGGTGGAAATGACATTGGAGGCACCTGCACAGGAGCCTCCTGTGGCCAGAGCTGTGCTAATGACAGGGTGCAGTCAAGTAGAAAACAGCTCCCAACACTCCCTGAGATGGGAAAACGCCTGGTTCCTTTCACGGGAGGAGCAGAGACGGGTGGGGGAGAAATTGGATTGAGCTCTGACGCTGCAGGGCCTGCAGGGGAGGGGATGCGGAGGATGGCTGGAGACCAGGAGGGCACCCAGAGGAGCGATGGGGGCTGGGGAGAGGCCAGCAGGGAGACGAGGGGATAGCTGAGGTGAAGGGGAGGGGCACATTCTATGCTAATCTGTGCCCCCCTGAGGGGAGGGTTAGCCTCGAAAGGGAGGCAGGACACCTCTCCCATCATTAGGGCCAGAAGCCTGCTAAAGGGCAGCTAGAGCACGTGTCTCCTTTGGCCCAGACTGATCTCCAGCCCCAAGGGGACCTGCTCAGAACTCGGTGGATCAAGGCATTGAGCCGTCCAAGCCGTCAGAGGCGTCCCTCTCAGAATTCAGACGTGCCCACCACGGGACAGGGCCCTCCTGCTCCCGCCTTCCTCCTCACTTGGAGGTGGGTGAAGCACAGAAAGGGAAAGAGCACCGGGAGCAGGAGCAGGGTGGGGTGCGGTGGGGTGCAGGTCCTGGTGCTTGGCAGCAGTGGGGGCCTGGTGCCACGAGACCAGGGCCTGGAGGCCCTTGGCACCCCTCACCTGCCAGCTCTGGGCTCTGGCAACGATGCCAAATCGAGTTTGTTGACTTGCACTCTTGCACCTCCTGGTGGCCATCCCAGACAGGTCTCGTATAGGACATCTTCAGAATCTTGGAATTTGGGCAATGGGGCATCGGTCATCCATCCATCCACACACCCACTCACTCACCCATCCATCACCCCCCCACCTATCCATTTATCCACCCATCTACCCTCCATCCACCCATTCATCCATCTACACATTCTTCCATCCATCTGTTCATGAAATATATGCTGAACTCTTCCTCCGTGGTGGTTCTGTTGCCAACAGTTTAGTGTGAAAGCCAGCATGATAATATACATTATAGAAGGTTCTTTGGGAAATTGGGGGTGGGAGAGGAGATTACATTAAGCACGTGTTTTCCAGTTACAAAGCACGTTCTCTTTTTTTTTGAAATTTTTTTTTGTTTTGTTTTAACTTTATTTTGTACATTTAATAATTGAAAACATAAGCAATTAAAAACTAAAAAGTAAACACAGATGAATAAATATATACATTTCTCAATTAAATGTAATGGATACATGTAAATTTTTTTGTTGTTGTTTTGTTTTTTGTTTGTTTTTTTGGTTTTTTTGTGTGTGTGAATCAAACAATATATTACACAATATATTTGGTTCATAGTAATGCATTCATACAGTATTTGTCCTTTTGTGTCTGGCTTGCTTCACTCAACATAATGTCCTCCAGGTTCATCCATGTTGCCATATGCTTTATGACTTCATTTCTTCTTACAGCTGCATAATATTCCATCGAAAGCACGTCCTCTTAATGGTTCTCTGTTCTCTTTTAGTGTGACTACCGGGCAAGGAAGCTAACTATGGCCTCACTGTGGAAGGAAGAAAGAGGCCACTCTACTCCTCCAGAAAAATTAGCTAGAAGACAGGCAGAAACAGCCTAGAAGAAGATCTTCTAGGGTTTAGGACACCAGGTGAAGGCTAGAAAGTTCCCAGAGGAGAGAGGGGCAAAGGAGGGAAATCGCAGCAAGAGAACTGTGAGTTGAAACCAGCAGCTGCTACTGCCGGGACCATCCCCCAAACTAAAGATACTTTAGAATTCTCTAACCTCTGGGTCTGTGACTACAGACAAAGGGGGCTCCAAGGATCTATCAACCCAGAAAAGGGGAGAGAGAGACACACAGGCCAAGGGTGACTCAGTTTCTGACCCACAGATTTGGTCTGCTGTGTCCCATGACTCCTTCAAGGCTGGGTGGGACCACACTGTGGTTTGCCCTGGGGGCCAGCAAAGGGCTTGAGAAATCTAACCCTCCCAAGCTCCCTCTCTTCTAGCTGAGACTAACTATTGAGGATGCCCCAGGAAAGGGGAGCGAGAGGGACACAGCCTAAGGCTGACTCAGCTTTTGACTCACAAATTTGGTCTGCTGTGTCCCAAGAGCCCTTCCAGGCCTGGTGGGGCTGTGCCATTTTTGCCTTGGAGCCTGCAAGGGTCTAAAGATATACAAACCTCCCAATCTCATCCTCTACTAACAGGGACTGATTGTTGAGGATTCAGAAGGGAGTGGAAATATTTCCTAGCTGGGAAAAGGGGGGCGCTACCAGAGAAGTCTGGAGAACTGTCTCAGAAAGTTTGAATCACAGGGCTTTTAGCCCCCAGACAGGAAGCTCAATCACATTGATCTGGCCTGTGTCACAACAAATACGCTCCGACCAGGCATTGAATTGAGAGCTGCCAACGAGCGCCATCTCCTGGCAGAGCAAGGAAGTGCACACAAGAATTTTAAAAATAAGTAGGAGAGGCTTTTCCTGGCCTTTATAGTCTCCCTGCCCAAGGCCCTAGGAAGTGACTCTACAACCAATTACTAGGTCCAGTGCCCAGTTTTGAGCAACCAACAGGACAATCTTAAAAATCCAGGTCGAGCCCAAAATCAAAGAGCTGTGGTAACTCACAGCCTCCTGCCACTAAATCCCTATAAAAGAGAAAGAAATTGAGCATCTGTGTAAATGCATCCTAACCAGATGTCTAGACATCAGCAAAAAATTACAAGCCATACTAATAAAATGGAAGACATGGCCCAAGAAAAGGAATGTATCAAAGCCCCAGAAGAGATGCAGAATTTGAGAGAACTAATCAGCGAGATGTGCACAAATTTCCAAAATCAAATTAATGAGTTGAAAGACAATATGGTTAAAGAGATAAATGACATCAAGAAGACATTGAGTGAGCACATGAAGAATTTGAAATCCTGAACAGAAAAGTAACAGAGCTCATGGGAATGAAAGACACAATAGATGAAATAAAAAACACACTAGAGGTATACAACAGCAGACTCAAAATGATAGAAGAAAGAATAAGTGATACCAAAGACAGAATAGCAAAAATGAAGAGAGAAAAGAACAGAGAGAGAAAAGACTAGAAAAAATTGAGCAGGGACTCAGAGAGTTGAATGACAACATGAAACACAACAAAGTACGTGTCATGGGAGTTCCAGAAGGACAGTGTACCACAATCAGAATAAATGCAAATAGACCTACTCCAAGACATATGACTACTCAGAATGTCAAATGTCAAAGATAAAGAGAAAATTCTCAGAGCAGCAAGAGAGAAGCAAACGATCACGTACAAAGGACGTCCAGTAAGACTTTGTGCAGATTTCTCTTCAGAAACCATGGAGGTGAGAAGACAGTGGTATGATACAATTAGGAAACTGAAAGAGAAAACTCGCCAGCCAAGAATTCTTTATCCAACAATATTGTCCTTCAAATATGAAGGTGAGTATAAAATATTCACAAACAAACAGAAACTAAGATAGTTTACAAAAAAGAATCCACCTCTGCAGGAAATATTAAAGGAAGTATTAGAACCTGAAATAAAAAGACAGGAGAGAGAGGCTTGAGGAGGGTATGGAAGAAAGAATAGTAGAAAGGATAACCAAAAGAGTAAAAAGACAGACAAAATTATGATATACCATATGAAAACCAAAGAATAAGATGGTGGAAGTAAATAGTGCATTTACAGTAATATCATTGAATGTGATTGGAGTAAACTCCCCAATTAAAAGATACAGGCAGGGAAGCGGCTGTGGCTCAATCAGTAGGGCTCCCGTTTACCATATGGGAGGCCCCGGGTTCGGTTCTCGGGGCCTCCTGGTGAAGGCAAGCCTGCCCGTATGGCATGGTTAGCTGACCCAGCGAGCACAAGCAGCAAGGGGGGGATAAATGAATAAATAAATAAATAAATAAATAAATAAATAAATAAATAAATAAATAAAAAAGATACAGGCTGACAGAATAGATAAAAAATCATGAGCCATCCATATGCTGCTTACAAGAAACAAACCTTAGACCCAGGGATACAAAATGGCTGAAAGTGAAAGGTTGGAAAAAGATACTCCACACAAATAGTAACAAAAAAGAGCAGCAGCTATATTAATATCAGATAAAACAGACTTTAAATGCAAAATAGTTATAAGAGATGCAGAAGGCCATTATATATTAATAAAAGGGACAATCCACCAGGAAGATATAACAGTCATAAACATCTATGCACCTAACTAGGGTGCCCCAAAATACATGAGACAAATTCTGGGAAAACTCAAGGGAGAAATAGACATTTCTACAATAATCATCGGAGACTTCAACACCCCACTCACATCATTAGATAGAACAACTAGACAGAAGATCAACAAGGAAACAGAGAATTCAACAATATGATAAATGAGTTAGACCTAACAGACATATACAGAACACTGCATCCAAACTCAGCGGTTTATACATTCTTCTCAAGTGCCCATGGATCTTTCTCCAGGATAGACCACATGTTAGGTCACAATACAGCTCTCAATAAATATAAAAAGGGATTGAAATTATACAAAGCACCTTCTCAGATCATAATGGAATGAAACTAGAAATCAATAACAGGAAAAAAGTAAATTTGCAAATGTGTGGAGGCTGAACAACACATTCCTAAATAATCAGTGGGTCAAAGAAGAAATGCAAGTGAAATCAGTAAATATATTGAGACAAATGAAAATGAGAATACAACATATCAAAACTTATGGGATACAGCAAAGGTAGTCTTTTTTTTTTTTTTTTTTTTTTTAAAGATTTCATTTATTTATTCATTTATCCCCCCCTTGCTGCCTGCGCCCGCTGGGCCAGCCAACCATGCCACGCAGGCAGGCCTGCCCTCACCAGGAAGCCCCGGGAACTGAACCCAGGGCCTCCCATGTGGTAAACGGGAGCCCTACTGATTGAGCCACAGCCGCTTCCCTCAAAGGTAGTCTTGAGAGGGAAATTTATAGCCCTAAACGCCTATATTAAAATATAAGATAGAGCTAAACTCAAAAATTTAACTGAACAACTAGAGAAACTAGAAAAGGAACAGCAAACTAATCCCAAAGCAAGCAGAAAGAAAAAAATAATAAAGATTAGAGTAGAAATAAATGAAAATGAGAACAAAAAACAATAGAGAAAATAAACAAAACCAAAAGCAGGTTTTGACAAATCCCTGGCTAGACTAACAAAGAAAAGAAGAGCAAAGATGCAAATAAATACAATCAGAAATTAAAGGGGGGAAGTTACAAATGACCTCACAGAAATAAAAAGAATCGTAAGAGGATATTGTGAGAGACTGTATGCCAACAAACTAGACAACCTGGATGAAATGGACAAATTCCTAGAAATGCACAACCTACACCTATGCTACAAGAAATACAACAACTTAACAATCCAATCATATATAAATTAATTGAATCTGTACTAAAAATCTCCCAGCAAAGAAAAGTCCAGGACCAGATGGCTTCACAGGTGAATTCTACCAAGCATTTTGAGAAGAATTAACATCAATCCTGTTTAAAATCTTCCAAAAATTTGAAGAGGTGGGAAAAATATCCAACACATTTTATGAAACCAACATCACCCTAATATCAAAGCCAGATAAAGACAGGAATATTACTGACCAATGTCTCTAATGAAGATAGATGCAAAAATTCTCAACAAAATACTTGCAAATCGAATCCAACAGCATATCAAAAGAGTTATACATCATGACCAAATGGGATTTATTCCTGGTGTGCAAGGCTGGTTCAACATAAAAAAATCAATCAATGTAATATACCCCATTAACAAATTGGAGGGAAAAAAACACATGATCATCTCAATTGATGCAGAAAAAGTATTCAACAAAATCCAGCATCCTTTTTTGATTAAAAAACACTTCAAAGATAAGAATAGAAAGAAAATTCCTCAATATGATAAAAGGCATGTATGAAAAACCCACAGTCAACATCATACTCAATGGGGAAAAGTTGAAAACTTTCCCTCTAAGATCAGGAACAAGACAAGGATGCCCACTGTCACCATTGTTACTCAACATTGTACTAGAAGTTCTAGCTAGGGCAATTAGACAAGACAAAAAAAACTAAAGGCGTCCAAATAGGAAAAGAGGAAGTAAAACTCTCACTGTTTGAAGATGACATGATCCTGTACTTAGAAAATTCTAAAGAGTCCATGACAAAGTACTTGAACTAATAAATGAGTTCAGCAAAGTGGCAGGATACAAGATCAACATGCAAAAATCAGTAATGTCTTTGCACACTAGTACTGAGCAATCTGAGGAAGAAATAAGGGGGTAAATTCCATTCAATAGCAACAAAAAGACTCAAATACCTAGGAATTAATTTAACCAAAGAAGTACAGGACCTATATGCAGAAAACTACAAAACAATGCTAAAAGAAATCAATGAAGACCTAAACAAATGGAAAGACAGTCCGTGATCATGGATTGGAAGAATAAAGATCGTGAAGATGTCAACCTTACCCAAACTGATTTATAGATTCAATACAATACCAATCAAAATCCCAACAGCTTACTTTACAGAATTAGAAAAGGCAATTGCTAAATTAATTTGGAAGGGAAAGTGCTCCTGAATAGCCAAAAGCATTCTAAAAAAGAGCAATGTGAGAAGAATTTCACTGCCTGACCTTGAAGCATACTACAAAGCTACAGTTTTCAAAGCAGCATGGTATTGGCATAAAGACAGACACATCGATCAGTGAAATAGAATTGAGAATCCAGAAATAAACCCTCACCTATACAGTCAACTGGTTTTTGACAAACTTATCAAGTTAATGTTAACAGGAGAAAATAGTCTCGTCAACAAATAGTTCTGGGACTACTGGATATCTATAACCAAAAGAATGAAAGAGGATCCCTATCTCACTCTCTACAAGAATCAACACAAAATGGATCAAAGACCTAAATATAAAAGCCAGGACCATAAAACTACTAGAAGAAAATGTAGGGAAACATCTTCAAGACTTTGTAGTAGGTGGTGGTTTCTTGGACCTTACACCAAAAGTACGTGCAACAAAAGAAAAATAGATAAATGGGACTTTCTCAAAATTAAACACTTTTGCACCTCACAGGACTTTGTCAGAAGGGTGAAAAGGCAGCCAACTCAATGGGAGAAAATATTTGGAAATCACATATCCTATAAGGATTTAATATCCAGGATATATAAAGAGATGTTACAGCTCAATAATAAAAAGAAAACTGACCCAATTAAAAAATGGGCAAAAGACTTGAATAGACATTTGTCTAAAGAAGAAATTCAAATGGCAAAAAAAAAAAAAAAAACATGAAAAAATGATCAACATCACTAATGATTAGGGAAATGCAAATAAAACTACAATGAGATATCATTTCACACCTATCAGAATGGCCACTATTAAAAAGACAGAGAACTACAAGTGTTGGAGAGGATATGGAGAGATAGGAACACTTCTTCACTGTTGGTGGGAATGCAGGATGGTACAACCACTATGGAGGACTGTTTGGCAGTTCCTAAAGAAATTGAATATAGACTTGCCACGTGACCCTGCAATACCACTACTGGGTATATACCCAGAAGAACTGAGAGCAGTGACACGAACAGACATCTGCACACCGATGTTCATAGCCACATTGTTCACCATTGCCAAAAGTTGGAAACAACCCAGGCGTCCATCAACAGATGAATGGATAAACAAACTGTGGTCTATTCACACGATGGAATATTATACAGCTATAAGAAGAAATGAAGTCATAAAGCATATGGCAACATGGATGAACCTGGAGGACATTATGTTAAGTGAAGCAAGCCAGACACAAAGGGACAAATGTTACTATGAACCAGATATATTGTGTAACATATTGTATGATTCAAAAAATTCTTTATGTATATCCAGTACGTTTAATTGAGAAATGTTTTTATTCAACTGTGTTTTCATTTTTTTTAAAATTATTGTTTATATTTTCAATTATTAAACGTACAAAATGAAGTGAAAATAAAAAAGAAAGAGGCCAGGGGGACTTATGGAACTGTGCTGCCCAATGCAGCAGCCACACATGGCTCCTGAGCACTGAGTCCAAAGTGTGATGTGCTGTAATCATACAACACACACTGGATTTCAAAGACAGTACAAAAAGGTGTATGATATCTTATTAATAATTTTTAGATTTATTAGATATTGGAATTATACTATTTTGGATAAATTGTGCTAAATGAATAAAATATATCTAAAATTAATTTCACTTGTTATGTTTTTCTTTTTTAATATGGTTGTGAGAAAATTTAAAATTACAGATGTGCCTTGAATTCTGTTTCTTTTGGATAGGGCTGCCCTTGACCATCAGTTTCCAGACCCTTTGGATTTCAAGGACAAGCCATGGGCCTCCTCAAACTTTAACTACCGACATTTTATTTTGCTAGGTCCGTGTCTTAAAAAGTGCTGTCATCATCATTTGTGAAAGATGGACATTTTAATACTAGAAATGTGGGAGGCTGCAGCCAGAATGAAGGGCTTGATGAAAACTCACCTACTGCTCTTTGGTTCATTCGTCCATCAGCTAAGGAGCACTCTGTCAAGGCCCAGAGGAGGGATGACTTCTTTGAGGGGCCTTTGTGAATGCAATCAAATCATTGGCTGCTCCCTTGGGCCCACTGTCCACCCTCCGCATCGTCCAGTGTCCACACTGGCCACATGCCTGTCCCAGGCCAGGGGCTGGCTGGCAGCTGTGGATGCGGGAATGGCAGGGGCAGAGGGCACTGGTGGAGGGCCCAGGGCTGGCATCTTGGTATGGCCTTCATATGCCACAGCTGGTATCTCACCTAAGGCTCACCTAGTGTTGCAGTTGGGCAGTTTGATGTAATTATGAATTCCAAAAATATAATTGGATCATGCTTGTAAGCAGATCTGTTAATCTGGGCATGATTAGGTTAGGATTAGGGCGTTGACCGGGCCACGTCAGTAGGGTGTTGAGCCCCACCCCTTGGTGGGTGGGGAATTGAATATAAAAGGCAAGGCAAAGGGCAGAGTAGAAGCAGTCTTTTGAGAAGCAGTTTTGATGTTGGAGAATGTTGGAGAAAAGGTCCCAGAAGAAGAGAAGTGAGCCGTTCGCCTGATCATCTACAGCTGACCTTGTGGAGGAACCAGAAGAGCTAAGCCCGGAGAGAAACACAGCCCCGGGAAGAGAGGAACCCAAGAAGCCTGAACCCTGGCAAACGCCAGCAGCTGTCTTGCTCTAACACGTGGCAATGGACTGTGGTGAGAGAAGAAACTTAACGCTTTATGACCTGGTATCTGTGGACTTCTGCCCCAAATAAATACCCTTTATAAAGACCAACCCATTTTTGGTATTTCACATTAGCACCCCTTTGGCTGACTAATATACCTAGGAATGTTTTTTTCACATTTCACAGTAGAGAGGACTCGAGTTCAGAGAGGCTGCATGAGGCACCGAGGCCACACAGGCTGCAAGACAAGATCTGAGTGGTCAACGAGCACGTGAAAGGGAGCTCAAACTCATTCATCACCAGGTGAGGCAAACTGAAAACTACAGTGAGATACTACCTCACCCCTACCAGAAAGGCCAAAATGAAAAGGACTGACGACAGCATGAGTTACATCCCCACTGCTGGCAGGAACATGAGATGGGGCGACCACTTTGCAAGCAGTTTGGCAGAGAATCTGCTAAAGATAAATATTCATCGTCAGCAACTACACCCAATGCATATATGTGCAAGTGTTTTGTATGAGCCCTGTTGTGGTGTGCTTGGCTGCTGAAAGCAGATACCATGAAATGGTTGGCTTAACAATGTGAATTTATTAGCTTACAGTTTTGAGGCTGAGAAAAATGTCCAAATCAAGGCATCATCAAGGCCATGATTTCTTCCTGAAGACTGGCTGCCAGCGATCCTTGTCTTCTCTGACAAATAGCAAAGCACATGGTGGCATCTGCAGGTCTCTCCCTCCTCTTCTGGGATTCTTTGCTCTCAGCTTCTTGTTTCCATGGTGTGCATGCGTGCTCTCTCTCTCTCTCTCCCCCCATCCTTAACTCATTTATAAAGGATTCCAGTAAGAGGATTAAGACTCACCCTGGGCTACTCCTTAACTGAAGTAAACTCATCAAAAGTTCCTACTTATTAGGTTGGTGCCAAAGTAATTGCAGCTGGGGGGTGGATGTGGCTCAAATGGTTGGGCGTCCGTCTGCCATATGGAGGGACCTGGGTTCGATCCCTGGGACCTCCCGGTAAAATAAAAAATATATATATAGAAGGCGCATGGGCTACCAGGCTCTGTGTGCCGGTAAGCCGCCAGGTCCTGGGAGCCATGCAGCAAGATGATGCCGTAACAGGAGAGAGACGCAGGGGAGAGACAAGACGAGATGCTCCGAAAGCCAGGAACCGAGGTGGCGCAGGTGGCAGAACACCTCTCTCCTACATCGGAGGTCTCCAGGATCGAATCCTGGTGAAGACTGGAGGAGAAGGATGAGAAGAGATGGTAGGAAACAGACACAGAGAATTGCCCAGCGAATGGACACAAAACAGCAAATGGGGAAGGGGGGCGTTTAAAATGGATAAAGTAAATAAATAAATCTTAAAAAAAAAAAAAAAAGTAGTTGCGGTTTTGCATTGTTGAAATTGGCCATTTGATATTGGAATACTTTCTTAAATAAATGTGGTTATGTTATACATAATTTTAATGTGCATTTCTTGCTTCATATTTTTTGCTAATGACTTATTGCTATTTATTTTATATTTATTTTAGACTATGGAAATGATGTTAGACAAAAAGCAAATTCAAGTGATTTTCTTATTTGAGTTTAAAATGGGCCATAAAGCAGTGGAGACAACTGCAGCATCAACCACGCATTTGGCCAGGAACTGCTAATGAATGCACAGTGCAGTGGTAGTTGAAGGAGTTTTGCAAAGAAGACGGAGAGCCTTAAAGATGAGGAGTGTAATGGCCAGCCATCGGAAGAGGACAACGACCAGTTGAGAGCAATCATCGAAGCTGATCCTCTTACAATTACATGAGAAGTTGCCAAAGACCTCAACGTTGTCCATTCTATGGTCATTCGGCATTTGAAACAAATTGGAAAGGTGAAAAAGCTCCATAAGTGGCTGCCTCATGAGCTGACCGAAAATTTAAAAAATCGTTGTTTTGAAGTGTCATCTTCTCTTATTCTACGCAACAACAATGAAATATTTCTCGATTGGATTGTGACATGTGATTTAAAGTGGATTTTGTACAACAACCAGCAATGACCAGTTCAGTGGTTGGACCAAAATGAAGCTCCAAAGCACTTCCCAAAGCCAAACTTGCACCCAAAAAAAGTCATGGTCACTGGTGGTGGGCTGCTGCCAGTCTGATCCACTACAGCTTTCTGAATCCCGGTGAAACCATTACATCTGAGAAGTATGCTCAGGAAATCAATGAGATGCACCAAAAATTGCAACGCCTGCAGCCAGCATTGGTCAACAGAAAGGGCCCCATTCTTTTCCACGACAATGCCTGACCACATGTCGCACAACCAACGCTTCAAAAATTGAATGAATTGGGCTACGAAGTTTTGCCTCATCCTTCATATTCACCTGACCTCTCGCCGACTACCACTTCTTTAAGCATCTCGACAACTTTTTTTCAGGGAAAACGCTTCAACAACCAGCAGGATACAGAAAATGCTTTCCAAGAGTTCGTCGAATCCCAAACCATGGATTTTTATGCTACAGGAATAAACAAACTTATTTCTCATTGGTAAACATGTGTTGATTGTAATGGTTCCTATTTTGATCAGTAAAGATGTGTTTGAGCTTAATTTTAACGATTTGACATTCACGGTCCGAAACCACAATTCCTTTTGCACCAAACTAATACAATATGTTTACAACCACAGCATGGATTAAGTTTAAGAATATGATTTCCTGGGGTACATACAGTTCCACCACAAGCCCCCAAATGGAAACTCCTTGAATGCCATCATCAGGAGAATAAATAAAATATGGTAACTAATTGTACAATTGAATGAAAACAAGTCAACTGCTGCTGCACACAACAGATGGTTGTCTGCATCTAAATGGTGGGCTTTTCTCAAATTTTATCATTAATACTATGGTAAATACCTTTACACACATATGTTTATGAGATACTTCTATAGGATGCCCACAAAACAAATTGCTAAAGTGTAGCTGTTGAGTCAAAAACTACGGGAATTCTTAATTTTCACAGATGTCGTTGAATTACCTTCAGAAAAAGTCAGTTTATCCTCACCCTAGCCAGGTCGCTAACCTTCAGAAAGCCAGCTTCCCCACACACTTGCCATTAAAGAATACATATCTGTTAACTCCAAACAAAGTAATATCGCTTCCACAGTTTCACCCTGAACCTAATTTACTTAAGTCACCTACTTGCCTTAGTTTGCCAGGACTTTCTATGGCAAATACCACATGCTGTTTGGCTTAAAGAACAGTTGAGGAGGCTAGGAGTCCAAAATCAAGGAGTGTGCAGTGGTGCTTTCTCCAAAGCATGTGCTAGTGGGGGTTCCTCGGCAGGCCAAGACTCAAACTCTTCCTCCGTCTCACGACGGTCTGTCTCCGCTTGTCTCCTACTGTGTCCAATTTCCTCTGCCTGAAAGGACTTCAGCCGTATCGGATCAAGGCTCGCCCTGACTCAGTTTGGCCTTAACATCTTCAAACTTCCTATTTTCCAATGAGTTCACACATGCAGGACCAGGAGTTAGACTTGAACATACCTCTGTGGGTGTATCTCTCAGGAAGCAGAGTCAACAGGAGATATCTGTCAATAATAGGAGATTTTATAAGAGTCTCTCACGTGACCGTGGGGATGCACAAGTCCAGGTTCCACAGGCAGGCTGCAAACCAGGGGCTCCAATGAAAGTCCAGTGAGGGTCCTTGATGAGTTTTTGGGAGAAGTTGGCTGTCCAAAGACGACCTGGGAAATTCTCTCTGAATGCTGAAATCACTTCCCCTTTTAAGTCATTCAACTGATTGGATAAAAGCGTCACCCATTGATGATGCAATTCCCTGATTAATGCAGATGTAATCAGCCATCCACGCAGTGAACTCACTGGTGATTGAAGTCCGTAAATGCTCTTGTATTACAATTAGCCCAGTGCTTGCTGGACGAAACACCTGGACACAATTACCTGGCCGAGTTGACACCTTAGCCTGACCATCACAATGGGGGACATGCCTCAATCTGCCATACTGCTTGTATTAGGGTTCTCTAGAGAAACAGAACCCAGCTCATCGCTGGACAGCCAACTTCTCCCAGAAACTCATCAAGGACCTTACAGTGGACTTTCTTCGGAGCCCCTGGTTTGCAGCCTGCCTGTGAAACCTGGACTTGTGCATCCCCACGGTCATGTGAGAGACTCTTATAAAATCTCATATTATTCACAGATATCTCCTGTTGATTCTGTTTCCCGAGAGAACCCTGACTAATACAGCTTGGTACCAGGAGTGGTTCTTGAGGAACAGAGTCTTCAACATGGGATGTCTGAGGTGGTTCTGGGAGTTTTGCGATTGGCTCTCTACTCTAATTGGACTCAGGGGTACTAATGACTCCCTTTCCAATAATGAGGTTGCTAACAGCCCATGGCGTGAGCTGGCAATAGAGATACGCAAAACAGCATCACTGGAGTCCCCTACTTCCACACTTATAAGAAGCAAGGATCTGGGTGAGAGTGTTTTCAACACCTTAACAGAGTTTTGTGGAGTCAAAAGGTATAATGATGTTGGCTGGCTCCTCCTAGATACTCTGGATACAGTTACAGAAGAAAGAGATGAGCTAAAATCTTCAAATTTGAACCTTAAATGCCGCATGAATGATATGAAAGTTTCTATGTGTGCCTTGAAAGAAATTCTTGTCTCCTGTAGCCACAGACTTGAGATATCTGAGAATCAAACCCAGACTCTCATTGTACGAGTAGCAGAATTACAGAGGAAACTAAAATCTCAGCCTCGCAGGGTTTCTGCAGTTAAAGTGAAGGCATTGATTGGAAAGGAGTGGAACCCCGAGGATTGGGACGGAGACATATGGGATGATGATAATATTGGTGGGGACATTGGAACTCTAAATTCTGCTGAGACTTTACCAGATAAACCTGTGATGGCCTGCCCTGTGGAGACCACACCTTGTCAATCTTGTATCATCCAGCCTCCAGCCTGCCCCAGGGAGTCTGGACCTTCTCCCGGCCATGAGGCAGGTACCAGCCTAACTCCAGCATGCACTGCCCAACTTCCAGTCTGCCCTGAGGAATCTGTCTTCCAACCCCTGCCTGAAGAGAATAATCCTGTCTCACCAGAAGAAAATGCAAAGGAATTCCCTGAGGTCAGTAGCCTGCAAGACATCTCTAATCCTTCTCCTTACCCAGACCCCCCCACCCCTCTTGTCTTCCAGACCCATTACTAGATTAAAATCACAACAAGCCCCCAAAGGTGAAAGACAAAGTGTGACCCATGAGGAAGTACACTATACTCTGAAAGAACTGCATGAGTTTTCTAACTTATATAGACAGAAATCAGGGGAACATGTGTGGGAATGGATACTAAGGGTATGGGATAATGGTGGAAGGAATATAAAGTTGGATCAGGCTGAATTTATTGATATGGGCCCACTAAGCAGAAATTCTGGATTCAACGCTGTAGCTCGAGGGGTTAGAAAGGGCTCTAACAGTTTGTTTGGGGGGCTGACTGAAACATGGACCCAAAGGTGGCCTAGCATGTCTGAGGTTGAGATGCCTGATATGCCCTGGCATACAGTAGACGAGGGGATTCAAAGGCTTAGAGAGATCTGGACTTAAGACTTCTCCTTGGGCCAAGAGAGGAGCCACACCCATGTGTACAGAGAGGGTGAGTTTGCCCATGCAGTTGAAGAGGGTGGATGTCCCTACCCGATGTTCTGGGAGAGTTTTGCCACCCCAGGGTGCAGAGAGGGTGGAGCACATTCCTCAAAGATTAGGGCAGTTAAGGTCAACACCCCATAGGTCTGAGAGGGGTGTACCTGTCCCCCATGGATTAGAGAAGGCCAGGTGGTCAACCCATTGCTCTGAGAGGGTTGAGCCTGTATGCCAAAGGTTAGGGAAGGCCAGGTGGTCAACCCGTTGCTCTGAGAGGGTTGAGCCTGTATGCCAAAGGTCAGGGGGAATGTTGTCTTCACCTCATAGTGCTATGGGGGCTAAGACTCTAACCCAAAGATTGGGTAAGGTGTGGCAATTACCCCAACACTCTTGGAGGGTGAGGTCTGGAGCTTGGTCAACACCCAGATGCTTGATGAGGGTGGAACCAAGAAAGTGGCCGTTGGGCAATCCTGTGGAAAGGGTGGGTCCTCAGGTGGCCCCAAGGAGAAGAAACCATTGTCTTAAGAATGACTCTCAGACTTTGAAATCGAATGGAGGATGCCCTGCAGGTTTACTGAATTGTAGAGGATCCATGACTCATGTTTAACATCCCAATTTCTCCTTATGATAGTGAAAATGTTTATCCTTTATCTTTCCATTTGTGTATTGGAAGCAGTTCAATAGTTTTGTAAGTTTCAGAGGTCTACAACAGATGGAATTTTGCCTGAAGACAAACTGTATTTCTTTAAAATGATTATGATATGATTTTGAACTTGCATTGTCACTGATTTAAGTTTTTTTTTAATATTGTAATGTATTTTTGGAATTCAGAGGGTGGAGTGCAGCTGTTGGGCAATTTTATGTAATTATGAATTCCAAAAATATAATTGGATCATGCTTGTAAACTGATCTGTTAATCTGGGCATGATTAAGTTATGATTAGGCATTAACTGGGCCATGTCAGGAAGGTGTTGAGCCCCACCCCTTGGTGGGTGGGGAATCAAATATAAAAGGCAAAGCAAAGGACAGAGGGAGCAGTTTTAATGCTGGAGTTTTGATGCTGGAGCCAGGGAGGCAAGCAGACAGAGGAGCTTGGTCATGAGTAAGGAGAGAAGGCCCCGGGATAGAGACGAGCCGTTTGCCTGAGAGTTTACAGCTGGCCTTGTGGAAGCAAAGCCTAGAGACATCCATCGTCTACAGCTGACCTTGTGGAGGAAACAGAGGAGCTGAGCCCGGAGAGAAACGTAGTCCCAGGAAGAGAGGAACCCAAGAAGCCTGAACCCTGGCAAACGTCGGCAGCTGTCTTGCTCCAACACGTGGCAATGGACTTTGGTGAGAGAAGAAACTTATGCTTTATGACCTGGTAACTATGGAATTCCACCCAAGTAAATACCCTTTATAAAGACCATATATATATATAATGTAAATATTATGAAATTTTTTTATAGGAATTGGCTCACATGACTGTGGGGACGGCAAGTCCCAATCCCATAGGTCAGGCTGCAAGCTGGGAACTCCAAGGACGGTTTTCGATGACTTCTCCGGGAGAAGCTGGCTGACGTAGAGATGGACATTCTTCTTTCTGACTACTGAAATCCTCCATTCTGGCTTTAAGGTCTTCAACACAGATTAGATGCGGAGATGTCTCACATTGATGATAGCAATATCCTCAGTTAATTGTAGCTGTCATCAGCCATAGATGCAATCAACTGACATGATTTAAATCTACAAAATATCCTCACAGTAGCAATCAGGGCAGTGCTCGGTTGATCAAAAAACTGGACATCATAACCTGGCCAAGTTGACACAGAACTTAGCCAGCACACCGCTCTTTAACCATCTGTGGTGTGTTAGATGGGAAAGTGCCCCGATATGGCTAACATGCTAAAAGGAATACCACCTCCTCAGACCAGGAGTCCATGGCTGCTAATATAATAAAAGATAAAGTTTATGGTCATTAACATGTGCTGAGATTTGCTCCAAATTATCATTCAGTAACCCAGGCTGATTTAAATAACCTGTGTCTCAGTTTGTTCATCTATAAAATGAGTGTGATAATGTCATTCCCCATCCCAGAGGGTTATAATGAGTGTCAAGGTCACATTTTTTAATGTGTAAGAAGCCAAATGGAGACATACCCATCCTCAGCCTCCCGAGGTGATTGGGAAAGGTGCATTTGATGAACAAGAGGTCTGGTCTGGAGTAAGAAGTGAGAAATTAAAAGCCTTTGGAACACTTCTGGGAAGATGGTGGACTAGAAAGACACAGGACTCTCTTCTCTCCCAGAAAAAAACAGCCAGAGGACAGGCAGAAACGGCCTGGGAAAAAAACCTTCTAGGGTTTACGACACCAGGAGAAGGCTGGACACTGCACAGAAGAGAGAAGGACAAAGGAAAAGAATCAGGACAGCAAAACTGTGAGTCAAAGAGCTGTGGCTCAATCAGTAGGGCTCCCGTTTACCATATGGGAGGCCCTGGCCTCCTGGTGAAGACAGGCCCGCCCGCGCGGCGTGGTTAGCTGACCCAGCGAGCACAAGCAGCAAGGGGGGGATAAATGAATAAATAAATAAAATCTTAAAAAAAAAAAAAAAAAAAGCTGCAGCTGGAGCTGCCAGCACCCTCCTCCACACTAAAGACACTTCCGAATTCTCAGGCCTCTGGGCTGGTGACAAAAGACAAAGGAGGCCCCAGGGATCCGCCTCCCCAGGAAAGGGGAGAGATTGGGACACAGCTTGAGGCTGACTCAGCCTTTGATGCACAAACGTGGTCGCTGAGTCCCAGGAGACTTTCCAGGCCGGGTGGGGCCACAGCACTGTTTGCCCTGGGAGCCAACAAGGGACTTAAGAGATCCGACCTTTCAATCTCCCTCTACTAAGCAGGACTGATTGTGGAGGATGCAGAGGGGACTGGGATTATTTCCTACCTGGGAAAAGGGAGGGGGCTGCCAGCAAAGGCTGGAGAGCTGCCTCTGAGAAAGTGTGAATTACGAGGCCCTTAGCCTCAGGGCAGAATCCTCCATCACATTGCAGCAAACACACTCCAACCAGGCATTGAATTGAGAGGGCTGCCAAAGACCTCGGACCAAGGAAGTGCATGTAAGGAAATTTAACTGAGAGGCTTTCTCTGGCCTTTACAGCCTCCCTCCCCAAGGCCCCAGGAAGCAGGTCTGCAGCCCTTTACCGAGTCCAGAGCCCAGTTTTGAACAACTAATAGTGACAACCCACCAGGAAGAACTAACAGTCAAATATCTATGCACCTAACCAGGGTGCCCAAAATATATGAGACAATCTCTGGCAAAACGGAAGGGAGAAATAGACATCTCTACAATAATCACTGGAGATTTCAACACCCCACTCTCATCATTAGATAGAACAACTAGACAGAAGATCAACAAGGAGAAAGAAAAGTTGAACAATAGTATAAGCTAGTTAGACCAGGCAGACATATACAAAGCGTTGCACCCAGACTCAGTAGATTTTACATTCTTCTCAAGTGCCCATGGATCTTTCTCCAGGATAGACCACATGTTGGGTCACAAGGCAGGTCTCAATAAATATAAAAAGATTGAAATTATATAAAGCACCTTCTCAGATCATAATGGAATGAAACTGGAAATCCATAATAGACAGGAATGAGGTAGATTCACAAATGTGTGGAGGCTGAACAACACATTCCTAAATAATCGGTGGGTCAAAGAAGAAATGCAAGTGAAATCAGTAAACATATAGAGACAAATGAAAACAACAACACAACTTATCAAAACTTATAGGATACAATGAAGACAGTCTTAACAGGGAAATTTAGAGCCCTAAATGCCTATATTAAAAAAGAAGAAAGCTAAATTCAAAGATTTAACTGAACAACTAGAGAAACTAGAAAAAGAACAGCAAACCAATCCAAAAGCAAGCAGAAGGAAATAAACAATAAAAATTAGAGCAGAAATAAATGAAATTGAGAACAACAAAACAATAGAGAAAATCAACAAAACCAAATGCAGTTTCCTTGAGAAGATGAATAAAATTGACAAACCCTGGCTAGAATAACAAGGAAAAAGAAGAGAGAAGATGCAAATGAATACAATCAGAAATGAAAGGGGGGAAGTTACGACTGACCCCACAGAAATAAAAAGGATCATAAGAGGATATTATGAGAAACTATATGCCAACAAACTAGACAACCTAGATGAAATGGGCAAATTCCTAGAAATGCACAAACAACCTATACTGGCGCTACAAGAAATACAAGAACTTAACAAACCAATCACATTTAAAGAGATTGAATCAATCATCAAAAATCTCCCAACAAAGAAAAGTCCAGGACCATATGGCTTCACAGGTGAATTCTACCAAGCTTTCTGAAAAGAATTAACACCAATCCTGTTTAAACACTTCCAAAAAATTGAGCAGGATGGAAAAATAACCAAAACACATTTTATGAAGCCAACATCACCCTAATACCAAAGCCAGATAAAGATTCCACAAGAAAAGAAAATTACAGACCAATCTCTCTAATGAACATAGATGCAAAAATTCTCAACAAAATACTTGCAAATCAAATCCAACAGCATATCAAAAGACTTATACATCACGACCAAGTGGGATTTATTTCTGGTATGCAAGGCTGGTTCAATATAAGAAAATCAATGAACGTAATACACCACATTAACAAACTGAAGGAAAAAAGCCATATGATCATCTCTATTAATGCAGAAAAGGCATTCAAAAAAATCCAGCATCCTTTCTTGATATAAACACTTCAAAAGATCAGAATAGAAGGACAATTCCTCAATTTGATAAAAGGCATATATGAAAAACGCACAGCCAACATCCTTCTCAGTGGGGAAAGGTTGATCTTGTTCCTCTAAGATCAGGAACAAGACAAGGATGCCCACTGTCACCATTGTTATTCAACCTTGTACTAGAAGTTCTAGCTAGGGCAATTAGAAAATAAATAAATAAAAGTGTCCAATAGGAAAAGAGGAAGTAAAACCCACACTATTTGCAGATGACATGATCCTATATTTAGAAAATTCTGAAATGTCTACAACAAAGCTACTTGAGCTAATAAATGAGTTCAACAAAGTGGCAGGATACAAGATCAACACGGAAAAATCAGTAATGTGTTTGTACACTAGTACTGAACAATCTGAAGAGGAAGTCAGGGGAAAAAAAAATCCATTTACGATAGCAACAAAAAGACTCAAATACCTAGGACTCAATTTAACCAAAGAAATACAGGACCTATACGCACAAAACTACAAAACAATGCCAAAAGAAATCAGTGAAAACCTAACAAATGGAAAGACATTCCTTGTTGATGGATTGAAAGACTATCATGAAGATGTCAATTTTATTCAAACTGATTTATAGATTCAATGCAATACCAATAAAAATTCCAACAGCCTACTTTATAGAATTAGAGAAGGCAATTACCAAATTCATTTGGAAAGGAAAGTGCACCCGAATAGCCAAAAGCATTCTAAAAAAGAAGAGCAATGTGGGAGGAATTTCACTGCCTGATCTTGAAACATATTACAAAGCTACAGTGTTCAGAACAGCATGGTACTGGCATAAAGACAGACACATCGATCAGTGGAATAGACTTGAAAGTCCATTAATAAACCCTCACCTCTACAGCCAACTACTTTTTGACAAACTTATCAAGTTAATGTTAACAGGAGAAAACAGTCTCTTCAACAAATGGTGTTGGGAGAACTGGATATCTATAACCAAAAGAATGAAAGAGGACCCCTATCTCACTCTCTACAAGAGTCAACTCAAAATGGATCAAAGATCTAAATATAAAAGACAGGACCATATGGGAGGCGGCTGTGGCTCAATCGGTGGGGCTCCCGTTTGCCATGTGGGAGGCCCCGGGTTCGGTTCCCGGGGCCTCCTGGTGAAGGCAGGCCCGCCTGCATGGCATGTTTAGCTGACCCAGCGAGCACAAGCAGCAAGGGGGCGATAAATGAATAAATAAATAATAAAATCTTAAAAAAAAAAGACAGGACCATAAAACTACTAGAAGAAAATGTAGGGAAACATCTTCAAGACCTTGTAGTAGGAGGTGGTTTCTTGGACCTCACACCCAAAGCATGTGCAACAAAAGAAAAAATAGATATATGGGGCCTCCTCAAAATTCAACACTTTTGCACCTTACAGGACTTTGTCAGAAGGGTGAAAAGGCAGCCGACTCAATGGGAAAAAATATTTGGAAATCACATGTCAGATAGGAGTTTAATATCCAAAATATATAAAGAGATGTTACAACTCAACAGTAAAAAGACAAACGACCCGATTAAAAAATGGACAAAAGACTTTTTTTTTTTTTTTAAAGATTTTATTTATTTATTCATTTATCCCCCCCTTGCTGCTTGTGCTCGCTGGGTCAGCCAACCACGCCATGTGGGCGGGCCTGCCCCCACCAGGAGGCCCCAGGAACCGAAGCCGGGGCCTCCCACACGGCAAACGGGAGCCCCACTGATTGAGCCACAGCCGCCTCCCGAGGACAAAAGACTTGAAAAGACATTTGTCCAAAGAAGAAAAACAAATGGAAAAAAAAAACAAACATGAAAAATGCTCAACATCATTCATGATTAGGGAAATGCAACTCAAAACAACAATGAGATATCATTTCACACCTATGAGAATGGCCACTATTAAAAAGACAGAGACCTACAAGTGTTGGACAGGATGTGGAGAGATAGGAACACTTCTTCACTGTTGGTGGGAATGCAGGATGGTACAACCACTATGGATGACTGTCTGGCAGTTCCTAAAGAAGTTGAATATAGACTCGCCATGTGACCCTGCAATACCACTACTGGGTATATACCCAGAAGAACTGAGAGCTGTGACACGAACAGACATCTGCACACCGATGTTCATAGCCACATTTTCACCATTGCCGAAAGCTGGAAACAACCCAGGTGTCCATCAACAGATGAATGGATAAACAAACTGTGGTCTATTCACACGATGGAATATTATGCAGCTGTAAGAAGAAATGAAGTCATAAAGCATATGGCAACATGGATGAACCTGGAGGACATTATGTTGAGTGAAGCAAGCCAATCACAAAAGAAGAAACACTATGACTGCACTACTATGAACTAAATATATTGTGTAACATATTGTATAATTCCATTTACATAAAATATAAATATAAATCAATTTATAAAGATGAAATTAGATTAGTCCTTATGTAGGGCTGAGGAAGGAATTCTAAGGGGTGTGGAGTTTTTTCTTTCTGAAGTAATGAAATGGTTCTAAAATTTTTTTGTGGTGATGAATGCACAACATTGTGATTATACTAAAAGCCACTGATTATTATACACTTTGGATAGATCATATGGTATGTGAATATATCTCAATAAAACTGTTTAAAAAATAAATAAATAACTATGCAAGAATAGCCAGAAATAGCAGCTATGTACAGTAGGGGAAACACAGAGATAAAAAAATTTTTTTCTACTGAAAGTACTCTAAATGTCAATTAGATATGAGATAAAGAAAATAGAAGTATTAAAATTATAATGGAGAGGGCATAGATAGTTCTATTTGCATAAGATAAGGTTAAATATATTTTTATGACAGAAATTGTGAACTTATAAAACAATCATGTATGTGTGTGGAATTCCCATACAACACCCCTTCACCAACACACCACACTGTTGTGGAACATTTGTTACAGATTATGAGATAATATCATCAGACTATTACCACTATGTCCATAGCATACTTTGGTATATTTTTTCCCATACTCCCCTATTATTAACACAGGACATCTTTGGCATTGATGCAAGAATATTACAGTATTGCAGTTAAGTATACTCCATAGGTTACATTAGTTGTATTTTCCCCATGCTTCTCCACACTCCCACCACCCTGCAATAGTGATGTATATCTGCTCTAGCTCACAGAAGGACATTCTCGCATTTGTACCGTCAACCACAATTCTCATCCACCTCTGGGTTCACTGTGTTATTCAGTCCCTAGATTATTCTCTAGTTTTCAATTGACATTTCCATCCTTAGACTACCCTTTTCAGCTACAATCCCATTTATAAACCAATTGCTACTCCCTATAATGTGTTACCATCAACTCTATCCATCTCCACACTTTCACAGTCAGGTTAATTAGATCTTCTACATGCATTAAACATCAGTACTCCTTCTCAGCCCTCCTCTTAAGACAAGGTTTATACAGGGAAAATCTAAGCAGCAAAGGAAAATTCACTATCAAAGTGAGATAGAAATATAATTTACATAAAGTGATATTTTTTAGATTAACAAGTGATAAACAATTAAAATAAATTATGGAATTTACCTACAATAAAAAATAAATAAATTTTTTTAAAAAATGATGGAAGAGAAAAAAAAAAACCCAATTACAATACAAAACAAAAGAGGACAGAGAGAGAGAGAGAGAATTCTTAGAATAAACTTCTTAGTTTATGCTCACACATGTAGAAACTTCACACCCACCGATGGGCCCATCCGTGATGGAAAAGCCCACCGGGCAGCGAGGGACAGTGCCAGGAGCCCCACTGCCCCTGAGTACTTGGGGGCTGCAGGGATGGTAGCCTGGCTGGGGACACGGTTCTGGATGCTTCTCTGGGAAGGTGGGGGGAGGGGGCTCTGCTTCAATCTTGCCTTGGCAGGCTCAGGGGGGCCAAACCAGCCAAAGCTTGCAGGGTCGCCGCGGTTTGGACAGCGGTCTGCGCCGGAGCCCGTGTGCTCAGTCACTGCCTCACAGCCTCGCTGTCTCATGCGTGCACGGATGTAGCAAGAGGACACGGTGAGATGTCGAGCTGCATGGACACTTCCTGCTTGGGATCTTAACAGCCACAAGAGCCTGCCCTCTAAGAGACCGGTTTTCACTCGGGTGGCCTGTCTCAGCAGTGCGTGAGCATGAGGATCAAAAGGTGAAATGCGAAGCGTCCTGTGGTCATCTCCCAGCAAGATACAAAGAGATGCCTCTATGACAGAGAGACACCATTTTACATCAGCATATACCATGCAGAACTGTGTGGGAGAGAGTGTGGTCTCCAATGTGAACTATGGGCCAAGCTTAGTGGCAAAGCCCCAGGATGTGTATATCCATTGCGGGTGATGAGCCACACTAATGAAGGATGTTTATGTGGGAGGGTGTGGGAAGGGTGGGAGGTGGGGAACATGAGAATCTCTGTAATTTTTGTCTAACATTTATGTAATCTAAGCACCTTTTAAAAAAAAAAATATATATATATAAATAACATTTATGTAAGCAAATGCACATATATGCATATATATTTATATATCATTCTACAACTATTGCTCTGTATTGTGAAAATTTTGATTTTTTACCCACAATAAAAAAAAGAGATGCCTCTATGTTATTTGCATTTCCCAGGATCTTGCCTTGTGTTATCAGAAAGAGAAAGAAGATGAAAATTTCAAGACAATGGGGATTTGAAGACAGGGTACATAATGCGATTAATTCTGATCACAGTACTGCCCTGGCCCAATAGTGGCTCCACGTCATTGAGCAGACATTAGGCCAGAGCCTCAGATTCCTTAGATAAGCCTTTCTGCAAGAGCTGAGAAACACAGCCCTGAGTCCAAAGCCCAAAGGGGCCCCTCTGGTGAGGCACCGGAATAGGGCAAGATAAAGTTGTGATGGTTTGAAGCTGTATGTATCCCAGAAAAGTATGTTCTTAACCCATTCCTGTGGGTATGCACCAATTGTAAGTAAGATCTCTTGGTGAGTAGGATCTTAACTTAAGATGTGACCCACCTCATTCAGGGTGGGTCTTAATCCTCTTACTGGAGTCCTTTATAAGAGAAGGAAATTCAGAAAAGAGAACCATGCAAGCAAGAAGCTGGAAGCAACAAAATCCGGAAGAGAAGGGAGAGACCAGCAGATGCTGCCATGTGCCTTGCCAGGATCGCCAGCAGCCGGTCTTTGGGAAGAAGGTATTGTCTTGATTTGGGCATTTTCGTGGCCTCAGAACTGTCAGCTTGTAAGTTAATAAATCCCCGTTGTAGAAGCCAACCCATTTCTGGTATATTGCTTTTGGCAGTCTAGCACACTAGAACAAAATTTAAACCCAGAAGCCATACTGGGATTGCTTGCAGGAAATGGTAGTTTCCAGTCCATCCAGTCACTGGAAAGCTTGTCGTCAGACACAGTGAGGGACAGACACTAAGATGTCTCCCAGTGACCTCCATCTCCCGGTGCACACACCCTTGTGCAATCCCTTCTGCTCAAGTGTGCGCTGGACCTAGTGACTCGCTTCTAATGAGCAGAATATAGCGAAGCCAATGGAATGTCAGTTACAAATGACGGTGACTCCCGTCTCAGGCACATTTTCCTATTCCTTCTCGGCTTGCTTGCTCTGATGAGGCAAGAGGCTGAGTTAGAGGCCCATGGTGGCCAGGAAGTGAAGGCAGCCTCCAGCCAACCGCCAGCAATGGAATGGATTCTGCCGAGAACCACAGGAGCTTGGGAGCAAGCCTTTCCCAGGTCAAACCTTCAGATGAGATCCCTTGATGGATACCTGTAAAGAGACCCTGAAACAGAGGCCCAAGCTGCTTCCTGCCTAAACTCACAGAAACTGTGCAATCATAATAAGTATGTGTTGTTTTAAAACCTACTGAGTTTGTGGTAATTTGTTACACAGACAAAGATAACTAATACAGAGAACGGTCAACAGGCTAAACCCATGATAGACTCTTCTTGCTTTAACCCCCAAAATGGGCTCCTGAGAACATATTGTGAAGATTCTCTCTAGGGAATGTTAAAATATTTCCCTGAGAGAAATTAAGGGAGCCTTTAATAATGAAGAAAGGTGTCACTGGAAATCTCAGCGTTGTTAAAAATGGCAATTCTCCCCAAATTGATCTGTAGATGCAAAACAACCCCATTCATAACTCCATCTAGGTTTCTCTGTGTGTGTTTGTAGAAATTGACAAGCAATTCTAAAATGTATATGATTATGCAATGGACCTAATATTTCTAAAGCAATCTTGAAAGGGAAGAATAAAGTTGGAGGGCATACCCTACCCATTTTCCAGACTTACTATATTGTGGCAGCCATCAACATGGGGTGGTGAGGCCTAGCAATTAGCAGATAGATAGGTAGAACAGAATAAAGAGTCCAGAAATAGCTCCACATTTATATGGTCATTTGGTTTTTTGATAAAGGAACTAAATCAATCTATAATTAAAGAATTTCTCCATAATCTCTCCTTCTAAGTACAGTTAAAAACCCTAGACATTATATGTAAAACAAATATAGGACTCTGAAAGATGAAGAGAAGAAGGCAGACCTGTTAGGGACCCCAGGACTTGAGGGTTTTCTTTTGCCTTCCATATATCCTAGACTGGGTGCTGGAGAAGCTTGCAACCCAGAAATGCCAACAGATGCTGACAAAAAAATCCCCAAAAGAAATCTATTCTCTGGCCAAGAGATCAGAAAACAGGCCAGCAAGGAAGGAAACCTTTAAATAATAACCGCTATACTCCAGCTAAACACAGGAAAAAAAAACTTGCAGTCCCACCCCTGTGATAGTTTGAAGCTGGATGGACCCAAAAAATTATGTTCTTAAAGTTAATGCATTCCTGTGGGTGTAAACCTATTGTGGCTAGGCCCTTTTGATTAGGTAACTTCAATAAGGCCTGGCCCAGGGTGGGTTTTAATCCTCTTACTGGAGTCCTTTACAAGAGAATGTAATTCAGAGAGAGGAGAGAGAACCATGGAAGCAGGAAGTTGAAGACAAGAAAGCCCGGAAGAAAAGAAGAGACCAGCAGATGCCACCATGTGCCTTGATGATGCCTTGGTTTGAACACTTTCACAGCCTCAGAACTGTAAGATTATAAGTTAATAAATCCTCATTGTAAAAGCCAATACCTTTTCTGGTATATTGCATTTTGCTAGTCCAGCAGACTAAAACAGATTTTAGTACCAGGAGTGGGGTGCTGCTATTTGCAAATAGCAAAAATGTGGGAACAATTGTATAAGTGGGTAAGGGGAAGATTCCATAAGAATCATGAAATACTTGATAGAAAAGTCCTGATTGTTTTGAAGAGATTGTTGGTAGAAATATGTATGCTAAAGATACTTCTGATGAGACCTTAGTCAGAAATGATGAATGAGTTATTGCAAACTGGAAGAAAGGGGATCCTTGTTTCAAAGTAGCAGAGAATTTTGGCAAAATCAAGCCCTGTTGTTAGATGGAAGGTAGTATTTGAAAGTGATGAGCTTGGATATTTAGCTGAGATTTCCAAACTAAATGTGGGAAGGTCGGCCTGGCTCCTCCTTGCAGCTTATAGTAGAATGCCAGTGGAAAAGGATAAGCTGTGAACTGAACTCCTGGGCATAAAGAAACCAAAATAGAGGTGGTTTGAAAATTCTGAGCTCCTGGACAGCGAGTCCCCAGAGAACCATGCCCCATGTGAAGATTTAACTGAACCTAGAAACTGTCGGCCATTTCAGTGCAAGTTGGGATTGGAAGTGCAGTTATCCAGGAAGAATATCCAGAAAGTCTTACTGTCTGACTGTTGGGACCCCTGTGTGCTACACACAAAGCAGATCAGGTTTTTTTGAGAGATCTGTATGAACGGAACCACTGCCAGCCTGGGTTTAAAGGGACAGAAAAGGGACAGACTGGAGGAAAAAATGACTTCAAAGGCAGAACCATAGAAGCTGAGGTCTGGACTGAAGACATCTTCTCAGACCAAGAAAGTGGACCCACTGATGTGTATGGAAAGGGTGAGTTTGCCCTAGCCCTTGGAGAGGGTGAACTTTCCAGCCTGTTGTTAAGAGTGCTGCCACCCCAGGCTTCTGAGAGGGTGGAGCACATTCTTCAGGGATTCAGGAGAGTCTGGCCACCACTCCACTATTCTGAGAGGGTTGAGCCTATGTCCCAGATACTGGGGAGAGTCTCCCTGTCACCCCAATGTCCTCAGAGGGTGGAGCCTAGAGTTAGGAAACCATGCAGATGCTTGGCAAGCCAAGGGTGTGGCCGGTTTCAAGATGAAGTAGTAAGGAAACTTCTCTGGCCGAGATGCCCATGTCCAAGAGATTTGCTGTTTGCCTGCACAAAATAAATTCTGCCAAACTCTTATCTTTTAAATGTTTGAAATTCTCTGAAGACCATCCCTCCTCTTTTTTAGAGAAATTGTGAGCTTACAAAACAATGATACTTAATGTGCAGAATTCCCATATGTATTAGTCAAAGGGGTACTATGCAAAATACCAGAAATCAGTTGGTTTTTATAAAGGGCATTTATGTGGGACAGAAGCCCACACGCACCAGGCCATAAAGAGTCAAGGTACCATGAGAGGTACTTTCTCACCCAGAGTCTGTTGCCACGTGTTGATTCAAGATGGTGGGCGATGTCTGCGAGGGTTCAGTCTTCCTCTTCCTCACAAGGCTCCGTGGTCCCAGCTTCTTCCAATCTCAGCCATAGGCTGGGACAAGTCTTGTCTCTCTCCTGGAGCTCATTTCTCTCTGGGCTCAGCTGTTCTGCTCTCTCCACAAGACCAGCTGTAAACTGTCAAGCAAATGCCCCAACTCTCCTCCTGTGGCCTCTGCTGTGTCAGTTGTAGCCTTCTCTCTTTCCTCATGTATCTGCTTCTCTGTGTATTTACTTCCTGGGCTCCAGGATCAAAACTCTAACTTCTTCCTCTGCCATGTCGTTTTCCCTGTGAGTCCCTGCCTGCCAACGGGGTGGGGACTCAACATCCTACTGACGTGACCCAATCAAAGCCTTAATCATTATTTAATCAGGTAAAAGTGAAACCTCTGAATCCAATATAATCTAATATACCCAGAGGAAGAGACAAGTTCACAAACATAATCCAATATTTAATTTTGGAATTCGTAAATAATATCAAACTGCTCCACCATACATCACCCCACCACCAACACCTTGTATTATTCTGGAACATTTGTTACACATTATGAAAAAACATCATCAAAGTATTATCGCTAACGATAGTCCATAGCGTATATTTGGTGTATCTGTCCATAAACTATCCTATTATTAACACCATGTATATTTTTGGAATTCATAAATAATATCAAACTGCCACACTTCACCCTATGAATTCCAAAAAGACATTACAATATTCAAAAAACATTATTTCAGTAGCAATGCTAAGTACAAAATCATATCACATCTATCAATTTATAGAAATACAGTTTGTCTTGGGGCAGTATTCTCTGGCTGTAGACCTGGGAAACATAAAACAATTTCTGCTTCCAATATACAAAGGGACAGAAAAAGGATAAACATTTGCATTACCATGAGAATTGGGGAGGGAAACATATGTCACTGGTCCCCTACAGTTCTGAAAACCTGCAGGAAATACTTCATTAGATTTCAAAGTCGGAGAGTCATTCTCAAGATGATGATTTCTTCTCCCTGGGGCCACATGGGGACCCACCCTTTCCACAGGCTAGCCCAATGGCCATTTTCTTGGTTCCACCCTCACCAAGCACCTGGGTGTCAACCAAGCTCTAGACCTCACCCCTCAAGAATGTTGGGGTGATGGCCACACTTTACCCAATCTTTGGGGTAGAGTCTCAACCCCCTTAGTACAGTGAGGTGGAGGCAATATTCTCCCTAATCTGTGGCCCACAGGTCCAGCTCTCTCAGAGCAAGGAGTTGGTGACCTGGACTTCCCTAATATGTGGGGGGCAGGCCCACCCCTCTCAGACCCATGGGGTGTTGGCCTCACTCTCCCCAAACCTTGGGGAGTGTGCTCCACCCTCTCTGTACCCTGGAGTGGCAAAACTCTCCCTGAATAGTGGGCAGAGACATCCACGCTCTTCAACTGCAGGGGCAAACTTACCCTCTCTGTACACATGGGTGGGGTTCCTCTCTTGGCCCAAGAAGATGTCTTAATTCCAGATCTCTGCTTCCATGGTTTTCTTCTTTTTTTTTTTTTTTTTACCGGGAGGTCCCAGGGATCGAACCGAGGTCCCTCCATATGGGAGACGGATGCCCAACCAGTTGAGCCACATCCGACCCCCAAATGATTTTTTATTTATTTATTTATTTATTTATTTATTTATTTATTTGTTTGTTTATTTATTTATTTATTTATTTACCAGGAGGTCCCGGGGATCAAACCCGGGTCCCTCCATATGGGAGACAGACGCCCAACCAGTTGAGCCACATCTGACCCCTCATGGTTTTCTTCTTAAAGCTGTTTTCCCTTCCATCTCTCCCCTCCATGTCCCTTTTAGTCCAGGCTGACAGTGGTTTTGTTCATACAGCTCTCACAAAAACTTTGTTGGTTTAGCATGCAGGGAGCAGGGGTCCAAGCCATCAGACAGTAAGACTGTCCACAAGTCTTTCCTAGATAACGGCATTTTCAATCCTGATTTACAAGTTCCATGTTTAATTAATTCCTCAAATGGGGCACTATCATCTGGGGGCTTGATTTCCAGAGGCTTGGAATTTCTGGAATCAGTTTCTACTTTCATTGTGCACAACAATTCAGTTCTCAGCTTATCTCTCGCATCTAGCATTTTACTATAAGCTGCAAGGAAAGCCAAGCCATATTCTCTGAGTTTACTATGGAAAGTTCTTTAGCTAAATGCCCAGGCTTGCCATTTTCAAATTATGTCTTCCACAAAACATCAGGAGTCAATCTTGCTAAGTTCTCTGCAACTTTAAAACACAGATCACCTTTCCTCCAGTTTCCAATAATAGTTTCATCATTTACTTCTAAGGTCTCATAAAATGTTTCTTTAGCATCCATATTCCTACCAACGGTCTCTTCTAAGCATTCTAGGCCTTTTCCATCAAACATCTCACAATTTCTCCAAACAATATCCCTTACCCATTTATAAAATTGTTGCAGCATTTTTGGTAAAGGCATAAGCACGACCCCACTCTCCTGGTACCAAGTTCTGTATTAGTCAGCCAAAGGGGTGCTGATGCAAAGTACCAGGAATCTGTTGGCTTTTATAAAGGGTATTTATTTGGGGTAGAAGCTTACAGTCACCAGGCGCTAAAGAGTCCATCTCAAGGTATCATAAGAGGTACTTCCTTACCCAAAGTCATTGGCCACGTGTTGGAGCAAGATGGCAGGTGATGTCTGCCAGGGTTCAGCCTTCCTCTTCCCTCTTACAGCTCCATGGTCCCAGCTTCTTCTGATCTCAGCTGTAGGCGGACATAAGGTTGTCTCTCTCCCTGGGGCTCATTTCTTTCTGGGCTCAGTTTCTCTGTTCTCTTCACAAGGTCAGCTGTAGACTATCAGGCTGTCCTTGATCATCTTCCTGGGGCCTCTGCCATGTCTAACGAGCTGTCTCTTTGCCTCTGCCATGTCTTTTTCTGTGTGAGTGTCTACCCACCAAGGGGGCAGGAACTCAATGCCCTACTGACATGGCCAAATCAAAGCCCTACTCTTAATTTAATCAAGTAAACATAACCTGTGCATTTAATACAGTCAAAGGGTATCACACCCAGAGGAACCGACCAGTTTGCAAACATAATCAATACCTCTTTTTGGAATTCATCAATAATCTCAAGCTGCCACACCATGTATTAGTATTGTACACTTGCTACAGTTCTTGAGAGAACCGGCTCATGATTGTATGGTTGGCCCCATTCCTCATCCACCACATGGCTCACTGATACACAGTCCCCTGCCTTGTTCAATCCATCCAAAGTGTGCACTCAGTGGCGCTCAGTTTCATCACAGAGTTGTGCTGTCATTTCTTCAGTTTTAGAACGTTTTCCTTACTCCAATAGAAAAAATTCCATATCCCCTTTTATGCCCCTATTGTTGACCCTTAGCACTGATATAGTAACTTCTTTATCAATTGATGCAAGAAAATTACAATATTACTATTGACTATAGTCCATAAGTTACACTAATTGTATTTTCTCATGTATCATCATATTCTTTTTTTTTTTTTTTTTTTTTTTAAGATTTTATTTATTTATTCATCTATCCCCCCCTCGCTGCCTGCGCCCGCCGGGTCAGCCAACCACGCTGGGCAGGTGGGCCCGTCCCCACCAGGAGGCCCCGGGAACCGAACCCGGCGCCTCCCACACGGCAAACGGGAGCCCCACCGACTGAGCCACAGCCGCTTCCCTATCATCATATTCTTAACACCTTGTAATAGTAACGAAAATATGTTCTAGCTCACAGAACATTCTTGTATTTGTACTATTAACCACAATCTTCATCCAGCACCGAGTTCACGATGTTATACAGTCCCTAGATTATTCTCTAGCTTTATTTCAATTGACATTTATGTCCCTAGATTACCCCTTTCAGCCACAATCACCTCTATAAATCAGCAGTGTAAATTATACTCACTATAATGTGTTACCATCAACTCTATCCATTTCCACATATTTACAATCAACCTTATTAAAAATTCTAGGAGCAGATGTGGCTCAAGCAGTTGAGTGCCTACCTCCCATATGGGAGTTCCTGGGTTCAGTTTCCAGTGCCTCCTAAAGAAAAGACAGACAGACAACAAGCAGACAATGAGCAAAAGACAATGAGCAGGCAACAAGTGCAGACAATGAGCAAACAGACGAGGGAGCCATCTTGGGGGAGGGACGACAAAACAAAACAAAACAAAAATTCCACATACATTCAGCATCAGCTCCCCCTTCTCAACCCCCATCCTATCTCCTAGTGACCTATACTCTAGAGTTTAGCTCCATGAGTTTACGCATTGTATTTAGTTCCTATCAGCGAGACCATACAATATTTGCCCTTCTGTATCTGGCTTATTTCACTCAACGTAACATCCTCCAGGCTCATCCATGTTGCCATGTGCTTCCTGATTTTATTTCTTCTTACAGCAGCATAGCATTCCATCTCACGCATACACCACACTTTGTGTGTCCCTCCGTCAGCTGATGGACGACTTGGGTTGTTTGTGGGTAATGCTGCTGGGCACACTGTTTTCAGTTCTTCTGAGTATATTCCCAGCCGTGGGACTGGCAGAGCATACGGCAGTTCTGTGTTTAGCTTTCTGAGGAAGCTGACCTGTAATTTTTTCCCCAGAAAAGCACAGAACGGTCACTTGGTTACAATCACCTCGATGAGAACCGGCCTTCACAAACCTCCTCACGTACTGGCACCCAACCTCTAAATTCCTGTTTGCTCCTATCCCACCCATTCCATGCGGTCTTTCATCAGCCTCATTCCCAGAAGGCAACAGGGATTTTCAATAGGGAGGCTGCTCACTTGGTCCCATATTCTCACTTCCATGGTGTGTACCAGATATTGCGGCTCTGGTCAAGGAGCAGAGGGAGCAGCTTATGCCAAGATCCTGGGGAAGGAAGGAGTGTGGGTCTTTCCAGCTGAGAGCATTCTAAGCTCGGAGATAGCAGGCAAGGCCGTCAGGGACCATCTGGTTAGGACGCTGCGTGTCCTAAGAGCAGTGGTAAGGAGGACCTTACGCTGGGGAGGGAGCTGCTTGTTCCAGAAACGACTCTGGTGGCCATGGGGAATTAGACTGTAGCAATTAGAGTTTGAGCTAAGGTTGGAGTCAGGGGTGAGATGGTAGCAGTTTGTTCTATGGCGATGATGGGTAACGTACTGACTCCAAGTTTATTTAGGAGACAGAGCCAACTTTGCTTGGTGTTGGACCCCAAGGGGTGGGTGAAGGCAAAGGGAGATACCGAGGGAAACAGCAAGGCGTCTGGCGCGGGCTTCCTTGACCTAGGAGGGAGTGCCGGAGGCTCTTCCAAGTTGGTGGAGACAGATCAGGAGTCCCGTTTTGGACTGAGTTTAACGGTCTCAGCAGCATCCCTACAGGGGGCTGCACAGGAGGCCAGGTCCCAGGATCTGGACCCCAGAAGAGAACCCGGGATGGAGCTTGGGGAGCACAACGGGGCCTGGGGCTCAGCTCAAGGAGGGTGGGCTTGGCACTGAGACCTCTAGGCCCCGTGTATCCTGGGGCAGATCGCACACATTCTCTGGGCCCAGGCAGCCTCATCTTTAAACCTGGGAGGCATAATCCTTACCTTGCTGACCACAACTTATTCTGAGACCCTAATGAGGTAAGAGTGACTTAATAAAGGTGTGAACCTTGTCTGGATACAGATTCAAACAAATATAGTGTGGATTTTGTTCAGATAATGGCTCAGACAAACCAACTGTAAAAAGACATTGTGGGGGGAGTGGTTGAGAACCTGCCTCCCACATGGGAGGTCCCAGGTTCAATACCCAGGCCCAGTACCGCAAAAAAAAAAAAAAGAAAAGGCGGCATTTGGAGAAAACTGAATATTGACCAGGTATTAGATGATATAAAGGAATTATTATTAATTTTGTTAGTTTCTAGCATGACATCTGATTATACAAGAAAAATGTTTTGAATTTTTAGAGGTATTCATTGAGACATTTAGGGACGGAATATCATGAGCTCTATAATTAACTTAATTATTTCAGGAAAAACCAAGCAAGCAAATATGGTATAATGTTAATTGTTCACTCTTAGTGTGGAATATATGGTTCTATCATTCTCACTGAATAAAAAAATTAAAAAGATATCAGTTCCAATAGCAGCAGAATATAACAGTCCTCTGAATTGATCAGATAAAGACATGCAAGGCCTTTACGGAGAAATGATCAAACTTTATGACAATTCATTAATTAAGACTTAAACACATGGAGAAATAGGCAATAGCCATGGATTGGAAAGATTAATATTGGTTTTTTTTTTTTTTTCAAGTTTTTTTTAGTTTCTTGTCTTGTTTCTTAATATTGGCTTTGATTATCTACTGCCCTATAACTTAGTGGCTTAAAACACTTCATTTGCTCACGATTCTGCAGCCAGGGCTGGGCTCAGCCAGGCGGTTCTCCTGCTGGCCCCTCGGCTGCCTGGGCTCCGCTGGGGATCTGGGCTGGCTGGGGCTCTCTCCTCTCTCTCTGTGCCCAGGCCCTCGCCTTCTCGTGATTTATCCACATGCTCTGTCCAGCTGGGCAGCCAGTCTTAGATGGCAGCTCAAGGCTTCCAAGAGTTAAACAAAGCAAAAGCTCAGAACTGCCACCAGTTAAAGCCAATCCCAGGGCCTGCCCAGACTCGGGGAGATGATGACACAAAGACATGGGCTCCAGGTGACGGAGTTGACCGGGGCCACCTCTGTAACAGACCAGCCACCTGGACAGGTGACAAGGGGGAGTCGCAGGAGACTTAGCTACTGCATGCCAGGGCCATGGCAGTCAGAGGTCCTGCCAGACACCACTCCCCATGCCAACGCTGCCCCACCAAGCAAGGCGAGCCCCTGAATTTAGGGTGCGCCCAGGAAGAAGAGGGAGGAGGTGGCTGTGAGAGCAGAAGGGGTGCCATGGCGGGAAGGGCTGGGCCCCGAGCTCTGCTGCCCAGTGCAGGGCAGAGGTGCCTGCTCAGACCTCCCTTCCAGGCGACCGCCCTGCTCCCCCAAGGCCCTGCTCTCCTACCCCTCTCTCAGGTGCCTGCGTTTCAGAGGCAAGCTTCCCACAGCCTCCACACCTGTACCCCGACACCCACAGGGCACGGGGGCTGGGCCTGGTCCTCCACACACCACCACTGTCCTGCAGCACCCCCTAGTGACGGCCTGCAGGACTGTCCCGGCAGAGCCCCTCACCAGGGCCCGGGGAACACCGCCCCAGAGGAGAGAGGCCCAGGGGGGATGCAGGCCCAGAGGAGGAAGGAGGAAATGCCACCCCAGGGGAGGGAGGCCCAGGAGGGGATGCTGCCCCAGGAGAGGGAGCAGAGAGGGACAGAGATGCTTCTGTCAGCATGGGACCTTCTGAAAGCCAGGACAGGCAGCCTGGGGGCATTTCAGGGTGACAGTGCCTCCTCTCTCACTCCCTGTCCATCACGCTGGGCCCCCAGGACTCCTTCTCTAGTTCAGTGTGACCCTGCAGTGGGCGAGCAGGGGTCCAGTTCACGGGCAGGGGCTATTGTCCGAGTCTGCCCACCTCCAGACACAACCCCACACTGGAAACGGACACGGCTGACTTTATTTGTGCAGGACGGTCCAGCGGCTGGGGGCCAGGACGGAGCAGTCCCAGACCTCAGGGAGGCCAGGGGCCAGTTCAAGGACCTGGGTGCAGCCGGCTCAGTGGCTCGGCCAGAGGAGGGTGAAGGCACTGCGGCTGCAGCGGAAGTCGGGGGCTGCCTGCTCGGCTCTGGGCTCCACGGAGACGAGGCGCCGGGCCCCGTGCTGGCTCAGGGGGATGCAGTCGGAGACGCGGACCTGCAGGGCCTGGCCCTCCCTGGGGCAGGTGGGCAGGGCAGGAGGACAGGCTCAGGGGGAGGTCAGGGCCACCGCCGCCACCCCACAGCCTCTGGGGACCGAGACTCACCCTTGGCAGTGGGCGGCCAGCACGCCCACCAGCTCCCCCACGCGGTTGTCAAGCTCCGGCTGGGTGCGGTGCAGGCAGACCACAAGGTCATCCACGCCCTGGGCGTGCAGCACCACCAGCTGGTCCCGCCCGCTGGTCACGCTCACCCCTGTCACCTGGGCGTGGAAACGCGGGGTCAGGTGTGCAGGTGAGCCCCAGGTGTGCAGGTGAGCCCCAGGTGCCCCACCTGGACACCGCAGAGCATCCCAACCCCCACCCCACTCCACACACCGCCCCTACCCCACACTCACCCTTCCATAACGCCCCAGCCTTCTCAGAGCCCCCCAAAACATATCACCCTCCAGCACCCTCTTCCCAGAAAAACATTCCTGAGTCTCTCTACCCCCACCAGGAGCTCTGCCTCCACTGGGCGCTCTCTGCTCCCCGTCTCCCAGAAGCCCCACCTCCAAAAGGAGGAGGTCGGACAAGCCCCTTCAGCAATCGCCACCCAGCAGACGTGGCCACTGAGAACTGGAGATGTGTGCCCGTGGAGTAGGAGCCGCATTTTAAGTTTTGCTTGGTCTTCCCTAATTTAAATTTAATTAATTTGGTGAACGGCCCTTCCTCTCTGACAGCACAGGGCCCAGGCTCCCTACAACTGTGGGGGACCCAAGGTAAATGGGTCTCCAGCCCTGCCCTCAGGCTGCTCCTTGTTTTGAGGGAGAGAGAAGACGAGGATCCTGGGAACTTGATTGGAGGTGGGGCCCCTTAAAGGGCCAGACAGAGTCAAGACATGTCAGCCGGGTGGGCCGGGAGGGGGACCCAGAGAAGGTAAGGAGCTGAGCCAGGCGTTGTGGGTGTCTCTGGCATGCAGAAATGGGCGGCCAGAGCAGACGTGGGGCAGGGGCGTCAGAGAGCAGAGAGCCTGAGGGGACACGGGAACTGCGGCTGGAGGGGTGCGCCGAGCCCCCAGAGGAGGGAGGGAGCCTTTGCTCCCACAGGCATCGGGGAGCCAGCCGGGCTCACAGCGGCCAGAGCGGGGAGGGGCCGCGGGCCCCGCCTCCCAGCCCAGGGGCCCCCGTCCTCACCGCGTGCAGGGGCAGGGCGCGCATCACGCGGTACTGCCTGCCGGGCTCCAGCTTGTACAGGTGCCGGTCGGTGAGCAGCAGCGCCCGGTCCCGGCTCTTCCTGAAGCGATTCACCTGCAGGGGAGAGCGGCTGGGGTCCTCCCGGCCCCGCCCCAGCCCGCCCGGAGCCTGGGGACACCGGTCTGGGCGAAGGACTGACCGCCTGGGCCTTCCTGCCTCCCCCTCCCCAGCTGCTCCCTCCCGCGGGGTCGCTGCTGAGGCTCTGGAAAGCGGCCGGCGCGACCGTGGAGCTTCTGGGCGCAGGGTCCCCCCGCCTGCCCCCTCGTGCCGCACCAACCTTGCGGACGTGGCTAGAAAAGAGCACAGCCCGGAAGCCGTCCTTCTCCCGGAGGCTCTGCAGCCGTTGCGCGAAGAGGCCGGAGGCCGTGGGGTTGTCCGAGGCCTGAGAGCAGACGGACCAGGGGTCTCAGGGCCAGGCGCGGGGGCAGGAGGGAAGGCCTCTCCCAGCCCTGCAGGGCCTGGGCCTCCAGCCCCCGGAGCACCCACCCTCCCCTCCAGCACCCGAGCTGCCCTGGCAGAGCCCGCGTGTGCGGCCGGGGCGGGCGTCAGAGCCCCGGAAGCCTCCCACCTAGGCGGCCGACAGGTGCCAGCAGGGCAGAAAACACGGCCCCCGGCTCCGAAAATCTAGGCTACAAGTCCGGGTCCTTCCCTTCTCCCCACCTATCGGCCCCGCCGTGCCCCTTCACTGCCCCCTGCGCCCCCCTCTTACATCAGGCCTGGCCTGGGCACGGCTGCTTCCCTGAGCCTCGCCCTCGGCCCCCCAGTCACTGCGCTCACAGCCCCATGTGGGAGTGGGGGGTGAAGGGGCGTGTGGGAAACCCTCCAAGTTCAGAGGGAGCGGAGGGCAGACAGGCCCACCCAGGGGCGGGAAGGCACGGGGGCAGGGACGCCGGGAGCCCACGTGCGTCGCCATCGCTCACCGAGGACAGGTAGTCGCGGGTCCAGGCCCGTTGGCAGCCCCAGTCCTGGCGCAACCCCTGCAGGGCCCCCATGGCGGCCACCTTGGCCTTGATTTGGGCCATGTCCGAAGGGGGGATGTTTTTCACCAGCTGCCGGGCCCGCCACCTGGGAGAGGGGTGGACAGTAACACGGAAGCACGGGGCGGGCTGCCGATGCTCCACAGGGCCTCCCGGCCACCCCTTCCCATAGCCCCTCCCCCCCATTGCCCCTCCCTCCTACCGTCCCTTACTCCTGCTCCTCGGGACGCACCTCCTGCCTGGGCTGAATGCCCTCTTGCGGCCCCTCACCCACGAGAGAGGCCCTGGGTGCCCCACTTCTGCCGACTTCTCTGGTCTTAGTCCTGCCCTCCCATAATTTGTCCCTGGAAAGTGACCCCAGACCCAGCCGCTGAGAGCCCTCCCACCTCCCACTGCACTGCTCTCTCCGCAACCCCTCCCCTCCTCACTTGGAGAACTCCTACTCAGCCCTCAAAGCCCTTCCTCTGCAGATCACAACTGGCAACCCCAGGGGGCGTAGGGCACAGCCTCCGTGTTCTGTCTACCCCCAGGGCACCTGTGAAGACTGGGCAGCCGGCCCAAGGTGTTCGGTGTGGGGAGGCGAGGGCGGAGGGGGCGTACCTGCAGAAGAGCGCCTGGCACGTGTCCTGGAAGGGCTGCAGCACGGCGGGCGCCGGCGGCCAGGTGAGGTCGCGGCCGAAGAGCGGGGGCTGCCGCGCAGCCTGGAAGCGGCGCTGCAGCTCCGCCAGGTGCGCGCGCACTTTGTGGCGCCGGAACGCGCGCATGATGGTGTAGACGGCGCGCAGGCGCCGGCACCGCCACCTGGCCAGGGTGCCCCGCCAGGCCTGCGGGCAGGACGTGCGGTGAGGCGCGCGGGCCCCGGCAGCCCCGCCCCCGCGCCCCGGGGGCCCTGTGTTCCCTTCCTCCTAAGCACGGCCTGGTTTGGCTCCTGGGCACCCCCATGCCCTGACAACAGCGATGGACCGGCTTTAGCGCCTCTGCGGTGCCAAGGCCCCGTCCTCTGGAGGCGCCAGACGGGACCACAGACGGCTTTAAGCCAGGCACGAGGCAGACAGCCCAGGCACTCTGCACAGGGCTGAAGCAAGAGGGCAGCCAGCCGCCAGGCAGGGCTGTTATTTGGATCCGGATTTGGACAAACCGGAAAAAAAAATGAGCCAATTGGGAAGCTTGAATGCCAATTGGATATTAGACGGCCACACCAAATCCGTGTTAACTTTTAAAGTGGTGACAGCGGTATCGTGGCTACGTTCTTAAAGCTAATCCCTAGGGAAGCGGACCTGGCTGGAGCAGTTGGGCGCCCGCCTACCACATGGGAGGTCCCGGGTTCAGTTTCCAGTGCCTCCTAAAGAAGACCAGCAAGACAGCAAGCTGATGAGACAGGCTGGCACCGCGAGCTGACGCAACAAGATGACACAGCAAGATGGCACAGCAAGATGACGCAATGAAGAGACACAATGAGGAACACAATGAGAGACACAACAAGCAGGGAGCGAAGGTGGCTCAAGTGATGGGGTGACTCCCTCCCACATGGGAGGTACCAGGTTCGGGTCCTGCTGCCTCCTAAAAAGAAGACGAACAGAGAGCAGACAGCGAGTGTAAACAATGAAGGGGGGGGCAGGAGAATAAATTTAAAAATTAAATCTTTAAAAAAAAATCTCTATATGTCAGAGTTCAAAGTGACAAATATGATGTATGCTCATCGACTGCATTCTGGGTTTTAAAAATTGTAATGCGTAATATTGGAATCATTGCAGAAATTTGAATATGGTCTGCATATTAGATATTCAGATGTGTAGGTTATTTCTGCAGTTAAATTTCAAGTGTGCTAATCTCACAGTGTTTATAAAGGGAAATGTCCTGCTGACGTATTTAAAGGTGTTTTGATATCTGCAAGTTACTTTATATGGTTGAGGAAAAACAGTTACGGGTGTGTGTGTGTTTGTGTATGGATATGTGCATGTGGAGAGAGAGAGGACACACAATTACAGCAATCCAGGTGGTATACAGGTGTTCATTATGTTAGCCTTTCGGCTTTTATGTAGGTTTGAACATTTAAAAAAAAAAAACGTGGAGTGAGAGGGAAGAATCCTTAGCCTTTGGAAATACATGCTGAAATGATTATGGATGAAATTTATTTGTTTCAAAATAGCTGGGAGAGGGGTGCAGGTGAGCACACAAAACCACACTGGCCATGAGTGGCGATCGCTGAAGCTGGGCAAGGGGAGCTTGGGGGTTCAGTACCCTATTCCCCATACATTTCTAAGTCTGAAATGTTCCATAGTAGATAGGTAGAAGGGAAGGGTGCATGGAGGGAAGGGAGGGAGGGAGGGAAGGCAGGCAGGCAAAATTTCTGAAAACCTTTTGAGCAGCTGGATCCAGCTGGACCTGCAGCTGGAAGCCCAAAGGACTTTTGGCGACCTGAACTGTAGCCATACTTGCTAAGTTGGTTGGACCTGCCCTTCTGTCTCCTGCAACCCCTGATGCCGGCTGTCCCAGAAAGCCCACCCCTCAGCCCAGACCACCTGGGCTCTGCCCTGCTCCTGGGCTGGGGTGGGCCCCAACTGCCGGCCTCACCTTCTGCAGCAGCAGCACGATGATGGGGATGAGGGAGGCGCGGCTCTGCTCCAGCTTGACCAGGGTCTGGGCCGAGCGGATGAACAGCTTGCTGTGGCCAAAGGCCACGTCCCCCTGCAGCCCGTGCTGCTCCAGGAGGGCGCTCACGGCCGCCCTGTCTGAGCCCAGCAGGTGATTGGGCCAGGTGTACTCGCAGGTCATCTTGTACCTGTCATCACAGGGGCAGGGGGCAGTGAAGACCAGGCCCGGAGGGAGAGAACCGGGCGCTGTGAGCCGTTCCATGGGGCAGGCAGCCTCCGGGGACCGTCCTTGGAGCACTCAGTGAAAGTGGCTTCCACGAGTGTCCTCACACACCGTCCGCCTGTTGCTGCCAGCGCTCCTTAAGGTTTGAGAAGTGCCCCTTTAGGAGGCATCTGCTCTGCCTTTACATCCCACAGGGCTCCAAGGCCCACGGTGGCGATGGACGTGAGCGGGGTGTTGGGTGCCAGTACCTGAGGAGGAAGCGAGGGTAGGGCTGGCGGGAGGCAAAGCCGGCCCTGCGGACCCTCACATTCTCCAGCAGCCCGAGGTAGGAGACTTGGTGGCGGCAGTGGCCCTCGTCCAGCTTCCCAGCCACCTTGTCCTCGTTGGGTTTGATGCAGCGGATGTAGTAGGGCTCCTGCCGGCCCAGGAGCCAGGGACAGAGGGGACTTGGCGTCAGGCTGGGGAACAGTGCCCGTGTGCACCACAGCCCGAGCCAGGGCCTTCGCCTACCCTTCTGCAGCCCCCTTGTAGGGTAGGAGTGAGAGCCAAGTTCACAGCCTGAGGCTGCAGAGCCGGCAAGCAGCAGTGGGCTCAGGTGGTCCCAAACCCTGCTGCCTGCAGGTGGAAAAGAGGCTCTCGCAAGGGCAAGATGCATCCACCCAGGAAGCGGAGGCCAAAGGGGGTGGAGAGCAGGCAGAGGAGCCCAGGTCAGGAAGAGAGTTGGGGGACGAAGGAGGGCATGGACAGAACAAGCACACTGGGGGCCCAGGGGGTGGCCAGGAGGACGTGGGGCTAGAGCTGGGTCCCGACCCAGTGTGGGGTGGGGGAGCCATGGGCAGGCTGAAGGAGTGGGGTCTCCACCCGGTCAGCCTTCCTGTCCCCATCACCCAGCCAGGACTGCACTCGTTTGGCATTTAAATTGGGCCCTGCCACGCTCCTCCCCGGCTCGCCCTCTCTCCCTTTGGGCCATTTTCCTGCTCGGCCAGTAGCTAATCTTGGGGTCCTTGGCAGGGACTGAGTCTGCTGCACCCCACAGGCCATGGGCCAGGGGGAGGTCAGGGCTCAAACCCAGCTCGGCCACCTCACAGTCTAGACACCTTAACCTGTGCCCAGGTGGATGTGGCACACAGCAGACAGGAAGCAAACTCACACGCACACCCCGTGAGCAGCTCAGCCTGTGCAGGGCGGTTGGGGCCTGCCTGGCCCCGGCACCCAGGACCAGACAGGAGGGTCTGCGGGGAGGGGTGTAGGTACCTTGGAGGCCAGGTTTTCCACCAGGGCCACCATGGAGTTCTTAAAGAGGGTGCCGGCCGTCAGGGGGCGTTTGGTCACTTCTGTGATGTCCTGCTGTCCATCTGGCCACATGGCCCGCAGGGTGGGGTTCGTGCTGTAAACACAGGCCACGTGCCAGCCGCCTGGCTCCGGAGAGCAGCCGACCCCCTCTCCCCCTCACCCCGTGCGCCCAGCTCTGCCATTCATGAGCCACGTGGCCTTGAGCTTGGACCTCAGCCTCTCCAGCCCTGCCAGCCCCTGGCTTCTGCCCCGCTGGCTCCCACCACCCATGCCCAGCTGAGCAGAGCCACGCTCACCTGTTATACAGCAGCCGCTTGAAATCCTGGAAGAGGAAGTCTCTGTTCTTATCGATGAAGCCCTCCACGGAGTACCTGCAGGAGGCCGGGGTGGGCAAAGGTTGGAGGGTGTTGGGTTGTTGGTGGGGGGCACAGGGCAAGACAGGCTGGGCAGACAGGCAGGCGGCCCCCGGGCTTCTGCAAGCACTGGCAGCCCCCCAGGACACCCCCGCTCCTTCCACCAGCCTCTTGTCATGGGTCAGCCTCTTTTCTCCCTGTGGCCATCTGCTTCTCTGTGCCAGCGCCTCTCTTCCTTCCCTCTCAGGCCCTCCTCTCCTCTCTCCCTCTCACACCTGCCTTCTCTCTCATCATGTAAGACCCTCTCAAGAGAAGTTGCTCTCCTGGGAGATGAACAGAGCGGGTGAGTGCTGCCTTGGAGCCAAATGCCCTAGCGCTGAATCCCAGTTCTACCATGTAGACGCTGTGTGACCATGGGCATGTTACTTAAACTCTCTGTGCCTCAACAGACATCAGATTCTCAGAACAGTGCCTGCTGTGTGTCAACGAAAATTGGCAATGACAAGTATTACCAGGAACTCCTGACTCATTGGCCTGTTTAAATCTGGTGGGCACTGAGAACCTCAGAAGCATCTTCTCATCCTTTGCTCTGACTGCTCCCAAGCTCAGGGCCAAAATTTTGGCTCCACCTCTGGCACTTGTAAAGACTCAGGGCATAAGTTCTGGCTGCTCCATCATCACCATCTAGTCTATTTCTTATGCTTGTAAAGTACACACTAGACACACGTAACTCTGGGAGTCACCTCAAATCCTCTTTGGAATGAAGTGAGCAAAGGGTAAGTTAATAAAAATAATAATAAAAACAATATCTGAAGGATACCGCGGGCCTGGATATTCAGAGCGTGGTCCAAGTCCACCGGCGGCTACCGTCTCTAACGGGGTCTCGATAGGACACAGCATCCCACCCCTCCTGCCCCCACCCCTCACCTGCATTTTAACGGGGCCAGTTTGCCAAGCGCTGCCGCTGGGATGAAGGGGTGCTTCCCACCCTGGCAGCACTCAGAATCCCTGCCCCCTGCCCCTCCACCACACACAGATTATGATTCAACTGGTCGGGGGTGGGGTCCAGACAAGGGCATTTTTTAAATTTGTCTTTTTATCTCGTCTAAGGGGATTTTTAAACACTCCCCAGAAGGTTCTGTTCTGCAGCCAGGCTGGAGAACCACTGCCTACTAAGTCCTGCTTCGCCTCCTTAACTTGTGGATCTGGTGAAGGACCTGCTGTCAGTTTCTTTAAAAAAGGAGAAAGGGCGGGGGAAGGGGGCAATTGAGACGTTTTACCCCCACTCCCCGGGGTGGGGTGGAAAGGGTGCTCGTGCTGGGTCAGGGCCCCGGGGCGCTGGGGCTCCTTACGTGACGTCCCCTGCGTAGTGCTTGATGCGGAAGTCTCGGCCAAACTCCATGGTCTTGTCTGTGGGGCAGAGCTGCGGGGGGGCCTGAGGTCAGGGCACACGAGGTGCGGGGTGGGGGCCCGCCCAGGGGATTCCCTGGCTGCGCAGCCGCGCCCCCGGGCCACCCCCACGTCCCCACCAGGGGGCAGCATGCACTCAGCGGGGTTCCCACGGGGACCCCCGGGGCACCTGGCGGCTGGTGTAGTGCGGGTGGTGCCGGTGGTGGGTGTCCAGGGCCTGCAGGAAGACCCGGTCGGTGACGGAGCCCGCGGAGCTGCACGCCTCGTCCAGCACGGCCAGGATGCCCCGGTGCGGCCGCTCCACCAGCTCCACGATGACCGCGTTGTTGAAGTACTCCACCTGGGGGCCGGGGGCGAGCAGGCACGGTGTGCCGAGGTCCTCCCGCGGCGCCTGCACCGCCCACGCCGCGCCCTGCGCGCACCTGCTCCCCGGCGCCGGCGCCGCCCCACGCTCCAGCGCACTCACGCTCTGCCAGGTGATGCCCTCGCGCTGGTACTCCTCCTGCTCCTGCTTCAGGATGAGCTGGATGAACAGCTGCTGCAGCTTCTCGTTGCAGTAGTTGATGCAGAACTGCTCGAAGCTGGGGGGCCAGGGGTGGGGCTTTCAGACGCACCACTCCTGGCGGGCTGTTACTACTCGTGGGGTGGGTGCAGAGAGTGGCAAGGCTGTCCCCGAATATCTATCGCACGGTGCCCACTGCCTCGTGCCTCATCCTGGAGGATGCTTTCCCTCCTCTGTGCCCCTCCTTCACCCCCATCTGCTCCCTACCCCTGGGGCCCGCATTCTGGGATGGATTTGGGAAGCGTCAGCCTGCCAGGATGCCCACCTGTTGACCGGGAACACCTCGAAGCCGTAGATGTCCAGCACGCCGATGACCGTGTCCTTGCCATCTCGTCGAGGGTCCCGGCCGCGGGCTTCCATGATGCTGTTGATCCGGTTCACGACCCACTCAAACAGCCGCTGGTACACCGCCTGGGGGGGCCAGGGGGAGGCTGCGTCTTGTTGCCCCTGACCTGGCCTCCTCCAGAAAGGCCTCCCGGGTTGCGCGCCTCCCTTCTGCCCGCCCCCAGGTACCTTGGCACAGGCGTCCCGGGCATAGCAGGCCTCGGCTGCGGTGTGGCCCTTCTCAATGAGGTCCCTGCCCCCCGAGGCCACAGTGCGAGCCAGCAGGGAGCGGAGCACCAGGTCCCGCGGTGTGGCCGTCAGCTCAGCCACGTGGTCCACCAGCACCTCCTCGGCCACCGCCAGGCCTCCCTTCTCCTGCCCCTCTGCCTCTGTTTCCACAAACTCAATGTTTCCCTGGCAATGGGGGCCCAGACACAGTTCTCAGGCTTCAAGACCCAAAGGAGGAGGAGAAGGCAGGGGCGATGGGTGCAGAGAGCAGCTTCTGCTCAGCACAAGCCATGGACACGGCCAGAAATGCGAGGAAGGGCGCCAGGACACGCCAGAGCTGCCCGAGGGTCCCCGCTCCTGCCGCACACAGCCTCTCCTGCCCACCTACCAACCCCCTCCAGGCCCAGCTCCCGCTCCACCCCCTGGCTGTGCCATTGGGGGATGTGAATTGTCATAGTTAGTCCTCCCAGCAGCTGGAGGAGTGTGTATGTGTTTATCCTCACCCCATGTCAGAGAGGCTCACAGGAGCTAAGATCCCGCCCAGAGCCAAGCGCAGGTCTGCTGCACGCTCCGCTGCCCTTGCACCCTGGAGGAGGCTCATCTCCCAGTGTCTTCCCCCCTCCGAGCCGCTCCCAGCCAGGCTCACCAGGTGCAATATTGCAGCCAGGATCCGATGCACTGAGCCCACCTCCTCGGGACTGAAGCCAATCACCTTCATAGCCTGGGTCACTGCTTGGTGGTTCTTCTCGTCGCTATCTGAAGTCTGAGGGAAGAAAGGGTTCAAGATCCCAGGGCTGTACTGAGCTCACTGCACCCAGTACTCTATACTGAGCCCTGTTCCCACCATTCCATGCCATGGTGAGTCCAGTGTACCCTGACACTCACACTGAGCCCTCCCACCACCCCGGGTTGTGCTGAACCCAGTGCATCCAGTATTCTATACTGAGCCCTGTTTCCACCATCCTGGGCCATGCTGAGCCCAGCACACCCTGGTACTCACACTGAGCCCTGTTCCCACCACCTCAGGTCACGCGGAGCTCAGAGCATCCTGGTACTCATGCTGAGCCCCGTTCCCACCACTCCAGTGCTGTTCCAAACCCAGCCCATCTCTGCACTCACACTGACCCCTGGGTCCATGTCTGATGTGAGCCCTTGCACCCCTAGCGCCCACGCTAAGCCTTCCGTGGATGTGTGCTGCCATTCCCACTACTCACACTGAGCCCTGCTCCCTGGCGGGTGAAATTATACAGAGCAGGGTTCCTCTCCAAGTGTAGTTCCTGTAGCACCTTGTCCTCACTGCCCAGCAGCACCTGACGAAGACAGAAGGACCCCAGAGCTAGGCCTTCTCGGAGTCCCCAGGGGCCCCTCACGCACACACGCAGAGGGTGAGAAACAGACACAGATATGGACAAGCCACTCCTCATTCCGTCGTGTACCCAACAATAAAGGCACGGCGTCCGCACCGTGGCCACCCACTGCCGGCCATAGGAACCGAAAGCCTCTGCCCTCAAGGTGCTCATGCTCTAGTCAGGGCAAGAGGTGCCCACGATGCTGGCTGCAGTGCTGAGCGGGGAACACTGAGGTCCCGGGGGAGCCACGCAGAGTTTTAAGGAAGGGGAGGCAACAGTGGAGGCCGGATCACAGAGGCACAGCAGGGAGGCTGGGGAGGGGACCACTGCAATGCTTGGTGGGGTGGGGACCACCAGGTTTGGGGCTATGACAACTGACACATCAGAAAATCCTATTGCCTTTGCCTCTAAATTATATCCAGTTCTGTTTGGGATGATGGAAAAGTTTTGGTAATGGCGGTGGCGATGATGGCACATTTTTAACGCCATTAACACTACTGAATCGTACACCTGAAAATGGTTAAAATGAGAACTTTTATGTTGTACACACTATCACAATTTAATAATAGTTAAAAAAAACAGGAAGAAAATATATTCAGAATCAAATTAGTGATAAAAAGTATTCTTGGATCAACTGGGATCATTTAAATAAGGATCAGATATTAGATGAAAGTATGGCATTATTTTCTTCAGTGAGATATTGGTATTCTCTTTATGGAGAATGACCTTATTCTTAGGAGAGAAATGCCAAAATATTTAAGTTAAGGTGTCTGCAGCTTTCCTGGTTCAACAATGGCAGACTTTGCAAAGATATGAAGATAGAGGAAGCAAATGTGGCAAACTGCTAGCCAGTTCTTGTATATTTTTTCTGCATATGTAAACGTTTTCATAACAAATTGGAAAGAAAAACTTTCCTGGCTATATCTTCATGTATGCTTATGTACATTTGTGTGCTTATATAAATTTTTTTTTTTTTTTAAGATTTTATTTATTTATTCATTTATCCCCCCTTGCTGCTTGTGCTTGCTGGGTCAGCTAACCGCGCCGTGTGGGCGGGCTTGCCTTCACCAGGAAGCCCCGGGAACCGAACCCGGGGCCTCCCATATGGTAAACGGGAGCCCTACTGATTGAGCCACATCCACTTCCCTGCTTAATGTATAAATTATGCTTATATAAATTATACATAAAATTTTTTTGTAGGGAAGCAGATGTGGCTCCACCTATTGGGCTCCTGCCTACTACAAAGGATGTCCCTGCTTCGGTTCCCGGTGTCTCCTAAAGAAGACAGTGAGCTGGCACAATAGGCAGGCGCAGCAAGCTGACGCAACAAGATGACGCAGCAAGAGACACAAGACGAAAAACATAATAAGAGACACAGCAAAGTAGAGAGTGGAGGTGGCTCAAGCAATTAGGTGCCTCCCTCATTAATTGGAGGTCCTGGGTTCAGTTCCCGGTGCCTCCTCAAGAAACAAGGAAGCCGAACAGACATAGCAAGTTCAAACACCGAGGGGTGGGGAGAGATAAATAAATAAAACTTCCTGTAGAGGAGCTCAGCCCCACCACCCTAGGATCCAAACACATGCACACACCCCACTTCTACCTTGGCCACCTGGTTCAACAACCGTGCTCTGGAGTTCATGTCCCCGCCCTTGGCCCCCTGCCGCCCCACCTCAGCTCCAGAGGAGTCCTTTGAAGCTATAAAATGCCCTCCTCCGCTCAAAGCCTGCAAGGATCCCATCTGGCTCAGTGTCGACCTTCCCTTGCCCAGGCTCTCTCCCACCTACTTTGAGTGCTCTCTCTCTGCCATCACCTCTGCTAACTGCCTCACCTCCTTGCTCCCCAGCCACCTTCTCAGCACTCCCTGCACCCCGACTTCACTCCAGCACTTCTCACACCTCCCCACAAGTCTTCTATTGATTGCCTCTGCGGCTATTCCGCCAGACCCCTGCTGGAGGGGGTGCCACGTGGGCAGGGCTGGTTGTTACTTGCCATATCCCCAGGTCCCAGCATCAGGGGAGTGGGGAGGGCGGACGTGGGTGGGAGGGAGGGAGAAGGAGTGGGGGCAGTGGGGTGCGCGGGACAGACTGGAGGCTGCGGGGGAGGCTGGGCGGAGGGGGTGCTGGGCCTGGGGCCCAAGCAATGGGAGGCAAGGCAGGGCTCGGAGGATGGAGAGGGGCGACAGGGTTGAGAAGGGCCAAGGGCGATGGGCGGTGGGGGGGGCACCCGGGCTGGCCCCACCCGGCGCTCCCGCCCACGCTGCAGCCGCTCACCTGGTAGAAGGAGTGAAAGTTCCTTTCGCCCACGTGCTGCTTGAGGACCCGAGACTGGGGAAAGAGGGGCAGCTGTGGGGGCCCCGCCTCCGTGGGGCCCCTGTGGACGGGCGCCCGCAGGGAGCTCGGACCCCGGTCCCAGACCGTGGGGCCTGGAGGAGGCCACCGAGAAGGCTGCAGCGCCTGCCCAGCGCCTCCTGGCCTGGGAGGGGTCCCAGGCAGCCCGCGGCTTGCAAGGTTCGGCCCACCTTCTCCAGCAGGTAGCTGTGGATGTGTCCCCCGATGGGGTCTCCCTTGAAGTCGAAGTTGATGTCCATGTACCTTCCAAAGCGGCTGGAGTTGTGGTTACGGTTGGTGCGGGCGTTGCCAAAGGCTTCCAGTATGCAGGTGGACCTCAGCAGCACCTCCTTGACTCTGGGCGGCGGGGAGAGGGCTCCAGGCACCCGACAGACAGCCTCCCTGCCGGGGCACGGTGTCGCCACTCCCACAAAACCCAGAAAGTCAGGAGCGGGTGGGACCAGAGCCCACTGAGAGGGAGCCGCAGCCCGGGATCTGCGTGGCAGCCCTCCCTCTTTGGAGACACTCTGCCATGGAGCTTTCCCCACGCCCTGGGCAGGCCGGCGCCCAGTGTGCGGCTCACGGCGGGTACCGGGTCAGTGCCCGCCCGCCCTTCCCAGGCGGTCAGCGTCTGGGGACGGGGACACAGGCCTGACCCGGGGCCGTGACCCCCATCTGCGTCTGCTGGGGAACTTAGGTCGCTCATGGCGAGCCTGGCGGCACTCCACCCTCAACAGGAAGGCACTGGGGCTCCCGACAGGAAGCCGCTGTTGCAAGGCCCACCGCTGGTGAGCCACAGAGCTGGCGGGGAACCCTGCCTCCCGGGCACCCAGTCCAAAGCCAGGCGTCCGGCCTGGCTGGCCCCAGCCCTCCCCAAGTGATGCCCAGCCGTTTCCCAGCCGCACCCCTGCCCCTCTCCACCTGCCCACCCCTGTCTGCCCAGCTGCAGTGCTCTGGGTGTGCGCCGGCCTGGCTCACCTCTGGGTAGAGCCTTCGGGGGCCACCCCACTGAACGAGCAGAAGGAATCTTTGGCTGGGCCGGGGCTCGAGTTCCGGCCTCTTCCTTCCCGGTCTCAGGTACTCAGGTCTAAGGCATGAGCCCCCAGCCGCCCTCGCCCCTCACCTCTCCACTTCAGCCCTCTGGCTCGGGTTGGTGACGGCGGCGATATACTGCATGATGTGCTTGCTGGCTTCTGTCTTCCCCGCCCCGCTCTCCCCTGGATGGACGGGAAGATGGACGAGACCAGGGAGGCTGCGCCCGCCAGGCCCAGCCCACAGCCGGAGGCCAGGTGTGCTGCCCGCCCGCCCCCCCCCCCCCCCCGTGAGCTACCAGGGTCCCGGCGGCCCCTGTGCCTCACCTGAGATGACAATGCAGGTGTCCCTGGCCCGGCGCTTCATGGCCTTGTGGGCCGCGTTGGCAACGGCGTAGAGGTGGGGCGGCCGCTCGTAGAGCTCGCGGCCCTGGTGCTGGGCGATGACCTCTGGCCCGTAGAGCGGCAGCTCTTGGTAGGGGTTCACGGACACCAGCACCTCCCCGATGTACGTGTAGATGCGGCCCTTCTCAAACCTGGGGCGGGCGCTCGGCTCAGCACCTCGCCCCCGCAGGCCGGCGCTCCCAGCCCCAGCGGTGCTGGGCGCCCGCGACCCTCCTAAGGGCGGCTCTTCCGTTGGCACCTCGGGGTGGACGGGCCCATGGCCGCCCACTGCGTGCAGGAGCAGAGGGCGCCGTTGCCCCAGCCCCGCTTGGCGTACCTGGCACGGGCTTTTGCTCCTGACATGGACAAGGGCAGAGCATGTGCATGGGGTGGACAGATGGTCGACACAGTGCCCCGGGACAGAGGCTTGGGGGGGGAGAGGGAGGCGGGCCGTGGGCTACTTCCTGTCTCTAGGCCTGGACGGGAACAGGGGTGGGGGAGGCAACGGGGCGGGGGAGGGGGCAGAGGGCGGGATGGGGGTGACAGGCCCGGCGTTTGTGGTCGCTGCCTCTTGGCCCAGGGCGAGCCGGCCCCCCTCGCACCCACATACTCTTCTCCCCATAAGCCGAGATCACTGCCAGGCACCTCGGGTCCAAGCGTGCCTCGCTGCCGGCATTCTTGACCGCCTGCCCTGGGAGGACTAGCAGCCTCCTGCTCCCCAGGCCTCAGGCTCGCCCCAGTCTCGGCCGCCCTGTCCCTGGGGGTGCCCAGCCTCCCTGGGCCCCCTGTCCCCTGCCCGCCTCTGGCCTGGGTGCCCTCCAGGCGACTCTCCCTCGCGCACTCTCCAAGCTGGGTGACCCGGGGTTCTCATCACGGAATGGGGGTGGCAAGAGCTGCCGCTAGGCTCGATAACAGTGAAGCGAAGGATGTGCGCAAGGGGCCCGGCTCTGTGCTGGGGCAAGCGAGAAGCACGGCGAGCAGTCCTGATGCCTGTCCCCGCTCAGCCCTCCACGCCCCGTGGCCTGGCCCACCATCTCGCAGGGAATGGGCCTCGCTGCCTCCGTGCTCCTCGGGGAGCTCCCCAAAGCGAAGCAGGCCCCCGTGACTCGGGACAGGGCGTGGGCCCCAACCTCCCCATCAGCCTCAAGGGCCAAGGCTGCTTCTCCAGCCGCTCTCTCACCCCCCTGCTGAGCACCCCGCCCATGGTTATGCGTCTTCCCCCATCCCCCTGGACCCCGCCAGCGCAGGTGTCCCCGGGAGCCCGGTACCCCGAGAGATGGAGCAAGTGAGCAGAGGGCCAGGCGAGGCCGGAAGGAGAGAGGCAGGCTCCGGCGGGGGTGGCCTTGCAGGCCCCCGGGTCGGGGTGCCTGGTTCCCGTCTGCCCAGGCTGGGGTCACCGCCCCGGGTCTGCCAGGCAGCCAGGTGCCCCGAAATGCACCTGGAGAATGTGGGCACGGCCTCTGCGTGTCCATTCAGAAAGCTGGAGCCTGGCTGGAGCTGGCCGCCCTGGCAGGAGGGGGCACGGCCGGGACCCGCCCACCTACGGCCCCCCGTCCCTGCCGATGGAGCCCGGGGCATCTCCCCTGGAGCGGCGCAGAGAGCCCAGGATCCCGAGACCCCCAGGCCGGGGCCTACCTGAGCTTCAGGTTCTCCATGAAGTCTTCCATGGTTACCTGGTCCAGAAGCACGAAGTCGGGCTTGCCATACTCGGTCCCGTCCTCCATCCTGCCCTTCGCGTGGCGGTCCCAAGGCGGGGGCTCCCAGGTGTCCCTGGCCCTCACGCCACGCCGCCAGCACTGCAGTGAAATAGGAACTGGGCTCTGGCCCCTGGGAGGGGCAGGCTCCCCAGCTGCGCTCCCTCCCCTCCGAGGTGCTCTGGCCCGCTTCCTGGTTCCCCTCCCCAGCGAGGGTGTGCCTAGCCGATACCCCCAGGCCGGATGCTGGGGCGCTGGGTGCCCCTGCCGCCTGCCCAGGAGGCTTCCCTGCCGGGCCTCCTGAGGAAGCTCCTGGGCTCTGTGATTTCTCTAGCCCCACCCCACCCCGCCCCAGCAGCTGCGCGTGAGGCTTGCCGGCGGAGCCTTCGCCCCAAACGTCGTGATTGTGGTAGTGGGTGTACTGCTGTATGTGTCTGTCCAGACTCATGGAACTAAGAATTTTACTGTGCATAAATTGTACCTTACTAACAACAAAAAAGAAAAAAGTAGGGATGCTCCTCTTCAGACTTAGTTGCTTTGGGGTTGTGGAATAGGCGTGTTGAAAGGGTGCTGCCAAAACAAACAAACAAACAAACAAATAAAATAAAGTAAAATAAAGTGTGCCGCCAGACCACACTGGGATGCAAATGACCCTGCCCAAGGGACCAGGGGTCCAAATTCATCCTGCTGTGATCTCTGGTACCAGGGAAGGGGTAGGGGAGGTTAGAGAGACACGTCTCCTTGAAATCATGGCCCCACACAGTCCACCCAGGACTCAGAGATCCTAAGTCAGGGGCTAGTCAGGGGGTGGGGCACGTGATTGATGGGATCCCCTTCTGCATCTATCTACCCTCTTATTCATCCACCCACCCACCACCCACCCAACTGTCCACCCATCCACTCGTCCACCCATCCATCCATCCATCCACCAACCCACCACCCATCCATCTACCCATCCACCCATCCACCCGTCCACCCATCCATCCATCTACCCATCCACCCATTCACCAACCCACCACCCA
>JAKSZT010053798.1:2005936-2018377 GCA_026826555.1 Tolypeutes matacus
CAGGCTTAGAACTAGGAGCTCTCGTATGTCTCATTGTAATTCCCACAATCCCCAGAGGTATGTTATGAGGCTGCTGAGGCCCAGGGAGGGTATGAAATTTGCCCTAGCCCCCCCAAATTTTGCTCTAGATAGCACACCTGGGAAGTGGTCAGTGGCCATGAGGCTGGGGCTTGTCTCCAGATGCAGCCGTGTGACCACACAGTGGAGGTGTGTGGGCAGACACGGGGCAGGTGCTCTCCTCCCTCTTCAAGCTGGGGAGCAGAGGCCACACGCCAGCACTCCCCAAACATTTCCACACCTTTGCGATTGGGGTCATACTCACGAACACTAGTTCAACAACCATCTTTAAATCAGCTCACTTTTTAAACTTCCCTTTGAAATAACTGTCTGATAGGCAAGTTAAGACTATTGTTTCTCAAATTCCTTAACAGAGGTGCCCACCTAATAAAACTGAAAAGTGCTTGCTCAGGCACCTGCTAAAGCCATGCTGCCCTCCATGGCGATAAGGGCAGTGCTGGCAGGGAGGCGCCTCGGAGCAGGTGCCTGTGCTAGGCCTGGGACGCCTCGTGGGCGAATTCAGGTGAAGTTTCATCTTTCCAAGTGAGACCCCTCCTGATCCCCAGCCTCTGGGGCGGTGCTTTTGAGGGCTTCCCAGAGCAACAACCAAAAGAACCTGGGGAATTCTCACCCTGACAGTGCCTCATCTGCGTGGTTTCACTTCCCCAATCTCAAGGGACAACTCCCCAAAGGGGTTTCTATTAATGCTTTAAAGGAACAGGCTGTGTCCCAGTAAGACCTTATGGACATTGATTTTTAGTTTCTTCTCCCACCTCAACGTGTCAAAGCTAGTTTTAGCTCAGGGTTTGGCCCCGGGTGGGCGGGCGTTTGGCACTCCCTGCTTTAGGCACTGCTGGGTTTGTGACCCTGACCAGAACTGCAGGGTGCATTGCATTATCTCCGCCTTAACAGCCCCCACAATCCTTGCCTTGCCTTGCTTCATTGAATTCTCACAATTTCACACAGGAGTCAGTCTCATTTGACAAATATTGAAACTGAGGCCTCGATTAGGGAATTTGCCCAAGCCCGTATAGCAAGTGAGCACTGGATTCAAACTTAGGCCTTTTGCTTCAAATACCACAATTTACAGCATCACACCAGGGAAGGTGCTGACCTCTTTGGGCCCTTCAGCACTGAATCCAGGGGTTCCTGCTCAGACCCAGGGGAAGGCTGGACAGTTCCTGCCTCGGGCCTGTCCTTGAGAGGGAGCACAAGTGGTAGCCCTTTTACAGCTCCCCCATGACGTGCCTCCGGCAAGGTTAACAGGTGGGGGGGCACAGCGAATGTGGTGAGCAAACCGGAGGTGGAGGGCGAGGGCAGCTGGGAGGGGCCCCGCTCCCTCGAGCCCGTTGGAGGCTGACGGAAGCCTCCTCACCCTGATGGTGGTTTTATCGTCAGTTATCTAACCTCAGTTGGTTCTGAGGTGCCTCCCTCTACCCAGTCCGCTTCTGCAGCCTCTTGTCCCACTGCTTCACCCTTCTATGCAGCCAGGCTTGTGGCAAGGTCCGTGGATGACAGCTGCTGACCCCTGCAGTCAACCCCAAGTCCCAGAAAGCCAGCGCTTTTGCACCGCACCCCAGCGGGGGATAGTCCTGGACTGAAACTGCTCAGCTGTAGTCTAGAATTGGCTCCCTGCACTGCAGGCTTCCGGCTCCTATTCGCTTAGTGTCATTCATCGTGGTCTGGGACAAGGATATGGGGCTGGGGACCTTTGGCCACTTACACCTTCACTGTAAATAGTAAACCATCTGAAACTAAGTGGCTCCCGGCATCTTTGCCTTGGTCCTGTCTGCTGTGCTGTCCCTCAATGTCACACTGACACTGAGCTAAATGAACTGAAACTGTAGTTACACCTATTGGTGGATTGTGGTGATTATTTTGTAAACGAAATAGAAAATGAATGTATCACATATGCCAAGGTTATTAATTCAGAAACTTGTTCAGATTTGGAGGTCAGTGTTTTCCTGTGGGTGTGGGCCAGTCACAAGTTGACTCACTGGGGCAGAGGACAGTCTGCCCCAGAAAGCTGAGCACCCACGCCAGGGTCTTCGGGCAGAGCTCCTGATGGCAGCCCTCCACTCTGCAGAATTCAGCCAGTCCAAATAGGTGGTGTGCACAGCTGGGGTGATGGATAAGTGCCAAGTGATGACATGAGATGACAAGGGCGAAACGCCCTGGGCCCCTGGTTCAAGAAGGGATGGCAAGAACCTTACTTACCGCTGTACCTATCAAATAGAATAAATGGACACTGGGCTAGGCCACAAATTTAAAATCACCTTTACTGAGCTACTCCCCTCCCACCCCAGGCTTAAGCCTCAGCCGGACCCTCTACCCTCCGGCCTTACTCCAAGCATCAGAAATTCCAATGACTTTAAAAAGAAAAACAGGACTTTATGGTTTTATTCAACGGTGGGAAAAATTTTTTATTTACCTCCCCCCGCCCCCCCGCCCCGTTGTTTGCGCTGTGTCTGCTCGTCGTCCTTTTTTTCCAGGAGGCACTGGGAACTGAACCCGGGACAGTTCCTGGGTTCATGGGAAGGAAAGGCCCCATCGCTTGAGCCACCTCTGCTCCCTGCGTGTTGTGTCTCTCACTGTGTTTCCTTGTTGCATCAGCTCGCTGTCTTCTTTAGGAGGTAAGGGACTTCCCATGTGGTAGGCAGGCGCCCAACTGCTTGCGCCACATCCACTTCCCTTCAATGACTCTTAATATCCACTTCCTCATCTGTAAAAAGAGGAAATGTGTACCTCAGGCCTGCTGTGAAAATCAAGTGGCAATAAGGATTGTTATTAAATGCCCACTGCCAGTGAGGAGCAATAACAGAACTGGAGCCCACGCCTCCCAACTCTGAACGCAAGTTCCTTTTAGCCATCTGGTGAGCTTCACAGTACTTACTGGCAGAGCTTGCCTTTTCAGGCTTACACATCACACTGAGTTTTCTGGGGAAAGGGCTGGAAGGTCTAATCCCCAAACACAGGCAAGCAAATACTGGTCCCACAGGTTTTACAGTAAAATTTCAGAAGAATCAGGGTCCTCTGAGTAGTGATGACATAACCTTTCTGGGACTTGGACTTATGTAATATGGGAAGATCAGAAAAAAATCAAAGGTTTCTCAACTTTTCTTCTGGCTTATGTGAAAAAATTAATATATAAAACAAACAAACAAACAAACAAACAAAAAACCAAACAGAAACGGAGTACTTTGTTAGGCCAGGACCTTCCTGCACACATACCATTGCATGAATTCTGTGGAACAGCCTGATGGTTACTGAAGGCGCGACCTTTCAAGTATCTTCCAGCTTGGGCATTATGGGAATTTTGCTGCTCAAACACCAGGGCAACGGTAGACCCCAAAGTGCTGTGCACCGTGGTGGGAAGACACAGCCGGCTCGAGAGAGGTGGCTGCCAAGAACCGTGAAGGGTCTGAGATGCTGTGCTCACAAGTGAAGAAGGCTGCCCACCTTCTTCATGGAACCAAAGGAGGACACAGTTTTCTCAGCCAGAGACAAAGCAGCTTCACTATTCATGGCAATAGCAGCAGCCAGAGTACCAGCCACCTGCGCTCCAATCTCTACAAGGCAATGCGAAGGAGCGAGAAGGCACCTGCACTCCCAGCAGGCTGTTAGAGGAAGGACACTGACATCTTTGATGGTGGACAGCAAGCTTGCCTACCCTCTGCTCTGGGGGTAAAACTTTCTTATTCCAATACCTTACCCCTAAGATGCAGAAATGTGAGACTCACCAGATTTGTCTCCCAGCAGGAATCCTGCTGAGGCCCAACATGTTCAGCTCCTGTATTGGAGAGAGAGTTAGCTGGAGGCCTCCACCTTCCAAGCACAATGTCTAGTGCTGACCGCACCCCCACCCCAGAGGTACACAGCAGAGCCGCAGCGGCTGTGTCCAAGCTCACCACACCCTTCCCGGCCTACTGACTGGTGTACTGTACTCAGCAGTCTCCACCAAGGCAAGGATATGGCTTTTCCCTTGATCCCAAACTTTCCACCCCACTCTAGATTCCACTCAGCCCTCCCAATCTGGCATTATGGAAAAGTGAGCACAGGCTTTAAATTAAGACCTGGGTCTAATTCCGTTCTAGTTTCCAGATGGGCAACCCTGGACAGTTCTGATCCTGGGACACTTTATCTGTGCTGAAGCTACAATGTGCTGCCTCAACAGCTGAGCATTATCAGGTTTGGCACAAGATGGGTGCTCAGCAGACATTCACACCTGACTTTCCAATAGTCTTCCATTAAATCCAGCTCCCGCTGCCCTCACTCTCCCTTAGGTCCTTAGGCATTCAGCTATACAGTAAAAACTTAAGCCTCTGTCTCTCTAATTGGACATCCTGTAGACTCAGACCCTCAGGGATCTGAGCTTAATAATGCCATTGTCTTCTACTCATTATGCTTTGTGCTGGCTCCCAATTTTACCAACCCCTTGAGCTTCATTTTCAGCTTCTCTAAGGCTTTTAAGGATATAACAAAATAGTTTGTAATGAGCCTGGAGCATAGCAAACACAACACTTCTCACCTTTCACACCAGCACTATCCAGAATTTTCTGAGAGGACAGAAATGTTCTATAACCCAAAAAGTCCAATACAGACCCACTTGCCATGTGTGGCTACTGAGTACCTGAAACGTGGCTGATGCGAACGAAAACCTGTATTTAAAATTTTTCTTTGCTTTAAACAAGCCACATGTGGGCAAGCGGCTACAATATTAAATAGTGCAGATAAGATGCTCAGTACACGAGATTTGGGAGGCGGCAATAAACTGTCTGAAATTTCTATAACTTTGCTCCGTAGATGGAGCAGAGCAAGGCCTCAAACCATTTCAAAACTGTTCTTGCAAGCACTGTAGGAATGCACAGGGTCACCGCAGACCCAAGCACGCTGGAGGCTTGCAACCCATTCATTCGAGTCCCTGACACCCAGGACATAAAACAGCACACTGCTGAGCACGAGCCTCTCCAAGAGGCTGAGGGCAGAGCAGATCCTGGAGGTGAATCAGGCACATTTGGGCTTTCTTTATCCTAGACATTCACAGATAACTCTGAAACAAGGCAGGATGAGATGGACTCCAGATAAAGCACAGTGAAGCTCACAGGGCAAGAGCCTTCTAGATGAAGGGTTAAGGGAAGGTGACTTGGAAGAGGTAGCCCTAGCCCTTGTTAAGTAGATCAGACAATACCAGCTAAATACTAGCCTAACCATTTGCCGTGACACTAGAATTCTAGCATAGAGGTTCCTCAATTTTAACAACCACAGAAACATGCACATCACATAACTATACAATAACTTTTCCCCTCCTTATTCTTCCAGATATGTATTCTACAGGTTAGAGAACACTCACTTCAGGATGAAGGCCAGGACACATTGATTCAATAAGGGTTTTCCCCATGAGATAATATTTAAGAGGGAAAATGGGTTCACATTTTGGGAGGTCAGAGCTGGGGATTTCCCAGCATTACTCACCAGGGCATCTTGCAGAAGGACTGCTCTGGAGTTCAGGGCCCCTTCCCACTTCTAGGGACCACCCACATGGTGATGACTTACACCTAGAAAAGAAGCAAATGCAGTCAAGTCTGGATCTCTTAAATGATCTAGTTCAAATCCCTTGTGCAATCCCTGAACCTCCTCTACTGCCCTTCTATTTCTCTAAAAAAAAGTTCTTGAAGCTTTTGAAGCTCCTTGAAGTTTCCCCCCCTGCAGGGCTCCCTGACTCTACCACCCATTCGTCCTGTGCTGCCCCTCAAGGTCAGAATAAATCTAATTTCTCTTCGGAATGAGACCTTCAGAGACGTGGTGCTAGTTATCCCATCTTCCCGAGTCTCCTCCCAGGGCAAGATGTTCCCAATTTGCAGCACAGTGGTGGAGACAGCAAAGGTGTGGGCTCCTAGGCTGAGTAGACCTAAAATAACCTCTAACCCAAACTTGGCCACTTAAGACACTGTAGGATTGGGGAAGTTTCTTTCACCTCTGAATTTCTTTCTGTATCTGCTAAACGGGAACCAAATTACTAATGATTTCTATGAAACGATGGCCCACGGCAGTAGCTCCCCTGCCGGCCGTGGTTCCAAGCGTCTCCTCGGCCTGGGCACATTCCAATGAGTTCTGATTTAACTCCGCTCCCTTTCAAGCGTGGCGAGGAAACCCGACAGCCCGCGGCACCCAGCAGACCGGTCAGTCGGCGTGGACCCAGGCATGGGAAACCGCGTGGGCCGGCCTCGAACCCCGCCGCCCTCTCGGTCCCAAGGAGGGAGCCCACAGGGGCGCCGCGGCCGCCCGCCACCGAGCCCCAGGGCCATGACCCCTACCCGGCCTCTGACACGAGCGGGCACAGCCCGCGACCCACGATGGCATCGGATCCCGACCACGCCCGGCAGGGAGCTGCACGGAAAAGAACGCGACGCAGCCGCGCGCCCTTATTTTCGCCACGCAGGCCGCGCCCCCGGAAGTGGCGTGTCACGTTACGTGCCCCCGTGCCCCAGAGCACCTGAGTCCCGGGGAGATGACGTCAGACGCGGCCGCCGAGGGCGGAAGCCGTGTGCGTTAGAAAGCGGCGGTTCTTGTCTTTGGACTGCGTGGTCAGCTCGCTGCTCCCCGTACGCTGTACTGGCATCTTTTTAATGTTCACTGCCACGCTCGGGGGCACTTTTGTCATCCCGATTTAATGGTGAGGAAGCTGAAGTTAAGGAGTTGGCCCAAGGTCACTCAGCTGGGAAGGAGCGGAGCCAGGACTTGAACCCTCGCTTCGGAGCTGCACGCTTAAGCCCAGTGTTCTGTTACCTTCTGTGCCGATTGGCACACATGGCAAAGGGAGCCCGGGGCTGTGATGGAGAAGAAAAGAACTAGAGGAATGACCTGGAAGCAGGACCTCTAAGTGAACAGGAGCGTGCAGTGGCACGAGGACTTGGGAAAGGCAGTGCTGGCAGAGGGAGGCACATTGGAAGGTCCCGAGACCGGACAGCGCGTGGCATGTTCGACATAAAACTAAGTGTTACGGGATTGTAGTGTTCTGGAGGGGTGTGGCTCCATAAGCCTACAGAGGTAGATAAGCACTGCATGTTCAAGGGTCTCAAATATTAGGCTGAAACGCTCAATTCTATTCTGTAAGTAAAGAGAAACAGAGCAATCTTTACAGCTCGTATTTCATGTTTAGCCTCTTATACATGTGCTCAAGCATTTTACAGTTTACAGGGCCCATTATCTCATTAAATTTCAAAAACCGGTGAGGTAGAATGGGCATTTTAGTAATTACTTCCAGGTTACTAATATGAAGACGATGTCCACCTAAAGAGATTAAGTGGTTTGCTCAAGATCTCATAGGAAGGTTGGTTTGGCCTGAAGTCCATTTATCTTTCCACTCTGTCATCTTGCCAGGTGGTAAGGAAAGAGAGCCAGGAAGGCAAAGAGTTATGGTGGGCCATAATGTGTGTGTGTGACCCAAGAAGTTGAGCTCTCTTAAGAGACTGAAAGTGAAGAGCATTTTTCTTATTTCCTAAAGTGATAACCCAAAAAATTCCCTAGGGAGGGGAAGATGCCTCATGAAAACTCTTATCCAAGTTAGAAGAAAGGATACTGTAGGGAGTGGATGTAACTCAGTGGTTGAGTGCTGCTGCCCATATAAGAGGCCCCAGGTTCACTCCCACCACCTCCTGGGAAAAAAAAAAAAATAACTGACGGTTTGAAGCCGTATGTACTCCAGAAAAACATGTTCTTAAATTTAATCCACTCCTGAGAGTGTGAACCCTTTTTAACTAGGACTTTTTGGTGAGGTTACTTCAGGTGTGGCCTAACGCAATCAGGGTGGGTCTTAAGCCTATTACTGGAGTCCTTTATAAATGGAATGAATTCAGACGGATAGAGAAAGAGAGCTCCACAGGAAGCAAGAAGCAAAACAGAACCCAGAAGAGAAGGGAGAGACCAGAAGATGTTGCCGTGTGCATTGCCATGTGACAAAGGAGCCAAAGATCATCCAGGCAGCCAGCCCCAGAGGTCGGTCTTTGGGAAGAAAACATCACCTCGATGATGCCTTGATTTGGACATTTTCCTGGCCTCAAAACTCTGAGCGAGTAAATTCCCATTGTTTAACCCCACCCACGTCCTGGCTTTGAGCAGCCTAGGAAAGGAAAACAGATGCCAAAATATTAAAAATCATAAAAAGTTCAACTGCAATTATGCTAGGAAGCTATAGAAGGTTGGCGCAGGGACAGACATGTTGGCAGTATTTTAACTGCTTAGCAGAATGTGATAAAGGACTTCCTCTAAAACCACATCTCTAAAGAGTAACTCCATTATTCTTCCCAGCCATTCAGATGTATGCCTGAAAGCAAAATGAGCATTTGGACTCTTGAAGAATAAACAGTTATAGCCAAGGAAATATCAGAGGTGGTCTTGCAAGGTTGTTTCCATTGGGAGCACACAGGGTGGTTGTACTTCTGAGGGGTCATTGTGATCCGGACCTGGTTTGGTCTTTTATCATTTATAGGCCCAGAAACTGGGTATTATAAATTCATTGAGTATCTACTCTAACCAGCTCCATAAGGACTAATTCATTAATTAGTTAAAGATGAATTGATGATGTGCATGTGGCAGTATGAAGTGCTGCTTGGCATATGTCAAAGAGTGATGTGGAGATATTGTTTTAGTTTGCTAAAAGCTGCTGGGAGCAATATACCAGAAAAGGGTTGATCTTTATAATAGGAAATTATTAGGTTCAGAGCGTACAGTTCTGAGGCTGTGAAAATGTCCAAATCAAGGGATCAGAGATGCTGTCTCACTGAAGGTCGGCTGCTGGTGATCCTGTACTCCTGCTACTTGGCAAGACACAATGGCAGTTCTGCAAGTCTGGGTCTCTGCCTTTTCCTTCAGGCTTACTTATTCCCTTAGCTCAGCTGTGGGTGATCAGGCATATGGCTTGTCTCTTCCCTCTCCTCCAGAACCTCTCTCTCAGCCTCTTGGGTTTTTTGTCTGTGTATGCTGCCTCCAGTCTTCCGTTTATAAAGGACGCCAGCAAGAGGACCATGACCCACCTTAGGTCATCTCACAGAAGTAATCCAGTCAAAGTCCTCCCAACTGAATCCAATCCAATGAAAGGGCCCCACACCCACAGGGATGGACTAGCTTTAAGAACATGATCCTTTTTGGGATCCACAAAAAGCTTCAAACTGTCACAGAGACATCAATTATTTGCAAACTATTTAGTTCTTAAACAAGGGATACACTTGATAGACTGAACAAAAATGGGTAAGAGACAAAAAGAAAAAAACTACAACCGCAGTCAGTCTTGGAAACAGTGAAAAGGTGATTTTTTGTGCTTGTTTTAAATGATTAGCTAGAATCTAGCAAAGCTATGAGTCCAGAAACAGTCTTTAAGTAGGTCAATGAAGGGTAAATTTCAGTTTATGAGTTTCTTAGAAACCTGAGGGTTTAGCTGGGAAGCTAATGTGTCCATCTTAGTTTGGCCAGGTGTGTGTCATTTCAGAACCTCTCAAATGCAAAGAGGGATTGCGCATGGTCCCTACCTCCAAAGAAGCTTACAGTTTAGGAGAGGCATGGGAGACAGACTGGAGGCAGATTTGGTGGAAGAGGTGATAATTGAGCGGAGTGGTAAAGCCCAACAGCCAAACCTACAAGAGGCAAACCGGGAGTTCACCAAAAGTTAGGTTTATTGACTTTCTGCCACAAGGGACAGTATTCCAGAGGAACTGGGACTGCTTGTCATAAAGAGGAAGTAAGAGAGGGCCTTTGTAGGTTTTGGACTTGAATTGAATAATTCTGATAAGGGGCCAGGGGAAGTGAGGATCAGCTCTAGATTCTTGCTTTCAAGATGTGAAGGGCAGTTTAGTAATTGGGAATCTCAGTCTTTGTTTTGTTTTATTTTTTTTTCCCAAGAGGTGGGAGCCACAGAGCAGGTTGGGGAAGTTATTGGTAAGAATGCAGTAATCACTCAGAAGAAGGTTGTTAGCCCTCTTTACAGGTGTGTGGTGGCCTTGAAAATGTGAAATTTTGCAATAATAAATGATTATACTAACCATCTTGATTTGCTTGAATTTCCATTTTATCCAGGGAATTATAAAGAAACGAAGGCTGACATACCAATAATCTTTTGCGGTGCTGATAAAAACCCCTGTCCCAGCCTGGGAGAAAGAACTGTAACAAAGAGTTCGAGCTGACACCAGCAAAGTCTGCTGATCTTTACCAAATGGCCAACATCACCACATGGTCACATCCTGGTGCTAATTAACAAACTAGGACACTCTACCGAAAAAGCCTCTGTAGTCTCCATAATAACCATAAATCATGTCCCCTTAATCCCTTCCCATTCCCTTTGTTCCAATCAGCCATATAAGCTGCTCCCCCAGCTCAACCTCTTTTGGTGCTGCTTTGGCATTAATGCAACTTTAGCTCAATAAACTTGCTCTGCACCCTTTTTAAAAGTCTTTATTTTCAGCACAACAAGAAATATTTTGTTAACATTGCAGCTGGATGGATTCATTGGTGTCTGTTAGCACCTTCTGATTATTAGTAGGCTGATGCCTGCAGAGGTGAGACAAAAGTAGGAGCAGCCTGAAGAGGGTAAATCCAGGGTCAGGCTAAGGGAAGGTTTAGTAGGGTTATCTACTGCATTACAGAATGAAAAGTGGAGAAAGCTACATTAATGGAAGATTGTGGAAGCCCTTAAAAATCAGGCTTTCTCTCTGATCGGTGGGAAAATAACGACAACCAAATGTACTGCAATATTTGTGTCTGTGGATGTGCCTAGCTGAATTATTTCAGAGGGCAGATTGAAAGGTCATTTCCTCCACTTCTGCTTTATCTGAAGGGACAGGGACACCTATGCCTTTATGGAGTAATAACCACTAGTTCTTTGGTATCTGTATCAGACGGGGTCCAATCAAGAGACAAACCACACAGTAATGTGAACAGGAAATGTTTAATACTAAGTGTAAAGGGATGATGGTAACAAGGGATCGGCTTGCAAAAAGTAAAAAATTCTGAAGAATACAAGAATAGTAGCTCTTAGGAGCCACTTCCACCCTGAGAGCTGAGATGAACATCCCAGGAAGAATCACTTCCACCCGCCGCCCCAGGGCCGACACCCAGACCTTGTTTGAGAGGGCATTGCCGTGGCTCACTGTATTGGCAGAACTTGCTGGAAATCAACCTCCAGAGCTTGCCAGAAATCCATGTCCTTGGCCACCAGGGAAACTGTTCTTGGGGAAAAGTGTTGCCAGAGGCACTCCGAAATAAAAGTGCCCAAGGGGGTGCTGGGGGTGGTAGCAAGCAGTGCACTGCAGGACCTGGGCCTTGGGGAAGCCACGTGCTCCGCAGGAGTTGGTGCTGGAGAACCTACCCATTCTGCAGAAGCCTGCAATGTGTTTCCAGCGCCGCCTACTGGCAAAGCTTAACCTCGTGCTACCTGGCAAAGGAGCAATGCTGAAAAGAGCCCAGCTCAATTTTCTCAGGGCAGGAAGTGGAACGTGAAGATGGAGCTGAAGACATAATAAAGTTACAGTGGGCTCAGTAGCCATTCCTTTAAAAAACATCAGTCGAGACAAATCCTAGTTTCCTCTGTTATCAGTTTACGTTATAGCCAGGCCACAAGGTTCTCACGGGCAGCTTGGTTTAGTTGCAAAATACTGGGTCGCGGACAACAAATTGCAGTGTGCTTTTGGGCCAATCACCTGATTCTCTGGGCCGCATCTTAAAACGTGGCAATGGTAATAGATGCCTCTTAGGGGCCTCTGGTTTTCATTCCGCTAGGGCCCGGGATCCTGGCTACTGCATTTCCACTTTCCTGATGGGTTTGCCCATACAGGATGGCGTTAGCATAAAGAGGAAGTCTTAGAAAAGGGGACATAACTGAGAAAAAGAAGGAGGTGGCACCCGCCCACGGCTCGGCGCGGACGCCCAGCCCCGCCCCTGCCCCCGCCCCGCCGGCCCCGCCCCTGCTCCTGCTCCTGCCCGGTTCTCTCCTGGCCCCGCCCACCCCTCCTGCCCGGCCCCGCCCTCCCCCTCCTGCGCGGCCCCGCCCTCCCCCTCCTGAGCGGCCCCGCCTCCCCCTTCCTGCGCGGCCCCGCCCGCTGCAGGATTGAGCGCGGCCTCTCTGCGCGCGGGGCAGGCCGGGAAGCCGACCGTCCTAAAGGTGGCGGCAGAGTTGAAAAGCTGGAGCCGAGGTCGCGGCCGTCCGCCGCGCGCGCTCCCGCTCGCCCTGCGGGGGCGCGGGGACGGGCTGAGGGCGGGCGCGCTCCCGGCTCCCCGGCTCGCGCGCGCGGGGCGGGTTGGGGCGGCCGCTTCCACTCGGGCCCGGAAGTGCGGGGGTGGGGGCGCGGACTGTCCCATCGCGGCCGGGGGCGAGCTGCGGCGCCGGGGGCCGGGCGG
>JAKSZT010053798.1:2033377-2105694 GCA_026826555.1 Tolypeutes matacus
TTTTTGTTGGTGCTTAGGCATCTGGTTAGTTTGTATTTTACTTAGATGCTCTATCTCTTTCTCTTTTATGGGGTTTTAGTGGCAGGAGGTTGTGAGTTACCACCGCTCTTTGATTTTTGGCTCAACCTTGATTGTTAGGATTGTTCTGCTGGTTGCTCAAAACTGGGCACTGGACCCAGTAATTGGTTGTAGAGTCGTTTCCTAGGGCCTTGGGCAGGGAGGCTATAGAGGCCAGGGAAAGACTCTCATTAATTTTCTTATGTGTACTTCCTTGGTCTGCCAGGAGATGGCGCTTGTTGGCTGCTCTCAATTCGATGCCTGGTCTGAGCGTATTTTTTGTGACACAGACCAGATCAATGTGATAGAGCTTCCTGTCTTGGGGCTAGGAGCCCTGTGATTCAAACTTTCTGAGACAGTTCTCCAGACTTCTCTGGTAGCGCCCCCCTTTTCCCAGCTAGGAAATATTTCCATTCCCTTCTGAATCCTCAACAATCAGTCCCTGTTAGTAGAGGATGAGATTGGGAGGTTTGTATATCTTTAGCCTCTTGCAGGCTCCAAGGCAAACAATGGCCCAGCCCCACCCAGCCTGGAAGGGCTCTCGGGACAGGGCAGACCAAACCTGGGAGTCCAAAGCAGGGTCAGCCCCAGGCTCTCTCTCCCCTCTCCCGTGGTGTCCTCAACAATTAGTCCAGGCTAGAAGAGAGGGAGGCTGTGAGGATCAGATTTCTCCAGTCCTTTCCAGGCTCCCAGGGCAAACCGCTGTGTGGAAGGGTCCGTGGGGCTCTGCAGCCCAATTTTCAGGTCCGAACCTGAGTCAGCCTAAGGCTGTGTCCCTCTCTCTCCCCTTTCCGGGAGTGGCAGATCCCTGAAGCCCCCTTTGTCTGTGGTCGCAGGCCCAGGGGCCCGAGAATTCTGAAGAGTGTGGGGGAGGGTGCCGGCAGCAGCATAAGCTGCTACTTGCAACTCACAGTTCTGTAGTCGCGATTTCCCTCTTCTGTCCCTCTCTCCTCTGGGTGGTGTGCAGCCTTCACCTGCTGACCTAAACCCTAGATGATCTTTTTCGGGGCTGTTTCAGCTTGTCCTCTAGCTATTTTTCTGGAGAAGAGATTCCTGTGTCTTACTAGTCCGCCATCTTCCCGGAAGTCACGGCAACTTCTTAAAGTAAGACAGCGATGAAATTGCACCTCTTCGTGCATCCATCAATCCGTCTTTTTTTCCTCATGCATTTCAAAATAAATTGCACCCTGGGAAGTGCACCATGCACGGGGGACAGTCTCTGCTTCCATATTAAACGTTCTCTGCCATGCTCCCTCACGTTTTTATGTCGGCTTGCTGAGACGGGTCGGGCTGTCTCGCAGCCTCCACTTCCAAGTGTTCAGTGAGACCAAGCAGCCACGTCGGCAGTACCACGATCATCTGATTTGAAGTCACGCGGAGGCTCCTCCGTATATCCGTATTCACTCAACACGGTGTTTTGATTGAAATTTGCTCAGTTTCAGGGAATTGCTCCCGAGTGACCAGATTGTCTTTCGTTTGTTGAACCAATTTAACTTGGGTGCATTCAGCCTCCTAAGAATAGTGGTCAGCCAGAACGTTTCTTTTCACCTTAGGGGTTTCTTCTTTAGTAAGATCTTCCAGCTTAATTACATCCAATTTCTTGGGAAGAGGCACTACGTCTTGAAAAACTGAAAATTGCTCTCGCTGCTTAATGGGGGTGCCAGCAAGAGTTAGGAAACCGTATTGTTTCCATAGCCTGTGAAATCATGAACCACACCAGGCTTGTCTGTTTTCGTGCATGTGCTAGCTATCCCTTTTAACCCTTGTTAGCTGACAGGCTCGACTAGAGTCTGTAAGTTGGTCTCCTTGTGCTGTCTTGCCTTCTGGAAGGATACTGGATTCTAGAAGCTCTTGAGAGGTGACGACTACTTGCATAGGCATCTTGAAAATATCCTTGTCCTGTCTTAAGATGTGATCTGCCTACAGAGAATTGTAAGTTTGCAGGGAGAGTTCTTGGATTGGGGTTAGATAATCGTGAGTTTCTCCTTCCTCTGAAAGGAGGAGTAAGGTATAAGGTAATCGCAATTGTGGTATGACAACTGTGGCTGTGATATGCCCTGGAGATACTGGAGATAGAAGCTAAAATTGATAGGAAGTGAGTCTGACAGTGGATGCCTTCAGTGAGGATGGAGTTAACATTATTTGTAGAAAACATCAAAATTAAATCAGAAGTCACTGCTGCTAACTTTGCAGTTATGGCTGTTGTCCTTAGGCGAGAAAGATAAGACTTGACTTCTAGACTGAAAGAGACTGTGATAGGCACTGGGCATATTTCCAGTATCCAGAGAGTCCTGGTATCCACAGTCACAGGAGTCTGAATCACTGCTCTGTACCTGCACCTGCATCCTGACCCCCAGGCTCAGTCCAAGAAGAGAAGATTCACCTGGTCTGGCTTAGAAAGTTCTCTCCAGCTTTGTAAATACCATAACACAAAATGGGGTTGGTGCTTTTCATGTGCCAACCACAAGACACACACTAGCCCATTCCTCATGTGCACCTGCTAGGAAGGCGTGGCTCACTTATTTTTGATGGGCAGGCCCAGAGGGGCTGGCGCATTTGTTTGAAGCCGTGCTGCTGGTGGGCATACGGGGCCCCTGAGCGCTGAGCCTGGTCTGGATGGTTCTTCAGTGCTGTGTCATGGCCTGCCCTACAGCGCCTCCCTGCTCTTAGCTCTGCCGTTACCATCCCTCATTGGATACGCTGCAGGAAGGTGAGGAATGCGAAATACAACATTCTAAAATAGTTTTTATTTCAAAAATAAATAAAATTAGATTAAAAATAAAAGTGTATTTTAATAGATATTCAAACATGATATTAAAAATATTTTATAGGGAAGCGGCTGTGGCTCAATCAGTAGGGCTCCCGTTTACCATATGGGAGGCCCCGGGTTCGGTTCCCGGGGCCTCCTGGTGAAGGCAAGCCCGCCCGCATGGCGTGGTTAGCTGACCCAGCGAGCACAAGCAGCAAGGGGGGGATAAATGAATAAATAAATAAAATCTTAAAATATATATATATATATATATTATGGACTTTTAGTTCTGGGACAGAATTGGGTAGACACACTCCTTCCTACTCCTCCCACTAACAGCAGCTGAAACCTAGACAGTACCCATTAAACAATCAGAACATGCCTCTGAACGGTGTTGAGAGGAAGGCAGGCTTCTTGTCTTGTGACCTGAGGAAACAGATTGCTAAAGACGTTTGCATTTTCTTTTTTCCTCATGTGTCCCACATAGGGGCCAACAGGCACAAAGAAAACTAGGGGGGAAAAAGCCCTGCTTCCCCTGAGGCTTGCTCTCTAGTGCAGGAACCAGGAAAGAGGCAGCCTAGCGAGATGGAAGCTTGTAGATAATAGCTGCCCTTCTCCAGCCAGCCCCCGTAGGACAGGAACAGCAGTGGCCACCCCCCTAGTTCTGCCAGCAGACCGAACAGCAGCCTAGACTTCTGCCCTGCGTCGCTGCACTGCCCTCTCCCCACCCGGTGGTGTCAGAGAAGGCCGCGTGGGAGGCCACGCTGCCCAGCCTCGTCCAGTGGGGGTAGGCAGGCTGATCAGCAGAGCTTCTGTGACTTGGGAGACTAACCGAAGATCCAACATTCAAGTCGGCGTCGTTCCGTGGATTTTGCATCGGAAACCGTGGAGGCCAGAATGAAGTGGCACAACGGTGATCAGGTGCTGAAAGAAAGCACCTGCCAACCCCAAAGGCTTGAAGTGGGGAAATATCCTTCAGGAATAATAGGCCGTCTCAGATGGAGGAGAACTCAGAGAATTTGTCACCAGCAGACCTACCTACAGGATATCTAAAGGACATTTCTCCCACAGAAAGTAAATGATAGAAGGAGATTCTGGACAGCAGGAAGCCAAAAGAACAAGGGAAAATATAAAAATACATGTAAATACAATAGACTTTCTCTTCCTCTTGAGTTTCCAAATTCTGTTAGATGTTTGAAGGAAAAACTGAAATATTGTTTGTGGTTCTCTCTCTAGAAAAGTTACATGGAAATGCAGTATTTTAATTAGTCATTTTTACAATAAAGATCATGAATAAATTCTCAAAAAAAAATTGCAGCCATAATGTTCACTTTGATCTAAACACTTTAACATGCAAATCGTATGTGCTAGGTCCCTTATTTCCCTTAGGGATTCCCTCTGCTCTGATTTTTTTCCATCATAGATTAGTTTTGTCTGTTCTGTAACTTCATGTAAATGGACTCATGTAATATATACTCTTTTGTGAAAGGATCCCTTTACTCAGCATAATGTTGTTTTTTTTTTTCCGTAATGAACTTTTAGAAAAGTTTTAAATTACAGAAAGATTACATCAAAAGTATAGGGGAGGGAGTGCATGTGGCTCAAGTGGTTGAGCGCCTGCTTCCCACATGGGAGGTCCCTGGTTCAGTTCCTGATGCCTCCTGGAAAAACAAAAACAACAAGCAAAACAAACAAACAAAAACCAACTCAGAGAAGCTGATGTGGCTTGGTGGTTGAGAAAATGTCAGCTTCCCACATACAAGATCCCGGGTTCAATCCCCGGCCCCTGGTACCTCAAAAAAACCAAAAAACAACAGCAGTATTGGGGATTCCCATATAACCCCTGCCCCCACGCTTCCCCCATTATTAACATCTTACATTAGCGTGGTACATTTGTTACCATTAAACCAATATAAGCACTGCTGCTCGCCAGGGTCCGTGGTTCACACTGTGGCTTCCACCTTGTGCTGCACTTTGGTAGGCTTTGACAGGTGCCTGTGTCCATCACTGCAGCAGCATCCAGAACAATCCTAGTGCCCTGAAAATGCCCTGTGCTCCCTCTACTCATCCCTCCCCTCCCCTCCCCTCCCCTCCCCTGGTAGCCACTGTCGTCTTTGTTTTTCAAGCGGTCCCGGTCCCGGGGATCGAGCCCAGGACCTCGTACATGGGAAGCAGGCGCTCAGCCACTGGGCTGCATCCGCTCCCCAGTGAGAGCTGGCTTTTTCGTTTGTTTGTTTTAGGAGGTACAGGGGATTGAACCTGGGACCTCATGTGGGAAGCAGGCGCTTACTGTTTGAGCTTCATCTGCTCCCTGCCACACTGTACACCAATATTACAAGTTCTTCCATCACCACACGAGAATAGCTGCAACAACAATCACTCTGCTTATGGTCCATGGCCACACTCTCCCCTTAGGTTCATTCTTGGTCCTGAGGGCTTTGAGATGCTGTCTGCTCTGACTGCTTTAGGCTGAGAGGGGCTGAGATCTCATGGCGCAGAGGGAAGGAACTGTTGTGCTTGCAGTTGTAGGTTCTCTTTGTTTTTTTGGAATAGGAGTTGTCCATCATCATCATTTTGCTAGTTGTCTGAAGAACTGGAGAGTCGGCGTTGGCTGCAAGTCTGCTGGGATTTAGGGCTCAGCCAGCATAGGAACAGTCAGGAGCTTTCAGTCTCTCAGACATATTTAACAAGTACAATGATAGTTGTAGCTTCAAATAAAAAGGAGAGTCAGGAGTAGGGGAACTATGAATGAGTATAATATGTTATATTGGGGAAATAGATTATCATGTATTCCTGAATAGGGCCCACCGAGGGGATGTTGATTTCATGAACTATGCCTTTCCTATAGTGTCTGGGTGTCACTAGAGCGCTCAGGAACCCCCTTTTTAAAAATAAAGTGTTACTGAGGTATATCATGCATACATGAACATACATAAACAGTAAGTGTATAGTAAAATTTGTGAGTTTACAAAACAGACATGTATTTCATCACACAGGGCTCCCACACATCTCTCCACCATCAGCCCCTTGCATGGTTGTGAAACATTTGTTACAAACTATGAAAGAGCATCGTCAAAGTGTTACTACTAATGCCGGCCCATATCTTACATTTGGTGTATTTTTCCCCCAACCACCCAATTATTAACACCCTGCAATAGAATATATTTGTCATCATTCAGGAGAAAACGCTCTCATATTTGTCCTGTTAACCACAGGCCACCTTCCACCCCTGGCTCCCCTGTGTTACACAGCCCCATGCTTTGTGCACTCCATTCGAAGTGTACACTCAGTGGCTCTCATTTTCATCACAGTGTCGTGCTGACACCACCTCGGTCACTTTTAGAACACTTTCATTACTGCACAGGGGAAAATCCTGTACTCATGTATACCTCCTATTGTTGTCCTTCAGTATTGAAAAAATATCTTCTTGCCATTGCTGCAAAATATTACAATATTATGTTAACTCTCGTCCGTAAGCTACATTGGTTGTAATTTTCCCGTGTATCACCATATTTTTAGCACTTTGTGAAAGAAGAGCTTTCTTGGGGAGTGGATATAGCTCAGTGGTTAAGTGCTTGCTTCCCATTATGAGGTCTCGGTTCAATCCCTGGTACCTCCTAAAAAGAAAAGAAAATGAACAAACCAAAAAAAGGAGAGCATTCTTATATTTATACTATTACCCACAGTCTTCATATACCACTGAAATCACTGTTATATAGTCCCTAGATTATTCTCTAGCTTCCTTTCAAGTGACATTTACTTCCACAGACTACCCCTTTTAGCCACAATCACGTTTATAAATCAGCAGTGTTAGTTATTATAACGTGTTACTCTCAACTCATTTGCACACTTTTCCAGGTATCATTAATAGCTGCATCCATGAAGCATCGGCTCCCATTCTCGATGCCCCGCCCGTTTCCTGGTAGCATGTTCTAGAGCTTACCTCCGTGAGTTTACTCATCCTACTTGGTGCATGTTAGTGACACCACACGGTGTTTGTCCTTTTGTGTCTGGCTTGTTTCACTCAACATAATGTCCTCAGGGTTCATCCATGTTGTCATGTGCATGCCGATTTTGTTTCTTACAGCTGAATGGTATTCCATTTTGTGTATCTAACCCATTTTGTTTATCCGTTCACTGGTTGATAGACACTTGGGCTGGTTCCACATTTTAGCAGTTGTGAATAATGCTGCTATGAACATCTGTGTGCAAATGCCAGTTCCCGTCCTTGCTTTCAGTTCTTCTCAATATCTTCCTAGTAATGGGATTGCTGGATCATACGGCAGTTCTGTGTTCAGTTTCTTGAGGAACCACGAAACTGTCCTCCCCAGAGGCTGCACCAGTCTGCACTCCCACCAGCAGTGAAGGAATGTCCCTGTTTCTCCACATCCTCTCCATCACTTGTAGTTTTGTTTTTTTAATAATGGGCATTCTATAAGGTGCTAAATGGTATCTCATTGTAGTTTTCATCTGCATTTCCTGAATAGCTAGTGATGTTGGGCATTTTTTCATGTGCTTTTTGGCCATTTGTACTTCCTCTTTGGAGAAATGTCTATTCAGGTCTTTGCCGTTTTTTAATTGGGTTGCTTGTCTTTTTATCGTTGAGTTGCATGATCTTTTTATATAACATGGATATCAAACCCTTATTGGATATGTGGTTTCCAAATATTTTCTCCTATTGAGTAGCCTGCCTTTTTACTTTCTTTTTTCAATCAAAAATAGAGATCTATTATGGCAATGTGACATGATGGCATAAAGCTATCAGTAGTTTGATGGGGCATCCTTTCAAAAGTAGGCACCAGGTTCCAGTTATGCAGATTCCTCACTAAGGCTTGTTCTCCACCCCTGCTTAATCTAATTGTGTAGACTGAACAGGCCTTTCTTTTCACAGCGCCGGGAAGGCCTCGTTTAATTGGAGAAGCCTTTCTCAGTGCAGCTGCTGCCTCTGGCAGGAGGGATGCTTCATCAGAAGCCCTCCAAGTGCTTGTCTGTCGGAGCCCAGCGACCATGCCATCAGATCCAGCGAGCGGCCAAGGCAGAGCCAGCCCTGCAGCAGCCCACAGGGCAGTCCTGGAAAGGCCCTGCCCTTTAAGACAGCCTCCCCCATGGCCTTGCGATGTGCACCCAGACTCCTCATCAGGAGCATCCAGGACGGCCGTGGCTGCCCCAGGGAGCACGGCCTGCAGACCCTCGGGCTCTTTCTGGTGGCCTCACTCCCAGGCCCCACCTGGGCCGAGTGGGCTGCAGCCCTGAGAGCCTGCAGGGCCTCCCTCGTTCTGCTTCCACCTGAGTCCTGTAGGCCCTACATAAGGACCCATCAGCTGCCTCTCCCGGGCAGCGGGTTCTTTACTGCACAGGGTCTGGGTTGCCCCAGTCGCTGCTCTTTCTATCTGGGCTGGATCTCTGGGTCCTGAGACCGAGCTTGGGCTGCTCCACACGCCAGGCCAGTTCTGGGCCAGCTGCTCCCCTGGGCCTCAGCACTTAGTGCTCCTCTGGGGCGGGCTTTTCTCAGCACTTCCTGCCCCCATCTGCCACAGAGGCCCCGTTCTGGGTTTTCTTCTTCTTCTTTGGCTTCTTAGAGGCTGCATCGCCGTCACCGCCTACGGGTTGCACCCTGGAGACAGTGTCACTATAGGTGGGGTGCCCTGGACAGAGACGGGCGGATGGGACATCACAGTGGAAGGACTCGGGGCACTGGGAACGGGGCCGGGGAGCCGGGGAGCCGGGGAGCCGGGGAGCGTGAGGTGTGTGGGCGGCACCTAGGTCTCCCGAGCAGGGTGTCCAGGGACCTGGAGAAAGGGGAGTAGCACGACGGTCATTGGCGACTGCCACCCACGCATCCTCTCCTCTGGGCTCACCGCCATCTTACTTTCCTGACAAAGTCTATTGAAGAATAGAAATGTTTAATTTTGAGGATTTCCCATTTGTCTGTTCTTGATATTGTTGCTCAAGCTTTGGTGTAAGGTTTAAGAAACCACCACCTACCACAAGAGCTTGAAGATGTTTCTCTACATTTTCTTTAGGAGTTTTATGGTTGTAGCTTTTATATTTAGGTCCTTGATCCATTTTGAGTTAAATTTTTTTTTTAAGATTTATTTGATTTATTCCCCCACTCCCCCCATTGTTTTTGCACTTGCTATCTGCTGTGTTCATTCGCTGTGTGTTCTTCTGTGTCTGCTTGTCTTCTCCTTCAGCAGCACCGGGCACCGATCCTGGGACCTTCTGGAATAGAGAGAGGTGGTCAATCTCTTGCTCCACCTCAGCTCCCTTGACTGCTGCGTCTCTTATTGTCTTTCCTCTATGTCTCTTTTTGTCGTGTCATCTTGCTGCGCCAGCTGTCTGCTTGGGCCAGCTTGCTGCGTGGGCCAGCCTGCCCTCACCAGGAAACCCCAAGAATTGAACCCTGGACCTCCTACATGGTAGACGGGAGCCCAATCGCTTGAGCCACATCCACTTCCCCATTTTGAGTTAATTTTTGTATGGGGTGTGTAATAGGGGCCCCTCTTTCTTTCTTTTGGATATGCCTGGATATTCCTAGGGCCCTCAGGAATACTTTTATTTGGGACTTTGTTTACTGTGGCAGTTTGTGAAGAATGCCTGAGACCTGCATAAGCATAACCTCCGGAATGACCTCCTGACTTACTGAATCTCTTAACTGTAATAACTCTTTTGTATTTAATGTTTCCCCCTTTTGGTCAATGTATTTTCCAAATACTTCCCTTGTTAGCACTTGACAATAATCCCTTGGTGCCAGGGAGGCTCATCCCCGGGAGTCACAGCCCATGTCAGGGGGAAGGTAGTGAGTTTATTGGCTGAGTTTGGCTTAGAGAGAGGCCACATTTTAGTAAGAAGGAGGTTTTCAGGAGGTAACTCTTAGGCTAAGTTTCATTTTTACAGAAATAAGGTTCATACGTACAAGCATGAAGATTGAGGACTTGGCATATTGGCCTGTTTTCTTTTATTAGGCACTGCCTGTATATTCCAAAGATTTTTGCCGTTTTATTTGAGAAAGTAGCAGGACTCTCCAGGATGGGAATTTAATAGTCTGTTGGCTACTGTGTGGCCTCTCTCTGTTGAGAAAACATACCGATGACAACATGAATACATTCATATCCCATAGAAATAAGCTTTAGGATGCATTTCCCCCATATATCACTCCCCTATCAACACTCTGTACTTGTGCCTGCTTTTGTTATAGATCCGGGAAGAACATTGTTATAATTGTATTCTTAACCACAATCCTCGGCCACCCCAGAGTTCTGTGAATTGTACGTTTGTCCATGTTATCCTCTAGCTTTCCTTCTGTCATCATGTTGTTTGGCCATGGACCGAGGTGATGGTGGCACAGTGATAGGAGTGTAATTAATGGCGCCAAAGGGTGAGTGTGAATGTGGTTGAAAGGGGAAGGTTGGTATAGCCTTTTCTTTTTGTAAACAAATCAGTTTTATTGATACATATTAATAAAGCATGCAATTCATCCAAAGTGTACAATCAATGATATTTTGGTATACTCACATAGTTCTGCATTTATAACTTCAGTCATTATTAGAGCATTTTGATTATTCCAATAATAATAAACAAAAAACAGACAAACAAGAAAATTTATCACCTCTCAATCTCTCTCTATTTTTCCTGCTGTGTATATATCTGCTATTTCTGGCTGTTCTTGCGTATTTATTTATTTATTTATCCCCCCTCCCAGATGGCTTCCTTGACTGTTTGCACATTGTTTTTGCTTGTTGTTTGCTTGTTGTCTGCTTGTTTCTTCTTTAGTAGGCACCAGGAACCGAACCCTTACCTCCCATGTGGGAGGCGGGTGCCCAATTGCTTGAGCCACAGCTGCTCCCTGCTTGTTTGTTTTTACTGGCTGTCTACTCGTTTGCTCATTGTCTTGCTCATTGTTTTTGTCCATTGTCATTGCCTGCTTGTTGTTTTTATTTGTTGTCTGCTCATTGTTTTTGCTTGATGTCTGCTCATTGTTTGTTTGTTCTCTTTAGGAGACACCAGGAACTGAACCCAGGACCTCCCATTTGGGCACCCAACAGCCTGGGCCACATCCATTCCCTTATTTATTTATTAAGCAATGTTATTGAGATATATTTACTTACCATACAATCTATCCAAAGTGTATAGTCAGTGGTTTTTAGTATAATCACAATGTTGTGCATTCATCACAACAAAAAATCTTAGAACAGTTTGATTACTCCCAAAAGAAAAACTCCACACCCCTTAGCATTCCTTCCACATCCCTACATAACCACTAATCTAATTTCATCTTTATAAATTGATTTCTATTTACATTTTATATAAATGGAAGCCTACAATATGTAGTACTTTGTGTCTCGTTTCTTTCACTTAGCAAAATGTTTTTTTATGTCTGATATTAACATCTTGTAGTATTAACATACACATGATAAGTTTCAAAGAAAAACAGTCTTATATGTGCAATTTTACCCACATTCCTATTCACATGCAGTTTTACTATGCTATACAATTCCATGTTATATTTTTCAGCTTTCCTTTTACTAATATACATGACCTTAGACTTTCCTTTTAAACCAATTTCATACCCAAATAATAGTACTGCTAGTTATAAACATGATGTTGGGCTTTCACCTTTTCTTTTTATTTCCAAAGATTAACACATCCTTTTTATTAATTCTGCACAAGTTAACCCTCAGCTTTCCACTCTATTTTCTGGTGACCCATATTTAAGTTGTTAACTCCATGAGATTACACAATATTTTTAGTTCATAGTAGCATAATTATATAGTAGTTGTCTTTTTGTGTCTGGCTTGCTTCACTCAACATAATGTCCTCCAGGTTCATCCATGTTGTCATATGCTTTACGACTTCATTTCTTCTTACAACTACATAATATTCCATCGTGTGACTAGACCACAGTTTGTTTATCCATTTGTCTGATGATGGACACCTGGGTTGTTTCCAACTTTTGGCAATGGTGAATAATGTGGCTGTGAACATCGGTGTGCAGATGTCTGTTCATGTCACTGCTCTCAGTTCTTCTGGTTATATACCCAGTAGTGGTATTGCAGGGTCACATGGCGAGTCTATATTCAACTTCCTTAGGAACTGCCAAACAGTCCTCCACAGTGTCTGTACCATTCTGTATTCCCACCAACAGTGAAGAAGTGTTCCTATCTCTCCACATCCTCTCCAACACTTGTAGTTCTCTATCTTTTTAATACTGGCCATTCTGATAGGTGTGAAAAATATCTCATTGTAGTTTTTTTTTAGAAGATGTATTTTATTTATTTACTCCCCCACCCATTGTTTGTGCTTGCTGTCTGCTCTCTGTGTCCATTCGTTGTGTGCTCATCATCTTTTTTTTTTCAGGAGGCACCGGGAGCTGAACCTGGGACCTCCTATGTGGAAGAGAGGTGCCTACTCACTTGAGCCACCTCTACTTCCTGCTTGTTTTGTCTCTCATTGTGTTTCCTCATTGTGTCTCTTCATTGCGTAATCTTATTGCATCATCTCGCTGCGCTAGCCTGTCACATCACCTTCTCTTCTTTAGGAGGCACCAGAAACCAAACCCAGAACCTCCCATTGGTTAGGTGGGTACTCAACTGCTTGAGTTGCATCTACTTTCCCTCATTGTAGTTTTGATTTGCATCTCCTTAATTGTTAGTGATGTTGAACATTTCTTCATATGTTTTTCTGCCATTTGTATTTCTTCTTTGGACAAAAGTCTATTCAAGTCTTTTGTCCATTTTTTGATTGGGTCATTTGTCTTTTTATTGTTGAGTTGTAACATCTTTTTGTATATCCTAGATAGTAAACCCTTATCAGATATGTGATTTCCAAATATTTTTTCCCATTGAGTTGGCTTCCTTTTCATCCTTTTGACAAAGTCCTTTGAGGGACAAAAGTGTTGAATTTTGAGGAGGTCCCATTTATCTATTTTTTCTTTTGTTGCATATGCTTTGGGTGTAAGGTCCAAGAAACCACCTCCTACCACAAGGTCTTGAAGATGTTTCCCTACATTTTCTTCTAGTAGTTTTATGGTGCTGGCTTTTATATTTAGGTCTTTGATCCATTTTGAGTTGACCTTGTATAGGGAGGGAGTGAGATAGAGGACCTCCTTCATTCTTTTGGTTATGGTAAAACCAGTTGTCCCAGCACCATTTGTTGAAGAGACTGTTTTGTTCCGTAACATGGACTTGGTAGGTTTGTCAAAAACTAGTTGACTGTAGAGGTGAGGGTTTATTTCTGGATTTTCAATTCTATCCTACTGTTCGATATGTCTATCTTTATGCCAGTACCATGCTGTTTTGACCACTGTAGCTTTGTAATATGTTTCAAGGTCAGGCAGTGAAATTCTTCCCATGTTGCTCTTCTTTTTTAGAATGCTTTTGGCTATTCGGGTGCACTTACCCTTCCAGATGAATTTGGTAATTGCCTTTTCTATTTCTGTAAAGTAGGCTGTTGGGATTTTGATTGTTATTGCATTGAATCTATAAATCAGTTTGGGTAGGATTGACGTCTTTACGATATTTAGTCTTCCAATCCATGTACACAGAGTTTCTTTCAATTTGTTTAGATTTTTAAAAATTTCTTTTAGCATTGTTTTGTAGTTTTCTGCATACAGGACTTATACTTCTTTGGTTAAATTAATTCCTAGGTATTTGAGTCTTTTTGTTGCTATTGTAAATGGAATTTTTCCCCTGATTTCCTCCTCAGATTGTTCAATACTAGTGTACAAAAACATTACTGATTTTTGCGTGTTGATCTTGTATCCTGCCACGTTGCTGAACTCATTTATTAGCTCAAGTAGCTTTGTCGTAGACATTTTAGAATTTTCTAAATATTGGATCATGTCATCCACAAATAGAGTTTTACTTCCTATGTGGTTGCCTTTAATTATTTTTTCTTGTCTAATTGCCCTAGGTAGAACTTCTAGTACATTGCTGAATAATAGTGGTGACAGTGGGCATCCTTGTCTTGTTCCCAATCTTAGAGGGAAAGCTTTCATTGTTTCCCCACTGAGTACGATGTTGGCTGTGTGTTTTTCATATTTGCCTTTTATCATATTGAGGAATTTTCCTTCTATTCCTATCTTTAAAAGTGTTTTTTTTTTTAGTCAAGAAAGGATGCTGGATTTTGTCAGATGCCTTTTCTGTATCAATTGAGATAAGCGTGTGTTTTTTCCCTTCAATTTGTTTATGTGGTGTATTACATTGATTGATTGATTTTCTTATGTTGAGCCAGCCTTGCATACCAGGAATAAATCTCACTTGGTCGTGATGTATAAGTCTTTTGATATGCTGTTGGATTCGATTTGCAAGTATTTTGTTGAGAATTTTTGCATCTATATTCATTAGAGAGATTGGTCTGTAATTTTCTTTTCTTGTCGAGTCTTTGTCTGGCTTTGGTGATGTTGGCTTCATAAAATGTGTTGGGTAATTTTCCCTCCTCTTCAATTTTTTAGAAAAGTTTAAGCAGGATTGGTGTTAAGTCTTTTGGAATTGCTTGATAGAATTCACCTGTGAAACCATCTGTCTGGTCCTGGAATTTTCTTTGGGAATTTTTGATGATGGAGTCAGTCTCTTTAAATGTGATTAGTTTGTTAAATTCTTGTATTTTTTGTAGCATCAGTGTAGGTTGTGCATTTCTAGGAATTTGCCCATTACAACTAGGCTGTCTAGTTTGTTGGCATACAGTTTCTCATAATATTCTCTCATGATCCTTTTTTTTTTTTGTCTTTATTTTGTACATTTAATAATTGAAAATATAAATAATTAAAAACTAAAAAGTAAACACAGGTGAATAAATATATACCTTTCTCAATTAAATGTAATGGATACATATAAATTTTTTTTGAATCAAACAATATGTTACACAATATATTTGGTTCATAGTATCTCATGATCCTTTTTTATTTCTGTGGGGTCAGTCATAACTTCCCCCCTTTCATTTTTGATTGTATTTATTTGTATCTTCTCATTTTTTTCCTTTGTTATTCTAGCTAGGGATTTGTTAATTTCATTGATCTTCTCAAAGATCCAGCTTTTGGTTTTCTTGATTTTCTTTGTCGCTTTTTTGTTCTCTATTTCATTTATTTCTGCTCTAATCTTTTTTATTTCTTTCTTCTGCTGGCTTTGAGATTGGTTTGCTATTGTTTTTCTAGTTTCTCCAGTTCGATCTGATTTTAGGTCTTTATTCCTTCTTAGTAATAGCATTTAGGGCTATAAATTTCTCAGCACTGCCTTCGCTGTATCCCATAGGTTTTGATAAGTTGTGTTCTTGTTTTCATTGTCTTAATATATTTATTAATTTCACTTGCAATTTCTTCTTTAACCCACTAGTTATTTAGGAGTATGTTGTTTAGCCTCCACACAATGTGAATTTACCTCTTTCTTGTCTATTATTGCTTTTCTTTCATTCCATTATGATTTGAGAAAGTGCTTTGTATAATTTCCATCTTTTTATGTTTATTGAGGCCTGCCTTGTGACCCAACATGTGGTCTGTCTCGGAGAAATGTACATGAGCACTTGAGAAGAATGTATAACCTGCTGGGTTTGGATGCAACGTTTTGTATATACCTGTTAGGTCTAACTCTTTTATCCTATTATTCAAGTTCTCTGTTTCCTAGCTGATCTTCTGTCTAGTTGTATCTAATGATGTGAGAGGGGTGTTGAAGTCTCCAACGATTATTGTAGAAATGTCTGTTTCTCCCTTCAGTTTTGCCAGAGTTTGTCTCATGTATTTTGGGGCCCCCTGGTTAGGTGCGTAGCTATTTATGACTGTTATATCTTCCTGGAGGATCGTCCCTTTTATTAATATATAATGGCCTTCCGTATCTCTCATAACTTATACTCAGATGCTTTATTTCTCTTTCTTTCGTAAGGATTTAGTGGCGGGAGGCTGTGTGTTACTGCTGTTCTTTGAGTCTTGGTTCATTCTGTTTTGGGTCTTTAGGATTGTCCCTGTGGTTGTTCAAACCCAGGCCCTGGACCCAGTAATGGATTGCAGACCTGCTTCCTGGGGCCGTGGGGAGGGAGGCTGGAAAGGCCAGGAAAAGCCTCTCCTACTTTTCATTTCCTCATGTGCACTTCCTTGGTCCGCCAGCAGATGGTGCTCTTTGCCAGCCTTCTCAGTCCAGTGCCTGTTTGGCGTGTGCTTGGTGCCGGCAGAGGGGAGCAGTGTGATGGAGGGTCCTGCCCTGAGGCTAAGGACCTCGCAATTCACACTTTCTCAGAGGCAGCTCCCCAGCTTTTGCTGGCAGCCCCCTCCCTTTTCCCAGATAGGGAATAATCCCAGTCCCCTCTGCATCCTCCACAGCCAGTCCCGGTCAGTAGAGGGAGGTTGAGAGGTCGGATCTCTTTAGCCCCTTGCTGGCTCCCAAGGCCCCACCCGGGCAGGAAGGGCTCCTGGGACTCAGGCTGTGAGTCAAAGGCTGAGTCAGCCTCAAGCTGCGTCTGCCTCTCTCTCCTTTCCTGGGGAGGTGGGTCCCCGCTCCCCCTTTGTCTGTAGCCGCAGGCCCCGAGACCTGAGAGTTCAGAAGTGTTTACAGGGTGGGGGTGACGCCGTCGTAGCGGCTGCAGCTTTTAACTCACAGTTTTGCTGTGGCGATCCTTTTCTCTTGGCCGCGGGGTGTCCAGCCTTCCCCTGGTGTCTGAAGCCCTAGAAGATTTTTTTTCAGGCCGCTTCTGCCTGCCCTCTAGCTATTTCTGTGGGTGAGCAGAGAGTCCCGTGTCTTTCTAGTCTGCCATCTTCCCAGAAGTTTGGAATAACTTTTTAAGTCATGTTATTGCAATGTGGGTTTTTGATTTACAGACTGTTCGTTGGTTTAATCCACTGACATTTTGCAAGTTGTGCACACAACATCAATTTCTTATGTACAAATGCACAGAATTTTTCTATATAAGTTTTACTGACTTATATAGAAGTTTGTCTTCCTCAGTTTATTCTGGAAGAATTTCGGCACCTAGATTTGGGGGCTGGGCAAAGTTATGGATACTTGGCTGACATGAATAGGACTTGAAGGAGCAAAGATTGGCTGCAGTTGATCAGAAGCAGAAATTTCAGTGAGTGTGACTCTGGGGGATTCAAGCTGAAAAGGGAAATGTCTCCAGCGTCCACACCCAGGAGCGGTGCCTCAGTGTAGTCGGGGTTTCTTCATTCAGGAGATGGGTCTGAGGTGCAGAGCTGGCAGGGAAATAGTCTCCCCTTCAGGAGCACTCCGAATCCTAGTTCAGAGGCAGTTCAGGGAGAGTAAAGGAGCACTCCTTGTGGCTGAGCAGGTTTTCTGCGCACTCCCAGGTGCCCTGCTCTGCCCTGTCCCACATCCACTGCCCAGCGGTGGCAGCCAGCCGTGGACTGCAGCCAGCCCCGGATCCCTCAGCACGCCTTCGCTATTCTGTGTGACATCCCCGGATCAGGCGCTCCTTGGGTCAGGAGAAATGACGAGGAGTGTGTCAGCTGTGTCAGCATGCGAGGTCATGGGCTGCTGCGTGCGTGTGCAGGCCATTTCTCACATGGGGCTCCAGTTCCTTGAACTTTGAAACCAGCTTCTCCAGCTTCCATCTGGTCCTGATCCCATTTTTTTAGGAGGCTTCACAGCCCTGGGGGCATAACAAACTTCTCCTAGAGCTCCTGCTCAGGCACAGCAGGGCAGCGGGGACAGCAGATGTATCCACATCGCAAGAATGTGGGTTTCTCCAGATGGTGCAGGCAGATAGGACGGAGGCGTGCTTCTCGAAATTCTTCAGCCATGACCACTGCCTCTTCTCCTGGATTCGCCTCTGGCCTCCTGCAGCTCTCACGTGCAGCTCAGTCCTCAGCATGATGTTTTTTTAATTTTAATTTTTATTTGAGAAGCTGTGAGCTTACAGGTCGGTCGTGCATTATGTGCAGAATTCCCATATATCACCCTCCGCCAACACTGTGTGTTGTTGTGGGCATTTCTTACAGATCACAGCATAATATTTTTGTTTGAGACCTGCTGTTGGACATTTGGATTCTTTCCAGTTCTGAAAGCTGTGAACATTTGTGACCAAGCCACTGTGTGGGCATATATTTTCATTTGTCTTGGGCAAATAAGAATGGAATGGAGTTATATGGTAATTACATAGTTAACTCTTTTTGATACTGCCAAACTCTACCTTACTGAATTTTTGTCTACTAATTCTATCAGTTATTGAGTGAGGGGGTGCTAAAATCTCCAGTCATTTTTTTGGGTTGGTTTGTTTCTCCTTTTTGTGCTGTTAGTTTTGGTTTCTTTTTTTAAGAAGGTACCAGGGATTGAACCCAGGACTCTAGGACCTTGTACGTGGGAAGCAGGCACTCAACCACTGACCTACATCTGCTCCCAATGAGAGTTGGGTTTTTTTTTCGTGATTTTTTAGGAGACACCAGGCATTTAGGCATCAAACCTGGTACCTTATACATGGGAAGCAGGTGCTCAACCACTTGAGCTACATCTGCTCTCTGGCTTCATGTTTTTTTTTTTTTTTTAAATAATATATATTTTTTAACTTTTTAAAAGATACTTAGATTACATAAATGTTACACAAAAAATATAGGGATTCCCATATGCCCTGCTCCCCATACCTCCCACACCCTCCCAAATAAACACCCTTCATTAGTGTAGCACATTCATTACAATTGATAGTCATGTATTTTTGAAGCTCTTTTGTTTTAGCTAATAAGCCAAGGGAAATAGAACCAATAGGTTCTATCTTTATATATATATATGTGTGTGTGTATGTGTGTCTGTATCTATGTATAAATATATAGATAGATATGTCTGAACATATTTCTGTATGTAAATGTTATGAGATTGATTATAGAAATTGGCTTACATGACTGTGGGGATTGGAACTCCGAATTCCACAGGGCAGGCTACAAGCTGGGAACTGATGAAATTTTCAATGAATTCCCCAGGAGAAGTTGGCCTGCTGAAGTAGTGATAGAGATTCTTTCTGACTGCTGAACTCATCAGTTCTCCCTTTAAGGCCATCTTCTTTGTTGATGGTAGATGCAATCTGCCATAGATGCAATCAAATAACTTAGATTTAAATATCTGAAACACCCTCATAGTAACAATCAGAGCAGTGCTTCCTTGACCAGACAGCTGGTCACCATAACCTAGCCAACTTGACACGTGAAATTAACCATCCCAGTCCAACCCTGTCTACTTGGCACCTATACATATCTCCTTAAACCATACTTAATCTCTAAATAAAAACAATAACAGGCATACTTTAACCTAACATAATTGAGCTTTTCTTGCATACAGTTGGAAATGCACTAACCCTTTCAGCAGAAGAGGATTCATGTCTTTGGGTAATATTTGCTCTCTCTCTCTTTTTTTAAGAGGTACCAAGTACTGAACCTGGGACCTCATACATGGGAAGCAGTGCTCAACCACTGAGCTGTAGCTGTGCTCCCCAATATTCACTCTTAAACTTGAAATCTTGTAACTTAAATATTATGACATAAAATTAATGTAACTTATGTTATATAAGGAGATAAGAGAAGGAAAAACAAGTATATTTGCTTTATGTATGTATATACAAACATTCATGACAAAAGAAGGAAGAAATACTCATAAGCATTGCAGTCCTCGTTTTTGTGTGATATTTATGTAATCTAAGTATCTGTAACAGTTCTGTAACTGGTTGCGTGGTTGAAGTTCATATTTGTCACTGCCTTCTTCCTCTACCCGTTCCATGTTCCCATTACCCTCATCTGCACCTCAGCTGGCTGTGGTTCTTTGCCTGGGTGACCCAAACCTTCATTTCCTGGAGTTTCTGGGCCTCTAGTAGTCCTGCCTGGATTGGGTTGCCACACTTTTCCATAGGGCATGATGATACCCAGAGATGCCCTAGAGGATCTTCTGTGTTCCAGGCATGTTCTTCATCACCTTCACTGTGTAACAGCAATTCTCTTTCCCCTTGACAGTCAGGATCAGTTACCCCAGCCAGTATGGTTAACTCCCTTCTTTGCTGTTGATTCAGAGGAACGCGGAGCCCAAGGTGGCCGGGTGGCAGTCTTTTTTTTTTTTTTTTTTTACCGGGAGGTACTGGGGATCGAACCCTGGTCTCTCCATATGGTAGACGGACGCCGAACCTCTTGAGCCACATCCGTTTCCCTTTTTTTTTTTTTTTTTTTTTTTTTGGTTGATTTTATTTTTTTTATTTTATTTATTTTTTTTTATTTTTTTATTTTTTTCGGGTGGCAGTCTTAACTTCCAGTTCAGTGGAACCATTGTGTCTCCTAATGGAAGCACTCCTCCTCTTCGAACTAAGATCTGTAGACCAGTAGAGCTGTCCTGGGGACAGAAAGCAAAAATTTTCCTAGTGGGTCACTAGGGGTAACAGTGAGTGGATCCACTCCCATTTCCACCCCTTGATTCCTGGACCCACGAATCCTGGTAATGGGAGAAACAGCACCATAGAGAGGACGCTGATTCAGAGCACACACAGCCTCCTGGAGAACATTGCCTCAGCCCTGCAAGGTATTGCCACCTAGTTGGTGCCATAATTGAGTCTTCAAAAGGCCATTCCACCGTTCTATTAATCCAGCTGCTTCAGGGTGGTGGGGAACATGGTAAGACCAGTGAATTCCATGGGCATGTGCCCATTCCCACACATCATTTGCTGTGAAGTGGGTTCCTTGATCAGAAGCAATGCTGTGTGGAATGCCATTGCCATGGACAAGGCATTCTGTAAGCCCATGGATAGTTTTGGCTGAAGTATGTGTGCAGGGAAGGCAAACCCATATCCAGAGTATGTGTCTATTCCAGTCAGAAGAAAAAGCTGCCCCTTCCATGGTGGAAGTGGTCCAGTATAATCAACCTGCCACCAGGTAGGAGGTTGGTCACCTCGAGGAATGGTGCCATATCGGGAGCTGAGTGTGGGTCTCTGCTGCTGGCAGATTGGGCATTCAGCAGTGGCTGTAGCCAAGTCAGCCTTGGTGAGGGGAAGTCCATGTTGCTGAGCCCATTGGGCAATGACAGGGGTGGCTGGGGAAAGAGGCTGAGCATTAGCCACAGAGCGGGTCATCTTATCCACTTGATTATTAAATTCTTCCTCTGCTGAAGTCACCCTCTGGTGAGCATTCACGTGGGACACAAATATCTTCATGTTTTTTGCCCACTTAGAAAGGTCTGTCCATATACCTCTCCCGCCAATCTCTGTCACCAGTTTTCCAATTGTGTTCCTTCCAAGTTCTTGACCATCCAGCCAAACCATTGGCCACAGCACTGCTGGCCATTTCTCTTTCCATGTAAAATGAACAACTAGGTACACTGCTCAAAGTTCCTCCCACTGGGAGGATTTCCCTTCACCACTGTCCTTCAGGGATGTCCCAGAAAGCGGCTGCAGTGCTGCAGCTGTCCACTTTCGGGCAGTCTCTGCAAACCAGGCCCAAGTTTTCTCTTCCTCAGTCAGCTGATCATAGGAAATTCCCCAAGAGGCCATAGCTGCAGACTGGGAAAGAGAAGGTAGTGTGGCAGGAGTGCGGGCCATGGCCGCTGGGCCACTACCTGATCTACCTGTGCCTTCAGGGCCTGCTCCAGGCTGTTCTCTTATATAGCACTTCCACTTGATGAGGGAGTGCTGCTGTGCACTCTCTACTTTATGGCCTGGTGGGTCAGAAAACACCCAGCTCATGACGGGCATCTCAGGCCTCCGGATAACTTGATGGCCCATGGTTAAGCGTTCAGTCTCTACTGAGGCCCAGTAGCAGGCCAAAAGCTGCTTCTCAAAAGGGGAGTAGTTATCTGCAGAGGATGGCAGGGCTTTGCTCCAAAATCCTAAGGGTCTGCATTGTGATTCCCCTATAGGGGCCTGCCAAAGGCTCCAGACAGCATCTCTATTCGCCACTGACACTTCCAGCACCATTGGATCTGCTGGATCATGTGGTCCAAGTGGTAGTGCAGCTTGCACAGCAGCCTGGACCTGTCGCAGGGCTTCCTCTTGTTCCAGTCCCCAATCAAAGCTAGCAGCTTTTCAGGTCACTGGTAAATGACCCAAGTAGTACACCAAAGGAAGAATATGTTGCTTTCAAAATGCAAAGAGGCCAACTAGGTATTGTGCCTCTTTTTTGGTCGTAGGAGGGGCCAGATGCCACAGCCTATCCTTCACCTTAGAAGGGATATCTTGACAGGCCCCACACCACTGGATGCCTAGAAGTTTCACTGAGGTGGAAGGCCCCTGAATTTTTGTTGGATTTATCTCCCACCCTCTGACACTCAAATGCCTTACCAATAAGTCAGAGTAGCTGCTACCTCTTTGCACACTTGGCCCAATCAGCTTAATGTCATCAATATACTGGACTAGTGTGATGTCTTGTGGGAGGGAGAGATGATCAAGCTCCCTGCGGACAATATTATGACATAGGGCTAGAGAGCTGATATACCCCTGAGGCAGGACAGTGAAGGTATATTGCTGGTCTTGCCAGCTGCAAGCAAACTGCTTCTGGTGGTCCTTACTAATGGTAATTGAGAAAAAAGCATTTGCCAGTTCAACAGCTGCATACCAGGTACCAGGGGAAGTGTTGATTTGCTCAAGCAATGATACCACATCTGGGAAAGCAGCTGCAATTGGAGTCACCACCTGGTTAAGTTTACGATAATCTACTGTCATCCTCCAAGATCCATCCGTTTTCTGCACAGGCCAAATAGGAGAGTTGAATGGGGATGTGGTGGGAATCGCCACCCCTGCATCCTTCAGATCCTTGATGGTGGCACTAATATCTGCAATACCTCCAGGGATCCGGTATTGCCTTTGATTTACTATTTTGCTAGGCGGGGCAGTTCTAGACGCTTCCATTTGGCCTTTCCAACCATAATAGCCCTCACTCCACGAGTCAGGGACCCAATGTGGTGGTTCTGCCAGTTACTGAGTATGTCTATTCCAATTATGCATTCTGGAACTCGGGAAATAACCACAGAATGGGTCCAGGGACCCACTGGACCCACTGTGAGAAGGACCTGAGCTAAAACTCCATCAATCACCTGATCTCCATAAGCCCCTACCCTGACTTGTGGACCATAGTGATATTTTGGGTCTCCTGGAATTAATGTCACTTGTGAGCCAGTGTCTAATAATCCCTGAAATGTCTGATCATTTCCTTTGCCACAGTGCACAGTTACTCTAGTAGAAGACCATACATCCCTTTGGGGAAGGCTGGGAGCAAGACTGAGAATAAATTTTTGACAGTGTAGCAGGATCCTTCCCCAAGGGAAATGGGCTTCTCTTAATTTAAGGGGTTCTGAGTCTGTAAACTCTCAAGTATGGGAACTGATTGAGAAGCCGTGACGCTGTTTTTGTGATTCAAGTTAGACTTTTGTTCACTTAACCTAGAACTCTTCTGCTTTTACAGGTCGAGTAAGAATCTAGTAGACTGCCTCTTTTTTTTTCTTTCATTTTTTAAATTTATTGAAGCATATCACTCATACATAATCATACATAAACAATAAGTGTATGATAATAGTTGTGAACTTAACAAAACAAACACCCATGATGTTATACAGGGCTCTCATGCCTCACCCTACCACCCATACCTTGCATTGTTGTGAAATATTTTTAACTAAGGATTAAAGAGCATCCTCAAAATATTACCACTAACCAAAGTATCTTAGATTTGGTGTAGGCCTATCTCTTTTACTTCTAGGTGCCCGATCAGCTCGCCAGAGCCATAGGCCTGTGGGAGTCAGGCTATTCTGATTGCTGCTTTGAGTCCGCCTTTCCTTATGGTAGCCACGGCCACCTTGCCTTTGGCGATTCAGTGCTGCTCCTTGGCTCCTGCCGGCCCGCCATCCCATCCTCCCCGCAGTGTGGCCTGCAGAGAAGAGCAGCCACAGAGCTCTTCAGGAAGATGGTGTTCGTCTTGCAGGTTTATCCCTTGCAGGCCTGGTGGCCAGTGTGTCCTCTGGACATTGCTGGGGGGGAGGGGGCCAGATCTTAGATGGCAAATCCACCCTGACATTCCAATCTAGCGAAGCCTTTGAGTGCCCTCTTCTACATCATACTAGGGCAGTTCTGGCATTTACTGAAAGTGACGTCAGCAACCTTTTTCTCAGAAAACCACCTGAACAAACTGCCAGAGCCCTTTCTAACGTTTCAAGCTAAGCGCTGATCCAGAATCTCTGCTTAGTGGGTCCATATTAATAAACTCAACCTGATCCAACTTTAGCTTCCTTCCACCATTTTCCCACCCTTTTTTTTTTTTTTTTTAAAGGATTTATTTATTTGTTTACTTTTATCCTTTTTTAGCCCCCCCCCCATTTTTGCTGTTTCTGTGTCCATTCGCTGGGCAACTCTGTCCGTTTCCTGCCCTCTCTTCTCGTCCTTCTCCTCCTGTCTTCACTGAGATTTGATCCTCGGAACCTCCAGTGTGGGAGAGAGGCATCCTACCGCCTGCACTACCTTAGTTCCGGGTTTTTCGGCCCGTCTCGTCTTGGCTCTCCCTTGTGTCACTCTCCTGTTAGGTCATCATCTTGCTGCGTGGCTCATGGGGCCTGAAGGTGCACCCGCGCATGGGGCCTGGTGTTCTGTGCACCTTCTATATTTTTCTTTATTTTTTAAACCAGGAGCTCCTGGGGTCAAACCCTGGTCCCTCCATATGGGAGACGGACGCCCAACCACCCGAGCCACATCCGTCCCTCTCGCACACTCTTAACATCCATTCTCACACAAATCCCCCTGATTTCTGTCTATAGAAATTGGAAAACTCATGCAGTTCTTTTGGAGTGTAGCACACCTCCTCAAGGGTCACACTTTGTCCTCACCTTTCGGGGTCTGTTGGGACTTTGGCCATAGATCTGGCTGGAGTGGGTCATGAGAAGAACTGGAGGAGCCTGGCAAGCCACCTGCCTCAGGGCCTTCCTTACAGTTCATCTCGTGAGCCTTTTCAGAGAGAGTTGCGGGGGGATAGCCTGCTCAGTGGAGCCAGTCACGGCCTTATCAGGCACTTCAGGGTGACTCTGCTCAGGTGGAGGTGGGCTGGCCGGTCCCCAGGGTAGGCTGGAGGTCAGGTGACTGATTCCTGAGGGCTGCCTGGGGCCAAGCGGCGACACCTCAGGGCAGGCCTTTAGAGGTTTACCTGGCAAAAATGCCTCAGCCTGGGGAGGAGCATGAGTCGTTGGGCACCGGCTTTCCATGCCGCTTCCTCTGGGGCCCCTCGCTCTGGGAAAGCAGCTGCCTGCAGGGGCCCAGGAGGCGGCGAGGAGGCTCCTGCCAGCAGCCCAGAGGACGGGTCCAGCTAGAAGTGGGCCCTCCAGGCAGACTTTCAGATGGCCAGAGCCGCCCTGCCAAGCCGTGTCTGGGCTCCTGACCCACAGAAACCGACCATTAGACATTAGACATTTTGCCAAAACCTTTGAAGTTATGTAGTGCAAAGTGTAACGCATAATGTAAACTGCAGACCATGGTTAGTGGCAGTGCTTCAACGTGTTCATCAGTTGTAACAAATGGACCACACTGATGGGGGGGGGTGTATATGGGAATTATGTAACATCTGTGTAATCTAAAACTTTTAAAAATAGAAAAATGAATAAAAAATCCCCCCTGAAAAATGACGACGACTGTTAAGGGCTCTTTAAATACTACTTTATCTGTATCCACACATTTTGATATTTTATTATTGATTAGAATACTTCCAATTTCTATTATGATATCTTCTTTGATCCATTTTCAAATTCAGAAGTGTATAATATAGTTCCCAAAAATATGGGAATTATCTAGCTATCTTTTTAGAATTACTAACCTTTTGAAATTGGTTGAGACTTGTCTTGGTGGCCCAGCATATGGTCAGTTTAAATGACCCACGTGCACTTGAAATGGACTTAACGTAGCTGCTGAGTGCAGTCCTCAGTCATGTTTGGTAGCTGTATTAGTCAGCCAGAGGGGTGCTAATGTGAAATTCCAAAAATGGGTTGGCTTTTATAAAGGGTATTTATTTGGGGTAGAATCCACAGTTACCAGGCCAGAAAGTGTTAAGTTTCTTCTCTCACCACAGTCCATTGCCACGTGTTAGAGCAAGACAGCTGCTGGCGTTTGCCAGGGTTCAGGCTTCTTGGGTTCCTCTCTTCCCGGTGCTGCGTTTCTCTCCAGGCTTAGCTCCTCTGGTTCCTCCACAAGGTCAGCTGCAGACGATCAGGCAAACGGCTCGCTTCTCTTCTCCTGGGGCCTTCTTTCCAACATCAAAACTGCTTCTCAAAAACTGCTCCCTCTGTCCCTTGCCTTGCCTTTTATATTCAATTCCCCACCCACCAAGGGGTGGGGCTCAACGCCCTAATCCTAACCTAATCATGCCCAGATTAACAGATCAGTTTACAAGCATGATCCAATTATATTTTTGAATTCATAATTGTATCAAACTGCCCAACTGCGACAGTAGTCAAGTTAAAATTTTCCATGTCCTTGCTGGTATTTTTTTCTTCTTCTTCTGTTCTATCAATTATTGAGAAAGTTGTGTTAAAATGTGTAGACATGTCTTTTTTCATCTTGTATTTTGTCAATTTTTAATTTATATATTTTAAGGCCAAGTAATGAGATACCTAAACATTTGGAATTATTACATCTTTCTGGTGAATAGGCCTTTTATTATGAAGCACTTTCTTTATTTCATTTAATAATTCTTTTTATTTTGAAGTCGACTTTGCTATTACATTAGCTGTAACATGTTTCTTTTTGTTATTAGTGTGTGTTTTCCATCCCTTTGCTTTCTACCCTTTAAATTTCCTTATGTTTCAAGTGTGTCTGTTGTAAATAGCATATTTTGTTTTAAACCCAGTCTGACTTTTTTCTTTTTTTTTCTTTTTTTTAGGAGGTGCTGGGGATTGAGCCCAGGACCTCGTACATGGGAAGCAGGGGCTCAAGCACTGAGCTACATCCGTTCCCGTGGCTTTTAACTGGAACTTTTTTGTCTTTATATTGGTAGTACTGATTTAATTAGGATTAAATTTTATTGTGTGCTTCCTCTTTGTCCTGAATGTTCTGTATTTTTCTCCTTTTTCCTTGCTCTCTCTGGTTTATTTCTTAATCATAGGAAGTTCCAGCTGCCATTTTTTGAGTGTGCAGGTGTTTTACTTTTTTCTTTCAGTTGATCTTCCAAAGAATCCTACATGGTTAGGACTTTGCAGATCAGGGTATTGGTCCAGGGGAGGAAGCTGGTGGGGGCAGGGGCTGGTAGGTGTGTCCAGCAGCAAAGCCCCGGCTGCTTCTGCGCCTCTGCTGGCTGCCGCTGCTGGGGCACACACGCCAGCCGGGCTCCGCAGCATCTCGTGAGAAGTCCCTCCTGCCCCAGCGTGAGCCCCAGCACCTGCCACCCAGCGCCAGCCTTACCAGTGCCGCTTCTTACCGTGTGTCGTCTAAACCCACTCCCTTTTTTGGGACTATTTTAAAGCAAATCCTCACATCATATTTCACCCATAAATACTTAAGTCTGTATCTCTGACAGATAAGGGGTTTATTTTTAACCATAGTCATTATACCGTTATCATAACCAACAGAATTAACATCCATTCGTTAACCATGTTCATGTTTTTCCACTTGTCCCAACATATCTTTTACAAGTTGATGCGTTTAAAGCAGAATCCAAACAAGGTCCACACATTACATTTTGACTGATACATGTATAAAGAGACTTAAGGAATATAACAGTTCTCCCTTCTTTTTACTTTTTAAAGCCGTCTATTTGTTAAAGAAACTGGGTCATTCTGTTTTGTCCCCCATATTTCTTTTCTAGTTGAGAGTTAGAAGCTTCTTTAGATCTGGGTAATTTCTTTTGGCAGGTACTTAGGTGCTGCTGTAGACTCCTTTTAGATTTGCATCAGAAAGCACCTCATGTCTGTTTCTTCTGACTTTAGTGACACCAGGATTGAGCAGTGGGTTCAGATTTTGGCAGCTGGTAATGATTTTAGAATTTATTGGTGGCAGATTAGATTCATTCTTTTGTTAGGAGCTGAAAACGGTGAGTCTCTAATTCTCTCATTCCCTCTGCATTTATTGAATAGGATTCTCTAACTACGAGCTTATACTAACAGTTTGTCTTCATTAATATTTGTTATTTATATACATACTCTTTTTAAATTAAACTATTTTGAAGTTATTATAGATATGTAGTTGTAAAAGTAATACAGAGATCTCTTGTACAGAGAGATTTCTTTACTCTGTTTCTATTCCTTTATTTCTGAGAGTTTTGATCATAAATGGGTGTTAATTTTGTCAAATCTTTTTCTGCTTTGATGGATATGATCATGTGTTTTTTCTTCTCTAGCCTATTAATATGATAGGGATTACATTGATTTACTTTCCAATAATTGAACCAGCCTGGCATCCGTGGAATAAATACTACTTGGTCATAGTGTGTAATCTTTTTTCCCTGAATCCCATTTGCTAGTATTTTGTTAATACAAACGTGTATATTCATGAGAGATATTGTTCAGTACTTTTTTTTGCACTATTTTTGTCTGGTTTTGGCCTCAGAGTAACACAGTCATCATAAAATGAATTGGGGCAGGTTCCCTTCTCTTCTCTTCCCTGGAATTAGTGTTAATTCTTTCAAGTTGGTAGAATTCTTTAGTAAAACTATCTGGGCCTGGAAATAATCTATTTTGGGAGTTTTAGAAAATTACAAATTAAAAAACTAAATAAAAACTTAAAACAAAAAAGAAAATAAACTAAATAAAAATTAGGAAAAAACAAAACACATACAAACACACACATACAAAAAGAAATATTACAAATTCAACCTCCTTAATGGTTATAAGACTAACTCAAATGATCTATTTCTTATCGGGTACATGGTGGTAGTTTGTTTTTTTTTTGAGGAATTGTCAATTTTGCCTTAAGTTGTCAAGTTGTACTTTAAGTTATCTTAAGTTGTACTTTATAGAAATCCCTTATTATCCTTTTGATGTCTCTAGGGTGTGAAATAAAAATTTGTTTCATTCCTGATACTGGTAATGTGAGTCTTCTTTTCTTTTGTCAGTGTTGATAGAGATTTATAATTATAGTGATAGTTTCATAGAACCAGCTTTTGTTTCATTAATTTTCTCTATTGTTTTTCTGTATTCAGTTTCATTGATTTCTACTCTTTATAATCTCCTTCCTCTGCTTGCTTTGGTCTGCTTTTGTTCTTTTTCTAGGTTCTTGAGGTGGGATTCTTTAATTATTGAATTGAGACTTTTCCTCTTTTTTTTTTTTTTTTAAGATTTTATTTATTTATTCATTTATCCCCCCCTTGCTGCTTGTGCTCGCTGGGTCAGCTAACCACGCCGTGCGGGCGGGCTTGCCTTCACCAGGAGGTCCCCGGGAACCGAACCCGGGGCCTCCCATATGGTAAACGGGAGCCCTACTGATTGAGCCACAGCCGCTTCCCTCCTCTTTTTTAATATAATAAATTTAGTGCTATAAATTTCCCCCTCAGCAATGCTTTAACTTCATCCCCCATTTTTTTAACCTATAATTTGCTTTTTTAAAAATATATATATATATATTTTGGGGGAGCAGATGTAGTTCAAGTGGTTGAGTGCCTGCTTCCCGTGTATGAAGTCTTGGGTTCAATCCTCGGTACTGTCTAGAAAAATAAATAAATAAATAAGAAAAAAATATTTTTTATTTGAGAGGTTGTGAGCTTACAAAACAATCATGCATAACATGCAGAATTCCCATACATCACCCCTCCACCAGCACCTTGCATTGTTGTGGAACATTTGTTACAGATTTTGAAAGAACGTCATCAAAATTACTATTAGCTATGGTCCATAGCTTACATTTGGTATGTTTTTTCCATATACCTCCCTTTTATTAACACCATGTATGAGTATTGTATATTTTTTATAGTGCATGAGAGAAAACTCTCATATTTCTACTTGTAACCGCAGTTCATCATCCACCACATGGTTCACTGTGTTATACAATTTCACCCCCCAGTTTTTGATATGTTGTATTTTCATTGTCATTCAGTTCAATGTATTTTTTAGTTTCCCTTAATAATTTCTTCTTTTTTTTTTTTTTTTTTTTAACCGGGAGGTCCCAGGGATCAAACCCGGGTCCCTCCATATGGGAGACGGACGCCCAACCAGTTGAGCCACATCCGACCCCCAATAATTTCTTCTTGACCTGTGGATTGTTTAGAAATGTGTTTATTTTCCAAGAGTTTGGAGATTTTCTTATCTTTTTTTTTTTTCTTATTGTTTTCTAGTTTGATTCCTTTGTGATCAGAGAATGCACTCTATGATTTTAGTTCTTTTAAATTTGTTGATTTTTTAAAAAAAATCCAGGATATGGTCTATCTTGTTATAAGTTCTGTGGATACTTGAAAAGAATGTTGATTCTGCTGTTGTTATGTGGAGGGTTCTATAAATGTCTATTTTATCCCGTTGGTTGATGTTATGTTTGAGTTCTTCTGTAGCCTTACTGATTTACTGTTCTACCAGTTGTTGAGATAATGGTATTGAAGTCTCTAATTATGATTGCAGATTTGTTTATTTCTCTTTTCAGTTTTATCAGTTTTTGCTTCATGTATTTTGCAGTTCTGTTGTTTGATGCATACATAATTTAGATGATTATATCTTTTTTGTTAATTGACCTTTTTATCATTACATAAGTCCCTCTCTGACTCTGCTCTGAAGTATGTTTTATCTGATAAAACATTCTTGCTTTCTTTTGATTAATATTTGCATGATATAGCTTATCTATACTTTTAGTTTCAGCCTGCTTATTTCATCATACTAGAAGTGATTTTTTTGTAGACACCATGTAGTTGGGTCATGTATTTTTTTAAATTCATACTGCTAATCTCTGTCTTTTAAGTGGTGTGTTTAGACCATTTACAATTGATATGTTAGCACTTACGTCTATTCTATTTTTTGTTTTCTGTTTGTTTTTTGTTTTTCATTACTGTGTTTTCTTTTTCCTGCCTTCCTGTGGGTTATTTGAACATGTCTAGAATTCCATTTTTTATCTACAGTATTTTTTATTGTATCTCTGTATAGATTTTTTAATGATTGCTTTTTGGTATCATTTTATATACATTAACTATTACAATATACTAGTGTCATCATTTCACCTGTTCAAGTGAAATATAGAAACTTTATCTTGTTTTACATTCTTTTACCCCCATATATAAAATAGTTGATATAAGTATTTCCTCTATATATGTTTAGAACTACATTAGATAGTGTTATTTTTACTTCAGCTGTCAAATATTTGGAAACTCAAGAGAAGGGAAGCTCATTGTATTTACCCATATTTTTGTTTATTTTGTTCTTTTTCCTTCCTAATGTTCCAAAGTTTCTCCTTTCATTGTTTTCCTTTATTTTTAAGAACTTCCTCTAGTCATTCTTCAGGGTTGGTTTGCTGACAACAGATTCCCCTAGTTTTCCTTCAACTGAGAATATCTTGATTTATTCTTCATTCCTGAAGGATATTTTCACTGAGTATATGATTCTGGTTTGACAGTTATTTTATTTCAACACTTGAAAAATATTGTGCCATTTCCTCTGGCCTCCATGGTTTTTGTTGAGAACTCCTCTTTAATTAAAATTGTTTTACCTCTATAAATAAGATTTCAAGATTTTTTGCTTTGTCTTTAATTTTCAGAAGTTATATTATGATGTATCTTGGCATAGATTTATTTAAGTTCATCCTTTTTCGGGTTTGCTTAGCTTCTTGAGTCTGTATATTTATATCTCGTGCCGAATTTAAGAAGCCATTATTCCTTGAGTACTTTTTCACCTCTGTCCTCTTTCTCCTCTTTTTCCTTGACCCTGGTAACACAAAATGTTAGATCTTTTGTTACAGTCCCTTAAGGCAGTGTTCATTTTGTTTTTCCAATCTGTACTCTATCGGATGATCACATTTGGTCATTTCTATTGTTCTATTTTCCAGTTCACTGATTCTTTCCTCTCTGCACTCCATTGTGCTACTAAGCCCATTCACTGAGCCTTTTATTTCAGTTACAGTGTTTTTCAGTTCCCCAGTTTTATCTATTGTATATATGATATGATTTTTTGGATGTTTGGATTGCTTCTAGTTTTTAGTTATTATGGTTATTTGCATTGTACATAAGTCTTGATTAGCAATTTAATTAATCTCATCTGAAACTACTATAATTCAACAAGTATTTGTTAATTTATGAATACATATGTATTCTCGATTATACTGTGTGCTTTGGTGAAGAGAGGGATATAAGCAAAGGAAATACAAAGGAGAATTCTTATTCTCAAGCAGTTTACAGGCTAATAGGGAGATATAAAACAATATCATTCAGTGGAATTCTTTGATGAAGACTGGATTCCGTTTCTCATTCCACTTCTTAGCACCTGTGTGGAAATGCAGCAGTTCACCTCTGAGTGTTCCTCATTTGTAAAATGTATAAGAGTAGGACTGTTGTTATGAAGATCAAACAGGTGATAACTTTTGAAAATTATGTAATGTAATAATTGAACACTGAATAAGCTATATTATATGTGTAGATGACCTTCATTTATTCTTTTATATTATGGAGAAATCAGTCTGCATTGGAGAAAATAGGATAGGCTTTGTATGGTTAATTTTATCTGTCATTTAGCCAGGCTCTGGTGTCTAGTTGTTTGGTCAAACACTAATTTAGATGTTGCTGTAAATGTTATTTTGTAGATGTGATTAACACCAACAATTAGTTGTTTTAAGTAAAGATTCTCCTCGGTAATGTGGGTGGGCCTTATCCAGTCAGCAAAAACTGAAGTGTCCTGGAAGAAGAAATTCTGCCATGAGACTTCAGCATAAAAATCCTGCCTGAGTGTCCAGCCTGTTCTATGGATATTGGACTTGCCAGCCCTACATCATGTAAGTGAATTCCTTAAAATAAATCTCTCTAGGGCAGCAGATGTGGCTCAAGCCGTTGAGTGCCTGCTTCCCACATGGGAGGTCCCCGGTTCTGTCCCTGGTGCCTTCTGAAAAAAAACAAAAGACTCAGTGGCTGAGCGCCAGCTTCCCCCATACACAGTCACAGTTTCAATCCCTAGCCCTAGTACCTCAAAAAACAAACAAACAAACAAACAAACAAACAAAGCTCTCTATACGTACGCTGCCATGTTCCTAGTGAATTTCCCCACATAAAGGGTTAAAGGAAATATTTGTGCCAGCAGGAGTGTGTCAGCCTTATCAGACTGAGTGTGCTCAGCGAACCACACAAGTCCAGGAGAACGTGATCCTGGGTGAGTTGAGCCCTACTGATTCCCACGAGGGCAGAATGAGGCTCTCAGGTCTGTGTACTGGGCCCACCAACACATGTCATCAGTGACCCCTCAGAGGGAGGTATGTGCTGCCTAAGGCACTACAAGTCAGCTTGCCAACTGACCGTTCATTTGGAGACTTTTTAGTTGCTGTAAATTCCTTTCAGTTCCTTTAAAAACACCTTTTTTAAAGTACAACTTTTAAAATTGAAGTTTATCATTCATACATGAAGAACCATAAACAATAAATGTACAGTATAAGTTGTGAACTTGCAAAACAGACATGCATGTCATCGCACAGGGCTCCCATACATCACCCCAGCACCAGCTTGCATTGTTTTGAAATGTTTGTTACGAACTATGAAAGAGCATGGTCAAAACATTACTACTAACTATGGCCCATATCTTACATTTGGTGTATTTTTCCCCAGCCCACCTGGTTAGTGTTATACACTTGTTACAGTTCATGAGCGAATGTTCTCATATTTGTCCTGTCAACCACAGTCCATCTTCCACCATAGGATGCCACTGTGATACACAGCCCAGTGCTCCTTTAAAAACACTTTTAGGTCAACATTTTAGTAATTAAATATTGTGAAGGAATTGTTTTACTCTTTTCTGGTTTATTAATATCCTTGTGAATGTTATTTTTATAAAAAACTTTTCCTAACTTTAGGCATCATTTTTTCCACCTATTCCTCAAGTAATATGTCACTCTTATGTTTAAAGTAATTAAGAGGAAAATATTCTTTTATATTTATCCAGATATATATATATATTGTTTCTCATGCTGTTTATTTCCTCCTGAATATCAGAGTTTCCATCTGGTATTTTTCCCTTCAGCCTGAAACACATCTTTTCATATTTCTTATAGTGTAAGTGACCTGGCAACAAATTTCCTTAGTTTCCTTTTATCTGAGTATATCTTCATTTCACTGTCATTTGTATATGGTAGAATCTTTGCTGAATTTAGACTTCTGAGTTGACATATGTTTTCTTTTAGCTCTCTAAAGGTGTTGCAGCATCTTCTGTGCCTCTGTAATTTCTCATGATAAGTCAGTGTACATTCAAAATTGTTGTCTCTCTGTATATAATGTGTTGTTGGTTTTTTTCCTGGCTGCTTTTAAGATTTTGTCTTTTTCTCTTTCTTTTTTTTAACTTTTAATTCTGAAATGATTTCAAACTTAAAGGACAGCTGCAAAAATAATACAAACCATCACAGAGCACTCCATTACCCTCCCCAGCCAGATACCAGATCCACTAGCTTTAACATTTTGCCTCAGTTGCTGTTTCTTTCTTCCTCTTTTCCCCTCCCTCCCTCTCTGTTTTCTTTCATCTAACTTTCTACCTTTTTTCAACTTTTTATTGTAACTTAAATGTAAACTTAGAATTTCCCATTTTGTCCCCTTTCAAGCATATAATTCAGTGGTATTAATTATGTCCACAGTGCTGTGCTGCCATCACCAACATTTGTGACCCTAACTTTTCATCACTCCGAAACAGAAACTCTGCGCCCATCAAGAAGCTAACGCCCCCTTCTCCTCACCCCGTGACTCCTGGTGGCCCGTGATCTGCCATCCGTCTCTGCATGTGCTTATTCTAGGTACTTATGTAAGTGGGACCCTACAACACCTCACTCACTCAGCGTGACGTCTGATGCGCACCCGTGTTGCCACGTGTCAGAACGTCGTTCCTTTTTAGGGCAGAGTAACATTCTGTTGTGTGTAAGTACCACATTTTCTTATCCATCTGTTGAGAGGCACTTGGGTTGCTTCCACCTTTTGGCAATTGTGAATAATGTGGTGATGAACTCTGGTGTGTAAATGTCTGTTCGAGTCTCTGTCTTTCCTTCATTGTATCCTATACTGAGAAATGGGTTGCTAGGTCGTGTGGCAGTCCCGGGTCTGACTCCAGTGATGGGTGGGGGCTCTGGTTTCTCGGCATCCTTGCCAATATGAGTCATTTTATTTTTAAAAATTTATTTTTTATAATAGCCATCCTAGTGGGTGTGAAGTGGTATCTCAATGTGGTTTTTTAAAAATTAATTAATTTTTATTTTTATTTACTTTTATTTTTTAAACAAATCAATTTTATTGATACAAATCAATTTTATTGATTTACATTTCCCTGATGACCAATGATTTTGAACATCTTTTCATGTGCTTATTGGCATACTTGTATATCTTCTTTGGAGAAATGCCTGTTCAAGTCCTTTTCCCTTTTTAAAATTGTGTTGTCTTTTTGTTGTTGAGTTTTTCTCTTCATCGTTGATAGTAATTTGAGTATAACATACCTGGGCATGGTTTTCTCCATGCCTATTCTGCCTGGAGTTTGTGTTGTTTCTCGAATCTATAAATTTATGTCTGCCATTAAATTTGGGAATCATTTGGATGTTATTGTAAAAAAAATTTTTTTTCAACTCATTCTTTTTCCTCCCTCCGGGAGTTCAGCTACACCTATACTAGACCTTTCGTTGTGGATCTCCCAGGCTTTGTTAACTTTCTTCAAGCTCTTTTTGCTCTCTTCTCATATTTTATGCCTTCTGTTTATCTCTTTTCTTTTTCTTTTTTTTTTTTTTGTGTACACATTTAGTTTTATTGTAACAAAGCAACTTGTACACTTTTAACGTTTAAAACTGAGCATCATCTTTTCCTTTCCAGTGAAACAAAAAAATTTAAAAATAAACGAAAAAATTACAATAGAGAATGTCAATTCCAAATAAGATCCTACAGGTTCTGCTGATTCTCCCATCGAGTGGCAGGGCTCAAGTCATCATTAGGAGAGAATTTATTTTAAAAGTGTCATCTTAAACTGCAAGGATGTCCGTTAAACATCACAATTAAACATGCCAAAGGAGAAGCCATGTTGTCAAAATGCCCACTTAACCCACCCAAACATCTCAAACCCACCCTTTGCTGACCTTCTATAACCCCATTTCTTTCAGTTTTTTTTTTTTTTTCTTTTTTTAAACAAGAGAAAGTAGACAGATACATGTTGGTAAATGCTAACTGTCCATATTCACATAGAGACACAGTGTAATCTCTGAGCCCAATATACAGAGAAAGGAGGAAAAAAGCTAGAATTCTATGCACTACTACACAGGGGCCTAGCACCCTCCAGCTTCCAGCAGAGCGAAGGGAGCAGAAGGTTTTTCTTTTTTCCCACAGAGCACGGTGGTGTGTTGATTCCATAAAGTTTTTTGTTGAGACAGGAAGGGGGAAAAAATGAATTTGGAACAGAAAAGGGTAGAGATTATTTTCCCACTGCATTCTGCTCAAGATATTTCCCCCAAAATAAGTTGAGAATCATGGTTTAAAGGAGAGAAAAGAGACCTCAAAAACAGGGTGACTGAGCACAAGAGGGGAAAAAAAAAAAAAAAAAAAGACTGCAACTTGCTCCCAGGGACTGGAGAAAATTAAAAAGGGAAGGTTGGAATCCATCAGTGTTCATTAGTCATCTTCTCCTTCATCCTCCTCGCCTTCCTCTCCCTCATCATCATCTTCATCTTCTTCCCCTTCATCCTCATCCCCTTCTTCATCAATATCTTCCAGTCCTTCTTCTTCTTCATCATCATCATCATCTTCTTCTCCTTCCCCTTCTTCATCATCCATATCAGGAACCAAATAGTACTGTAATGGATTTGGCCAAATATCATCTTTGATGACCTCTCCTAACTCATCTGCACCTGCATCAGAATGGTCAGTAAACCAGGTGAAGAAGCTCTCTGGTTCTTCATGCTGCCTCTTCCGGCTGGCTTTATTCTGTGTTTGACTTGAACGTTTCGTCAAGTCCTTTCCAGATTTCCATTTGATTTCAGTTGACTTTGAGGATGGATCACCACTCTCATTCAGATGAAATTCTTTGGAGAGAACTTTATTTTCGAAGTAAGGATTTTCATCAAAATAAAAATCTATTCTGTAACCTGATTTAGTATCTTCAAATTCTGTCACTTCAACTCTGGTCAAATAATACAGCGCCTCTTCATCCTCCTCCTCAAGCAGTGCAGACACTTGTGGATGGTTGACAAATGTTGTTACCCAAAAATTTGGGATTTTTGGCGATCAATTCTGACCTCTTCTGAAAGAATGGTTGGCGGAGTTTATTATATTTCTGTTCTACTTTCAAAATCTCCTCTCTGGCTTGTTCATTAAGTCTGTCTATTTCATTTTGTACTTCATCAATATGTTCAATTGCTTCCTGCTGTTCTTTTTCTCCTTTTGGCAAGTCCAGAGCGGCCCGGTGTCTCCTCTGGCCTGGGACAGGAAGCAGTTTTGTTTTCTTCGTTTGAGGCAGGAGTGAAGACTGGCGTTTGGGGGCCATGCTGTTAGGAAAGTCCAGTAAACAGAACCAAAGGGTGATGTTCGCCTGCAAGAAGCTCAGAGAACTCTGTTTATCTCTTTTCAAGCTCACTGGTTGTTGGTTCAGTTGTTAAGCCTGTCTGGTAAGTTGTTAGGTTTTCATTCATTGTGAGCATACTTTACTTTAACTGGGCATAGTTACACCTGCTACTTTAAAAATCCTCGTCTGCTAATTCTAACATCTGAGTTAGTATAGGTTGACCTTGAATGTTTCATTTGGGAGATGCTGGTATCTATAACTACTCTGAAGGGTGTTGATTTTTTTTTTTTTTTTCGGTTAGGCAATTAACTTGGTTAGAATCGAACTGAACTGAAAACTCTTATCTTTGGGCAGCAGCTTACATGTGGGTTATTTTTTCGTTCTTAGCTGAAGTGCTTGGAGTTTACTGTGCATGTGTGGCTTAAGGGTCATCAGAGACTCAGGCAGGGTTTGTTGATATTTTGCCGGTTAATAATGCAGCGATACAGGAAGTTCTAAAACATCCTTGTTAGTTTAGAGTACAGCGGGAAGGAAGCTTGTGCATAAATTCCTAAGATCATACAGTAAATAAGCGGCAGAACTGGAGCCAAACCAGTAATATTTACTGGGCACCTAGATTGTGAGAAAGTTCAGGAAATGAGATGTAGGGTCTGCCCTGAAGGGATTTAGTATATAATTGGCAAAACAGGATGTAACCATTACAGTAGAACTGCTAGGATTTCGGAAGATTTGAATAGGTTTCTGTGGCATGGGAAGTCCTTTGTTCTTTTTTTTGTGGTAACATAGCTACAGCACAATATTTCTCTTTTTAGCCACTTTACGTTACAGAGCTCTGCTACCATCCATCACCAAAAGGCCTGGGAAGTTTTGATGGTGGAGGTGACGATGAGTGGGGAGGTGGAGGACAGGGGGCTCTCTCCGGTGTTTTCTGAGGGTAAATTGAATAATGTGGAGGGGTCTCCTGGGTATTTGCTGTCGCTAGACTGATTCTTCTCCTTACTAAGATGTCTTCATGCAAGACAGTGTTCACACAGCAGTGAGTGTGGAGTGAATTTTCTAAATTTTTTATTATGGAACATTTCAAGTATAGAGACAACTTGAGATGTTTTACCATCTCCCTTCTCTTTCTCTTTTTGCTGAACCCTTCGTGGTAAGTTGCAAACATCATAATGTGTCACCCAAATACTTCCTCAGGCATTTCCTAAAAATGAGGACAGTGAATTCATGACCCTTGACTCCTGATTTGACTCTGATCACGAATTGGCATTTCATCCCTTCTTTCATTTGGAAAAAAAATTCTTGACTCACAGGGATTCAATTTATGTGTACAAACTCTTTGTGAAAAAGCTATTATGTTAGTAGCTGTGCCCTTGATAGGGTGTGATGGAAAGGCACTTTACTCTGTGGTCTTCCCTCCCAAAACACAGTAACTCCTGTCAAACCGTAAGGAAAATGCCAGGCAAACCCAGACAGAAAAATGCTCCGACTTTCCGACCACACTCCTCAAAACTGTCCAGGTCATCAGAAACGAGGCTGAGAATCTGCCACAGCCAAGAGGAGCCTTAGGAGACATGATGCCTGCATGTATTGTGGGGTCCTGGGACAGATTAAGGACTTCGGGAAAAGCTAAGGAGGTCTGAAGAAAGCGTGGACTTTAGTTAGTAAGAATGCGTCAGTGCGTCAGCGTTGATGATAAATGTGCTGTCCTGATGGATGGTGTCAGTAATAGGGAAAATGGGATGCGGGATCTGTGGGAACCCTCCGCAAGTTTTCTGTAAATCTAAAACTATTCTAAAATAAAGAGTTTGTTAAAACAAACATAAAGAGCCGTGTAAGCGGTTCCCTTTGGAATTTCCTTGGATACTATTGGTTCAACCAAAAGCGCCGCTCAGAGTTAAGCTGAGAGCTGAATAGCACAAGCTGTGACCCTGGTCGACCGCCCAGCGTCCGTGTCCAGGCGCCCACTCCGCGTCTGGAGCTCAAGCTGTGACCCTGGTCGACCGCCCAGCGTGCGTGTCCAGGCGCCTACCCCGCGTCTGGAGCTTTAGCAGCCACTGCAGCCGCCTTCCCAGCTCGCAGCTTCCGCTGATGCCTTACCGCTGCCGTGATCAGATCCTTCTCCCCGGGGACCAGTCCCTTATAAGGCTCCTGAGCTCCTCCTGTGATAGAAACAACCTGGCCTGTTTTAATGTTTTTTTTTTAAAAAATGATATTTGTTGAGAGGATACATTGTTATATGACAAAGTGGGCTCTAAAAATAAGTGTCCAATTATGAAAAAAATGAGATCTTTTGCCTTTTCTTTTTTGCACAATGAAAATAACTTCCTTTCATGATAATAAATTGATATATGCTTCTAAAAAAATAAAAAAGGCATGCTGTTTCTACCATTCTGTATCTTAAATTAGGTAAGTCTTATGTTCCGCCATCTGGCTCTGAACAGAGCGCCCGTCCATGCTGGAAACTCACAAAGCCCACCCGGGGAGTGTGCTCAGTGACCAGACGTCTGCGCAGATTGGGCCAGCCCCGGCCCCCAGCCTCAGCCCTCAGCTCGGCCCCCAGTCCCCCGTCCCCAGTCCCCAGCCCTCATTCTGGCCCCCAGCCCCAGCCACCAGCCCGGCCCCCAGCCCCAGCCCACCATGGTGCATGAGGCAGGGCAGTGCAGTGGTCAAGGGCTGCTCTGGACCCAGACCCCAGCTCTGCCATAGACATGACCTTGGGCACATGCAGCATCTCCTTGTGCCTCAGCCCTTATCTGTAAATAAGGTACCCGCCTGTTTGGGTTTTAGGAGGATTAAATGAGTTAACGGGGGATAGAACTTAGAACAGTGCCCGGCACATGTTGCTCAGTAAGCGTTAGTTTAAAATAGCCGCAGCCTCTTGGGCCTTCCTTTCTTGGACTCAGTTCACTTGTTCTGGGCTCACTGAGATGCCACTGCAGCCTTCAAGGCCAAGGGCTCTGTCCTCCACAAGCAGTGTGCTTAATCGGGGTTGCTTCTGGAGACCTCGCTTCCTGCTCAGTTAGGGCAGACGTGAGCTGTTGTAGCAGACATGCCAAGATTTCAGGAATGGGGTGCTGCTCCCACGGGGTGGCCAGCAGCTGGCAGAGGGAAGCCCTGCTTGAAGGCACTGCAGGGCTCTGGAAGGAAGGGTCCAGGCAGAAATCACCAGGGCGTATGCCGTCCCCGCGAGGAGCGGCCAGAGAGCACGTGTCCCTGATGGAGGTGTTCTGTGGAGACCATGCTGAGTTAAATAAAGCCTCGAGGTTTCACTATGAGTTCACAGGAAGTGCAGGGGCGCTGACACACATTTAATGATACCACAGCTGGCGAGGGGTTATAAGGCCTTCTGCTTGGCTTCTTTCTTGGTTGAAATCCAAAAGCAAAAGCAGTTTTTCTTTGTTTGTTTGTTTGTTTTTTGCAGTCCTGGGAATGAACCCAGGACCACCTTGCACATGGGAAGCAGGTGCTCCTCAGTGAGAGCTGGTTTTCTCATTTGTTTGTTTTTAGGAGGTACCAGGGATTGAACCTTGAACCTCATATGTGGGAAGCAGGTGCTCAACCACTTGAGCTACATCTATTCCCTGCAAAAGCAGCTTTGAGAGGGAAAAGACGGAATGGCTTTTGCCTGGTGGATCTGCTGTGCTGCTTCTATCCCTTTCAAGAAGGAAAAGATTCCTGGCTTGTATATCTTCCTAGAACCTTTTTTTTTAAAGGAAGTACCAGAGACTGAACTCGGGACCTCGTACATGGGAAGCAGGCACTCAGCCACTACGTCCGCTCCCTTACAGTGTTGCTCAGCCATTTTCCTTAATCCTTTCCTGATATAAACAGATTATTCCTTTTACCTTTTAATTTTGAAATGATCATAGTCCCAGGAAGCTGCAGCGACAGCCCAGGAGGCCCCCCGTCCCCACCCCCAGTCTCCCACGATGGCAGGACGGTGCAGGGGCTGTGCGCCGTGCTGTGCCGCGGCATCGTATCAGGCGGATGGGGCCGTGTGGCTGCCACCACCACCAAGACGCAGAGCTAGTGTCACCACAGAGCCCTGCGTCCTCCGACCTCCGCCTCTCCCTCCACCATTCTTGACCCCGGGCCACCACTGCTCTTCTCTCCATCCCTATAACTTTGTCATTTGGTGGGTGTTCTGTAAATGGGGTCACACGGGATGTGGCCTTTTGAGATTGGCTTTATTCCTCCACTTGGCAAAATGTTCTTGAGACCCATAGTGAAGCCTATTTAATTCCCAGGTTTTCCAAGAAAAATTCCAGCCTGAAGTCCAAGGCCCAGAATTTCCACTAATGCCAGGTTGCAAAATGGGGATCACCCCTCTGAAAAAGGAGGCCGAGAGGGTGGGCGGGTTCGCAGGGCCCTGGCGCTGCTGCAGCAGGCCTGTCAGCCCCTGCCTCCTGCCCGGAGACCGCAGCGTGGACACGGCAGAACCCCGCTCCCGGCCAGAGCGTTGAGCTGCTGCGTCATTTTCTAAGAGTCCGTGCAGCCAGTGGCTTTTGTGGCCGAGAGGCCTTGCTGTACACCAGATGACAGAGAGAAGGGAAACTGTCTGCAGAGAACACAGGCCGATTTCTCTCTTGAAAGGGGCCCAGTTCCTGCCTTCGGGAGCGAGCGTCCCTGCCCCAGCCATGGCCCCGCGCTGCCCTCAGCCTTGTGGGAGCCAAGCCTGGCAGTCCCCATCGGTGGCTCCTTCAGTCCTCAGCAGCCCCGGGCCGAGGCCATGGGCGTCTCCATCCCACACTCCTCACCGCCAGTGCCACACACACAAACATGTGCCAGTGGGCAGTCGTCCCTGTGGGCAATCGTCCCCGTGGGCAGTCGTCCCCGTGGGCAGTCGTCGGGGTGCAGACACTTTGTTCAGAGGAAGGATCGCCGCCCGTTCTAAAAATGCCCACCAGAGAAATTTCCTTTCCCTTCAATTGAGAAGGAATCCTGTGAGTCTGGGTCAGAAAGTGTCAGGCTCAGAGCTTTAACTTGAAAACCATGTTAAGAAACTGATGTGCTCTTTAAAGTCTGGTTCCCCCCCACCTCAAGCTCCAACAAGCGAGACTAAGTGCAGTCTTATTATCTTGGTGTAATTTACTTCAGACACTTTCTTAGTGCCCACCACGTCTTGGGGAGCCGTCGCTGCCTTCTAGAGTCTCAGCCACAGTCTAGTGCCAGGGTCTTTGTGCCCTGGTGAGGTGGCATCCCCGTTTACGGGGGTGCTGTGTGACGAAGGCGGCAGGGATGCTGGGCAGGGATGCTGCCAGGGACGCTGCCAGGGACGCATGCCGGCTGAGGCTGGCTGATTCTCTGGTGTGCTCGCGGCCTTGTCCTGCCTCCATAGTCATGCGGTCTGTTGTCGCTGGAGAAGCAGTCTCCCCCCACCCACCTCTGCGTTAGGGGCTCCTGGTCGACTTGGAGCGCAGGTGGAGGGAGGTGGTGGGTGAAACCTGCCCTTAAGGTAGCCCCAGGGAGGTGGGGGCACTGCCCCTGCAGAGGAGTTCAAGGAGGTAGAGTGACTTGGTGGTGTGCATCCCCTCTGTGCTCTTGTCCTTGCCACAAGCAGACCTCTGTGAGCCCCTGCTCTGGGTGGCTCATCTGCATCTATGTAAGGCACCTTCCTGAGGCTATTCCATTCAGCGGTATCTACCAGAGGCAGGAAAGCCATTGCAACGCATCCGGTTAGCAATGTTTTATCATCTTTTATATGCAGGGAATCATATAGTCCCCATGCTTGAATTTCCCAGATTACCAAATACCTAATTGGGAAATCCTCCATTTTCAGAGTTCTTTCACTGTGTTTGAATTTCCTAGACATTATAAGAAAATTGTGGGAGCAGGTGTGGCTCAGTGGTTGAGCATCTGCTTCCCATGTAAAAGGTCCTGGGTTCAATCCCCAGTACCTCCTAGAAAAAAAAAAAGGAAAGAAAATTGTGGTTGGGTCCCCAAAGGCCACATCCTTTTTGGGAGGGGACATGATCTGACCTCTAGTGTCCTTCAAGCATCTGACTGCTCACCTCAGGGCCCACAGGCCTTCAGGGCGGGCCAGCACCGTTCTCTCCGCCCTCTCTTCTTTCTGCTTCCATGTTCGGGCCTCAGCAACAGAGGGTTAGACATAGTATTGGTCCCTGCGGGCCTCTCTGCTTTATTTTTTTTTTCACTTCAATTTTCATTATCCATTCTTTAAAATCCCCAACTTCATTCCTCTTTCACTTCCCTCTCCCAGGGGCAGCCATTCTCATTCTGTAAAACGGGGATCCTTTTATGCGCATCACGTAAAATGTGATCAGCTCACAGGTCTGCCTCTAGACAGCGTCTTTTGTGGCTGGGAAGACATTTCTTCATGTGAGGATGTCTGTTCAATTTCATGTTCTGGAATTGGGGACATAACCAGAGGATGGTTTGGGGGCCCACCGACCCCTGTGAGGAGGATCTGAGCTAACGCTCCACTGACCCCTGACCTCTGTAAGCCCCTGCTCTGACTGGTGGGCCCTGGTGGCGTTTTAGGTCTCTTGGACTTAGTGTTTGTTCAGAGCCAGTGTCCGGGAATCCCTCAAGTCTGATCATTTCCTTTTCCCAGTGCACAGTTTCCCTGGTAAGAGGCTGTAGGTCCCCTGAGGAAGGCGGGGAGGAGGATTGACAGTGTAAGTTTTTAGCAGTGTAGCGGGTCCTTCCTCAAGGGGACCTGGCCTTGTCCCGTTCAGGGGCCTTGGGTCTTTTGTCTGTCTCAAGTCTGGGAATTCCCTGAAGGCTGTGACTCTCTTTGGGTGATTCAAGTTAGACTTTTGTTCCCTTGACCTGGAACTCCTCTGCTTACACAGGTCAAGTCAGAATCTGGTAGACTGGGAAGCGGCTGTGGCTCAATCAGTGGGGCTCCCGTTTGCCATATGGGAGGCCCCGGGTTCGGTTCCCGGGGCCTCCTGGTGAAGGCAAAGCCTGCCTGCACGGCGTGGTTGGCTGACCCAGCGAGCACAAGCAGCAAGGGGGGGATAAATGAATAAATAAATAAAATCTTTAAAAAAAAAAAAAAAAAGAATCTGGTAGACTGCCCATCAGTTTTGCTCCTAGGGGCCCCAGGACCTAGTGCCCAGTGCCACAGGTCTCCATAAGCCAGACCGTTCTGACTGCTGCTTTGAGTCTGCTGTCCATTATGGTAGCCACCCCCACCTTGTCTTTGACAATTAAGGGCCGCCTCTTGGCCCTTGCGGCCCTGGAGTCCAGTTATCCTTTTGCATGTAAGGGTCCCGGTTCACCAGGTGCAGTTCCCACTGTGATTCCTGGCTCACAGAGAAGAGTAGCCATAATGCTTTCAAGAGTGCTGAGACTCCCTCACAGATTATTCCTCGCAGTGGTGAAGGTGTGTGTCCTGGATGAGCAGGTCCTGCTCCTTCTTCTGCAGCATGCCAAGGCAATTCTGGCCTTTCCACTTCATTGCGTGTAGGCCACCTTTGGGTTCATGTTTCAGCCAACCAAGCCATTAGAGCCCCTGCTAATGCCTCGAGCTACAACACTGAATCCAGAGTCTCTGCTTAGCGGGCCCATATCAGCCAATTCAGCCCGATCGACTTTGTGTTCTTTACGCCATTATTCCACACCCTTAACGTCCATGCCCACACATATTCCCCAGAGTTCTGACTGTATAAATTGGAAAAATCATGCAGTTCTTTTGCAGTGAAGCACATCTCCTCATGGGCCACACTTTATACCTCACCTTTTGGGGCCTCCTTATAGGTCTCTAAGCAAAGAGGGGTGGGGGTGGGGTAAGTTCTGTGTCTTGCGAGTTGGCTACTTCATAGGAGGACATTGCTGGTTCGTCCAGTGAGGAGGGTTAACCTCCTTAGATGGCGAGGGGAAGGCTGCTTGTACTGGCAAAGGGCCCCAGCAGAGTTTAGGGATCAGGGTCCCCATCTTAATTAGGATGCCTGTGTTCCCATTCCAGTGTTCAGAATCCCATTTGTGGCAGTTTGATATAGTTATTAATTCCAAAAATAGATATTGGATTATGCTTGTAAACTGGTCTGTTCCTCTGGGAGTGATTAAGTTATGATTAGGGCTTTGATTGGGCCATGTCAGTAGGGTGTTGAGCCCCGTCCCTTGGTGAGTGGGGTCTCAAAGATAAAAGACAGGGCAAAGGACAGGGTTTGGGTATTTTGATGTTGGAGTTCTGATGCTGAGATTTAATGCTGGAGACCCAGGAAGTGAACACACAGAGGGGCTTGGTTGTGAGGAAAGAGAGAAGGCCCCGGGAAAAGAAACAAGCTGTTTGCCTGATAGTCTACAGCTGGGCTTGTGAAGCAGGGCAAAGCCTAGAGAGCCTTATAGTCTACAGCTGACCTTGTGAAGCTAGCAGAGGAGCTGAGCCCAGAGAGAAGCAAGACCTGGGAAGAGAGAAACCCAGGAAGCTGAACCCTCGCAGGTATCGGCAGCCATCTTGCTCCAACACGTGGTTATAGACTTTGGTGAGGGAAGAAACTTATGCTTTATGGCCTGGTAACTGTGGACTTTTACCCCAAATAAATACCTTTTATAAAAACCAACAGATTTCTGGTACTTTGCATCAGCACCCCTTTGGCTGACTAAAACACCCTTCCTGCCCAATCAGTGGCTTTAGTTTAAAAGCAGACGCCCAAGAACTGGGATACCTGTGTAGCCTTATAGGATCAGAGGAGAATCCACGAATGGGAAAGACTGTGACCATGGCTGAGCACTTTAAAGGAGCAAGTACATGTCCCATCTGCATGGATTATCTTGAAAAACCCGTGTGCCTGAAGTGTGGACATGACTGCTACCTGCCCTGCATCAGTTCACTGAAGAAGGAGCCCTATGGGCAAGGCTTACTGAGCCCTTCTGTTGTGTGGTCTCTCAGAAAAATGATGCCAGGCCTAGGGGGGCAGCTGGGGGAGCTGGTTTCCAGGATCACAGAACTGGAGCCCACCTGAGAGTTATTCTACGATGAACCCAAGGGTGCTGAAGTTCCAAGTGGATATGACCTTGGATGTTGGTTGACACAGCTAATGCATTCCTCATCATTTCTGATGACCCAAGGAGTGTCCATTGTAGGCATTTAGAACAGATTTCGGAATATCATGGTGGGACATTTGTCTCAAATTGTGTCCTAGGAACCCCTAGGTTCACCGCTGGCTGCCATTACTAGGAAGAAGATGTGGGAACAAGCAAGAATGGCATCTGTTAATTGACAAGAGGCAACTCTACTGTTTTAAAAATGTGGCTCTTGGACTGTGGGTTTAGTAAGAGAAGATTTCTACTCAGCCAGCACTACACCTTTGACTCCTCTCCAGGTGAGCCCTGGGTTACACTGAGTAGAGTTTTCCTTTTATGACATTAGAGGAGATCCCATATCTTTACAGTCACCAAAATTTCTGCTACAGAGCCACCGCATCCATTTTTTTCTCCTGCAAATAAAAAATTTGAGGATCAGGGCTTCCTGAGTATCTGCTCTGTGATGAATCTGGGCACTGCCATTCCTCCAGTTTATCCTGAGCAAAGTAAATAATACTCGGAGCACAACACATTTATGAAAAACGACTTTGTGCTCAGAGCTAAAAGCTTTTCTGCTTGATACATACACGGGACAAAGTTCCAGCAGAAAAATATGGAACATTTCATGAGCCATGAACATAAATTATGTAGCTAAAATAGGAAAAATTATATTTCAAATATTACCTATTGCCATGGTTGTCGTCTTTGGATTTTATGTTTATATTTATGTTACATACATTAGTCCTGAACTTTCAGGTCAATTTCCAAATGTGTTCCTTCTTATTTTCTGTCAGAAAAGCCGTTGTGTTATGGAGGTGAAAAATAAACATTTGGATGTGGGAAAGAAACAAAAAGGCAGCTAGCCTGTGAGGCTGAGAATTCCATTTGTGTTGTAATTCTGTCACTTGCAGGGTGAGACTCTGGATTTGGTTTTCAGAAGCCTCAGCTTTGTTGCTGTAGGAGATAAGAGCTTCTTTCATGGCAGACAGAAACTTTCAGGTCGCTCATTTTTGTGGCCTTTGAGCTGAAACCCTGTCTTCAGCCTTTCTCTTCCCCACTTTCTCCAATGCAGTTAGGAGCAACCAGCTAATCTCATTTTATATGTTAGCTGGAAACAGATGTTCAAAGCTGTCAAATACGTGGTCATCCAGAGCCTCGTCTCTTCAAAGTGTTTGATTAGGAGTACCCAGTGGTGGGTTGTCATGTCTCCATTGCCAGATGATGCCATGGACTGTCAGCGTCTGCCTTTACCACTGGAAATAGTCATCAGTGCCTTTATTTTTTTTAAAGATTTTATTTATTTATTCATTTATCCCCCCCTTGCTGCTTGTGCTCGCTGGGTTTACCATATGGTAAACGGGAGCCCTACTGATTGAGCCACAGCCGCTTCCCATCATCAGTGCCTTTAAATGTGCTCAGGGTAGAGAACCAACTCCAGAAACACCAGAGCCAATTCTGGAAACTCCTCCTTAAGATTCTGTTCCTCTAGAACCATCTTGGTACCAAAAACTCTGTCAGTGTTCTTCAGGGAAACAGTGCTAACAGGCTGTGTGTGTGTGTGTGTGTGTGTGTGTGAGTGTGAGAGAGAGAGAGAGAGAGAGAGAGTCTGGACTTACTTTAACGAATTCGTTAGATGATAAATTATAATGAACGTGACTCTCAGGGCTGTCCAGGTCTTAACAGCATAGAATTGAATTCCAGATATGAAAATGCTAGGAACTTCCTTCAAGGAAGCTGGCCTCATCAGCCCTTCACAGCCCTTGCCTCCAGGCCGCTGTGCTCTGGGGTTGAAGGGGCAGCAAATAAGGCTCATTCACGCACAGTGGGTGTTTGGTAAGTTGTAGTCATGCTGCTTTATGGGTGAGGAGACTGAGGCACAGAGAGATTAAGTAATTTATGATTTGGGCCTCTTTTCCCTCACGTAAACGGGGCATTCCTACTTCTTGGGTTTGAGAAGGTGATTTTTAAATTTTTGTGCCTAGACACCTTTCTCCCTGACTTCTGGGGATGCCGAGTGAGGCTGGTCTGAAGAGCCCATGAGTTGAAGGCAGGGTAGAAGGGCAGGCACGTGTGTGAAATCACTGTGCATGCAGCTGAGGAGCAGCTGCCCCAAGATAGGTCTTTAAAAAATTTTAATTTTAAATTGTAATAATTATACATAATGTAAAAATAGTTTCAAGTGGACAGTTCCTTGATTATTAGGTACATTGACAAAACTGTGTAACTTTCACTGCTGTCTAGTTCCAGACTTTCATCACCCCAAGCCAAAATTCATACTCATTTAGCAGAAACTCCCTGTATAGTCAGCCAGAGGGGTGCTGATTCAAAGTGCCAGAACTCTGTTGGCTTTTATAGAGGGTATTTATTTGGGTAGAAGCTCACAGACACAACCCCTAAAGAGTCCAACTCAAGGTACCATAAGAGGTACTTTCTCACCCAAAGTCACTGGCCACGTGTTGAAGCAAGATGGCGGGTGATGTCTGCCAGGGTTCAGCCTTCCTCTTCCTCTTGAGGCTCCGTGGGCCCAGCTTCTTCTGATCTCAGCTGTAGGCTGACATGGGGCTCAGTCTCTCTTTCTGGGCTTAGCTGCTCTGCTTTCTCTACAAGGTCAGCTGTAGATTATCAGGTGAATGGCTCAGCTCTCTCCCTGGGGCTCCAGTGTCAAAAACTAAGCTCTCTCCTCCGCCCTGTGGTTTTCTGTGTGAGTCTCTGCCCACCAAGGGGGTGGGGACACAACACCCTAGTGATGTGGTCGAATTAAAGCCCTAACCTTAATTTAATCAAGTAAATGAAACCTCTGAATTTAATACAATCAAAGGGTATCACACCCAGAGGAACAGACAGTTTACAAACATAATCAGTATTTCTTTTTGGAATTCATCAATAATATCAAACTGCTACACTCCTTCCCCCCTCCCACACCACGATTCTGCTTTCTGTCTATGAATTTACTTCTTCTAAGTATTTCATTTAATAGGAATCATACAGTATTAGTCCTTTTGTGTTTGGCTTATTTCAGTCAACATGATGTCTTCAGGTTCATCCATGTTGTAGCACGTACCAGCACTTCACTTCTTTTTACAGCTGAATAATATTCCGTTTATAGCTACACCACATTTCGTGTATCCACTCATCTGGGTTGCTTCCACTTTTTGGCTATTGTGAATTATGCTGCAGTGAACATTGGTGTACAAATATCTTTCTGAGTACCTACTTTCAATTCTTTTGGTGCATATACCAGCTCATATGGCAATTCTGTGTTTAACTTTCTGAGGAACCACCAAACTGTTTTCCACAGTGGCTGCACCATTTTACACTCCCATCAGCAATGTATAAGGGTTCCTATTCCCGGCATCCTCACCAGCACTTATTTTCAGCTTTAAAAAAATAATAGCCATCCTAGTGGGTGTGAAGTGGTATCTCATTGTCATTTCTAATTTGCATTTGTTTAATGGCTAATGAGATGTTTTCATGCACTCATTGGCCATTTGAATATCTTCTTTGGAGAAATATCTATTCAAATCTTTCACCCATTTGTTAATTGGGTAATTTTTCTCTGTGTTGTTGAGTTTTAGGAGTTTTTAAAAAAATATATTCTGGATATTAAACCCTTATCAGATATCTGGTTTCCAAATATTTTCTCCCGTTCTGTAGGTTCTTTTTACTTTCTTGATAATGTCATTTAATGAACAACATTTTTTAATTTTGATGAACCCTATTTTATCAATTTTTTTTTTTCTTTTGATGCTTGTGCTTTTGGTGTAAAATCTAAAAATTCATTGTTTACTGCAAGGTCCTGAAGATATTTCCTTATGTTTTTTTGTAAGAGCCTTATGATTATTAGCTCTTATATTTAGGTCATTGATCTATTTTGAATTAATTTTTTGTTTATGGTAAGAGGTAGGGTCCATATTCATTTTTTCCATGTGGATTTCCAGTTGTCCCAGCACCATTTGTTGAAGAGACTGTTCTTTCCCCATTGAATGGACTTGGCACCCTTGTTGAAAACCAACTGGCCAAGGAAACTAAAACTTGTTTTAGTTTCTAAAAGCTGCTGGGAGCAATATACCAGGAATAGGTTGGCTTTTATAATGGGAAATTATTAGGTTAAAAGCTTACAGATTTGAGGCTATGAATATGTCCAAATCAAGGCATCTTCAGAGATGCTGTTTCACCAAAGGTTGCCTGCTTGCAATCCTGGACTCCTGCCACATGGCAAGACACATGGAGGCATCTGCTCGTCTGGGTGGGTCTCTGCCTTCTCCTTCAAGCTTACTGTATTAGTCAGCCAAAGGGGAGCTAATGCGAAATACCAGAAATGGGTTGGTCTTTATAAAGGGTATTTATTTGGGGTAGAAGTCCACAGATACCAGGCCATAAAGCATTAAATTTCTTCTCACCACAGTCCATTGCCACATGTTAGAGCAAGACAGCTACCGACGTTTGCCAGGGTTCAGGCCTCTCGGGTTCCTCTCTTCCTGGGGCTGCATTTCTCTCCAGGCTTAGCTCCTCTGGTTCCTCCACAAGGTCAGCTGTAGACTATCAGGCGAACGGCTCGCTTCTCTTCTCCTGGCGCCTTCTCTCCAACATCAAAATTCCACCATCAAAACTCCAACTTCAGAACTGCAGCTCAAAAACTGCTCCCTCTGTCCTTTGCCTTGCCTTTTATATTTGATTCCCCCACCCACAAAGGGATGGGGCTCAACGCCCTACTGACGTGGCCCAGTCAACGCCCTAATCATAACTTAATCATGCCCAGATTAACAGATCGATTTACAAGCATGATCCAATTATATTTTTGGAATTCATAATTACATCAAACTGCCCAACGGCTACACTTACCTTCTCCCTGAGCTCAGCTGTGAGTGAGCAGCCTCTCTCCTTTGGGCCTCATCTCTTTCAGCCTCTCGGGGGCCTCTTTCCGTGCCTTGTGCTCTGCTGATTCCAGCCTCCAGCCTCCTGGGACCTCTCTGTCGGCATCTTAGAGTTTCCCCATCTTTGCTGCTTTTTTTCCGGTGTGTCTCTGCCTCTTTATCCCATCTTTAAAGGATTCCAGCAAGAGGACCAAGACCCACCCTGGGTCACACCTCACTAAAGTAATCCAATCAAAGGTCCCCCCAACTGAATCCAGTCCAATCAAAGGGTCCCATCCTCACAGGAATGGATTAGTTTTAAGAAAATGATGTTTTTTGGAATCCACAAAAAGCTTTAAACCGTCACATTTCTGTATTCTCAATCAATTCTATTCCATTGAGCTATAAGTCTATCCTTATGTCAGTGCCACACTCTTAATTTCTGTAGATTTGTAATACGTTTTTGTTTTTTGGTTTTTTTTTAACCAGGAGGTACTGGGGATCGAACCCAGATCCCTCCATATGGGAGACGGACACCCAACCATTTGAGCCACATCCGCCCCCTGTAATACGTTTTTAATTCAGGATGTGTGAAGTCCTCCAACTTTTTTTTTTTTTCTCCCAAATTTGAGGATCACCTTTTCCATTTCTGCAAAAAAGGCTGATGGAATTTTGATAGGATTTACATTGAATTTGTAGATTGCTTTCAGCAGTATTGATATCTTAACAATATTAAGTCTTTTAATCCATGAACACAGGGTGTCTTTCCACTTACTTACCTCTAAGTATCTTCATTGGTGTTTCATAGTTTTCAGTGTACACATCTTTTACCTCCTTGGTTAAATTTATTCCTTGGCATTTTCTTCTTTTAGATGCTATTGTGAATGGAATTGTTCTCTTGATTTCCTTTTCAGATTATTCGTAACTGGTGTTTAGAAACCCAGCTGACTTGTGTGCTTATTGTGTATCCTGCAACTTTGCTGAATTTGTTTATTAGTTCTAGTAGCTTTCTTGTGGGATTTTCTGTATATAGGATCATGCTGTCTGTGAATAGTGATAATTTGACTCTTCTAGTTTGGGAGCTTTTTATTTCTTTCTCTCCCCTAATTGCTCCGGCAAGAACTTCTAGTACAATGTTGAATAACAGTGGTGACAGCAGTTCCTGACCTTAGGGAAAAGCTTTCAGTCTTTCACCATTAAGTATGATGTTAGCGATAGGTTTTTCATAAATGGCTTCTGCCATGTTAAGTTAATGCTCTTTATCACTTTTCCTTCTATTCCTAAATTTCCTTCTATTCCTAGGTTCCTAGTTTCCTGTTCTTATCATGAAAGGATATGGAATTTTGTCAAATGTCTTTTCTGCATCAATTGAGATGATCAAGTGTTTTATTCCCTTCATTCTATTAATGTAATAAATTACATTGATTTTTTTATGTTGACCATCCTTGCATTCCTATAATAAATCCCACTTGGTCATCCTTTATAATCGTGGTGTTGGATTCAATTTGCTAGTATTTTGCTGAGGGTTTTTGCATCTATATTCATGAGAGTTGTTGGTCTGTAACTTTTTTTTTCCTGTGCTTCTTTATCTGGCTTTGATATCAGGGTAGTGCTGGCTTCGTGGAATGAGTTAGAAAGCAATGCTTCCTCCTCTATTTTTTGGTGTTAAATCTTTAAATGTTTGGAAAAACTCAGCAGTGAAACCATCTTGTCCTGAAATTTTCTTTGTTGGGAGGTTTTAAATTACTGATTCAGTCTCTTTACTTGTTATTGGTTTTTGAGATTTTCTGTTTCTTCTTGTGTCTGTATGTTTCTAGAAATTTGTACACTTCATCTAGGTTTTCTAATTTGTTGGCATATAATTGTTCATAGTACCCTTTTATAATCCTTTTTTGTCTATAAAGTTAGTAGTAATGTCCCCATTTTCATTCCTGTATTAGTCAGGGTTCTCTCGGGAAACAGAATCAGCAGGAGATATCTATCAATAATATGAAATTTTAAAAGAGTCTCTCACGCGACCGTGGGGATGCACAAGTTCAGGTTCCGCAGGCTGTCTGCAAACCAGTGGCTCTGATGAAAGCCCGATGAAAGGTCGTTGATGAGTTTCTGGGAGAAGTTGCCTGTCCAATGACGAGCTGGGAAATTCTCTCTGAATGTTGAAATCACTTCCACTTTTAAGTCATTCAACTGATTGGATAAAAGCACCACCCATTGATAATGTAATCTCCCTGATTGATGCAGATGTAATCAGCCATCCACGCCGTAAACTCACTGGTGAATGAAGTCCATAAATGCTCTTGTATTACAATTCGCCCAGTGCTTGCTGGAACAAACACCTGGACACAACTACTTGGCCGAGTTGACACATTAGCCTAACCATCACAATTCCTGATGTTAGTTATTTGTGTCTTTTCTTTCTCTCTTTTTCTTTGTCAGTCTGTCTAAAGGTTTGTTGATTTTTGTTGCTCTTTTAAAAAAAAAAACATCTGTTTTGGCTTTGTTGTGTATTGTTTTTCTATTCTGTATTTCATTTATCTCTGCTCTAATCTCTATTTCCTTCTACTAACTTTGGATTAAGTTTGCTCTTCTTGTTATAGTTTCTTTCAATGTGAAGTTACGGTAGTGGATCTTTCTTCTTTTTTTTAAGATTTATTTTATTTATTTATTCCCACCCCCATTACTATTTTGTGCTCACTGTCTGCTCTCTGTGTCCATTCACTGTGTGCTCTCTGTGTCTGCTCATCTTCTCTTTAGGAGGCACTGGGAACTGAACCTGGGACATCCCATGTAGAAGAAAGGCGCTCAATTGCTTGAGCCACCTCAGCTCCCTGCTTTGTTGTGTCTCTCATAGTCTTTCCTCTTTGTGTCTCCTTGTGTGTCATCTTGTTGCATCAGCTCGCCGCCCCTGCCCGTCGCGCCAGCTCGCTGTCTTGCTTGTCTTCTTTAGGAGGCACTGGGAAACGAACCTGGGACCTCCCACGTGGTAGGTGGGAGCTCAATTGCACGAGTGACATCCTCTTCCCTCTTCTTTTTTTAATGTAGAAATTTAGAGCTATAACTTTCCCTGTCAGCCCTGTCTTTGCTGCATCCCATATGTTGTGTTTTTGTTTTTGTTCATTTCAAGATACTTCCTAATTTCTCATGTGATTTCTTCTTTTACCCATCGGTTAATAGTATGGTGTTTAATTTTTATGTATTTGTAAATTTTCCAGTTTTTCTTATGTTATTGAGTTCTAGCTTCATTCCATTGTGGTCTGAGAGGATACTTTATATGAGTTCAATATTTTCTTCCATTTAGCTGTTTGTTTTCTGTGTGTCTTATATGTCTTTTATTCCTCAATTACTCTAATTGCTGCCTTTTAAAAATATATTTAGTTGCTTTTTTGTATTGTACCATTTTGATTCCCTTCTTTCTTTTGAGTGTGTGTGTTTTTAGGTATTTTCTTAGTGGTTACCTTTGCAATTGCAATTAACATCTTAAACTAATAACAATCTAGCTTGACCTGTACCAGCCTAGTTTCAGTAGTATGCAAACTCTACTCCTATGTATCTCCATCCCTCCCCCTTTATATTATTAGTTAGTATTGTATCGTGATATATTACATACCCATTAGTATAGATTTAAGATGTTATTTTACACATTTGCACATTAAATCATATAGGGGTAAAAGCAGTTTCAAACCAACAGTACACTAATACATGATTTTGTACTTACCTGTGTAGTTACCTTCACCAATGTTCTTTGTTTCTCTTAGGCTTTGAGTTCCTTTCTAGTGTCCTTTTATTTCAGCCTGGCCTCCTTTTGCATTTCTTGTAGGGCAGGTCTTCTGGTAATTAACTCTTTCAGTTTTTGCTTATCTTTAAATATCTTAATTTCTCCTTTATTTTTGAAAGGTAATTTTCCTACATATAGAATTCTTGGTTGCAAGGTTTTTTTTTGTTTGTTTGTTCTTTTGTTTTTTTCTTTAAGGACTTTAAATGTGCCTTCCCACTGTCTCCTGGTCTCCATGGTTTTTGATGAGAGATGTGCTGTTAATCTTCTTGGAGATCCCTTGTATATGACAAGTCACTTCTCTCTTGCTACTTTCAAAATCCTCTTTATCTTTGGATTTTGACAATTCTGCTCTAGTATGTCTTGGTGTGGATCTATTAGAGTCTATTCTGCTTGGAGTTCATTGAACTTCCTGAATGTGTATATTCATGTGTTTCATCAGATTTGGGAAGTTTTTGGCCATTATTTCTTCAAATACATTTCTCTTGCGCTTCTGGGACTCCAGTGATGCATGTGTTGGTACACTTGATGGTGTCCCACAGGTCCCTCAGGCACTATTGATTTTTCTTCATTTTTTTCTTTCTACCCTTCATACTGGATAATTTCAATGATCTTGTCTTCAATTTCATTGATCCTTTCTTCTGCCTATTCAAATCTGCTGTTGAATCCATCTAATAAGATTTTCATTTTGATTACTGTACTTTGCAGCTCCAAAATATCTGTATGGTAGCTTTTTATAATTTCTGTCTCCTAATTTTGTTCAGACAACGTTTTTCTAATTTCCTTTAGTTTTTCATATATGGATTCCCTTAGCTCACTGAAGACAGCTTAGCTAATAGTTCCAATGTATGAGCTTCCTCAGGGATGGTTTTTGGAAAATTCTTTTTTCCGTGACTGGGTCATACTTTCCCGCTTCTTTGTGTTTTGTAATTTTTTATTGAGAACTGGACATTCTGAGTATTATGTTGTTATAACTGGAAATCTAGTTCTCCCACTCCTCTGGGATTAAGCTTCGTTGTTGTTGTTAGGGCTGGAGCTATCAATTTGTGGCTTTTCCAAACTATTTTTGCTCCTAAATAGGGAATTGAAAGAGAAAACAGAAAAAAAATAAGGTACTTTCTCTTTAATATTCCTCTGACACTTTTGCTTGAGGGTGTTTGGAACAATAGCTGCCCTCAGAGCTGATCCCCCAGCAATCTGAAGCAGCCAATCAACAGCAGAGATCAGCAGTCAGACCACATACCCTGGCTTTTGGATGATGAGGTCCTTGTAGCCCACCCTGGCACCAGGAAGCTGCACCATGAGCCTGGGTTACAGCTCCCATTGCTGCCTGCCATGCGGATGGGGAATGGGTTATGGTAAACTTGCATGGAGGGTGAAATTCACCAATATTTACAATTTACCAGCCTCTTCTGTCAGTGCTTCTCTGGGTGGTGCACAGGTGTGTTTAGACCCCAGCATTTCAAAATAGTTGATTCCAACATTCTTGCTAGTTCAGTAGTTGTTTTGGTAGAGGTATTGATTTCTGTAGATTCCTACTCCACCATCTTCCCACAATCCTCTCTCCAAAGCTGTGTCCCCAGGGCAGAATTTTATGGACTATGAGTCATCTTCTTTTCGGGGATCCTGAAATCATTTTAGTAGGTAGCAAATGTTTAAAATGTATTACTAGAAAACAAGATTTTTCACATAAGAACAAAAAGATACCAGTATAAACTTGAAGAATTTAAGACAAAATTCTATTGGATACATTTCAAATTAGAATTATCAGTATGAACTCATGATTCTTTTTCTTTTCAAAAACACATTATTTCTTAGCCCTTGAAGCAATGACAGTTCAATAGCAATGAGCATTCTTAGGACCCAGATTTTAGTCTCTAAATTCTATTCCAGGTAGTGTAGTTAGAACAAGTGGGGAAATGTAATCTTCTTCTTCTTCTTCTTCTTCTTTTTTTTTTTTTTGGCCACAAAATCTGTACTTTTGAAGAATATGCAAAGAATTGAGGTCAAATGGAGACTGTCAGTCTACACTCTATCAGCTGTTCGAAATCATACCAGATTTTGTGTTTCACATTTGTCTCATGATTTTTTTTGACTAGCTTTTTACTTTTTCTCTACAATTTATATTAAATTGCCTTTCTCTCCTTTTCCTTCCAAAAGAGACAAGTTTTTTTTATATCTTGTCAAGAACTCTAGAATCTTAATCATATGATTTGTGTAGTGTAGTCTTTCTTAACATTTTCTTCTGAGGCTCTGTAATTTTATTTAAATTTGTCCCAATTGCTTTCTTGGCTTGTTGCCCAACTGCCATCCTGGGATTTCTTTTTCTATTATTTTTTAAATTTTTAAATTTTTTCTATTAAAAAAAATTTTTTTAACAAATCAATTTTATTGATAACATATTAATAAAGCATACAATTCATCCAAAGTATACAATCAATGGTATGTGGTATAATCACATAATTGTACATTCATTACTTCAATCATTATCAGAGCATTTTCATTACTTTATTCAATAATAATAATAAACAAAAAAATGACAAAAAAATTCCCCACCTCTCAATCATTCTGTCTCCCCCACTCACATAGCTGCCATTTCTGACTATTCTTGAAGAATTATTTATTTATTAAGCAGTTTTAGAGATATATTCACATGCCGTACAATCCATCTTAACTGTATAATCAATGGATCCCAGTATAATCATCAAAATTTTTAGAATTATTTCATTAGTCCAAAAAGAAAAACTACACACCCCTTAGTATGCTATCCCTAGTCCTACGTAAACACCTCTCAAATTTCATCTTTATAAGTTGATTTGTACTCAAATTTTATACAAATGGAATCATACAATATGTTACACAATATATTTAGTTAATAGTAATGCTGCCATACAGTATTTGTCCTTTTGTGTCTGGCTTGCTTCACTCAACTGTCCTCCAGTTTCATCCATGTTGCTATATGGTTGTACCATTCTGCATTCCCAAAACAGTGATAAGCATCCCTATCTCTCCACATCCTCTCCAATGCTTGTAGTTCTCTGTTTTTTTAATAGTGGCCATTTTGATAGGTGCAAAATGATATCTCATTGAAGTTTTTTGATTTACATTTCCCTTATCATTAGGGATGTTGAAGATTTTTTAATGTGTTTTTTTTTTTCCATTTGCATTTCTTCTTTGGACAAATATCTATTCAAGTCTTTTGCCCACTTTTTAATTGGGTCATTTGTCTTTTTGTTGAGTTTTAGCAGCTTTTTATATATCATGGATATTAAACCCTTACCAGACATGTGATTTCCAAATATTTTCTCCCATTGAGTCAGCTGCTTTTTCACTCTTTTGACAAAGTCCTGTGAGGTGCAAAAATGTTTGATTTTGAGGAGGTCCCATTTATCTATGTTTACTTTTGTTGCACGTGCTTTGGGTGTAAGGTCCAAGAAACCACCTCCTACTTGAAGATGTTTCCTTACATTTTCTGCTAGTAGTTTTATGGTCCTTGCTTTTATATTTAAGTCTTTGATCCATTTTGAGTTGATTCTTATATAGGGGGTAAGATAGGGGTCCTCCTTCATTCTTTTGGTTATAGATATCCAGTTCTCCCAGCACCATTTGTTGAAGAGACTGTTTTGTCCCATTAACATGGACCTGATAGGTTTGTCAAAAGCCAGTTGACTGTATAGGTGAGGGTTTATTTCTGGACTCTCAATTCCATCCACTGACCGATGTGTCTATCTTTATGCTAGTACCATGCTGTTTTGACCATTGTAGCGTTGTAATATGTTTCAAGGTCAGGCAGTGAAATTCCTTCCACGTTGCTCTTCTTTTTTAAAATGCTTTTGGCTATTCGGGTGCACTTACCCTTCCAGATGAATTTGGTAATTGCCTTCCCTAATTCTGTGAAGTAAGCTGTTGGGATTTTGATTGGTATTGCATTGAATCTATAAATCAGTTTGTGTAAGATTGACATCTTCACAATTGACATTCTTCTAATCCATGAACACGGAATGTCTTTCCATTTGTTTAGGTCTTTTTAAATTTCTTTTAGCATTGTTTTATAGTTTTCTGCATATTGGTCCTGTACTTCTTTGGTTAATTTAACCCCTAGGTATTTGAATCTTTTTGTTGCTATTGAAAATGGAATTTCCCCCCTGATTTCCTCCTCCAGATTGTTCAGTACTAGAGTACAAAAACATTACTGATTTTTGCATGTTGATCTTGAATTCTGCCACTTTACTGAATTCATTTATTAGCCCAAGTAACTTTGCCGTGGATACTTCAGGATTTTCGAAGTACAGGATCATGTCATCTGCAAACAGTGAGAGTTTTACTTCCTCTTTTCCTATTTGGATGCCTTTAATTTTTTTCTTGTCTATTTCCTCTAGCTAGACTTCTTTTTTTAAATTTCAAATTCTTTTTTTTTGTTTGTTTTACTTTATTTTGTGCAGAAATAATTGAAAATATAAATTAAAAATTAAAAAGTAAACAAAGACGAATAAATATATACACTTCTCAATTAAATGTATTGGATACATATAACTTTTTTTTTTTTAATCATACAATATGTTTATACAATATATTTGGTTCATAGTAACGCATTGATACAGTATTTGTCCTTTTGCTTCACTCAACATAATGTCCTCCAGGTTCATCCATGTTGCCATATGCTTTACAACTTCATTTCTTTTTACAGCTGCATAATATTCCATATTATGTGAATATTATGTGAATAGACCACAGTTTGTTTATCCATTCGTCTGTTGATGGACACCTGGGTTGTTTTCAGCTTTTGGCAATGGTGAATAATGTGCCTATGAACATCGGTGTGCAGATGTCTGTTTGTGTCACTGCTCCCAGTTTTTCTGGGTATATACCCAGTAGTAGTATTGCAGGGTCATGTGGCAAGTCTATATTCAACTTCTTTAGGAACTGCCAAACAGTCCTCCACAGTGGCTGTACCATCCCTCCCACCAACAGTGAAGAAGTGTTCCTATCTCTCCACATCCTCTCCAACACTTGTAGTTCTCTGTCTTTTTAATAGTGGCCATTCAGATAGGTGTGAAATGATACCTCATTGTCATTTTGATTTGTATTTCCCTAATCATGAGTGATGTTGAGCAGTTCTTCATGTGTTTTTTTTTTTTTTTTTTGCCATTTGTATTTCTTCTTTGGACAAATGTCTATTGAAGTCTTTTGCCCATTTTTTAATGGGTCATTTGTCTTTTTATTGCTGAGTTTTAGCAGCTTTTTATATATCATGGATATTAAATCCTTTCAGACATGTGATTTCCAAATATTTTCTCCCATTGAGTCAGCTGCTTTTTCACCCTTTTGAAAAAGTCGTGTGAGGTGCAAAAGTGTTGAATTTTGAGGAGGTCCCATTTATCTATTTTTTCTTTTGTTGCACATGCTTTGGGTGTAAGGTCCAAGAAACCACCATCTTCTACAAGGTCTTGAAGATGTTTCCCTACATTTTCTTCTAGTAGTTTTATGGTCCTGACTTTTATATTTAGATCTTTGATCCATTTTGAGTTGATTCTTGTATAGGGGTGAGATAGGGGTCCTCTTTCATTCTTTTGGTTATAGGTACCCACTTCTCCCAACATCATTTGTTGAAGAGACTGTTTTTTCCTGTTAGCATGGACTTGGTAGGTTGGTCAAAAACTAGTTGACTGTATAAGTGAGGGTTTATTTCTGGGTTCTCAGTTCCATTGCATTGATTGATGTGTCTATCTTTATGCCAGTACCATGCTGTTTTGACCACTGTAGCTTTGTAATATGTTTCAAGGTCAGGCAGTGAAATTCCTCCCACGTCGCTCTTCTTTTTTAGAATGCTTTTGGCTATTCGGGTGCACTTACCCTTCCAGATGAATTTGGTAATTGCCTTCTCTAATTTTGTGAAGAAAGCTGTTGGGATTTTGATTGGTATTGCATTGAATCTATAAATCAGTTTGGGCAAGATTGACATCTTCACGATATTTATTCTTTCAGTCCATGAACACGGAATATCTTTCTATTTGTTTAGGTTTTTTTAAATTTCTTTTAGCATTGTTTTGTAGTTTTCTGCATATAGGTCCTGTACTTCTTTGGTTAAATTAACTCCTAGGTATTTGAGTCTTTTTGTTGCTATTGAAAATGGAATTTTCCCCCTGATTTCCTCCTCAGGTTGTGCAGTACTAGTATACAAAAACATTACTGATTTTTGCGTGTTGATCTTGTATCCTGCCACTTTGCTGAACTCATTTATTAGTTCAAGTAGCTTTATTGTGGATGCTTCAGGATTTTCGAAGTACAGGATCATGTCATCTGCAAACAGTGAGAGTTTTACTTCCTCTTTTCCTATTTGGATGCCTTTAATTTTTTTTTCTTGTCTAATTGCCCTAGCTAGAACTTCTCTTACAATGTTGAATAACAATGGTATGTTGCTGTGTTTTGTGTTGTCATTCCACTCTCTGAGCCCCTGCTCAATTTTTTCCATTCTTTTCTCTCTCTGTTCTTTTCTCTCTTCAATTTTAGCTGCTCTGTCTTCGGTATCTCTTATTCTTTTTTCTATCATTTCGAGTCTGCTGTTGTATGCCTCAAATGTGTTTTTGACTTCACATATTGTGTCTTTCATTCCCATGAATGCTATTACTTTTCTGTTCAGGATTTCAAATTCTTCTTTGCGTTCTCTCAATGTCTTCTTTTTTTTTTTTTTTTTTTTTTTTTTTTTTTTTTTTTTTTTTTTTTTTAAAGATTTTATTTATTTATTCATTTATCCCCCCCTTGCTGCTTGTGCTCGCTGGGTCAGCTAACCACGCCGCGCGGGCGGGCTTGCCTTCACCAGGAGGCCCCGGGAACCGAACCCGGGGCCTCCCATATGGTAAACGGGAGCCCTACTGATTGAGCCACAGCCGCTTCCCTCTCAATGTCTTCTTGATGTCATTTATCTCTTTAACTATATTGTCTTTCATCTCATTAATTTGATTTTGGAAATTTGTGCTCATCTCGCTGATTATTTCTCTCAAATTCTGCATCTCTTCTGGGACTTTGATGTATTCTTTTTCTTGAACCATGTCTTCTATTTTCTTAGTATGGCTCATAATTTTTTGCTGGTGTTCAGGCATCTGGTTAGGATGTAGTTTACTCAGATGCTTAATCTCTTTCTCTTTATAGGGATTTAGTGGCAGGAGGCCGTGAATTACCACAGCTCTTTGATTTTTGGCTCAACCTTGATTGTTAGGATTGTTCTGCTGGTTGCTCAAAACTGGGCACTGGACCCAGTAATTGGTTGTAGAATCGTTTCCTAGTGCCTTGGGCAGGGAGGCTATAGAGGCCAGGAAAAGCCTCTCCTACTTAATTTTCTTATGTGCTCTTCCTTGGTCTGCCGGGAGATGGCGCTCATTGGCAGCTCTCAATTCATTGCCTGGTCGGAGTGTATTTGTTGTGACACAGACCAGATCAATGTGATAGAGCTTCCTGTTTGGGGCCTAAGAGCCTTGTAATTCAAACTTTCTGAAACAGTTCTCTAGTGTTCTCTGGCAGCCCCCTCCCTTTTCCCAGCTAGGAAATATTTTCACTCCCCACTGAGTCCTCAACAATCAGTCCCTGTTAGTAGAGGAGGAGATTGGGAGGTTTGTATATCTTTAGCCCCTTGCAGGCTCCAAGGCAAACAATGGCGCAGCCCCACCAGGCCTGGAAGGGCTCTCGGGACAGGGCAGACCAAACCTGGGAGTCAAAAGCGAGTCAGCCCCAGGCTCTCTCTTCCCTCTCCTGTGGAGTCCTCAACAATTAGTCCAGGCTAGAAGAGAGGGAGGGGGTCTGATGTGGCTCAAATGGTTGGGCGTCCGTCTCCCATAAGGAGGGACCTGGGTTCGATCCCCAGGACCTCCCAGTAAAAATATTAAAAAAATAAAAAATAAAAATTAAAAAAAATTAAAAAAGAAGAGAGGGAGATTGCGAGGGTTGGATTTCTCCAGTGAAGGTTCTCTTCCTCCCCCAGACCACTGAACTTTGGCCCACCCTCATCCTGAGCCAGCAAACAGCCCTCAGATGTATTTTTTTTTTTTTTTTTTTACCAGGAGGTCCCGGGAATCGAACCCAGGTCCCTCCATGTGGCAGACGGACGCCCAACCATTTGAGCCACATCCGCCCCCCAAGATGTATTTTTTATCTCACCTATTGTGTCTTTCCTTTGCATGAGCTCTGTTACGTTTCTATTCAAGATTTCAAATTCTTTGTGTTCACTCATTGTCTTCTTCTTGCCGTTTTTCTTTTTAGCCATATTGTCTTTCAACCCATTAATTTGATTTTGGAAATTTGTGCACATCCCATTAATTAGTTGTCTGAAATTCTGCGTCTCTTCCGGGGCTTTGGTATATTCCTTTTATTGGGCCATATCTTAGGTTTTCTTAGTATGACTCATAATTTTTTCCTGTTTTCTAGGCATCTGTTTTTGATGGTGGATTACTCAGATGCTCAACTTCTCTCTCTTTCATAGGGTTTGATTCTTTGATTCTTGGTTCAATCTGGATTGTTAGGCTAGTCCCTGTTAGTTGCTTAAAGCTAGGCTGTGGACCCAGTTAATGGGTTCTAGACCTGCTTCCTATCCCATGCTCTTGGTGAGGGAGGATATAAAGGCCGGAAAAGTCTCTTACTTATTTTTTTTTAATTTTCTCACAAGCACTTCCTTAGTCTGCAAACTAAAGGTGCTTTTTGGCTGCTTTCTCAGTTCAATACCTGGTTGGAGTGTGTTTGCTGCAAACCTGATCAGTATGACAGAGGTCCCTGCCTGGAGGCTAAGAGTCTTGTAATTCAGGCTTTCTCAGACACAGTCCTCCACAATTCACTGACAGCCCCCTCCCTTTTCCCAGGTAGGAAATAATTCCACTGCCTTCTGTGCCCTCAACAATCAGTCCGGGTTAGTACAGAGGGAGATTGGGAGGGATGGATCTCTTTAGTCCTTTGCGAGCTCCCAAGGCAATGGTGTGGCCCCATTCGGCCTGGAAGAGCTGATGGGGACAGAGCAGACCAAATTTGTGTGTCAAAAGCTGAGTTAGTCTTAGGCTGTGTCCCTCTCTTTCCCCTTTTCTGGGGTGGTGGATCCCTGGATCGTCCTTTGTAGCTGGCCCAGAGGCCTGAGAATTCTGAAGTGTCTTTAGTGTGGGGGATGGTGCCAGCAGTAGCAGCTGCAGCTTTCAAGTCACAGTTTTGCCATTGCAATTCTTTTCCTCTGTCCCTCTCTCTTCTAACTGTGTCCAACCATCACCGGGTGTCCTGAACCCTAGAAGATTTTTTTCAGGCCATTTCAGCCTGTCCAGCAGCTATTTCTCTGGGAGAGAAGAGAGCCCCGTGTCTTTCTAGTTTGCCATCTTCCCGGAAGTTATCTCAAATATTTTTTATTTCTTTTCATTGTTCTTCTGGGTTACTTCCCAGAATTTCCTGGATTCTACTTTTTTTTTTTTCTCTTTTGGATCCTGTTTGTCTTTGCTGGAGTACATCCTCTAGTATGTTTTTCAAAAAGGATTTTTAGTATGTAAAACTCCCACAGTACTGCTGATGTGAGAATATCTTTATTTTGCCTTCAACTGCATTAACAGTTTGGCTTTGTATTAATTTCTAGGTTTAAAATAATTTCTTCTCAGAACTTTAAAAGGAAGTACTACATTTCCTTTTAGCATGTACCATTTAATGCTGATCTGGTTCTTCTTCCTTTTCAGGTGACCCTTTTAGTTTTTCTTACTGGAAACTTTTAGATATTCTCTCAAAATTCTGCAGTTTTACAAGGATGAATCTAAGTGTCTAGGATTTGTCTCTTTTTCATTTAGCATACTTGCTACTAGGCTTGTTCTGTCTGTAGAGGTGACTCTTGCATCAGGTTCTTCTGATATTTTTGTCCCTCTTTTGCCTCTGCTCTTTCTTATACTCCTAGTAGGTAACTGGTAGACTTCTATGCACTTTAATTTTTCTCACATTTCCTAATTCCTTATCTTTTTGCTCAGCGTTCTAGGAGAGGGTTTGGCAAACATTTTATGTTAAGAGCCAGATAAATATTTTAGGTTTTGTGGGCCAAGAAGCAAAATTGAGAATAGTAAGTAGGTACTTAGATAATAAGCGATAAAACAAATTCCCGTAACACATTGATGAAACCCATAGTCTAATAATTGAGTACAATTTTTTTTTTGTAATACAGTTCTAATGAGAAGAATGGAATTCATTTTAGGGGCTAAAATGTGGCTTAAATTGAGGTTCAAAGTTAGAGTTCCCTATCATCAAATTGATTTTGCAAATGTTCGTTTGTAAAAAAACATTCTCAGCTTGTGAGCCATGCAGCAACGGTCAGCATTCTTCACAGGGCTGTGGACCATGGGGTGCTGACCCTTTTGCTGTGTCTTCCAGGTTGCTAGTTTGGCCTTCAGCTGGTCCATTTCAGCATCTCCTCCTTCCACTGAACCTCTTATTCTGGCAATCTCAGTTTTAGCTTCTAGGATACCTTTCCCCTGCGCTCGTGCTCACGCTCTCTCATATTACTGCCTATGCTTTTTCTATGGATGCAGTTCTTCTCAAATGCTTCTAAATGTTCTCATTAGAATTTAACTTCCTGTTCTCCTGCAAAGTCCTGTTTATCCTTGGCCTTTCTCTTTCGTGCTGAGCACGCATGCTTACGGAAGGACTGCTGATGAGTGCAGCTTGTGGGCCGCGTGGACTAGCACAGCTTTGCTGATTAGCTTGTGCTTGGTGACCTGAGAGGAGGGTGGCCGCGGGTCTTGTTGAGGCCACGTGTAAGTGTAAGCAGAGACCCCTGCGGGGAGTGGCCTGCAGGCGCAGGCCCCTCCCGTAGCCCTGTGAGGGGCTCTACACGGTGCACTTCTCACTTCCCTGTTTTCTGTAGAGTCTCTTGTGGAGGTCAGGGTCACCCCTGGTTCTGCTCTGTAGGGTTAGCTTTTTCGAAAGAAGAAATCTCTCTGAGGTCGTAAGGGACTGGTGCTTTGTCACAGTGCACACGCTGATTTCTTTAAGAGGCAAAGTAAGAATCCATGCAGTTAGCATGGAGATGCATGGGAAAATGCCAACAACGGGATGTGTGGACTGTGGTTAAAGCAATACTGTGTTATTTTATAGCAGTGCTAAGGGTCAATAATGAGGGGTTTGGGGGTATGGGACTTTTCCTTTTGGAGTAGTGGAAATCTTCCGAAATGGACCGAGACGATGACAGCACAGCTCAGTGGTGAAACTGAGAGCCGCTGAGTGTACACTTTGGATGGACAGTGCAAGGCAGGGGACCATGCAGCACAGCAAACCCCAAGGTGGAAGACGGACTGCGGCTAAGGGTACAAATGGGGAGCGTTCTCTCATGAACTATAGCACATACACAGTACTAATATATGGTGTTAATAATAGGATGGTTTGTGGAAAAATACACCAAATAGAAGCTGTATTTATATATATATACTAATAGCTGTATATAGGCTAAATATAAGCTGTCGACTACAGATATGATGATGTTCTGTCATCATTTGTAACAAATGTGTCACAGCAGTGTGATGTGTCGGTGGTGGGGCAGTGTGTGGGAATCCTATTGGTATGCATGATTGTTTTTTAAAAATTTGAAATTAAAAAAAAAAGAGATAAAGTAACAAGCACTAAGTTAATACTAGATATTTATTCAAAGAAATCTAGCTTTACTTATTTTCTGTTTATATACTTCCTGTGTCTATGGCAGATATAATAATATTTGAGATACAAAAGTATTGTTCTGAAGCAATCTCTTCAGAATCAAGAAATATTAAACTTTGTTACAGCTTCATTAAGTTGAGCGATATGCAATTGCCATTTTTATAGACCAAAAACTGTTGAAAATTAGCATTTTGGTTTTCTCCAGCCAATATGATTCATAAAATCGTGTTGTGGCTGTTGATTTGTCCGTCGATCGGAGGCTCCATGTGGTCATCCTAAATGAACATTTACAGCCTCTCCTCTCCTCAGACCCTCCAACGATGTCCAGAGATCATAAGGCCTCCATGGGCAACAAATCTAGGAAGCTTAACCCCAAAGAAGTTACAGCTGGCTTGTTCAGGGACACACACCTCCTTGTGATTCCAAAGTTGTGACCCGAAATCGAGTCCTGGAGGCAGGGAGAGGCGTTTCAGAACAAGGCGTACTGGGCTGCGGCCCCACCTGGAAACACGGCTGTGCCGGGGTCCCTGAGAGCCGGCCCGTGGGTAGCGAGCTGCCGGTCACCTGCTCCTGGCCACCGCTCGTGGGCTGTCGGGGCGCTGAGAAGCCCTGTGGCTGAGAAGGGGCAGCCTCGGTGAGTGTCGTCTGCTTATCTGCGTGTTCACCTTTTTGTTGCTGTGAGCTTTGATATTTGAATTTTTAGACGGGTCAGACTTGCAAGCTCATCCACTCCAGTCGCACGCACGGTCCTGGTTAGAAAGCAGGGAAGGCCACCTGCAGGTTTTGCCTGTTGGAAGCAGGAACGAAAATGTGCTGCTTTATTTACCTCGTGTCCCTTTGCTTTTGCACGTAGCCGGTTTGAAGTCTGCCAACGCCTTCATGGCGCTGCCCAGTTCTTCACCTTTTTTTCCCCTGTTGTAAACAGCGTCTCTGGGTTTTGGGGAAGAAAGCTGTGGTTTCTTGTCTTCCTGTTCAGGCATATGGGTTTTTCAGAGAGAGGACGAACATCTAACCACGGTTTTCAACAAGGTCAGACGTGAGTCGAGGAGAATACACTGTAGCTGTCGGCCGAGTAGGGCGACCCAGAATTCCTCCAAGGAAATTCTCCCCCGAGCAGACTCTCCCCGTGTCCCCTGAGAATGAGGGAGCCCCGTCTGGCGGGCTGAGGGCCACTGGGCATAGCCTGGCTCCCCGTTTGCCGGCACACATGTTTCCAGGTACTGGCTTGTCGTGAGCGAGGAGAAGGCGCCTCTGGGTCCTGCCTCTGTGGAAAGGTGTGACAAAGGGCCGCCTTGCTGGCTTCTCCTTCTGAGACTTTCGCGGAGGTGGATGTGCCGGAAGACAGGCGGCTGGACGCAGCCAGGGAGGCGGAAAGCTCCCTGTCTGAGGAGGTGTCAGAGAGCCATCCCTTTTAAGCCAAGGGGCAGGAGGCCACTGATTTTCAGCTTCTAGGGAAGAACCATTTCCTGTGGGTTTGCAGTCAACTGGTAGCCAAGTCTGGCTTGAAAAATGGTATAGGGGAAAGCTTGAGACAAAGAGCGCACACCCAGACCAGGCAAGGCTCGCCCTGGGCTTCGGCCCCGACGCCCCGATGGCCCGGCAGCAGCCCCCTGCCCACCTGGCCGCAGGCGGCTGCCTGGAGGCCCGCGTGCCTGTGTGTGTCACTGGAACAGGCGGGCAGCGGTGGGCAGAGCCCGGGTGGCAAGGGCCCTGCTCTGGCTGTGGGCTGGGGCCTTTGCAGCACCTGAGAAGGTGCTCTTCCCTCGCCAGGCGCTGCAGTGCTTATGATTTCCCGTTTTTTAGAGACAGCTGATCTGTCAGCTTGCACTGCAGGAAGCGCTGGGGGTTTATTGAACGTAGGAGGCCTGAGCAGAAGGGCGATGAGCTTTGTCACTGGGTTTATCTGAGAGGATCTGCGGGTGGGAGGGGCAGGTACACACCCGCGGGGGCGGGACGGAGCTGCAGCCTCCACTTGGCCTCACGTTCCCACCAGTGTGGGCCGCCTCTGAGCAGGCTCTGGCCCGCAGGTGGGGTGTGAGCTCGTGCCACCCTTCTCCCCTTCCCCGCTGCCCCTGGTGTCGCTTGGCTGGGCAGAGGCTGCCCCGTCTCCCTGTCAGATGGGGGTCCCCGGGGGCAGGCGCAGTGGTTCACCCCCTTTACCTCCCAGTGCTGTGCATGTAGTAATTGCTCATTAAACATTTGCTGAGTGTTGGACTGAAGGACCCCCAAAGCCTTTCACTCTAAAAACCTTGGCTCAGCGGCTGTCCTGTGTTATTAATTAGGCTTGATCTGTAAAAACGTACCTGGCAGTTTATTTTTAGGATTAAATAAGCAATGTATGAGAAAATTCCTAAAACACTTACCTGAGACGTACTAGATACTCAGTGCACCTTAGTTTTCTTCCTTCCTTCCTTCCCCTCTTAGACTTCTTAGCATGTCATCCAGAATAATACTGAGCTTCGTGCTTTACACTCAGGAACTCAGTCGATAGATGTCACTTTTTTTTTTTTTTTTTTTAAACAATTTATTGAGTGTATCATTCCTACATGAACATACATAAACTATAAGTGTTCAGTAAACATCATGATCTTACATGGTAAACCTGCATAACATCATACAGGGCTCCCCACCTCACCCCCCCACAGACACCCTGCATTGTTTTGAAACATTTGTTAACAAATCATGAAAGAGCATCGTCAAAGTATTACTACTAACTATAGTATGTATCTTCCTTCCCTATACATTTTTTTAAGGATTCATTTATTCACTTTTATCCATTCCCCACACCCCCCCGTTTTTGCTGTTTCTGTGTCCTTTCGCTGGGCAACTCTCTGTGTCTGTTTCCTGCCCTCTCCTCTCATCCCTCTCCTCCTGTCTTCACTGGGATTCGATCCTTGGAATCTCCAATGTGGGAGAGAGGCGTCTTACCGCCTGCGCCACCTTAGCTCCTCGTTTTTTGGTGCATCTTGTCTTGGCTCTCCCTTGTGTCACTCTCCTGTTAAGTCATCATCTTGCTGCATGGCTTGCAGGGCCTGGGCGGCTCATCCACGCACGGGACCTGGCGGCTCACTCGCATGTGGGGCCTGGCGGCTCAACCGCTCACGGGGCCTGGTGGTGCACTGGTGCATGGAGCCTGAGGGCTCACTCGCACGCGGGGCCTGGCGGCTCACCCGCTCGCAGTGCCTAGAGGCTCACCTGCGCATGGGCCTGGTGGCCCATGTGCCTTCTATATTTTTCTTTTTTTTATTTTTACCGGGAGGTCCCGGGGGTCGAACCCAGGTCCCAGCCACCCGAGCCACATCCGTCCCCCTGCCACATCTCCCAAGGTCAGCCAAAGATACCCAAAGTTACAGTCCTTTCCCATACAGGATGGTCATATAATAAATCAGGCTTGGTTTATCACCAGCATTCTAAAAGCCAGACCTAGGGAGAAAAACTAGGTCTGAGGACACATGCATGGTTTCTAATGTATCGAATGTTTAGCCTACCCTGATTATCACAAAATCAGGTCAGCGAGAATATGCACGTAGATGTCGCTTTATCATTTACTTTGATCCCTAAGGAGAGGAAAACGCTGTCCTATGAGCCTGGTTGTCCTGGTCCTTCTAGCTGACGCATTTCTCATCATCAATCAATAAACAGATATTCTCATTATAAATTAGTCTCTGAGAGTTTGCTTAGTAGCCTCAGAGCCCGTCACTCCGGGTGAACTTAAGGTTGAGCCTCCAAATGAACTCAAGTTTGTCTTTGCCCTAACAGCACTGGCTCTTTCTAGTTATCTTCTAAAGAGACCAGTTTTTGTTTTTGTTTTTGCTTTTTACTTTTGTTTTTTAACTAAAAACTATATTTTAGGTTTCCAACTTAAAAAGTTGTTAGAAACTTAAGTTGGAAAATATTGCAAGAATCTAGGGATCTCCTCAGAGCCAGCCCAGGAAGCCCCTTGCAGTGACCAAGGGCAGCGTACTGCACCTGAGAAGGTTTTGCAGTGTGCTGGGGGAGCGTGAGCCTGTGCGTAACTCTGCATCCACCTCCGGGTATTGGTGTCAGTCCTGGGCAGCTCACCGTCCACCTTCACGGCTTCAGCTTCTTCCCACCTGCAGCCAAGCCCCGTTCCTGCCCATGCTCCGTTCCCAGGAGAGAGGCATCCCTCGGCTTCCTGCTGCTTCGGGGTCTGAGTGGGTCCTTGCGTCCCTCTGAGTTCAAAGATTGTGGGATCATCTTGGCGGCAGTGACCGTGACTGCTCAGTAAAGACAATACTTGTTGAAGGAAGAAGGAATGATTGCATGGGATAAAACCACTTTAAAACTTTTGTTTCTTCATCTGCGGCATATTCCGGTGAATTAAAGGATCCGTGATTGTTTCCCGGAATCCTGATTCTCAGTGTCAGATATTCTTCTTTAGTTATTAATTGTCTAACTTTTCACCAAAACTTTCCTTTAAAGTTTCCTGTTCAGAAGCATCAGTTCCAAAAATCTGTGGTGCCCTCTTGTTCGATGGTGTTGCTGGAATAGCTGGGAGATGGTGTATCTGGAATAGCTGCAGATACTCTTGTATCTGCCTCCTGCCCTGATCCCTCAGCCAGCCGTCCCTGGCGGTGGGCCGCACGTGAGCCTCCTCGCTGTGAAAGGCCTGCCGTCTTCTGGTGGAGAGGAGAGGGGCGTCCCTCCATTCTGCCCGAAGCCTGGGGGACTGTGCTCTGAGTAGCAGAGGCACTAGGTGGCTTCTCTACCTAGCGATCTCAGCATTCCTCTTTCTAGGAAGGCTCACCCGCCTATTAAAATTATTGGGGACATGGGGGGAAAAAAGCATATGTTGTCTGCCGTATTCAGGGGTAAGTATTGGGGGCAGAAAGAGGAGGCCCTGCTTCCAGAGTTTTTCCTCAGGGCTGTCGTCAGTCAAATTGCCCTGCCTGGGAGGCCGGGACTGGCCAGGGCAGTTATCCCGTGGAAATACCTCAGTGTACTCTGTCTTTTATGTTCCATGGCTGCTCTTTCTTCTACCAGTCTGTGAGCACTTAGAGGACTGCAGTCACTCTTTTTCTTTTCTTTTTTTTTAGAATTAATATTTTATTGTCATTTATAATCCAATGGCATTTGGGTATATATTCTTCATAAGTGATTTTTCTTTTTTGTAAATAAAAATTTTTAAGTTAAGTTTTAAACAGCCAGTGGCTGGTTACGTTTTCAGAAAACAAGATTGGCTTAATTCATTAATGGCCACTTGCAGCTTTTCCTTACTAGTGCCAGAAAATGCTGTTTGCTTGCCCCATCGGATTCCCACAGCAGTCGTTGTCAGTGCCACAGCTCAAGATTATTTAGCATGCACGAGCTTGGTGGAAAGGTGAGCAGTTACTTCTGTAAACTTGCCCATGTCTGTGGAGATCTAAGCTTCTTAAGGACAGAGGATCACACGCCATGCGCCTTTGCATCTCTGCAACCTCGAGTTAGTGCCTTGACAGAAAAGGATCTGAGCAAGTCCCTGTGTACAAATAAAACAGATGAGCAAGCCACACGTGTTTAAAGAGCGATTCTGCACGGTGGGCTCTGATGGTCTCTGGTGGGGTCCAGCCAGACAGCAGCCGGCAGTCAAGTATAGCCTGGTCTGAGGAAACACAGTTTTTACCTCCCCTCCCCTCCCTTCCCTCTTCCCCATCCCCTCCCCTCCCCTCCCTTCCCCTCTCTTCCTTCTCCCCCCATCCCCTCCC
>JAKSZT010053798.1:2108849-2151719 GCA_026826555.1 Tolypeutes matacus
CCATCCATCCATCCATCCATCCATCCATCCATCCATCCATCCATCCATCCCAGGGATTGAACCCAGGACCTCATACATGGGAAGCAGATGTTCAGCCACTTGAGCTACATCTGCTCCCCTCCAGCAGCTTTTAGAGCCTCATTTCAGAGACAGGCGAGGGTGAGTGCACACTTGAGGAAAATTTCTAACCTAAAAGTTAGAGCCCAAGACCAACGCAAAAAGTAAACATGAATGAAACAGAAACTATGCAGAAAACGGGGGGGAAAAACTTGAAAAATATATAATGTTCTCAGAAAGATAAGAAAAAATATTGGAACTATGAAATAGCAGGTTTCTACTTTTAAATAAAGAAAAGGAAAAGAAAGTTTTTGGAATTAAAAGTATATTCATTATATATTCTAAAAAATTTAATAGAGGCGTTGAAAGATAAAATTTTTAAAATCTCCACAAAATGGATAACCAAAAACTGAAGAGAGAAAAAATAAATAAAAAAGATGAGAGAAAGAGAAAAGAAAACTAAGAGGATCATTCTAGGAGGTTCTACTTTTGCCCATAAGTAGAAAGAACAGAGAAAATAGAGAGAAGAAAATCATTACAACAGCCTCAAGTTCAGAAGACCGGACATCTTATTATTACAAAGTCTTTTTTGGACCATCCAGTTCATCAACATAGAGCACCTCTCTTAGCAATGCAGTTTTCTTTGTAGATATCTTAAATAAATTTTGTTAAATTTACCCTAAGTATTTTATGATTTTTGCTGCTATATTAAATGGTATTGTTAATTGAAATTTTATGTTCCAATTATTTGTTGCTTAATACATAACAATAAAGTTTATTTTTGGATATTGAAAACAAAACAAAACAGTAATTCCGGAACATTTCCTAGAATTAATTAAAGGATCCCCGTCATGTGGCAGATAGGTCTTGTTGACTGCGTGAGCCCATTCTGAAGAAGTTACTGTGCCATCAGAGCACAGGGGTAAACCAAGAAGGAGGAAAACATGGATTCAGACCCCAGGGATTTAACAGAGCAGTGAGGCAAAGGCAGTTCCCAGGCTACAGACAGGCAAAGCTCCAGGGCAAGAATCTTGAGGACCAGGTCTAAAAATAAAAAGCAACCAATCCAAATAGACTGTGGGAGAGGGAAATATAATTTATAGGTTTGGGTAGAAAAACACATTGAGAGGCTTTTGAAGATTTGGGGAAGAATTAGACTAGTATATAGAAAACAAAGCAAATGGAGGGAGGGAGGGTTCCCTGTTTATTCATGAAACTTTAAAGAGCAGGGACTTCCTCTTCCAGGGTGAGGGAGTAGACAGTCTTCCCTATTCCTCTCGCTAAGCACAACACGTAAAATAAGCACAGTAAGACTCTGGACAGTGGCCAGGAGGCAGACTGGTGGAGACCTCAGCACCCGAGGAGCGGTGCAGTGCATTCTCTGGGTTTTCTTTTTCCCTTGTATAACCCAGATTTGGGGCTGGTGAGCTGGAAATGCCAGTGAGCACAGACGAAACCCAACGAAGCCTGCTCTCTCTGGCCAGAAGACCAGGAAAGAGACGGCCTAGCAACGCCAGAAGATTTTTAGGCAATAAGTGTTCTATTCAGATCAAATGTGACAGAAAATGCTGTGCCCCCTGCCCGTGCCAGTACAAGCCTAGCAGGAACCAGACTGCCACCCCCACCAGCTGTACCGGGTGCTGTGCTCCCTGTCCCCTCGCTCCGCCCTGCTGGGATGGTGTCAGGGCAGGGGCACCCGGTCTGGCAGGTGGTAACACTTCCTCACTCCACGCGGTGCCATGGATTCCACGTGGCAGCCTGGTCTTCTGCCCTCCCTGTCCCTGCTGGGGGAACGTCAGGGGGCTTTTCCTCTCTCCCAGTCGGGGCCCCCACTGTGCCTGGCAACCAGGAGGGCCCCCGGCTAGAGTGTCAGTGAAGGCCGGTGGGGAAGCCAACCTTCTACCAAGACCTGGCAGGGACGGGTGGTGCCGCCTCCCCTGTGTGGGGCTTGAACATAAGATCTCTCATTTGGGTCATCAGAGTCCCAGAGGGAGAGAGGAAAGAGGGCAGGGCTGCAAAAGTGTTTGAATAAATGATGGCTGAAACTTCCCTAATTTGGCAAAAGATAAACTTAGAGATTCAAGAAGTTCAGCAAACCCCAAAATGAATAAACCCAAGGAAATTCACACCAAGGCACATCATAGTAAAACCTGTGAGAAGTAAAGGCAGAAAAATCTTGAAAGAGACAAAAAATCTTGAGAGCGAAAATGATAGCTGACCTAGAGGGAAGAACGATTCGAATGCAGCCAGTTCCTCGGCAGAGCTCTCGGAGGCTGCGAAGGAGGCGGCGCAGCCCTTCCAAGTGCCACAGGACCCTGCAGATGTCAGAGGGGTCTGGAGATGATGCTACAGGGGATGCGGTTGTGGCTCAAGTGGTGAGGCTCCCGCCCCAGGCTCGACTCCCAGGGCTTCCCGGTAAGGGCAGGCCGGCCCGCGCGGCGCGGCGAGCTGGCGCAGCAGGGGGACACAAGCAGGCACAGAAAAACACACAGCCAATGGACACGGCGAGCCCAGGCAGCAAGGGGGGCATAAATAAATAAGAAATAAATAGATCTTAAAAAAAAAGATAATGCTACAAGCAGTTCTACACACGTACATGTGACAACTTAGATAAAACGGACCGATTTCTTGAAAAACACACACTACCACAACTTAACTAAAACTGAAATAGATCATTTGAATAGCCCTTTAACTAACTGTTAAGGAAAATCAATATGTAATTTTAAAACTCCCTGTATTAGTCAGCCCAAGGGGTGCTGATGCAAAGTACCAGAACTCCATTGGCTTTTATAAAGGGTATTTATTTGGGGTAGAAACTTACCCTTACCAGGCCCTAAAGAGTCCATCTCAAGGTACCATAAGAGGCACTTCAAAATCTTTTGCCACGTGTTGAAGCAAGATGGCGGGCAATGTCTGCGAGGGTTCAGCCTTCCTTTTCCTCTTAAGGCTCTGTGGTCCCAGCTTCTTCCTATCTCAGCTGCAGGCTGGGATAAGGCTCAATCTCTCTTCCCAGGGCTCGTTTCTTTCTGGGCTCAGCAGCTCTGTTCTCTTCACAAGGTCACCTGTCAACTATCAGGTGAATGGCTCAACTCTCCCAGGTGCTCCAGAGTCAAAACCAAGTTCTCTCCTCTGCCATGTCGTTTTCTGTGTATCTACTTCTCCTGTGCGTCTCCTTCCATGTAAGAGTCTGTTTTATCGGCTTTTCAAGGGGGCAGGTACTCAACCCTGCATGCCCTACTGACGTAGTCAAATCAAAGCCCTAATTTTGACATAATTTAATCAAAATCATCTCTGCTGAATCCAATACAATCAAAGGGTATCACATCCAGAGGAACAGACCAGTTTACAAACATATATCTCTTTTTAGAATTCATAAGTAATATCAAACTGTCACACTTCCCCAAAGAAGTCTCCAAGCCCAGTTGGTTTCACTGGAGAGTTCTGTCAAACGTTTAAAGAGTTAGCACTATTCTCTTCCAGCAAACAGAAGGAGGGGGGCACTCTCTCATTAATTTTACGAGGGCAGTATTACCCTGGCACTAAACCAGACAAAGATAGTACAAAAAAAAATTGCAAGGAAATATCCTCATGAATATGGACACAAAAGTCCTTAACAAATATTAGCAAGTAGAATTGCACAATATAGACAAAGAATTACACACCATGACCAAGTGGAGTTTATTCTTGGGATGCAGTGCTGGTTCAGCATTCGAAAGTGTAATCCGCCATATTAGGAGGCTAAAGGAGAAAAAACACACGATCATAAATGGTTGAATGCAGAAAAAGCATTTCACAAAATTCAACACCCGTTCATGATACAAGCTCACAGAAGACTATAAGATAATTTTTCTGCTCGTTTATATAACGGTGTCAGAGTCAATGTTGATTTTGAACTGGTTAACAGGTATTTTCAGCACCATGCCTTTCCACTGAGAAACAGTCGGTCTGCTTGATTCTGCGTTGATGCCTGCTTTCCAGAGCCCCGCCATGCATAATGCGAAGGGCATAAGACACCGCCAGAAAGCCAGGAGTGATTAAAGAAAATGCTGGCAAAGAAGTTGGCCGTAAAATGCATGTGACAACCTATATGTGACGATAAACTAAAAACAGAAAAAAAACAGCACACAGAGAAATAGGAATGGGGGGGACTTCCTCAACTTGATAAAGAGCATCTACAGAAACTTTACAGCCAGCATTATCCTTACCGTGAGCGAGTGAACACTTTCCCCCCAGGAGAGGGGACAAGGCAAGGGTGACACGGAACCACCACTCTTACCCCGTGCAGTGCTGAGCTTTACCCAGTGCAGGAGGCAAGCAAAGGGAAGAAGAGGTATGCAGCTGGCACCTTGCTTTTTGCACTCAGCAGGATGGTCAAAGACGTTCTGTATACAGCTGCCTCATCCGATTTAACAGCGCCAAGCATTCCATCCCGTAGCTGGAACATATTGATGTAACACTGCTCTCCTGATGCACATTTAGTGTTTGCAACGGCAAGAAGTAGAATTTCTGGGTCTGAGGCTACGTTAGGTTTTCATTTGACAGACATTGCCAGATAACCCTTCACAGATGTAAACCACTGTATACCTTCAGCCGTGTATGAGAGGATCTCTTTCTAGACACTCTTTTTTTAAATGAATTTTTTTGATTCTTTTATTTTGTTGTTTGCCTGCATTATTTTTTTAACAAATCAGTTTTTTTGATACATATTAATAAAGCATAAAATGCATCCAAAGTGTACAGTCCGTTCTATTTGTTAATCACGTAGTTGTGCATTCATCAATTCAGTCATAATTAGAGCATTTTCATAATTTACATAATAATAAATAAAAAACATACAAACAAGAAAATTCTTCACCCCTCATCTCTCTGTTTCCACTGCTGTACATAGCCGGTATTTCTAGCCATTCTTACACAATTATTTATTTATTTATTATGATCTATCTAAAGTGAAGAATCAGTGGCTTTTAGTATAATGACAATGTTGTACATTCATCATCACAAAAAATTTTAGAACCATTTCATTACTCCAAAAAGAAAAACTCCACACCCCTTAGCATGCCTTCCCCAGCCCTACATAACCACTAATCTAATTTCATCTTTATAAACTGATTTATATTAAAATTTTATATAAATGTAATTATACAGTCCGTTACACAATATATTTAGTTCATAGTAATGCAGTCATACAGTGTTTGTCCTTTTGTGTCTGGCTTGCTGCAACTTGACATAATGTCCTCCAGGTTCATCCATGTTGTCGTATGCTTTAAGACTTCATTTCTTCTTACACCTACATAATATTCCATAATGGAAATACACCACAGTTTGTTTATCCATTCATCTTTTGATGGACACCTGGGTTGTTTCCAACTTTTGGCAATCATGAATAATGTCACTATGAACATAGATGTGCAGACGTCTGTTTGTGTCACTGCTCTCAGTTCTTCTGGGTATATTCCCAGTAGTGGTATTGCAGGGTCACGTGGCAAGTCTATATTCAGCTTCTTTAGGAACTGCCAAACAGTCCTCCACAGGGGCTGTACCATTCTGCATTCCCACCAACAGTGAAGAAGTGTTCCTATCTCTCCACATCCTCTCCAACACTTGTAGTTCTCTGTCTTTTTAATAGTGGCCATTCTGATAGGTGTGAAATGATATCTCACTGTAGTTTTGATTTGCATTTCCCTAATCATAGGTGATATTGAGTATTTTTTCATGTTTTTTTTTCTTGCCATTTGTATTTCTTCTTTGGACAAGTGTCTATTCAATCTTTGTCCCATATTTTAATTGGGTCATTTGTCTTTTCATTGTTGAGTTGTAACATCTCTTTATACATCATGGATCTTAAACCCTTTTTGGACATGTGATTTCCAAATATTTTCTCCCATCGAGTCAGCTGCCTTTTCACACTTTTGACAAAGTCCTGTGAGGTGCAAAAGTATTTGATTTTGAGGAGGTCCCATTTATCTATGTTTACTTTTGTTGCATGTGCTTTGGGTGTAAGGTCCAAGAAACCATGACCTACTACAAGGTCTTGAAGATGTTTCCCTACATTTTCTTCTAGTAGTTTTATGGTCCTGGCTTTTATATTTAGTTCTTTGATCCGTTTTGAGTTGATTCTTGTATAGGGGGTGAGATAGGGGTCCTCTTTCATTCTTTTGGTTATAGATATCCAGTTGTCCCATCACCCTTTGTTGAAGAGACTGTTTTGTCCCGTTAACATGGACTTCATAGGTTTGTTGAAAAACAGTTGACCATAGAGGTGAAGGTTTATTTCTGTACTCTCAATTCTATTCCACTGATTGACGTGTCTGTCTTTATGCCAGTACCATGCTGTTGTGACCACTGTAGCTTTGTAATATGTTTCAAGGTCAGGCAGTGAAATGCCTTCCACGTCGCTCTTCTTTTTTAAAATGCTTTTGGCTATTCGGGTGCACTTACCCTTCCAGATGAATTTGGTAATTGCCTTCTCTAATTCTGTAAAATAAGCTGTCGGGATTTTGATTGGTATTGCATTGAATCTATAAATCAGTTTGGGCAAGATTGACTTCTTCACGATTGACATTCTTCCAATCCGTGAACACGGAATGTCTTTCCATTTGTTTAGGTCTTTTTAAATTTCTTTTAGCATTGTTTTGTAGTTTTCTGCATATTGGTCCTGTACTTCTTTGGTTAATTTAACCCCTAGGTATTTGAGTCTTTTTGTTGCTATTGAAAATGGAATTTTCCCTCTGCTTTCCTCCTCAGATTGTTTAATACTAGTATACAAAAACATTGCTGGTTTTTGCATGTTGATATTGTATCCTGCCACTTTGCTAAACTCATTTATTAGCTCAAGTAGCTTTTTTGTAGACATTTCAGAATTTTCTAAACATAGGATCATGTCATCTGCAAATAGAGTTTTACTTCCTTTTTTCCTATTTGGATGCGTTTAATTTTTTTTTTTTCCTTGTCCAGTTGCCCTAGCTAGAACTTCTAGTACAATGTTGAATAACAATGGTGACAGTGGGCATCTTTGTCTTGTTCCCGATCTTAGGGGGAAAGCTTTCAGCCTTTTCCCACTGAGTATGATGTTGGCTGTGGGTTTTTCTTGTATGCCTTTTATCATATTGAGGAACTTTCCTTCTATTCCTATAATTTGAAGAGTTTTTATCAAGAAAGGATGCTGGGTTTTGTCAAATGTGTTTCTGTATTGTTTGAGGTTTTTTCCCTTCAATTTGTTAATGTGGTACATTACATTAATTGATTTTCTTACGTTGAACCAGGAATAAATCCCACTTGGTCATAATGTATTAGTCTTTCGATATGCTGTTGTATCTATTTGCAATATTTTGTTGAGAATTTTTGCATCTATGTTCATTAGAGAGATTAGTCTCTAATTTTCTTTTCTTTGTAGTGTCTTTATCTGGCTTTGGTATTAGGGTGATGTTGGCTTCATAAAATGTGTTGGGTAATTTTCCCTCCTTTTCAATTTTTTAGAAGAGTTTAAACAGGATTGGTGTTAATTCTTTTTGAAATGCTTGGTAGAATTCACCTGTGAAGCCCTCTGGTCCTGGACTTTTCTTTGCTAGGAGATTTTTTATGACGATTCAGTCTCTTTAAATGTGAGTGGTTTAAGTTCTTGTATTTCTTGTAGCGTCAGTGTAGGTTGTTTGTGCATTCCTAGCAATTTGTCCATTTCTTCTGGGTTGTCTAGTTTGTTGGCATACAGTTTCTTATAATATCCTTGTATGATCCTTTTTATTTCCGTGAAGTCAGTTGTAACTTACCTACTTTCATTTTTTTTTTTCCTTTTTATTATACCCCCTTTCATTTTGATTGTATGTATTTGCATCTTCTCTCTTTTTTTCTTTGTTAGCCTACCTGGGGTTTTGTCAAATCTTCTCAAAGAACCTGCTCTTGGTTTTGCTGATTTTCTCTATTTTTTTTTTTTCAATGTCATTTATTTATGCTCTAATCTTTTTTATTTCTTTATTTCTTTGTGCTTTGGGATTGGTTTGCAGTATTTTTCTAGTTTCTCCAGTTGTTCAGTTAAATCTTTGAGTTTAGCCCTTTCTTCTTTTTTAATATAGGCGTTTAGGTCTATAAATTTCCCCCTTGGGAAACGGATGTGTCTCGAGATTGGGCTCCTGTCTACCATATAGGAGGTCCAGGGTTCAATTCCCAGGGCCTCCTGGTGAAAGGCAAGCAGGCCCACACAGCGAGCTGTCCCAAGCGGAGAGCTGGCCCATGCGGAGAGCTGGCCCATGCAGGAGTCCTGGCCCACGCAGGGTGCTGGCTCACGCAGGAGTGGTGGCCCGCACGTAGAGCTGGCGCAACAAGATGACTCAACAAAAAGAGACACAGGGAAGTGGATGTGGCTCAAATGACTGGGCTCCCGTCTACCACATGGGAGGCCCCGGTTCAATTCCAGGGCCTCCTGGTGAAGGCAAGCTGGCCTGTACCCGTGTGGGGAGCTGGCAGCCTGCACCTGTGCAGAGATCCGACACAGCAAGATGACTCAACAAAGGGAGACAAGCAGACCCAGAAAAACGCGCAGCGAATGGACAGAGAGCAGACAGTGAGCACGAGTGGCGGCGGTGGGGGGGAGGTTAATAAATAAAATAAATCTTAAAAAAAAAAAAAGAGACACAGAGGAGAGACAATAAGAGACGCAGCAGCAGACCAGGTAGCTGAGGTGGCGTAAGAGATTGAGCGCCTCTTTCCCACTTTGGAAGGTCCCAGGATCAGTTCTGGTGCCGCCTAAAGAGAAGACAAGCAGACACAGAAGAACACATAGAGAGAAGATAGCAAGCGCAAAACAATGACAGGTGGTGGTAGGGAGAAATAAATAAAGAAATCTTTAAAAAAAAAAAAAATTTTCCCTCTCCAGACTGCCTTCACTGTATCCCATAAGTTTTAATAAGTTGTGTTCTCTTTTTCATTTGTCTCAATATATTTACTGATTTCACTTGCAATTTCTTCTTCTTCTTTTTTTTTTTAAATGATGTTGGATCACTTTATTTTTTTTAAGATTTTTTTTTTTCTTCTAATTTATTTATCCCCCCCTTGCTGCTTGTGCTCTCTGTTGTCCATTTGCTGTGTGTTTTTCTGTGTCTGCTTGTCTCCCTTTGTTGTGTCATCTTGCTGTGTCAGCTCACCGTGCCACACAGGCTGGCTTGCCTTCACCAGGAGGCCCCGGAAATCAAACCCGGGGCCTCCCATATGGTAAACGGGGGCTCAACCAATTGAACCACAGCCGCCTCCCGCAATTTCTTCTTTGACCCAGTGATTATTCAGTAATGTGTTGTTTTGCCTCCACACATTTGCAGATTTACCTCTTTCCTGTCTATTACTGATTTCCAGTTTCATTCCATTATGATCTGAGAAGGTGCTTTGTATAATTTCAATCTTTTTATATTTATCGAGAGCTGTATTGTGACCTAACATGTGGTCTATCCTGGAGAAAGATCCATGGGCACTTGAGAAGAATGTATAACCCGCTGAGTTTGGATGCAGTGTTCTGTATATGTCTGTTAGGTCTAACTTGTTTATCATATTGTTCAAGTTCTCTGTTTCCTTGTTGATCTTCTGTCTAGTTGTTCTATCTAATGTTGTGTGAGGGGTGTTGAAGTCTCCGACGATTATTGTAGAAATGTCTATTTCTCCCTTCAGTTTTGCCAGAGTTTGTCTCATATATTTTGGGGCACCCGGGTTAGGTGCGTAGATATTTATGACTGTTATATCTTCCTGGAGGATCGTCCCTTTTATTAATATATAATGGCCTTCCGTATCTCTTATCACTTTTTTGCATTTAAAGTCTGTTTTGTCTGATATTAGTATAGCTATCCCTGCTTTTTTTTGGTTACTATTTGTGTAGAGTATCTTTTTCCATCCTTTCACTTTCAGCTGGTTTGTATCCCTGGATCTAAAGTGAGTCTCTTTTAAGCAGCATATGGATGGTTCATGGTTTTTTATCCATTTTGTCAACCTCTATCTTTTGATTGGGGAATTTAATCCATTCACATTCAATGATATTGCTGTTAAAGCATTATTTACTTCCAAGCATTTTTTATTTTGTTTTCATATGTCATATTTTATTTTGTCTTTTTAAATCTTTTGGTTATCATTTCTCCTCTTCTTTCTTCTCTACTGTCCTCCAAGCCTCTCTCTCCTGTCTTTTTCTTTCAGACTCTAAGCCTTCCTTTAGTATTTCCTGCAAAGGTGGATTCTTTTTTAGGAACTTTCTTAGTTTCTGTTTGTGAATATTTTATACTCACCTTCATATTTGAAGGACAATTTTGCTCGATAAAGAGTTCTCGGCTGGCAGTTTTTCTCTTTAGTATCCTAATTGTATCATATCACTGTCTTCTCATCTCCGTGGTTTCTGATGAGAAATCCACGCTAAGTCTTTCTGCACATCCCTTGCTTCTTCCTTGCTGCTCTCAGAATTTTCTCTTTATCTTTGAAATTTGATGTTCTGAGCAGTATGTGTCTCAGAGTAGGTCTATTCAGATTTATTCTGATTTGGGTGTGCTGTGCTTCTTGGACATGTAAGGTCATTGGTTTCATGAGAGTTGGGAAATTTTCAGCCATTATTTCCTCAGATACTCTTTCTGCCCCTTTTGCCCTCTCTTCTCCTTCTGGAACTCCCATGAGATGTATGTTTTGTTTCATGTTGTCATTCAACTCAAACTGAGCTCCTGCTCAATTTTTTCCATTCTTTTCTCTGTCATTTCTTTTCGCTCTTCAATTTCAGCTGTTCTGTCTCCTGTTTCACTTATTATTTCTTCTGTTATTTCGAGTCTGTTATTGTATGCCTCTGGTTTATTTTTTATCTCCATGAGCTCTGTTACTTTTCTATTCAGGAGTTCAAATTCTTTGCGTTCACTGTCTTCTTGATGTCATCTATCTCTTTAGCCATACTGTCTTTCAACTCACTAATTTCATTTTGGAAATTTGTGTGATTTTTCATTAATTAGTTGTCTCAAATCCTGCATCTCTTCTGGGGCTTTGATATATTCCTTTTCCAGGGCCATATTTTCCATTTTCTTAGTATGGCTTGTAATTTTTTGTGATGTCTAGGCATCTGATTAGGTTGGTAGTTTACTCAGGTGTTCAAATCCTCTTTCTTTTGTAGGGATTTCGTGGGGGGCGGTTGTGTTTTACTGCTGTTCTTTGATTCTTGGGTCTACCTGGGTCTTTAGGATTATCCCTGTTAGTTCCTCAAAACTGGGCTCTGGACCCAGTAATGCGTTGCAGAACCACTTCATAGGGCTTTGGGGAGGGACGCTATAAAGGCTGGAAATAGTCTCACTTACTTTTACTTTTTTCACATGCATTTCTTTGGTGTGCCATTAGACGGCACTCTTTGGAAGCCCCTCAGTTCAGTGCCTGGTTGGAGTGTGTTTGCTGCAACAGGGACTGGATCAATGTGATAGTGATAGAGTTTCATTCCTGGATGCTAAGAGCCCTGTAATTCAAGACAGTTCTCTGGCCTGTGCTGACAGCCCCCTCAATTTTCCTGGGTGGGAAATCATTCCTCTCCCCTCTGGGTCCTCAACAATCAGTCAGGGTTAGTAGAGAGGGAGATTGAGAGGTTTGGATCTCTTTAGTCTTGAGCTGGCTCTCAAGGCAAACAATGGTGTGGACCCACCCTGCCTCTAGAAGGGCTGGTGGGACACAGCAGACCAAATTTGTGGGGCAAAAGTGAGTCACAGAAAGAAAAGAAAAAATAAAATAAAACAAACAAACAAAAGTTAGTCAGCCTTAGGCTGTGCTACAGCCTGAAAAGAAAAGACAGGAGAGAGAGGCCTGGAAGAGAGTCTAGAAATGAAGATTATATCAATAAAAATAAAAGTGTCAAAAGAGTGGTGAAAATAAAATATGACAGATAAAACTCAGATATTCAGGAATAAACTTAGCAATAATGTAAAGCACTTATATTCAGAAAACTATAACTTATTATTAAAAGAAATTTTAAAAAAGACCAGAGGGGGACAGATGTGGCTCAAATGGTTGGGCATCTGTCTCTCATATGGAGGCACCCGGGTTCGATCCCTGGGACCTCCTGATAATAAAAATAAATAAATAAATAAATAAAATAATTAAAAAAAAAAAAAAGACCAGAATAATTGGAAGAACATTCCATGCTCATGGATTGAAAGACTAAATATCATTAGGATGTCAATTCTACTCAAATTGATACACAGATTCAATGCAATCCCGATAAAAATGCCACCAGCATTTTTTATTTTATTTTATTTTATTTATTATTATTTTTTTTTTTTGCTTACAAAAATGTTGTTTATATATTTATATATACATATATTTTAAGAGATGCTTAGATTACCCAAAATATTACATGGAACCCACTGGGATTCCCATGTTGCCCACATCCCACACCTCCCATCACATCCCACACAAACATCTCCCACAGTGTGGCCCACCACCCTCAATGAACTTACAAATCCTGGAGCCTTGCCACCAACCATAGACCACAGTTCACACTGTAGACCACACTCTCTCCCACTCAGTTCTGAGTGGTGTGTGCTGATTTAAAATGGCCTACATCCGTTGCCACAACAGTACTCAGGATAACCTCCAACTCCCAAAGAAGCCACTGTATTTCAACTGCTCGTCCCCTCCCTACCCCAAAAGTGTCAAGTGGCCACTGGCTCCACCTCATTGTTATAATTTCTTGCATTGCTAGAATCACCGTATGTGAACAAGAGAATACCATCAAGTCCACTCTAGTCCATAGTTCTTCCCCCAATCCTGAGGGGACTGGGATGGTGATGTCCACTCCAACTCCAAGTGAGAGAGGGCTTATAGCCCATGGATATGGTGGGTGGGATGATCCTGCCTGCAGATGCAGGCCCTCTCCATTCCCTGGGATGGCCATTGCCCATCGTTGTCTCCTCACCAGGTAACTTGGATGAGTCCATTGAGCTGTAGGGTAGGAGTTGCAGCTCTACCTAGATTTCATGCACATCTGGCACATAGGTAGGTGGGAGGCTCCAGTCTCTGGAAGTATACCTAAAAACTCCAACATCGCATATAGGTTTGAATAGAAGGGACTGGTGAACCATGTGCAGGGAGGACTTATTTGAGTCTAATTCTGTCACTCTCAGGAGCACAGATTCCAAAATAGAACCCACTGATAAGGCATCAGTCTCTGGGGCTATCCCCCCTTATATAGGACCAGGGTGTCTCCAGAGCTCTCAGGAAACCCACTGAGTGGGGTGATAGGCACTTAGATGTTCTATGAGCTCCTACTGAGGTGTACATAAGAGTTACCTCTGGGATGACCTCCCGACTCTCTTTGAAGTCTCTTAGCCACTTGAACTCATTTGTATTTACCATTTCCCCCTTTTATTCAAGGTCTTTTTCCAGTTGTGTTGCCAGTTGGCACTTGGGAAAAGTTTTCAATTAGCAATAATCATGCCTCGGATAAACCTCATTGGCTACGATACTTCCACTGCGCAAAGCTGCCAGTTGGCACTTGGTATTAATCCCTCGTTGCCAGGGAGGCTCATCCCTGGGAGTCATGTCCCACGTTGGGGGGAAGGTAATGCAATCATATGCTGAGTTTGGCTTAGAGAGAGGCCACATTTGAGCAACAAGGAGGCCCTCAGGTGGCAACCATTAGGCACCAGCATTTTTTAAATAAATGGAAAACATGATTATCAAATTTATTTGGAAGGGTAAGAGGTCCTGAATAGACAGAAACATCATAAAAAGGAAAAGGGAAGTTGGAAGACTCTCATTTCCAGACTTTAAGTTGTACTACCTAGGTACAGTGGTAAAAACAGCATGGTACTGGCATAAAAACAGACACATAGACCAATGGAACCGAACTGATGGTTAAAAAAACAGACCCTCACATCTATGGTCAAGTGATTTTTGACTAGCCTGTCAAACCCACCCAGCTCGGGCAGAACAGTCCATTCAACAAATGATGCTGAGAAAATTGAATATCCATAGCAAAAGAAGGAAAGAGAACCCGTATCTCACGCCCTATACAAAAATTAACTCAAAATGAATCAAAAACCTAAATATAAAAGCAAGAACCATAAAGCTTCTAGAAGAAAATGTAGGAAAATATCTTCAAGACCTGGTGGTAGGCGGTGGATTCTTAAAGCAGATAAGAGGAGGACTGAGATGGACTACTGTATGTAGAAGTTTAATGTATGTAGAACTTTTAATTAGCTTTACTGAAAAGTGTGGTAATGTACAGAGTTGATGGTAACATATTATAGTGAATAGCAGCTGGTTTATAAATGGGGATATGGCTGAAAATGGTAGTCTAGGGATATAAATGCCAGTTGATAGAAAGCTAGAGAGTAATCTAGGGACTGAATAGCATAGTAAACCCAGAGGTGGATGAGAATTGTGGTTGATGGTACAGATATAAGAGTGTCCTTTGTGAGCTAGAGCAGATGTACATCAGTATTGCAGGGTGGTTCCCATGTGACGAAGCATGGGAAAAATACAACTGGAGTGACCTGTGGAGTGTGGTTAACAGTAATAATGTAATATTCTTGGATCTTTGCCAAAGATGTGCTGTGTTGATAATGGGGGGGAGTATGGAAAATGTGTGCCAAATGTACACTATGGACCTGGTAATAATCTGATGATATTATCTCATAATCTGTAACAAATGTTCTACCATGGTGTGGTGTGTTGACAGAGGGGTGTTGTTTGGGAATTCTTCACATGTGCATGATTGTTTTGTAAGTTTACAACTTCTGTCATAAAAATATATTTAGAAAATAATAATAGGGTGGGTTGGGCAAAAGAAACACCAAATGTAAGATAAGGACTATAATTAGTATTAAGATTTTGACAATATTCTTTCACAATTTGTGACAAATGTCTCACAACAATGCAAGGTGTTGGTGGAGGGTTGATGTACGGGACCCCTGTATGATATTATGAATGTTTGCTTTGTAAGTTCACAACTTTTACTATACACTTATTGTTTATGTATGTTCATGTATAAATGATACTTAAAAAATAATAATAGGGTGGGTTGGGGGAAAATATTTTGGTTAGTAGTAATATTTTGCAGATGCTCTTTAATCATTAGTTAAAAATGTTTCACAACAGTGCAAGTTATTGGTGGTAGGGTGAGGTATGAGAGCCCTGTATGATATTGTGTATGTTTGTTTTATAAGTTCACAACGATTACTATATATTTATTGTTTATATATGTTCATGTATGAGTGATATACTTCAATAAATTTTTAAAAATAAACAAAGGCCTGTTACATGGGAAAAAAATGACAGGGGCAGTTGGAAAGGGCTTCCGTTAGCCAATCTGGGACAATTTGAGTACCAAATAGTAAATGAAAAATGGGAATTCATGAGTCCTCACTGACAGTAAAACCGTAGATCGGTAGGAGAGAAGTGAGACTGTTCCTTCCCGTAGAATTCTATATGCTGACTTGTAAAAGCATAGATAGTGCTGGAGTTGGGAAATCATCATTTTAGAACCATTATAGTAAAGTTAATTCAGATAAATGTCATCAATGGATGCTAAATTTAGAGAGAAGTATTGATGAAGAGTAGGTTCTTCGCATGGTTTTAAAAGTACCTCCCCACAGAGTATATATTAGTCACAAGGGAAAAATGTAGTAACTATATGGTGCAAGGATTAGACAATGCCATGACTGGGTGATCAAAATGAGCATCCCTAATGAAGGACATGTGGATAGCATGTGTCTACGGATAGCATGTGTCTACAGATGAAAAGGATATATCTCTTATGTAGTATTCTCTCAGAGAATGCATAATCTGCCTCTATTCATGAAGAAATATTAAACCAACCCAAAATGAGGAATGTTCTATTTTTTTTTTTTTTAATGGGGGGAAGACTTATTTTTTTTAAATGTCAGTGATCTGAGAGACAGAGAAAGGCTGTGGAAATGTTCCAGATTCAATTCAATTTACACACAGTGAAATACACATTATTGTAAATATAAAAATCAGTTTTGATTTGTGATCCATTTGGACTTTAGAATTATGAGTGGTATAAAGAAACGTGATAGCTAATGCAATATGTGATTCTAGACTGGATCTTGAATGGGAGAAAAACTTTGGTTAGATCAACTGAATTGGAATATGGATGTGATTAGATCAAAGGTAGTGTATCTGTATAGTGGTTATGGAAAAGAATATCCTTATTTTTAGGAAATATACACTGAAGAATTTAAAGATGAAGGGTCATCAGGTATGCAACTACTCTCAAAAACTAAATATATATAAATATATTTGAGATAAAATGTCAACAGTAGGTAATCTGGATAAAAGATATATGGGTGTTCTTTGTACTGTTCTTATTCTTGTAACTTTACTCTGAAATTTCCACATAAAAAATTTAAAATCACGGGAAGCGGCTGTGGCTCAATCAGTAGGGCTCCCGTTTACCATATGGGAGGCCCCGGGTTCGGTTCCTGGGGCCTCCTGGTGAAGGCAAGCCTGCCCGCACGGCATGGTTAGCTGACCCAGCGAGCACAAGCAGCAAGGGGGGGATAAATGAATAAATAAATAAAATCTTTAAAAAAAAAAAAAGTTTAAAATCTAAGCAAAGCCTATCTCATAAACAGTGTATGGATTTATCTTGCTTTTTAATTCAATCTGACCATCTCTGCCTTTTAATCAACACATATAGTTCATTTACATTTAGTGTAATCATTGAGATGATTGGGTTTAAAGAAATCATCTTGGTATTTGTTTTCTGTTTTCCATTCCAGCTCTTTGTTCATTTTTTCCTTCCTTTCTTGTGTTTGTTAGGATTAATTAGGTATTTTTATTTTTTAGTATTCTATTCTGTGTTCTTTTTGACTCTTAAACCTTTCTGATTTTCTTTTTTTTTTTTTTTTTTTTTTTTTTTTTGCAGTTACTCGGGGAATTACAATTACAATATGAAGTCTTAACTTATTGTAGTCTACCTTGCTATTTCATTTATAATGTAAGAACCTTATATTTATTTGCTTCTACATATATTATAAACCTCATGATACATTGTTTCTAAAGAATTTCAGGAAATAATGAGTCTTTTATATTTACCCACTGTATAAGTTTCCTGTGGCCGCTGTTTTTTAAAAAAAAAAGTGGGTGGCTTAAAACAACAGAAATTTATTTTCCTCACAGTTCTAGAGAACAGAATCTGAAATCAGTGTCACTGGCGTGAAATAAAGGTGTTGCTAGGGCCATACTCCCTGTGAAGGCTTTGGGGGAGAAACCTTTCCTTGCCTCTGGTAGCTGACAGCATTCCTTAGCTTATGCCTACCTCACATCACTGTTTAAAGGCCTGCATCTTCAAATCTCTCTGCTCCGTCTTCACATTGCCTTCTCTCTGCATATAAGCTCCCTCTTCCTCTCTTTTACAAAAAGATACATGTGGTTGCATTTAGAGCCCACCTGGATAATCTCAAGATCCTCAATTTAAATCACGAATGCAAAGACCCTTGTTTCAAATAAAGGGTCAGGATCTCATACTTTGGGGGCCATTTTTTACCATTCCCATTGTCCTTCCTGCCAATCTGAATGTCCGTCTGGTGTCATCTCCCTTCAACCTGATGATCTTTTAGCACTTCTTTTAGTGTGGATCAGCTGGAAACAAAATGTTCTAGCTTTTGTGTCTCTGAAAATGTCTTTATTTCATCTTCATTTTTGAAAGATACAGACACTAGGTTGACTTTTCTCCCTTTCAGCACTCTGAACATTTAATCCATCATCATCAGTGTTTGTGTTGAACAGTCAGCTGTCATTCTGTTGGAACGTGATGTTTCTAGGAATGGTTTTGACGTCCTGTTTGGAGTTACAGAGTTTCTGGGATCAAGAGGTTGCTGGGTCTTTTTAATCAAATCTGGAAAATTTTAGCGCTGTCTCTTCAGATTTTCTCCTGCCCATCCTTTTCCTCCTCTATTCCCAGGACCCCTCTTATGTGCATGTTAGACCCTTGTCCCAAAGACCACTGAGGCTCTGTCCATGTGTTGCTGTTGCTGTTTCTGCCTTTCTTTTTGTCTCAGAGCTCTTAGTTTGGTTGAGCTCTATAGCTGTCTTCATGTTCTTACCTTATAGCCAGCCTGCTGGCCAGCCCATCTGCAGTTTTCTTTGGCTGCTGTAACAAATGGCCACAAACTTCATGATTTAAACCAACTGAAATCTACTCCTTCACAGTTCTGGAGGCTGCAAGTCTGAAATCCGGGTTGGCAGGGTTGGTCCTTCTGGAGGCCTGGGGGAGGATCTGCTCTGTGCTTCTCTCCAGGAGGCCGGGGGAAGGATCTGCTCTGTGCTTCTCTCCAGGAGACCTGGGGAAGGAGCTGCTCTGTGCTTCTCTCCGGGGTTGGCTCCTTCTGGAGGCCTCGGGGAGGAGCTGCTTTGTGCTTCTCTCCAGGAGACCTGGGGAAGGAGCTGCTCTGTGCTTCTCTTCTGGCTTCCAGTTGCTGGTTGTCCTTGGGGTCCCTTGGCTTGTAGAGCACCACTTCAGTCTCTGCCTCTGTCTCCACATGGTGTTCTCCCCTGTGTGTCTCTTTGTCTCTACAGGACTTTATAAGGACATCAGTCAGTGGATTTAGGGTCCATGCTAATGGGACCTCATTTTAGCTAGTTACATCTGCAAAACCCTGCTTCCAAATAAGGGCACACTCAAGAATTCTTTATCCAGCAAAACTGTCCTTCAAATATGAAGGTGAGTATAAAGTAATCACAAACAAACAGAAATTAAGAGAGTTTGCAAAAAAGAATCCACCTTTGCAGGAAATATTAAAGGAAGCCTTAGAACCTGAAAGAAAAAGACAGGAGAGAGAGGCTTGGAGGAGAGTATAGAAGAAAGAAAAGCAGAAAGGATAACCAAAAGAGTAAAACGAGAGACCAAAACAAGATGACATATGAAAACCAAAGAATACAATGGAGGAAATAAATAGTGCATTTTCAGTAATATCTTTGAATATGAATGGATTAAATTCCCCAATCAAAAGATACAGACTGACAGAATGGATAAAAAAACATGAGCCATCAATATGTTGCTAACAAGAAACTCACCTCAGAGCCAGGGATACAAACCAGCTGAGTAAAAGGTTGGAAAAAGATACTCCATGCAAATAGTAAACAGAAAAGAGCAGGGGTAGCTATGCTAATATCAGACAAAACAGACTTTAAATGCAAAAAAGTTATAAGAGATACAGAAGGCCATTATATATTAATAAAAGGGACGATCCTCCAGGAAGATATAACAGTCATAAATACATACGCACCTAAAATATATGAGCCAAACTCTGGCAAAACTGAAGGGAGAAATAGACATTTCTACAATAATCGTTGAAGACTTCAACACCCCTCTCACATCATTAGATAGAACAGCTAGAGAGAAGATCAACAAGGAAACAGAGAACTTGAACAATATGATAAACAAGTTAGACCTAACAGACATATACAGAACACTGCATCCAAACTCAGCGGGTTATACATTCTTCTCAAGAGCCCATGGATCTTTCTCCAGGATAGACCACATATTAGGTCACGATTCAGCTCTCAATAAATATAAAAAGATTGAAATTATACAAAGCACCTTCTCAGATCATAATGGAATGAAACTAGAAATCAGTAACAGACAGAAAAAAGTAAATTTGCAAATGTGTGGAGACTGAACAACACACTCCTAAATATTCAGTGGGTCAAAGAAGAAATTGCAAGTGAAATCAATAAATATATTGAGACAAATGAAAATGAGAATACAACATATCAAAACTTATGGGATACAGTGAAGGAAGTCTTGAGAGGGAAATTTATAGCCCTAAATGCCTATATTAAAAACAAGAAAGAGCTAAGCTCAAAGATTTAAATGAACAACTAGAGAAACTAGAAAAAGAACAGCAAACCAATCCCAAAGCAAGCAGAAGGAAAGAAATAATAAAGATTAGAGCAGAAATAAATGAAAATGAGAACAGAAAAACAATAGAGAAAATCAACAAAACCAAAGCTGGTTCTTTGAGAAGATCAATAAAATTGATAAACCCCTCGTTAGACTAACAAAGAAAAAAAAAGAGAGAAGATGCAAATAAATACAATCAGAAATGAAAGGGGGAAAATTACAAATGACCTCACAGAAATAAAAAGAATCATAAGAGGATATTATGAGAAACTATATGCCAACAAACTAGAAAACCTAGATGAAATGGACAAATTTCTAGAAACACATAACCAAACTACACTGACGCTATAAGAAATACAAGAACTTAACAAACCAATCACAATTAAGGAGATTGAATCCGTCATCAGAAATCTCCCAGCAAAGAAAAGTCCAGGAACAGATGGCTTCACAGGTAAATTCTACCAAGCATTTCTAAAAGAATCAACACCAATCCTATTTAAACTCTTCCAAAAAATTGAAGAGGAGGGAAAATTACCCAACACATTTTATGAAGCCAACATCACCCTAATACCAAAGCTAGATAAAGATTCCACAAGAAAAGAAAATAACTGACCAATCTCTCTAATGAACATAGATGCAAAAATTCTCAACAAAATACTTGCAAATCAAATCCAACAGCATATCAAAAGACTTACACATCATGACCAAGTGGGATTTATTCCTGGTATGCAAGGATGGTTCAACATAAGAAAATCAATTAATGTAATATACCACATTAACAAATTGAAGGGAAAAAACCACATGATCATCTCAATAGATGCAGAAAAGGCATTCAACAAAATCTAACATCTTTTTTGATAAAAAATACTTCAAAAGATAGGAATAAAAGGAAAATTCCTCAGTATGATAAAAGGCATAAATGAAAAACCCACAGCCAACATCATATTCAATGGGGAAAGGTTGAAAGCTTTCCCTCTAAGATCAGGAACAAGACAAGGATGCCCACTGTCACCATTGTTATTCAACATTGTACTAGAAGTTCTAGCTAGGGCAATTAGACAAGAAAAAAAATTAAAGGCGTCCAAATAGGAAAAGAGGAAGTAAAACTCTCACTGTTTGCAGATGCTGTGATCCTGTACTTAGAAAATCCTGAAGTATCCATGACAAAGCTACTTGAACCAATAAATGAGTTCAGCAAAGAGGCAGGATACAAGATAAACGCGCAAAAATCAGTAATGTTTTTGTACACTGCTACTGAACAACCTGAGGAGGAAATCAGGAGGAAAATTCCATTTTCAATAGCAACAAAAAGACTCAAATACCTAGGAGTTAATTTAACCAAAGAAGTACAGGACCTATATGCAGAAAACTACAAAACAATGCTAAAAGAAATTTTAAAAGACCTAAACAAATGGAAAGACATTCCATGTTCATGGATTGGAAGAATAAATATTGTGAAGATGTCAATCTTGCCCAAACTGATTTATAGATTCAATGCAATACCAATCAAAATCCCAACAGCTTACTTTACAGAATTAGAGAAGGCAATTACCAAATTCATCTGGAAGGGTAAGTGCACCCGAATAGCCAAAAGCGTTCTAAAAAAAGAAGAGCAACATGGGAGGAATTTCACTGTCTGACCTTGAAACATATTACAAAGCTACAGTGGTCAAAACAGCATGGTACTGGCATAAAGATAGACACATCGATCAGTGGAATAGAATTGACAACCCAGAAATATACCCTCACCTATGCAGTCAACTGGTTTTTGACAAACCTACCAAGCCCACGCTGATGGGAAAAAACAGTCTCTTCAACAAATGGTGTTGGGAGAACTGGATATCTATAACCAAAAGAATGAAAGAGGACCCCTATCTCAAACCCCTATACAAGAATCAACTCAAAATGGATCAAAGATCTAAATATAAAAGCCAGGACCATAAAACTACTAGAAGAAAATGTAGGGAAACATCTTCAAGACCTTGTAGTAGGTGGTGGTTTCTTGGACCTCACACGCAAAGCACATGCAACAAAAGAAAAAGTAGATAAATGGGATCTCCTCAAAATTAAACACTTTTGCACCTCACAGGACTTTGTCAGAAGGGTGAAAAGGCAGCCGACTCAATGGGAAAAAATATTTGGAAATCACATATCTGATAAGGGTTTAATATCCAGGATATATAAAGAGATGTTACAATTCAACAATAAAAAGACAAATGACCAAATTAAAAAATGGGCCAAAGACTTGAATAGACATTTCTCCGAAGAAGAAATACAAATGGCAAAAAACCACATGAAGAAATGCTCAACATCACTCATGATTAGGGAAATGCAAATCAAAACTACAGTGAGATATCATTTCACACCTATCAGAATGGCCACTATTAAAAAGACAGAGAACTACAAGTGTTGGAGAGGATGTGGAGAGATAGGAACACTTCTTCACTGTTGGTGGGAATGCAGGATGGTACAACTACTATGGAGGACTGTTTGGCAGTTCCTAAAGAAATTGAATATAGATTTGCCATGTGACCCTGCAATACCACTACTGAGTATTTACCCAGAAGGACTGAGAGCAGTGACACGAACAGACATCTGCACACCGATGTTCATAGCCACATTATTCACCATTGCCAAAAGCTGGAAACAACCCAGGTGTCCATCAAAAGATGAATGGATAAACAAACTGTGGTCTCTTCACACGATGTAATATTATGCAGCTGTAAGAAGAAATGAAGTCGTAAATTTTATGGCAACATGGATGAACCTGGAGGACATTATGTTGAGCATAGCAAGCCAGACACAAAAGGACAAATACTGTACGAATGTGTTACTATGAACCAAATATATTGTATAACATATTGTTTTATAAAAAAAAAAAAAAAAAAAAATTATATGTATCCATTACATTTGAGAAATGTATATATTTATTCATCTGTGTTTACTTTTTAGTTTTTAATTGTTTATATTTTCAATTATTAAATGTACAAAATAAAGTTAAAAAATAATAATAAGGGCACACTGAGGTTCTGAGTGGACATGAATTTGGGGAGACACTATGCAACCGGGCTGTAAAATCAAGTGTCGGCAGGACTGCCTTCCTTTCTGGAGCTCTAGGGGGGATCCGTTTTCTTGCCTTTTCCAGCTTCTAGGGGCTGCCTGTGTTCCTTGGCTCATGGCCCCTTCCATCTTCAAAGCCATTACGGCTGGTCGATTAAGTCTCAAATCGCATCACTCTGGCACTGACACTTCTGCCCCCCTCTTCCATATTTAAGGACTGTTGTGATTACATTGGGCTACTGGATAATCCGGGGCAATCTCCCCTTCTCTACATCCTTAACTTATTCACATCTGCTAAGTCCCTTTTGCCATATAATGTATCATATTCACAGGTTCAAGGATTAGGGTATGGACATTTTGGGGTGCCAATGCAAAGTACCAGAAATCTGTTATAAAGGGGAATTTATTTAGAATAAAAGTTTATAGTTTCAAGGCCTGAAAATTCCAAACTGAGGCACCATCGGAGATGCTTTCTCACCAAAGTCAGCTACTGTTGATCCTGGCATGTTGCCACATGGTGAAAACAAGATGGCTGCGGATCTCTGCGAAGGTCTCAGCCTTCCCCTCCAGAATCTACCGTCTCTTAGAGTTCAGCTTAACCAGGCATAGGGCTTGTCTCTTTCCAGGCCTCCTATGTCAGTCTCAGCTGTTTGCTCTCTTCCCAAGTTCAGCTGTGAGAGCTAGCAGGCAAATAGCAGGGCTGGTCTCCTCTTAGGCTGCTCTGTGGGCCCAGCCTCATGGGGGCTTCATGCTTAGGTGATCCTCTCTCTTACATGGCAGGATCTAACATGGTGGCTTCTTTTTTCCTCTGTCTATCTGTGTGAGTTCATTTATATCAAACCCAGCAAGGAGGCAGGGACTCAACCTGAGTCACGCTTCTCGAATCAAAAGCCCCAAAACAATCCTATCAAGTAATCCAATCAAAGGTCCCACAACTGAATTTGATGCAATCAAAGGGTAACACATCCAGAGGAATAGATTAGTTTATAAACATACTATTTCTCTTTTGGGGATTTATAAAATAATCTCAAACTGCCACAGGGTGGTGGGGGTGCAAGCTTATTCACTTATTATTCTGCCTACCATACTGTCCAATGAATTTCTTACAGATACTGTATTTTTCAATTCCAGAATTCCCATTTGATTCCTTTTTACAGTTTTCAGATCTCTTGAAATTTCCTTTTCTCATCTATTATATCCACCTTCCCCAGTAGGACTCTTTAACATATTTCAGTTATTTTATAAGTCCTTGTCTGCTAATTCTAACATCTAAAGGTCTGTGTCCATTGACTGATTTTTCTTTTTAACTTTTTCTTTAAACATTCTGCAACTTTTTATTGTGCACTGGACACTGTGGGTATGTTGTAGAGACTTTGAGTGTTGTCTTCCTCTCAGGAGTGTTGCATTTTGTTCTAGAGGGTCATTAGCCTAGTGGTCAAATCTAGCATCACTTCAGACTGAATAAGTACAATTCCATGACTCCAGTGCAATACTTTAGGAAGGTATGGGGAGGGAAGGTAGCTGTTTTTTAAATGTAGAAGAAATGATAAAGTGAGGAAATCATTGTTTTGCCCCATCCATATAATAATTTAGACAAGTCTGTCTTGAACTAAAGAGCAAGATGGATGGACTACAGGAGAGTGAGTAGACATGACAATCAAATAAAATAATGTCAACTATGGCTGAATCACCTTGAGCTTGTGGAGGGTTGTGAATTACAGTGTGTGTATATGTGGGGAGATGAATCTCAGTTGTCCTGGGGCTATATGTCCAGTTTTATTTTTTTTTCTTACCCCCCCCCATTGTTTGCATTTTCTGTGTCCATTCATTGTGTGTTTGTCGTCTTTTTTTAAGAGGCACTGGAAACCAAACCCAGGACCTCGCATGTGGGAGGTAGGCACCCATTGGCTTAAGCCACCTTTGCTTCACACTTGTTGTGTCTCTCATTGTGTTTCCTTGTTGTGTCTCTTCATTGTGTCTTCTTATTGCATCAGCTCACTGAACCAGCCTGTCATATCAACTCTCTGTCTTGCTTGTCTTCTTTAGGAGGCACTGGGAACTGAACCCGGGACCTCCCATGTGGTGGGTGGGCACCCAGCTGCTTGAGCGACATCCCCTTCTCTTCGCCATCAATTTTTAAAAGTTCTTTGTATATTAGCCCTTTATCTGGGATATATGTTGTAAATATTTTTTTCTCAGCATGTCATTTGTCTTTTCACTTTGCTTTTGGTGTTTGTCTTCGTTTCCTAAGGCTGCCATGACAAAGTCCCACAGCCTGGCTGGCTGAAAACAATGCTGGACACCTGAGGTCAAGGTGCCAGCAGGGCCCTGCCCCTCCGCCTCCTCCCCGTGTGTCTCCATGTTCACACAGTGTCCTCCTCCCTGTGTCTGTGTCACTTCTCCAGGCCCACCCTAATTCACTGTGACCCCGTCATAATGTGAGTCCATCTGCAAAGGCCCTACATGCAGATAAGGTCCCATTCACAAGGACCCAGAGTTAGGACTTGAGAACATCTTGTGGGACACAGGTCAACCCATTGAGTGTTGTTAACTTGTAAGCTTTTTCCTTTTTATGTAATCAGATATCAGCCTCCTCTTTTATTGATTTTTAGCCAGAATTGCAAATATTTTCCCTACACCTAGGTTAAAGAGGGATTTGTCCATGTTTTGAGTGTTTGTATAATTCTTTATATATATGTAGATCTCTGAATATATACTGCGTAGTTCACTTACAGATAGTTCTAAAACAGGGACAACTAAAATATGCTTGTAGAAATCAGAATAGTGGCAGCCTCTGGGTATTGGCAGTGGGGATCAACTGGAAAAAGGACAGGAGGGAACTTTTTGGGAGGCAGGTATATATATTTGTTAAAACTGATTGAATGGCATGTTTAAGGTAATGCACATCTCATTGTATATAAATTATATCTCAAAATATTTTTATCAATTTTATTGATACATATTAATAAGGTATACAGTCCATCCAAAGTATACAATCAATGGTATCAAAAATAATTTTTTAAAAATCCTTGAATGAGGGAAGCGGCTGTGGCTCAATCAGTGGGGCTCCCGTTTGCCATGTGGGGGGCCCCGGGTTCGGTTCCCAGGGCCTGCTGGTGGGGGCGGGCCCGCCCGCACGGCGTGGTTGGCTGACCCGGCGAGCGCGAGCAGCAGGGGGGGGATAGATGAATAAATAAATAAAATCTTAAAAAAAAAAAAAATCCTTGAATGATAAGATAGTGTACCATGAAACATGAACAGGATGCTTCAAAAGAAGTGGGGACAAAAAAAAAAAAAGGAATAAAGAAAAAACTTTTTTTAAAAATTGGGGACAATTGAAGGTAAAAAACAGCTCTTGGAGATTAAAACTATAAAAAAAATATTAAAACTCAGTAGAATATTTTTATATTTGTTTTTTTTTTTTGTTTGTTTGTTTGTTTGTTTGTTTTTTACCGGGAGGTCCCAGGGATCGAACCTGGGTCCCTCCATATGGGAGACGGACGCCCAACCAGTTGAGCCACATCCAACCCCCCTCAGTAGAATATTGAAAGACAAAGTCAAGAATGTCTTAGAGTTGGAAAAATGAAAATTGGAGGACTGTCTTAGTTTGCCCAAGGGCTGCTGATTCAAGGTACCAGAAATGGGTTGGCTTTTACAATGGGGAATTTATTAGGAGTAAAAGCTTACAGTTCCAAGGCTGTGAAATGTCCAAACCAAAGCACCATAGAGATGCTTTCTCACCAGAGTCAGCTACTGGTGATCCTGGGGTCCTGCCATGAGGTGAAGCAGATGGCGGCCGATCTCTGCCCAGGTCCCTGCCTTCCCCTCCAGAACCCATGGGCCCAGCCTCTTAGGGGCTCGTGCTTCAGCTTCAGCGGCTTAGCGATCCTTTAGTTTTCTCTCTCTCACAGGTTACATAAGTGTCAGGAGGATGTAACCTTCACATACACTTTTAACTGTCTTCAACCTTGAGATGGTATCATTTCTGTGGTTGTTATTAAAGCATGTAATCAAGCAGCACTTCCTTTTTTTTTCTTTTTTTTTTTTTAAAGATTTATTTATTTACTTTATCCATTTTAAACGCCCCCCTTCCCCATTTGCTGTTTTGTGTCCATTTGCTGGGCAACTCTCTGTATCTGTTTCCTGCCCTCTCTTCTCATCCTTCTCCTCCTGTCTTCACTGGGATTTGATCCTCGGAAACTCCGATGTGGGAGAGAGGCGTCCTACTGCCTGCACCAGCTTAGTTCCTGGTTTTTCGGTGCGTCTCGTCTTGGCTTTCCCTTGTATCACTCTCCTGTTACGTCATCATCTTGCTGCGTAGCTCGCCAGGCCTGACGGTGCACCCACGCACAGGGCCTGGCAATGCACCTTCTATATTTTTCTTTTTTCAAAATTTTTACCAGGAGGTCCTGGGGATCAAACCCAGGTCCCTTCATATGGAAGATGGATGCCCAGCCACTTGAGCCACATCCATCCTCCTGCTATATCTCTTTTTTTTTTTTTTTTTTTTTTAGATTTATTTATTTACTTTATCCTTTTTAAACCCCCCCTTCCCCATTTGCTGTTTTGTGTCCATTCGCTGGGCAATTCTCTGTGTCTGTTTCCTGCCATCTCTTCTCATCCTCCTCCTCCAGTCTTCACCAGGATTCGATCCTGGAGACCTCTGATGTAGGAGAGAGGTGTTCTGCCGCCTGCGCCACCTCAGTTCCTGGCTTTCGGAGCTTCTTGTCTTGTCTCTCCCCTGCATCTCTCTCCTGTTATGTCATCATCTTGCTGCATGGCTCCTGGGGCCTGGCGGCTCACCAGCACATAGAGCCTGGCAGCCCATGCACCTTCTCTCTATATATTTTTTATTTTACCGGGAGGTCCCGGGGATCGAACCCAGGTCCCTCCATATGGCAGACGGACGCTCAACCATTTGAGCCACATCCACCCCAAGTAGCATTTCTGAAATCAGTTTTCTTGCCATCAGTCTTATAATCAGTAGTTTTAAGGAACTATAATGGTCAGTGTTGTTTTTTCCCCCTCTTTTTATGGCTCCTACCCTGATGGCACTTACCTTCAGAAAGACAGGAAACTGCCGGGGCCCGATGGATGCTGGTCCTTGCTGCGCCTTGCCAGAAGGCCCTAGTTAGTGTATGGCAGGCCCCCTGCCCACTTCCCAGAGGGAAGTGGTACCTCACCTATAGATGGGAGAGCTTACGCATTTGAGTTAACTTGAGACTGAGCAATGAATCACGTGTACAGGCAATCTGTTCTTGCAAAAAGATTAGTGCCCTGTTGTACTTAAAAACATATTTTCAAAGCAAAGTGTCGGGAGGCGGCTGTGGCTCAAACAGTGGGGCTCCCGTTTGCCATGTGGGAGGCCCCGGGTTCGGTTCCCGGGGCCTCCTGGTGAAGGCGAGCCCGCCCACGCGGTGTGGTTAGCTGACCCAGCAAGCACGGACAGCAAGGGGGGGATAAATGAATAAATAAATAAAATCTTTTAAAAAAATAAATAAATAAATAAAGTGCCTGTCAGGTGCAAGCGCAGCAGATGCATGTGCACGTGGTCCATCCCCCCACCTGCAGAAGGGACCTCTGCCTTTGTACTTGATCAAGCCACGTGCTTGGCAGCCACTAGCCCCAAAAGAAACCTGTTTGCTTCGTTTCTCTATCCGGATTTATGTCTTAGCCGAGTCAGCCTTTGTGATCGCTGATGTCCACTTTTTACAAATGTTCTTTGATTTTATTATTTTTATTATATATTTTTTAGGAGGTACCGGGGATTGAACCCAGGACCTCATACATGGGAAGCTACACCTGCTCCCCCTCTGATGTTGACTTTTGACAGGCCTGGGCACGGCACCATTGTTTTCAGTTCCTCTCCAGGGACCTGGAAACCGGCACCCGCTCCTGTGCCCTGAAGTCCAGTTCTCCCGGACACACCTGGACGCCCGCTGCAGCCCTTTTGATGCTGCCTGAGTGCAGCGTAGCAGGAAGTGGCGAGCGTGGCCCTGACCAGCTGGCCGGCAGAGGCTTCTGTAAGAGCCAGGCCGCTTGCTAGCCAGGGGCTTCTGCTCTGCAGCAGGGCCGAGAGCCCGAATGCCGTGGGCTCCGTCTGTGTGGCCTCCGTGGCTCACAGCGCTGTCTTCTTCCGTTTCTTTCAGTACTTAGGGCAGTTGACCTCCATCCCCGGATACCTGAATCCCTCCAGCAGGACTGAAATTCTGCATTTTATAGACAGCGCAAAGGTAATCCCCACCCCCACCCCCACCCCCGCCGGATCCAGCTGACCCCAGGGCTGGGCGCTCTTCCTCTTGGCCCTCACGCTTGACCACAAGGTCCAGTTGCATCACGTGATAGGCACGCTTTGCTTTGGGCCATAAAGAGTGTCCCTCAGTCTGGACCTTGTTCACGTGATTTGGGGCTGCTTCCAAAATGTACGTTTTCAGGAGATTCCAAACAGCCCGCCCAGGTCTAGAGGTAAAGGCAGTTCTGGAAGCATCCCCCAAATGGCCTCGGCCCCGCAGTCCCCCTGGGGCCCGCGTGCCTGCCAACCAAGCGCTGGCCATGTGAGGCCCTGGCCGCGGCACGAGGCCCGCACTCCTGACGGCCTGGAGTTTTGTTCTGTTTCCCCAGAGAGCTCACCAGCTCCCTGGACACCTGACCCAAGAACACGACGCTGTGATCAGCCTCTCTGCCTACAACGTCAAGCTGGTGTGGCGGGACGGGGAGGACATCATCCTCAGGGTCCCAATCCACGACATTGCTGCTGTCTCCTATGTCCGCGACGATGCGTCTCACCTGGTGGTCCTGAAGACAGGTGTGGGGTCCATGGACCGCCATGCGATGTGCTGGGCAAGCCCACGGGTAGAAGGGGGTGAGGGGTGGGCTGCCCCGAATCTCCCATGCACGCCTCGCGGGGAGCCAGCAAGGCACAGGAGCACTGGGCAAGGGTGTCCTTTCCCTCTGCCCCCTCAGCCGCAGGCCTGGCCCTCACCCCTGGCCTCAGCGCCCCCTCTGTCCTGGGTAGCAGTGCTGGCGGGTGCCCAGGGTTGAGGCACATGGCGCCTCTGGGAGCAGCAGCCAGCATGCAGCAGGGGCTCAGAGAGCCTGGGCGCTGGCCGGGCCCCTCCTCCATTAGCTCCAACCAAAGGAAGTCCAGGGTTTGGGCGGATCAGAAACAGCTGGCTAGTGGCACTGCCCGCACGTTTCCACGGAAAATATTAGCCCTTCTGGAGCAAGGAAGCAGAGCCCTCGCGGGCCGGCCCCTCCAAAGCAGGCCACCGGGTGGTGGTCAGAGGGGCCTGGGAGCATCCCGCTAGCCCCCTGCAGCTTGGGGTTCAGCCACTGCAGCCCCTCAGTCAGGGAACCCGGAAGGAGAGGGAGGTGCCCCCGCCAGTGCGCCCGGTCACAGACGGACCCCCAGGGCACCTGGGTGCTCTGAGCAGCAGTCCACAGTGGCCCTGCTAGTCCAGGGGCCGGGGCCAGCCCCCCGCCCGCCCCAGGCCGCCCTGGCAGAGCCGTTGGTGTCTCCTTGCGCCTGCCCTCCTGCAGCGACAATAACCGGTGGTGCCGTGTGTCTCAGCCCAGGACCCCGGGATCTCCCCGAGCCAGAGCCTGTGCGCAGAAAGTTGCAAAGCCCTCGCCTCGGGCTCCCTGTCGGAGAGCGGGGTGGTGCCCGTGGAGGCCTGCTGCCTGGTGATCCTGGCTGCGGAGAACAAGGTGACCCCCGGGACAGGCGCCCGTTCCGCCCCGCGCTGGGGAGGGGAGGGTGGCTTGCTTCCGGTCTCTCCCTCCGCCCCCGCCACGGGCAGGGCCTGTGCTGCGCTCCCACGCAGGAGCCCACGATCCCGCACGCCTGCTCAGCCAGCGGGCCGGGCCGACCACTGGGGCGCTCCGCCTTCTCGTTGAATCCCCGCGCCCTGCGCAGCGGCTCCTGCAGCAGCTTGCTCGGCCTCGCCACGGCGGCCTTCCTCCGTGGTGGGGGCTGCCTGCGCCTTGCGGGGTGTTTGGCAGCGTCGCGGGCGCGGCCTCCTGGCCCCCGGGGCGCAGCCCACCCGCTTTGCAGTGATGAGCAACTCAGCACGGCCCCTTCTGCTACGTTTCCCGCCGCGCCCTCCTCCCTGGGCAGGCGGGCGGTGAGGAGAGAGCGCAGGCTCGGGGTGTCGCCGTGAAGCCATCGGGGCGCTCCGCCCTGGAGTTGGCACGCTCGGCACCGCTTCGGCACCGCCAAGCTGCCACGGGCCCGGAGGCGCCGTCTCCTCCCCTCTGGAGGGGAGCAGGCTCCCACCGAAGCTGCCGTTGCCCCCAGGGAGCGGCGGAAGAGCTGTGCTCGCTGCTCAGCCAGGTCTTCCAGACGGTCTACACCGAGTCCACCATCGACTTCCTGGACCGGGCCATCTTCGACGGGGCCTCGACCCCCACCCACCACCTGTCCCTGCACAGCGGTATGTGCGGCCTGAGGGCTCCCAGGCCTGGCCCCGCCCGGGAGGTTCCCAGGCTTCCCTGTCAGCTCACTGCCGAGCCTGGTCAAGGCAGGAAGGGCCCTGAACCCCTTTTCTGGAACCCCATGTCACCACTCCCGACTCGGGACAGACAGGGCCTGGAGACGGTACCTGCCGACGGGCGCGGGGCACGGTTGGGCAGGCTTGGGGGCTTGGGGGTCTCCTGTCAGCACACCCCGATCGAAGGGGCTTGCCAGGCCACGTGGCGCTGCCAGGAGGCCCAGGTGCTGGGGCGGAAGGGACAGGAAGAGCCCTAGGGCCCCCCCCCGGGGGCGGCGCCCGCCCCCCCCCCCCCCCCCGCAGGGTCCACAGAGGCCCTGGCACCAGCATCCCTGCAGAATGCGCGTGAAAGCTTCCCAGCACCAGACGGCTGTTTTCCAAATGCGAGTTTGTGGAGGATCTGTGGCTTGTGTAGCGTGGGTGTGTAAAAAGAAAGCTGTGGGAGACAGTGCCAGGTGCTGCCTCTAGTTTCCTCCTCCTCACCCCTTCCCAGTAATTCCCAGCCAGGGAGAAGTCTGTCCTGGACCGGGCTCCCTGGCCATTCCGGGCTAAAGAGAGCAGCGCGCAGGCCGCAGCTTGACCCCCTGCCCATGGCCCTGCCCCATGGCCATGCACGTCACCCCCATAGCCATGTCTGCACCCACGGCCCCGCCCCACGGCCACACCCACGGCCCCCCCCCCAGGCCACCCCCATAGCCCGCCCACACCTCTCACCTGAGCTCCCCCATAGCCCCGTCCACACCTCTGAGGCGCTCCTGCCCCACCCACAGCCTGGCGTGCCCTGCCCTCAGCAGCCGTCAGCCATCCAGTGAGGTGGGGGTGGTTTTGTTTGTTTGCTTTTTTGGTGGGAGAGTTTAATTTACTCAATTTTAAAATGGTAATGGATTTTCAAGTTCTCTAAGCTTTTTTTTTCCATTTGCAAATTTTTTATTTAAGTATATCATACATGAACATACGTAAACAATAAGTGCATCGTAAAAGTTGTGACCTTATATATCATCACACAGGGCTCCCATCTTAAAGATGGTGACATGAAGGCTGGCAGGTCAGTGTGTTGATTAGGGTTAGTTAGGGTTCTCTAGGGAAACAGAACCGACAGGAGATAGCTGCCAGCAGGATGAGAGCTTATAAAATTGTCTCACACGAGCGTGGGGATGCCCGAGTCCAAGTTCCAAAGGGAGGCTGCAAACCAGGGCTCCAGTGAAGGTCCCTGAGGAGCTCCCAGGAGATGCTGCTGTCAAAGTAGAGACAGGAATTCTCTCTGCATGCTGAAATCACTCCCTTTTAGGCCGTCAGCTGATGGGAGGCGACTTCACTCACTGCTGCTGGCAGCCTTCCTATTGGATTGTAGCTGTAAGCAGCCATCTGTGCAGCCAGCTCGCTGATGGTTACAGTCCGTAAACATCCTTGTGCTTGCCTTAGCAGACCACTGGGCCCCATTACCTGGCCGAGCTGACACAGGCTAATCACCACAGCCAGTGACCTGTCCAGAATTCCCAGTAAGGAGCAGGTGGTTTAGCCAGAGCCGTATTTAAACACCCAGTCTGAGCATTCAAATGCCCACGTGTGCTGAAAAACGCACAGATCCTGAGTATCCAGTGCGCGAGTTCCCTGGAAGTGAGCATGGCTCTGCTGCCTCACAGGTGCTCCTGGGCAGGCACCCTCCCCGCTGGCAGTTCCTGCATGCGGCTGACAAATTACGCACTTTCCCTTCACACTCTTGGGACCCCTTCCCCCACCCCCACACACACACCCTGGCTTAGTCCTGCTCCACAGCTTCTCCTCACTGTTAGCTTTCTGCTGCTGTACAAATCACCAGCACCCTAGGAGCTTAAACAGTGCTGCCTTATTACCTCACGGTGCCATCGGCCAGGGGCCCACACGGACCTCACTGGGGTAGAGTCAAGGGCAGGCCTGGTTCCTTCTGGCACTCCGGGGCAGAAGCTGCCTCCTTGCCTGGTCCAGTTTCAGGAGGCTGCCTGCATCCCTAGGCTCGTGGCCCATCCACTGTCTTCGAGGCCAGCAGCGTGGCACCTCTCTGACCGTTCTCCTGCTGTCCCCTCTCCCTCTGACTCGCTTCCCCTTTAAAGACCCTCATGGTTACAGTGCCCCCCCCCCAGATAACCAGAATAACCTCGTCTTCCCATTAGCTGTCAAGCAGCTTTGATTCCTGTTTCCCACGTAACCTAGCGTGTCCACAGCTTCCACAGATTGAACCGTGGACATCTCTGGAGGCTGACCACAGTGACCTTGTCCCCCTGCCCCAAATATTGCTTTTTTCCTCCCCATCCTCTCCCTCTGCTCCTCCATACATGCCCACACTCTGTCTCTGTCCCAGAGCTCCACTCACTGCGCGTAGGGGGGCACTTTATCTGTCACACGGGTGCCATGGCATTTCCCGAGATGCTCCCCATGCCAGACCCTCTGCTGGGGCCGCTGCACTCAGGAAGCCCAGCTCCGGCCCGCTCTGAATGTGTCTTACATGCCCTGGGGCAGGGCGTTCACCTGACAAGGCTCATCCAAAGCCAGGAGAGAGGACACTGTTGCGAAGCCCCCAGGCCCTGCCTCCACCAGGCTGACGCCACACCTGGCCACCCGGGAGTCCCGTTCCTGGTCCCTGCCCCGCCCCCCACCCCGCCATGCCGGCCGTGGCCCAAGCCCAGCTAGCAATGGGGACGCAGGTGCCCCCGAGGCACGCAGCACCCGCCCTTGCCTGGCTGGCTCTGGGTGTGGTGCCCAGGACCAGGGACGCCCTCAGAGGTGGCCGCAGCCCCTCATCTCCGCCTTTCCCTGCAGATGACTCTTCCACCAAGGTGGACGTCAAGGAGACCTACGAGGCCGAGGCGAGCACTTTGTGAGTAGCAGCCCGCGGGCCCCCGGGCCTGCCCCCACCCACCATGGCCAGGCGGTGAGCTGGCACCCTCCTCGGCTTCCTTGGGGCCCAGTGCCCCTCGCCACCGCCCCCCACTCCGCCAGGGCCCGCTGTCCACAGTGTGGCTGCAACCTGGTCCCCTCCCCCTCCTGCGCCCACAGTGCTGTGTCCTCATCCTCCAGGACCGTGGCCCCAGCAAGCACCCCCTTCTAACAGGCAGGATGGACCCTGCCCTTCCCCGGCCCACCCCCCTTCTCTCACCTAGTGCTCTGGGTTGTCGCTCCAGCCACACTGCCCTCCACATCTTCGTGCTCCTTGGCGGTCCTCTGTGCCTCCCGGCCCCTGGCACCTCCTGGCACAGGCCCTGCCTCTCACGTGTCCCCCTGCCCCGGCACACAACCCCCTCTTTCCGGAACTCGTCCAGAACCCCGTCCTGGGCACCTGCTCCCAGCATGGCCCAGCTGGTCACCCCTCGTCCCGCCACCCTCTGGGCCGTGGTGTGGCTCACCCCGGGCTGCTCACGCCGGCAGGGCCGGCACATGGCTGGCGCTCAGAGCACCTGCCCTTCGCAGTTCCTTTCCCGACGCCGCAGGCACGGGGGCCATCTCGCCCCTGTCCTTCTGCATGCAGCCGTCGCCCACCACCAAGACCGCCAGTGAGGGGGAGCTGAGCACCTCCGCCACAGAGCTGCTGCAGGACTACATGCTGACGGTACGTGCCCCCGTCATGGCCAGCCCTGGGCGCCTCGGCCCAGCAGGGGCTAAGGCCATGGACAGAAAGAGCCTCCCCACTTGATGTCATCTAGGGGGCTGACCACCGCTCCTGCTGGGAGGGGACATGGCCGCCCTGGCTGGGTGCTGGGCCAGGGCAGGGCACGGAGGGAGCCCTGAGGGAAAGCTCTGGGAAGGGTGAGCAGGACAATCTATACCCGCGTCGCTTTTGCAGACGCTACCCCTTACCAAAGGTACACTCCCCTTTGGGGAGCACGTGCGTTGGGAAAAGTGGGGTGGTGGAGGGAAGCTCCGGCCGTTGGGGCTGGAGCGCAGACCTCTCCCGGGTCTGGGGTCTCCCAGAGGCAAAGGGACAGGGTCACTCCCTGGTGGGACCTGAGCAGGGTCCCAGCACACCGCCTGCTTCCCCGCTCAGCGGATTCTGCGTACTTTTCCCTTTCAAACCCATCTTCCTGGTGGACGTACTGCAGCCCAGAGGGTGTGCAGGGACTGGCTCTGGGTGCCGAGACCCCCGAGCAGCGAGTGGTCGGCTCGGGCCGGGAAACAAGGCTCTGCCCTTCCCGTGGCCACCATGCGCAGTGTTCTCTGGGTGCCGATCCCGTGGCTCTTCCGGTGGCTGCGCAGACGAGGGCAGAGTCCAGGGCCCTGGACGAGTGAGGGTGGGGGGCCGGGGAGCTGTCAGGTCAGGAGGGTCCCGCACTCGCCCCAGAGGTGGGCCGTGGGGCCTGGAGCTGTGCGTCCTCACCAAGGCACCGCTGTCCTTCTGGTGGTTTCCACCAGGTGCCCGACTGGACGGGGCCGAGGGCTGAGGACGGCGGCGGGGCCAGGTCCGCCACAGGGGCTTCGCCGCGTGGCCTGTGCAAGGCTGATGCCCAGGGTGTGCCCGGGCACTGCTGACCTCCGGGCCTGCCGCAGTGCCCGGGGGTCCATTTAGTGAGGGCTCCACTTGGGGGGGCTCTGCCCGGGGGGGGCTCTGTAAGGGGGGGCTCTGCCTAGTGATGGGGGCTCTGCCCAGTGGGGGGGGTTCTGCCCAGTGGGGGGGGCTCCGTAAGGTGGGGGCTCTGCCCAGTGATGGGGGCTCTGTAAGGGGGGGTTCGGACCAGTAGGGGGGCTCCGTGAGTGGGACTATGCCCAGTGGGGGGCTCTGTAAGGGGGGGGTCTCTGCCCAGTGATGCGGGCTCTGCCCGGTGGGGCATTCCCTGGGGTCGGGGCTGCACTCACCGCCGTCCCCGCAGCTGCGCACGAAGCTGTCGTCGCAGGAGATCCAGCAGTTTGCCATGCTGCTGCACGAGTACCGCACCGGGGCCTCCATCCATGAATTCTGCATCAATCTGCGGCAGCTGTACGGGGACAGCCGGAAGTTCCTGCTGCTGGGTGAGCTCCGGCTGGAGGTGGGGTGAGGTGGGGGCTGCCACTGGCAGCGGAGGCGACTTGAGGGCCCAGGAGGAGTCCTTCGTGGAAGCTGTGACACCCCTAGGCGTTTCCTTCCTCGGGGCAGGGAGCAGACAGGACCTCCTGCGCGGGGCGGGGTGGGCCTGCCCCAGCAGGCATGGACGGTGGTAGGGATCGGCTGGGTGGGGAAAGGAAGACGCGGATCCCGGTGGAAGGGCAGCGGCTCAGGGTGCCACGCGAGGCCAGGAGGGGCTCAGAGCTAGGGTGATAAAGGAGTGGGGTGCTTGGCACTAGAGGGCCTCTTGCAGCCTGCAGAGCCCAGGTGAGGGCAGTGGCCCCTGCGCGGTACCTTCAGCCCATGGCTGTGGGAGGGGCCTGTCCCGGCCTGGAGACACGCCCTTCCTGGCCCCGGGACCCTCCCGTGCCACTTTCTGCCTGTCCTTGGATCGGGGGCTGCTCGTCATGAAGCAGGGGCCACTCTTGGTGGAGGCAGGAGAAAGGAGCTGAGCAGCTGTGCTGCCCCCCGGGGGCCTCGCCTCCCCCGGCTCCTGGCCAGCCCCCTTTTCTCCAGAGCTCCCGCTCTCTCCCAGGACCTGGAAGCACAGGCATCTGGAGTTTCCCGGGGGCCGAGGGCTTCGCCTTGGGTTGTGGGGCCTGAGAGTGGCCCTGGGCAGCTCTGGGCACCACTTCTCACTGTCTAGCGGGCATTCCAGGGTCCGCCTGCCAGGGTGAGGGCTGGGAGGAGGCAGCAGTGTGGGCACGGCCCCCAGGGGCAAGGAGGGCTCAGGCAGCCACCTGTCAGCCCCTGCGGGGCCGGGGTGGGCTCCCAGCCCGAGCCCTCCACTGCCGTGCTAGGTCAGGTCTGGGGGCAGCCCAGACGCGTCCAGTCGCTGAGGCCTGCGCCGTGGCCCGCAGCATGCCCTGCTGGCGTGGCGGTTGGTGACCATGGCCTCCCCGCCAGGTCTGCGGCCCTTCATCCCCGAGAAGGACAGCCAGCACTTCGAGAACTTCCTGGAGACCATCGGCGTGAAGGACGGCCGGGGCATCATCACCGACAGCTTCGGCCGGTGCCGGCGGGCCATGAGCACCGCCTCCAGCTCCACTACCAACGGAGCCCGCGCCGCGGGCAGCTCCGACGACCAGTCCGTGCCCTCCGAGGGCGACGAGTGGGACCGCATGATCTCAGACATCAGCAACGACATCGAGGCCCTGGGCTGCAGCCTGGACCAGGACTCTGCGTGACGGCGCTCCCGGGAGCCCTGCTGCCGGGAAGGACGCGTGCGCCAGGGGCCTGCCGGGCCGGGACACCAGTCCCAGGACACTCGGCTCTGCACGTGGATGTTCCTGTTGTCACTCTCAGAGACCTTAAAGAAAAGTTTACTACAATGTGAATAATCTAAATCTCTGGTTGCCTAGTGCCTTTCTGGTCCAGGAGGGCTGGAGTTGTGGGTCCTGCTCTGGGGTCTGCCCCAGCCGGTGGGCGGATGGTGGCCCTCAGAGAGCCACGCCTGGGGGGTGGGGGCCAGGGGGCCTTCCCCTCGGGCAGCAGGGAGGGAGGCTGGGGTGCCTGCAGCTGCACAGCAGAGCTAGGCCCAGCATCCCCAACCCTGAGCCCTCCTTGGAGGGCGAGTGTCCCCTGCCTCAGGCCCCGCCTCTGCCTCTGCTCAAAGCCGCGGTGCCGGCGGCTCCTGTTCTCTGAGCTGGGGGTCCGTGCCTCAGGGGTGCCCCACGAGGCCATGGCCTGCGCACCCCACCCCCTGCTCGCCCCCCTCCCCGCCACCACGGAGGCAGCGAGCTCCTTCTCGCCAAGCCCCTGCAGAACCTCACATTGGCCCTGGGGACTCGGGGACATGAGTGGAAGGCAGTGACTTTCCCTCAGATGTCCAGGCCTGGAGGTGGGGGGAGGCCTAGAAAGGTGACAGCACTGGGCACCCCCAGCCAGAGAGCAGCCCCCAGCCCTGCCGGAGCCTGCCGTCTCCTGCCAGCCTTGGGGTCCCATCCCGCCTGCGGCTCCCAGCGCACCGGGCGAGGGCTGCGTCTGACCAGGTGACTGTCACCCGACACACATCACCCACCCGACACACATGGGGAGGGGGAGGGGGAGGGAGACGTCTGGCTGCACTTGAGGCTCCGGTTCTCACCGGCTCCTGCCCGCAGTCCCACGGATGTGCCCCACGGTCCGTCTCGGGGCAGGAAGGGAACGCAGACTCAGACCCACGTCCGTATGTTCTATGGGAGACTGCCCCGGGCTGGCCGAGGGTCGCTCCCGGGACCCCGGCCCCATCAGGAAAAACTGAGACACGCCATTTTGGATGCTGTCTAGATTTATAGGAAGTAGCTGCTGCTCCAGAAGCATCTGGAGCTGGCCAGGGACAGCCCCAGGCTCCAGTCCCACCGGCTCTGGGCCCCCGCCCCTCCTGCGCCCAGCGCAGCTGCTCTCCTGTGGGGAGCGGCATCCTGGCGTGTGCGCTCCTGTGCCCCCCAGCGCTGGCCCTTTTGTCCTGCCCTAGCAGAGGAGGACAGCCCGAGACCAGGGGGTGCAGCCCAGAGCTGGCCTGCAGCAGCGCCTGTGCTAAAGGGCCAGGACTGCCTCCGCCGGGGGGCCGGGGGTCTTCAGCCCATGAGGCCCATCGGAGCCTCCCTGAGCCCCTCGCTCCTGCGGAAAACTGGTCCCCAAGACTCCTTTGGGTTGGAGAGCCCCGCTGCACCTCGCAGTGCAGCTCCGTTGGATGGACTTCGTGCCCCCGATTGCTCCTAGGCAGGGCTGCTCTCAGGACAGGTGGAGGCAGGAGCTGGAGAAGGCCGTGAGGGAATCCAGATTTTTTGAGCGGCAGGAAAAGGGTAGAGGGGTGGGGGGCTGCAGCGGGGAGGGCTGGCCACACAGCCTACATGGTCAGCTCCTGCAGGAGACACAGAAAGGGACGTCAGGGCAGGAGAGGGTCCCCGACAGCACAGCCACCCGCCGGGGCCCTGGCCCTGCCCGCCGCGGCCACGCTCACCATGATGGCGTTGACGATGTCGCTGTGGTTGGCCCTCAGGGCGCGCACGGCCTTGGCCCGGGACACATTGGCCTGAGCCATCACCAGCTCGATGTCGCGCAGCTCCAGCCCCGACTCGTCCACCTGGAAGGGGCAGGTGCACAGGGTGGCGGGGAGGTGGCAGCTGCCGGGCCGCCCCCCAGAGCCCCTCGCCCCTCAGCTCACCTCCTCCTCCTCCTCCTCCTCCTCTTCCTCCTGGCACTCCTGCTTCACCTGTGGCCCAGGTGCTGACTCGGGGGCCAGGGCCAAGGGCTCCGCTGGCACCTTGAACTTCTCAGCCGCTGCCTTGTGCACTTGCTGGGACAGGTCCTCGATCTGCAGCCACACGGAGAGAGGCACGTCAGGGGGGCCCACCCCTCGCCCCCGCCCGGTCCCAGCCAGGACAGACCTTGGCCTCCCCGAAGACGACGTAGGTGTCCGAGGCTGGGCTCTTGAAGACGTCAGGCTTGGTGATGACAAAGAGGATGTTCTTGGACTTCTGGATGGTGATCCTGGTGACCCCCTGGATCTGCCGCAAGCCCAGCTTAGACATAGCCTGCAGGGCAGAGAGGACTCAGGCCTGGGCTGCCATGGGCTGGGGCTGCCGCCAGTCCCCCAGGGACGCAGGCGGAGCGGACTGCCCCGGGAGTGCGGGCTGGCGGCCTGGCCTGGGCTGGCGCTGCGCGTCCGGCGTGGCGTCCGCCCAGGGAGCCCCCCGTGGGCTCGGGCCGCCCCCGGGCCAGCCCCGCCCGCCCACCTTGCGGGCCTTCTTCTCACTGCGGCTCTGCTTGGCTTTGGCGACGGCCTCTTCACTGCTGCCTGCTGCTGGGGCCTGCGGGAAGGACGGGCAGCCTGACCGTGGGGCCGTGGAGGCTCGCAGCCCAGGCACCCCTCCCCCTACCCCCCAGACCAGGGTGGAGGGAGGGCGGGGCACCTGGGGCGGGCGCGGCGCTGTCCGCGGTGCTGACGGGTCCTCGTCCAGCTCTGGAGCGGAGCCCTCGACAGGGCTGTCCGAGTGCTGGCCGGAGGCCCGGGCGCGCGATGAGGCTGCGAGGAGTGGGAGATGAGAGGCTCCCGCCTGCCCCCCGGCTGCACCTCAGGGGCCCCACGGCGGACGAGTGCCTCCCCTTCCCGGGCCTGCCTAGCACCCCCCGCCCGCCGTGGCAGCCCCGGACAGGGACGTGCCCAGCGGGCCCCAGTGCCCCGCACGCCATCCTCCTTACCTTCCTCCGGGCAGTCCTGGTCCTCTGGCGGCTCGGTGACTGGGCGCCCCGGAGGGCTGGCCAGAATCCGGGGCCCAGAACCAGGAGGCACTTGGCAGTGGGGGGGGGTGAGCAAGGCCGGGTCTTTGGCATGGGCACCCCCCACGGGGGCTGCCTGGGGGCTGAGGAGGGGGGTGTGGAGGGAGAAGCTAGCCCGCCGCCCGGCCACAGGGGGCGCCAGGTTTCCTGAGACAGCAGCCACTGCCCACTGAGCTGCCCCGAGCTGCTCAGGGCTGGCAGAGCCTGGGGACTCCTCTTCTCCAGAGTCTTCTCTGGGGCCCTGGCAAAGGCGGGGGACAGGGGGCACTGCCCCAGTGGAGAAACCAGGGGTGGAGGGGTCAGGGTCCCAGGTCCCGTCCTGGGCCGTGGCGGGCAGGTCCACGGCAGGGGTCTCTGGGGGCCAGGAGGGGGCATGGTCAGGGACACTGGGTGCTACCGGGTCACCGGCCCAGCCAAGCGTGGGGCTCCTGGAGCCTGCCCCCTCCCCACTCCCAGTGTGCTCCAACCCCCAGGAGGGTGGTGGAGACGTGGCAGCCGGTGTTTTGGGGCAGCCCCAGCCCAGCCTAGAGGTGGTCCCTGCTGAAGACCCTGGGCAGGTGCCCAGCCTGGGCTCTGAGGCCCTTCCATCCTCCAGGGCACTCAGGGGCCACGCCTGGCTGGCTTCAGGGCAGGCGACAGGACGTGCCTCCTGGCTGCTGCTCCCACGAGGCGTCCCCCAACCTTTGGGCCTGGATCCAGGACTGTGCTCAGTCAACTTGGGGCCTCCGCCCCTCTGCTCTTTGTCCCCCAGGCTTGGGAGGGCTGAGGCCTCCTCCAAGGGCAGGTGAGGCTTGGCCCCATCATCTGTCTGCAGGTAGGTGGATGCTGAGGGGCCCTCTGCCACCCTCTCCTCTCCCTGGCCAAGTCCTGGCTCTGGGGGCTTCAGGACTTCCTCCAGGGGCAGGTGAGGCTCGGCCCCATCATCTTTCTGCAGGCAAGTGGGTGCTGAGGAGCCCTCTGCCACCCCCTCCTCTCCTTGGCCAGGTCCAGGCTCTGGGGGGTCCAGAGCTTCCTTGAATGGTAGGTGGGGTTCAGTCCCATCATCTGTCTGCAGGCAGGTGGGTGCTGAGAGGCCCTCTGATATTCCCTCCTCTCCCTGGCAAGATTCAGGCTCTGGGGGCTCCAGGGCTTCCTCCAGGAGCAGGTGGGATTCAGTCTCATCATCTGTCTGCAGGCAGGTGGGCACTGAGGGGCCCTCTGCCACCCTCTCCTCTCCCTGGGGCTCCACGGTTTCCTCCAAGGGCACGTGGGGCTCAGCCCCATCGTGTGTCTGCAGGCAGGTGGGTGCTGAGGGGCCGTCTGCCACCCCCCAGCCAGATCTATGCTCTGGGGGCTCCAGGTCTTCTTCTGGGGGCAGGTGAGGCTTGGCCCCATCATCTGTCTGCAGGTAGGTGGGTGTTGAGAGGCCGTCTGCTACTTGCTTCCCCCCCTGACCAGATCCAGGCTCTGGGGGCTCCAGGCCTTCCTCCAGGGACAGGTGAGGCTCAGCCCCATCGTCTGTCTGCAGGCAGGTGGACACTGAGGGGCCCTCTGCCATCCCCTCCTCTCCTTGGCCAGGTCCAGGCTCTGGGGGGTCCAGAGCTTCCTTGAAGTGGGGTTCAGTCCCATCATCTGTCTGCAGGCAGGTAGGTGCTGAGAGGCCCTCTGATAGTCCCTCCTCTCCCTGGCTAGATTCAGGCTCTGGGGGCTCCAGGGCTTCCTCCAGGGGCAGGTGAGGCTTGGCCCCATCTGTCTGCAGGCAGGTGGGTGCTGAGAGGCCCTCTGATATTCCTTCCTCTCCCTGGCTAGATTCAGGCTCTGGGGGCTCCATGGCTTCCTCCAAGGGCAGGTGGGGTTCAGTCCCATCATCTGTCTGCAGGCAGGTGGGTGCTGAGGGGCCCTCTGCCACCCCCTCCTCTCCCTGGCCAGGTGCCACCTCTGGGGTCTCCAGGGCTTCCTCCAGGGTCAGGTGGGGTTCAGTACCATCATCTGTCTTCAGGTAGCTGGGTGCTGAGAGTCCCTCTGCTACCCTCTCTTCCCTCCAGTCAGATCCAGGCTCTGGAGCTGGGGGCTCCAGGGCTTCCTCCAGGGGCAGGTGAGGCTCCACCCCATCG
>JAKSZT010053798.1:2152304-2171179 GCA_026826555.1 Tolypeutes matacus
CTCCACCCCATCGTCTGTCTGCAGGCAGGTGGGTGCTGAGAGTCCCTTTGCCACTCTCTCCTCTCCCTGGCCAGGTCCAGGGCCTGGAGTCTCCGGGGCCTCCATGCCAGGACGGAGACCCACATCTTCCCAGGTCACCCCAGGTGTCACTGCTTCTGCACCTGGCTCCAGTTCTAAGGTGAGGCCAGCTTCATCTTGCCGGACCTGGTCCAAGGCTAGCCTTTCCAGGCCCAGGATGAGGACTGCCGGTCTCTGCTCGGGTGGTACACTCACCTCAGCTCCCGAGTCAGCCGTGGGCACCGGCCCTGAGGTCACACTTGCTTCCTGCTGGGCCGGAGCTGCCGCAGAAGTCAGAGGCTCCATCTCTCCAGTGCAGCCTGGTTCTTCCTGCAGGGCCAGAGGGGTTACCATAGCAACAGCCTCCTGGCCTAAGGGGAGGCTGGCATCTTGCAGAAGCAGAGGCATTGCCATAGAAACAGGTTCCTGGCGCAAGGTGAAGACTGCTTTGTGTGGGGTCAGAGAACTTGCTGAGGAAACAAACTCTTGGGGTAAAACAAGGCCTTCTTCTCTGTGCTGGGGAACAGCCGTGGATGTCCCCATGGACTCCTGGCCTGAGGGGACACCTGGGCCTACCGCTCCCTTCAGGGCCCCAAGAGCCGCTGATGTCTCGAGAGAATCTGTGTACCAGGTGGGGCTCCCTCCTTCCTGCGGGGTTGGGGCTGTAGCCACAGTCCCCTGGCCTGAGGTAGCGCTCGCAGCCACCTGTGGGGGTGGCAGGGCAGCTCGGCCCACGGTGGCTGGTCCCGGGACGGCGCCTGCCTCCTCCATCCACGCCCGGGCAGGCTCTGAGCTCCCTTCAAGGCCTGCTGCTTCTGTGACTGTGGCAGCCAGCCCCTGGCTGGACAGGACGCCCTCTTCGGTAAGTGGCGCCTCTGCCGTGGGCATCTGAGCGGCCGGTTCCTGGCCTGCGGTAAGGTGGACTTGCCCCTCTGAGGCTGTCACAGAGCCCTCCTGGCCTGAGGACGGAGCCGTCTCCTGCGTCTGCAGCTCCTTGGCCCCGTCCCCCCAACTGTCGTCTGCCTGCTGGACGCTGTGGTGGGGCAGGGCGCTGGGCTGGGCGTGGGGCTCCCCACTGTACAGCCGTTCGTCATCCGCCCCTGCATAGGAGGCGGAGTCGGAGTCGGAGGAGGCCGCCGAGGTGTCGTCCCGGAAGGCGAAGGCCTCGTCCATGCCCTCGACGATGGACATGTCCGACAGCGACTGAAGGAAGGACGCGGACGTGCTGTCGTCCTCGCCCTCCCCAGCCAGGTCGCCCCCTGGGGAGGGGGCCACAGCCTCCTCTTCCTCGGGCGGCAGCAGCGTGACCTCCACGGCGTCCACCTGGAAGATGAGGCTGCCTTGGAAAGGCAGGAGGGACGCGGGGATCATGGGGTCGTTGGCCAGGAAGTCAAGGTCAAAGCCACGCTCCTCGGAGCCCCAGGAGCTGCTGTTGCTGGACAGGCTGGACGCCGAGGGCGTAGGGCTCGCGGGTGTGGCCGGCAGGTGCTCCCTCTCCTCCGCCCCGCCTCCCAGGGACGCCAGGCCCCTGCCCAGGGCCACATCCAGCCCTTCGGCCGAGGCCAGCATGTTCAGGGAGCAGGAGGGCGAGGAGGCCCAGCTGTCCCCGTCGGCGGTGACGTAGGACCCCGAGGGCGAGGTGGGCGGCGAGTCCCACGGCAGCTCGGCCTCTGCGCCCCAGGCCTCTGTGGAGGGCCCGTGGCCTGGATGCAGGGCATAAGTGGCCTTGGGCGGGGTGCATGGTGGTGTGAAGTAGGAGTCAGGCTCCGGGCGAGGGCAAGGCACAGGAAGGTCACCCTGAGAACACAACTCGGGGGGTGGGTCCAGGTCAGCGTGCCCACCCTCCTGGTCCCTGAGCTCTGGTGGGGCTGCCCTGGGTGCCGGGGGCGCCCCGCAGGTCTCCTCGCCCATCACGATCCGCGGCTCCAGAGTGGCCGGGAGAGAGGCCTCCGCAGGCAGGGCCTCGGGGAGCCCTGGGCCCGGGCTGCCCTCAGCCGGGACAGCCCAGGCTGACGGGGCATGGCCCGGCCCCGCATCCCAGCTGGCTCCCTCGGGCTGGGGCCGGGCGCCCGGCTTGCTGGGCAGGAACGTGAGGGCCAGGGGCCCAGGCCCTGGGGTCAGGGTGAAGTGCTCCAGCCGGTCCCCGCCTGGGGTAGTGGCAGCTGCAGCATCACAGGACAAGTCTGGGGAGACAGAAAAAGGTATGAGAGTGACACAGGGCCTGAGGGCAGCCTCCCGCTGCAGCTCCAAAGCGAGGAGAAGCAGGGCTTCCAAACCATGCCACTTTCCCTTCTCAAGGGAGAAACTGAGGCACAAGACAAGGGGAGGCCAAAAGGTGAGATGATTTACGTTTCTGAGGGCTTGCAGGAGAGCTGGTCTGGGAAGGCAGGCGGGAGAAGACACGGCATGGGCTGCCTTTGAGGGGAGGATGGTTAGGAGTTTAGAGGGAGCAACGAGAATCGGGGCTGGGGCTGCTGGGGAAGAGGTTCTGAGGGCAGCCTCGCTGGGTGTAATAAATGGAATCGCCCTTTGGCTTGTCTCTCAGAGACTTCAAGAAAGGTCTCACTTGCTTTTCCATCTTTCCTGGCGATGAGCTTGCAGCTCCTTCTGCACTGAGCCTCCAGCAGGGTGATGTGGGCTTGGAGGAGGCCCCGGGAAGCCGAGTCTTCCAGGTAGCCAGCAGTCCCTTCCCCTGACCTTCCCCGCAGACTTGGGGGGCGGGGGGTCCTGCTGCCTGGTGTGACTGGGCAAACCTGTTTCCGTTCTAGGTCTCACGGATGAGTCTCGTCTCTCCGGCCCCTCCCACTCCTCTCCCTGCCATCTAGCCCTAATCCCCAGGGCCTGTCAGGGCGTCCTCAGGGCACTGACCCCCAGCCCTGCTCCCAGAGCTCGGCCCAGGGTCCCTCCCTGAGGCCAGTCCCTTTGGCACGGGGAGCAGGGGAGCAGGGGAAGCCGGAGCCCCTGCATGCAGCAAAGTACCCACTGAGACCAGGCAGAAGCCACTGCCAGGGGTGCTGCACTGGGCTGGAAGGGCAGTGCCGACGACCTCTCCCATAAGGCACCCAGGCCAGGCTTGGCGGCAGGAAGACCAGGGAGCTCCGGGAGAGACCGCGGAAGCTTCTGGCCAAGTCCTCCCTGAAGTGGCAGCGGCCCCGACGTGCATGCTGCACAGTCTCATCGCCAACTGCTGTTCCGCCCACCTGGGGAGCACGGAGGGGCCGTGAGCTCCACCCTGCCTGGCTGCCCCGCTCCGGGTCCCAGGTGGCCCCACCTAGTCACCCAGGCGAGGCTTCACCCGGACGCTGGACTTTTCTGTTTGTTTTTGCCTCTTGGTCTTTTTACCATAGCTGAGCTCATGCCACATACTCAAGTTTGGAGCTTTCTGTTTTCACACATTATCTCCTAAGCGTTTTTCCTGTGCTAACAAACCTCATTTTTGATTGCCGTGTGACATCCCTTTAAGGGGCGCCTTGTCAGCTCCCCCTCCAGTCTGCACACCTGCACCTGAGGCCAAGGGTACCTCAGTGTGGAGCATCCACTGACAGCCTCCTACTGCCCCCGAGAGCTTGGCCAGGTCCTGCCCAAGAGAGGGAGGGCGCAGAGCTCCAGGATGAGAGGGACGCTTGACACAGCCCTGGTTCCAAGTCCTGCTCCACCACATCACAAGTCACAAAATCTCGGTGCCTTGGCGTTCTCATGGGGAAGAGAGTCCGAGCCGCAGGGCAGGCTGCCTGCCCAGACGAGAGGTGAGCCTTAAGAAGGGCGAGCCCTTTCTGGCCAAGCTGCCCCACCCGCCGCTCAGGGCTGGAGCTCCTGGAGGCCTGCGGAGCTGGGGCCGGGGCCGCCAGGGCATCCTTTGGGTCTTCTGGGGTGGGACTGAAACCCAACACCAGTGAGTGGGTGGGGCGGCACTGGGGCGGGGCAGGGCAGAGAGGGGAGGAGCTAGGCCTAGGTCGGAGTAGAAGGGAAACCAAAGGCCAGAGGTCTTCTGTGGCTGGTTCAAGGTCGCCAGGCCCGTGGACCAGAGCCAGCACTAGGCCTGGTCTCCTGGTCTGTACTGCGAGACCCCACCCCTTCCCCACCGCTTTTGTGGGACCTGGGAGGGAGGGCCTAGTGGGAAGGAGGGGCCTGTGTCATCTCCGTGGTCCCCAACCCCAGCACTGGTCCCATCCCCAGGGCCCAAAGCCCTTGATTCCTTGCCCACTGGCCAGGGTCTCTTTGGCTGTCCCTTGGCTGTGACTGCCTTGGGGGCACCACCCCACCATTCCCCCAACCCCCACGGGACACCATCCAGCTCTGATGTCCCCCCCACCCAGGACCCACCCCATCAGCCTCCAACACTCGCTGACCCGACCTGACCAAGGACACTGGCACTGTCCTCACGCCGGGCCACTGCCCTGCCGTCCTCCCTGGCCTCCTGCGCTTCTCCCACAAGATCTCCCGACATCCCAGGCCCTCCTCTGCCTTTTCTCCCACAACTGGCCCCCTTAGTCCCTCTTGGGCTCCCCCAGGCTCACACTCCAGGCCGACTCCTCCAGGTTGCTCCTCCAACCCTGCTCACGGGGCCCTTGAGGGGAGCGGTCGGGCATCCCTGGGGGGCCCCCCACGGCGCGGGGTTGCAGTTGAAAGCCTCTTTCCGGCTCCTCGCCCCACCCCTGTGGGTGCCCCGAGCGGCGCCGGCTCGGCTTTCAGGGGAGTCGCCGGGCTCTCCAGCCGCCCAGAGCCTCCCTTCGCCTCGGCTCCCACGGGCGGCCCTGCACGCAGACAATAGGGCGCGGCGCCCCGGGGTCCCCAGCGGCCTGAGCCGGGCGGGACCCACCGTCCCGCGGGGCAGGGCGCGGGAGCCTGCGGGAGCCTGCGGGAGCGCAATGAGGCCCCGGATGCACGGCTCCCTGCGGCCCCCAGCCCCGGGAGCAGCCAGGCCAGGAGGCCAAGGGCGCAGACCCTCGGGGCCCCGCAGCCCATCTCTTCTGACCCCGGGAGACGCTGCCAGTCACCCCCGCCCCCTTCCCCGCATCCTTCAGAGTGAGGGCTGGAGGGGCGGCCGTTGCAGGCTTCAGGTGCAGGGACGCGCGGGGCGCGGGAAGGACCGGCTCGGAGCCGGCGAGAGGGGCTGGGGAAGGAGAAGGCAGGGAGGGACAGGCAAGGACCGCCGTGGCCCCGCCGGCGACCACCCCCTCCCCGCCGGGGCCCGGGTCGCCCGCCTCACCTGTGCGGGAGCCAGGGCCGCCCGCCTCCGGCAGCAGCAGCTCGGCGCGGGCAGCCTCTCCGGGCATGGCCTGGCTGTGCGCCCGCGCGTCCGTCTGTCCGTCGGTGCGGCCGCCCCGCGGAGCCTGCGCGGCCGCCGCCCCTCGGCTGGCGGGAGGAGGGGGTCAGCGGTGACGTCAGCCGCCCCGCCCGGAGTGAGCGTGTGCGCGGGCGTGCCAGGCACTGCGGAGCCGGGCCGCGGGGGCGCCATTCCCTCCCCTGCTCCCCTCCCCGGCCCCCTCGCTTCAGCCTCCCTCCCCCTGCCTCCCTCCTCCACACCGGTCCCCCCAGCCCTCGGCTGCAGCGCCGTGCGGGTCCGCCCCGCGCGCCAGGGGAGGGTTCGCGGGGGGCTGCAGGGGCAGCTGCGCCCCCCACCCCGTCAGGAGGGCCGGGGCCCGCACCCAGCTTGGCGTCAGCCCGCGGCCGGGCCCGGGAGAGGCAGGACGCGGCGCCCAGACTCTGCGGCCCGGGCGGGGCGGGGCCCAGGCGCTGGGGGAGGGGCTGCAGGCGCCGGGGGGCCGAGAGCCTGAGGCCTCGGAGCAGCTGCCGCCCCGCGGGCCCGTGCCCCTGCCTGCAGCCCTCCCGCCAGAGCCCGGCGAAGGGCTCGCCCGCTCCCCCGCCGCCCGGGCTGGCTGCGGGGGTGTGCGCGGGGCCCGGGAGGTGGGGGGCCTGCAGCCCCAGCCATCCGAAAGGTGAGCCCGAGCGATTGGCTGGTCCTCCCAGTCGTCGGGCTCCATGGAAACCGCCTCCCGTCCCCATAGCAACCAGGGGCAGAGCCCGCAGAGCGCGGGCAGGGAAGCCCGCCCAAGACAAGCTCTCTGGGCCGTGGTCGTGCCTCCACCGCCATTGGTCTGGTTCCTCCCTCCCCGCAGCTCTTCAGGTAGGGGGAGGAAGGGAGGAGGACGGCGCCTTGTCCATCCTTAGCCGCCGCCCGGAATAAGTCTCACCTTCCTAAAAATGCTTCCACCCGGCACGCAGCCCGCCCCACTGCCCAGATTCCCCGGGCACCCCCCTGTGCCAGGCCCTAGGGAGGCAGTGGTGAATGAGATATTGTTATCACAGACCAGGGACCCGGGAATCAGAGCACGCCATTGTCTGGGGAGTGAGTAAGCTTCCCCGTCCCCAGTCCTCGCCTGTGCTGGCTCTGCCCTGCAGCTCCCCAAGCCAGGGGCTGCCCCCTGACTCCCCCGGAGCGCCTCCCCCAGGGCCAGTGCAACGCATCTGGCCGCCTGCTGGGTATCCCTTCCCCATGCCAGGCCCAAACCTAAGCCTAGCAGTCCGCCTGCACGCTCTGTCCGGGGAAACCCACCCACGCACCTATCCCTGCCGGCTGCTCATCCAGAACTGCAGGACTTGCCCTCTTCTTCCCTTCACACCCTCCACTCAACTTCCCCTCCCAAGTATTTCTAAACGGCCTGTGACCCTTCTCCTTTTGGTTTGGCAGAGTCCTGTCTAACCCGGATTGCTCTGATTACTGCCTTCCATCTGACAGCTGACCCACCACTGAGTTTTCAGAAACCAAACCTGATCGTGTCTCCCAGAACTGTACAAAGGGATTATGGGGCTTCCAGATGGGACAAGATGTCGTAGACGTGTGTGTCTCTCTCTCTGCCCCTCCCCACTAAGCACAGCTATAAATCCAGGCAATAATTCTAGAAACAACCAGAAGAGAACTCTCAGAAGTAAAGAGGAACTGGTTAGGGACTCCAGGACCGGAGAAGAGCCTAGCAGGCAGGGCGCCTTACGACACCCAGCAACGGAAGAAGGCAACCCGCGCTGGCGTTTCCCAGCCCTCAGCCTACCAGGAGAACACCCAGGTAGCTTATTCTTCCTCCCTATAGAACTGCAGTCCGCCCACAACACCAGGCGAGCCAGGCAGAACTGGCAAGAAAGATCAATTGGAAGCTCCACTGACACGTGGCCAGTGGAAGCAGCACCAGGCCTGAGGCTGCCCCCACCCCCAGCCCAAGTTACTGTGTGGGTGGGTGCTGGCAAAAGGGATCCTGCCACAAGCACCTAGCCTGAGAATCACTCTCCATTCCCAGGGGCCAGAGAATCCCCAGTCCCCTTCCTCTCCCCACCCCTCCAGGCACCAGATGGCCCAGCCTGGGGAATTTCCTTTAGTCCCTTCAAACAGTACCAGCAGGAACCAGTGAAAGACCCAGTGGCACAAGATAAACTAAGCAAACCAACATAGCACCACAAAGACTCAGAAAATTAAATTGTTGTTGGAACAACTGACCTCAGAAGTAGGCCAGGGCCTGCATACTAAACCTAAACTAGGTGACTGCCCGGAAAATGAAAAAAAAAAAAATTGAACAAGACTTGTAGTCTCCTAACATAATGGCCCAAATGTCCAGGATGCAATTTAAAAATCAACCCATCATAACAGGAACCATGAAAATCACAACTAGAATGAGAAAAGACAATCAACTGATGCCAACCCTCAGATGAATAAAATTCTGGAATCACCTGACAAGGATTTTAAAGCAGCCATCATAAATAGTGATTCAGAGGAGTGAGTGTAGCTCAGTGGTTTGAATGCCTGCTTCCCACGTATGAGGTCTGTGGTTCAATCCCTGATACCTCCTATAAAAAAAGTGATTGAACAAACAGTAGCAAATAATCTTGTAACAAATGAGCAATTAGAAAATCTCAGCAAAGAAATAGATGCTATAAAAAGAACCAAATGGAAATTATAAAACAATATAGAACAATCACAGAAATGAAAAACTCATTAGATAGGTTTATTACCAGTGGAAATGACTGAGGTTAGAATCAGTGAATTAGAATCAGTCAAGTTGAGGGCAAATCAAAAGAAGTTATCCAACTGAAAAAGAGAAAGAATCTTGAACAGAAAAAAAAATTGAACAGAATCCCAGGAACCTGTGGGATGGTAATAAAAGAGCTATCATTTGTATCACTGGAGTCCGAGAATGAAAGGAGAAAGAATGGAGTTGAAAAGAATATTCAAAGAAATGATGGCAGAAATTTCCCAAATTAGGCAAAATTAGTCTGCTACTTGCACGCTCAACTAGCTGAAAAAAGCCAGTAGGAAAACCCAAAGAAATCCAATTTGAAACACACCATGAGAAGGGTGATGTCACCAAGATGGCAGAGTAAGACACACCAGGCTCTGTCCTCCCTAAAAAGTTTTAAAAACAAGCAGAAACTGGCAGAACCATCTTTCTCAGAGCTCTGGAAAACAGAGGGCTGAAATACTGAGAAAGCATTACTAAATAGAGGAAAATCTCATGGCACTTTTGCTGGCTTTTTCTCTGCCCACCCCCTCCCCAGTGTGGTGTGGAGTCAGCCCATGCTCCTGTGTGGGTCACTGGTCCCAGTTCTGGAGGGAGCAGTATAACCCTTATGCATATACTAGGGTGTATGTATATCTGTACCAATCTGTCTTGATAGCAGCCTGAAAGATTGAACCAGGACACTCATCTCTGATGCACTGTCACAGAACTTGCATAGAAGCTGCTCAAGGGGCAGCTAAAAGACTGTAAGAAAATAATCAAATCTCAGCTGCCTGGGGCAAAGGTTACCAGTTTTAAGACATATGATATAGGGAAGTGGCTGTGGCTCAATCAGTGGGGCTCCCGTTTACCATATGGGAGGCCCCGGGTTCGGTTCCCGGGGCCTCCTGGTGGGGGCAGGCCCGCCCGCACGGCGTGGTTGGCTGACCCAGCGAGCACAGGCAGCAAGGGGGGGATAGATGAATAAATAAATAAAATCTTTAAAAAAAAAAAAGACATATGATATAGCATCTGAGACTGGGAGGAAAGACTACTTTCTAAAGGAACATTTGGGTTCATGTAATTGGGGAATTCTTAAGGTCATAATTCTTAAAGTCATTAAGGTTATACATGCATGCACAGGACAAGAAGCATGATCAGAAAAGACCTGGGAAGACCCTATGCTTTTGTTTTGGGATGCTCTTCTCTTTAAATGGGCTAAACTCTAAAGGACCAATCTGAAAAACTGGGTATGGTGTTTTCTGTTTCTCTCTTTTGTTATCTCCTGCCCTTCAAGGATATCTCTGTCACAACACTAGCTAAATACTAGCTAAAAGAACAGACACCGGGAAGCGGCTGTGGCTCAATCAGTAGGGCTCCCGTTTACCATATGGGAGGCCCTGGGTTCGGTTCCCGGGGCCTCCTGGTGAAGGCAAGCCCGCCTGCGCAGTGTGGTTAGCTGACCCAGCGAGCACAAGCAGCAAGGGGGTATAAATGAATAAATAAATAAAATCTTAAAAAAAAAAAAAAAAAGAAAAAAAAGAACAGACACCAGAGATACATTAAAATATTAAAGTGTCCAAGAACAACAAAATATTACAAGGTAGACAAATAGGAAATGATGGCCATGCAAAGGAGAAATATAAATCATTAGAAACCATCAACAAGGAAGACCAGACTTTGGATATGCCAAAGACTTTTTAAAAAATTGTCTTAAATATGCTCAGATAACTAAAGGAAAACACAAAGAACTAAAGGAAATGAAAGATGAACAAAAACGAAGTTCAATAAAGAGATAGAGATCATAAAAATGAACCAAACAGAAATACTGAAACTGAAGACAACAATAACTGAAATAAAAAACTCCCTAGAGGTATTCAATAGCAATTTGGAGCTGGTAAAACAAAAACAAAAACAAAACAAAACATCATGAACTTTAAAGGAAGACAATTGAAATTATTCAGTCTTAGGAGCAGAAAGAAAAAATAAGGAAATATTAACAGAGCCTAAGAGATATGTGGAATACCATCAGGATTACGGGAGCCCAGAAGAAGAAAGAAAAGGGCAGGAAGAGTATTCAAAGAAATAGTGGCTGAAAACATCCCACATTTAACAAAATACATTACTGTATACATCTGAGAAGCTCAATGAACTCTTAAAAAGGATAAACTCAAAGAGCCACACCAAGAAATGTTATAATGAAATTGTCAAGTACCAAAGGCAAACAGAGAATCCTGAAAGTAGCAAAAGAGAAGCAACACATCATGTACAAGGGGGCCTCAATAAGATTAAGTGCCAATGTATCATCAGAAACCAGAAGCAAGAAGGCAGTGGGATGAGATATTTAAAGGGCTGAAAGAAGACAACTGCCAACCAATAATTCTATATCTGGTAAAACTGTCTTTCAAAAGTGAGGGAGAGGGGAACAGGTGTAGCTCAGTGATTGAGCACCTGCTTCCCATGTATGAGATCCTGGGTTCAATCCCTGGTACCTCCTTAAAAAAAAAATGAGGGAGAGACCAAGATGTTCCCAAAATAAACAAAAGTTGAGGGAGTTTGTCACCACTAGACCTGCCTTACAGGAAATGCTACAGAAAGTTCTTCAGGTTAAGAAGAAAGGACACTAGATATTTGACTGAAGCCACTTGAGAAAAAGAGCTCCGATAAAGATAACAACGTGAATAAATGTAAATCCAAGTACTGTTGTATTTTTGGTTTGTCATACAACAACTTCTTGCAGGATCTAAAAGACAAATGCATAAGAAGTAATAACAAATCTATGATTTTGGACATACAATGTATAAATATTTAATTTGTGACAAGAACAACATAAAGGTGGGGAAGTGAAGGGGTATAAGAACATGATTTGTATATTATGTAGACGTTTAAGTGGTATCAAATCAAACATGACTGTTATAGATGTAGGATGTTAAATTTAAGCTCCATGGTAATCACAAATAAACTATCAGAAAAGTATGCACAGAAGGAAATGAGAAGGGATTCTAAGGGGCTTATTACAAAAGAACAAATAAATTAAAAAGTAGGCAGTAAGATGGTAGATTAGAAAGACACAGGACTCTCTCGTCTCCCAGAAAAATAGCTAAAGGACAGGCAGAAATGGCCTGGGGAAAAAAATTCTAGTATGTAAGACACCAGGGGAAGGCTAGACACTACAGAGAAGAGAGAGGGGCAAAGGAAGAGAATCTCAATGTCAGGACCTTGAGTAGAAACTGCACTGTAGCTGCTGGTGCCCCTCTCCCACCCTGCAAGCAGACTGTGTTGAATTCTCCAACCCTGGGCCTGCAGCTACAGACATAGGGGGCCCCAGGTATCACCTCCCCAGGAAAGAGGAGCGAAAGTAATGCAACCCAAGACTGACTCAGATCTTGACCCACAAATTTGGTCTGCTGTGTCCCACGAAGCCTTCCAGGCCGGGCGGGGACCCCTCATTCTTTGCCCTGGGACTAAAGAGTTCCAACACGCATAAACACCTTCCTTACTGATCGGACTGGTTGTTGAGGATGCAGAGGGGAGTGGAATTATTTTCTACCTGGGGAAGAGGGGGCTGCCAGCAAAGGTTGGAGAACTGCCTCTGAGAAAGTTTGGATTGTGAGGCTCTCAGCCTCCAGGCAGGATCCTCCATCACATTGATCCAGTCCGTGTTGCAGCAAACACACTCCAACCAGGCACTGAACTGAGAGGGCTGCCAAAGAGCGCCGTCTGCTGGCGGGCCAAGGAAGTGTGTGTGAGGAAATTAAAGTAAATAAGTAAGAGAGGCTTTTTCTGGCCTTTATAGACTCCTTCCCCAAGGCCCTAGGCAGCGGGTCTGCAACCCTTTACTGGGTCCAAGGCCCAGATTTGAGCAACTAACAGAGTCCATCCTAAAGACCCAGGATGAACCAAGAATCAAAGAACAGCAGAACCCCCCAGGCTCCCACCACTAAATCCCTATGAAAGAGAAAGAAATTGGGCATCTGAATAAACTCATAATCCTAATCAGATGCCTAGACATCAGCATGAGATTACAAGCCATACTAAGAAAATGGCAGACATGGCCCAAGCATTTGCTCATTGTGGCAGGTGGGGGGCCTGATAAAAATATATATAGTAAAAATAAAGTAAAATACATTTTTAAAATATTGTTTAAAAAAAGAGAGATGGCCTTCGAGCGACAGCGACACAAGATGGCAGCCACCACGGGCTCGGAAAATTTATGAAAACCGAATATACAGCCTTAATATAGAATGTGGACCTAAATACCCAGAAGTACCCCCCTTTGTAAGATTTGTAACAAAAATTAATATGAATGGAGTTAATAGTTCTAATGGAGTGGTGGACCCAAGAGCCATATCAGTGCGTGCAAAATGGCAGAATTAATGTAGCGTCAAAGTTGTCCTGCAAGAGCTTCGGCGCCTAATGATGTCTAAAGAAAATATGAAACTCCCTCAGCCACCTGAAGGACAGTGTTACAGCAACTAATCAAACAGAAAAACCACAGGCCCTCCCCCTACCCCATTCGATTGAAGCAGTCTTCATTTTCCACAGTAGTAAATTTTCTAGATATGTCTTGTAGACCTCAAAGTACTGGAAAGGAAGCTCCCATTCAAATACATTTTATCTTAAGATACTGTAAATGCTACTAATTTTTTGTCCATTTGAAATATATAAGTTGTGCTATAACAAAATAAATAAATAAATAAAAATAAAAAGAGAGAAAGAGATGCTACAACTCAACAATAAAAAGACAAATGATCTAATTTAAAAATGGGCAAAAAGGGAGCAGATGTAGCTCAAGTGGTTGAGCGCCTGCTTCCCATGTACAAGTCCTGGGTTCGATCCCCAGTACCTCCTAAAAACTAAGCAAATGATAAACTAACTCTCATTGGGGAGCAGATGTAGCTCAGTGGTTGAGCACCTGACTCATATGTACAAGGTCCTGGTTTCAATCCCCAGTACCTCCTTAAAAAAAAAAAAATGTTGGGCAACATAAAAAATTGGAATATAGACTTTTTGCTTTATATCAATGTTAAATTTCTTGAACTTGATAAATTGGCTTAATGTAGTTACAGAAGTGAATATCCTTGTTCTTAGGAATTACACATGGAAGTATTATGTGTAAAGGAGCTTGGTGTATGCAACCAACTCTCAAATGTTTAGCAAAGAGATGATAGATAGGAAGGAAAAATATGATATAGCAAAGGTGGCAAAATTTTAAAAGTTGGTAAACCTGTTATTTTTCTGGGGGTATATTGCAGTTATATGTAATGTTTTTATAATATTTTTGCTGCTGTCCTCTAAGTTTTAATTATTTCAGAATAAACATCTGAAAACTAAAGACAAAGAAAAGTCTTGAAAGCAGCCAGAGAAAAACGACAGTTTACTTGTAGGGGGCACCAATTAGAATGACATTGGATTTCTCATCTCTAACCATGGTGGTTAGAGGGAAGTGGCACAGCATTTGAAGGGCTGAGAGAAAAGAAACTATCCTTCAAGACTGAAGGAGAAATAAATACATGCTCAGATGAAGAAAACTAAAGGAATTTGTCACTATCAGGTCCACACCTAAAGAATGGCTAAAGGAAATTCTTTGAACAGAAAGCAAATGAAAAAAGAAGGAATCTTGGAGCGTAAGAAAGGAAGAAAGAACATTGGAAGAACAGAAACAAGGGGAAATATAATGGAGAATCTTTTTTCTCCCAAGTTTTCTAAAGCATATGTGATGAGTGAAACAAAAAATTCTATCTTCTAATACACAAGATGATATTTAAAAGCAGGGAAGGTAAAGGGACTGAAATAGAAGAAAATATTCCACACTTCACTGAAAAGTGGTAAAATGTGGCTACCAGTATACTGCGATCACCCACATATGCATATTTTAATACCCAGAACAACTATGAAGAAAGCTATTCAAAGCAATACACTCAAAAAACACTATAAGTAAATAAAAATGGAGGGCTAAAAATTCTTCAAGTGACCTATAGGAAAGCAAGAAAAGAGAAACAAAGGAACAAAACACAGGGAAAAACCAGAAGACTAACAAAACACCAGACTTTAGCCTTAACAAATCAATAACTACCTTATATATAATTTAAGGCAATTAATTGTAAATTAGTTAAGGTGATTAAATGTAATTGGCTAAATACACTGTGGGGAAGAATCCTTGAGGCGTGGAATTCTGGCTGGAGAACAGAGTCTGGAATGCCAGACATAGCTCAAAAGGGAAACCCGGAGAGCACTGTTTGAACTCTTGCTGGTGCCAAGACTCAAGGATGAGATAAGGAGTAAACCTTTTCACGCAAATTCCGAGAGTAATAAATCCCTATCATGCCCCTCTGCTAAGAAAAGCACTGGGCTGTCTGTACTTCAGGGCCAGCTTTTCTCCTAAACTCTTTGTCTTGTCTTTCTTATATCGTGGTACCCTTTGTCGAGTTGCCCACATTTATAACTACAATACACAAATTAAAAGCCAGAAATTGGCAGAGTTCATGAAAAAAAAATTACCCAACTATATGCTCTTTATAAGGTACTCACCTCAAATTTAATGATATAAATAGGCTAAAAGTAAACTAATGGAAAAAGATATACCAGGCAAACATTAACCAAACAAAAAGCAAAAAGGAACAAGCAGGAGAGGTTATATTAACAAACTAGAGAGCAAAGAAAATTAGCAGAGACAAAGAGTGATATTATATAATGATCCTAAGGGGGAATACACCAAGCAACAGAGCTTCAAAATATACAAAGCAAAAATTGAGGGAAGCGGCTGTGGCTCAATCAGTAGGGCTCCCGTTTACCATATGGGAGGCCCTGGGTTTGGTTCCCGGGGCCTCCTGGTGAAGGCAAGCCCGCCTGCACGGCGTGGTTAGCTGACCCAGCGAGCACAAGCAGCAAGGGGGGGATAAATGAATAAATAAATAAAATCTTAAAAAAAAAAAAAAAAAAAATTGATAGACCTGAAAGGAGCAATAGACAAATTCACCATTATAGCTGAAGACTTCAACTTGATCCTCTCAGCAACTGAAAGAGCTAGTGGTCAGAAAGTCTTCCAGGATGTAGAAGATCTAGCAAACAGTCAACCAGCAGGATCTAATTGGACATATATAGAATACTCTGCCCAACAAGAGAATAGTATATGTTATTTTTAAATGTCCATGGAACATTCCTCAAGATAGAACAAATCCTGGGCTATAAAATAAACATCAATATATTTAAAAGATTGAAATCATACCGAGTATGTATCCACAATGGACTCAAACTAGAAAACAATAACAAAGATAACAGGAAAATTGTTAAAAATTTGGAAATTAAACAACACACGTCTCAATAATCCATGGATCAAAGAGGACACCTCCAAGAAACTTTAAAAAGCATGGAGGGGTTATGGATGTGGCTCAAGCAGTTGAGCGCCTATTTCCCACATGGGAGGTCCTGGGTTTGTTCCCATTGCCTCCTTAAAAACAAGCAAACAAATGAGAAAACCTATTCTGGGGAGCCGATGTGGCTCAGTGGTTGAGTGCCAGCTTCCCACATACGAGGTCCCAGGTCCTGGTACCTCAAAAATAATAATAATAATAATAAATAAATAAATAATAATAATAATAAAAGCATGGAACTAAATGAAAATAAAATTACAAAATACAAAAGTGTTCAGAGAGAAATTTATAGCACATTAGAAAAAAAGAAAAGTCTCATCTCTTACCTCAAGAAACTAGAAAAGGAAGAGCAAAATAAACCTTAACTAGATGAAGGAAGAAAATAATAAAGGGGAAAGATACATGAAACTGAAAATAGGAAAATAGAGGAATGGTATTCCATTTTGTGTATGTAACACGTTTTGTTTATCCATTCATTGGTTGATGGACACTTGGGCTGTTTCCATATTTTAGGAATTGTGAATAATGCTGCTATGAACATTGGTGTGCAGATGTCAGTTCTCATCATTATCTTTTTTTTTTAAGATTTTATTTATTTATTCATTTATCCCCCCCTTGCTGCTTGTGCTCGCTGTGTCCATTTGCTGTGCGTTTTTCTGTGTCTGCTTGTCTCCCCTTGCTGGGTCGTCCTGCTGCGGTCAGCTCACCGCGCCGTGTGGGCCGGCTTGCCTTCACTAGGAGACCCCAGGAATCGAACCCAGGGCCTCCCATGTGGTAAACGGGAGCCCTACTGATTGAGCCACATCCGCTTCCCTCATCATTATCTTTAATTCTTCTGAATATATTCCTAGTAACAGGATTGCTGGATCATACGGAAGTTCTGTATTCAGCTCCTTGAGGTACTGCCAAAATGTCTCCCACAGAAGCTGCACCATTTAAAATTCCCACCAACAGTGAAGGAGCATTCCTATGTCTCCACATCTTTTCCAGCATTTGTAGTTTTTTATTGTTTTTTTTTTTTTTTAATTAATGGCCACTTTATAATTTGAAATGTATCTCATTGTAATTTTGATCTGCATTTCCCTAATAGCTAGTGTTGAACATTTTTTCATGTGCTTTTTGGCCATTTGTATTTCCTCTTTGGAAAAAATGTCTATTCAAGTCTTTTGCCCATTTTTTAATTGGGTTGCTTTTCTTTTTATTGTTTAGTTGTATTGTTATAACCCAGGAGATCGACCACACTCAGACTTTAACCACTTTTATGAAGTTTATTGAGCTAAGCCCGCGGGTGTCTGCAGCACCTCTCATGCAGGAGAGAACTGCAGCACCCAGGTTTTAAAATGGCTCCTTTTTATAGGGGGTTGCTGTCGCAGTTTGCAAGCAGGCGGGATAAACAGAAGCGGATTTTGGCAGTTAGCTAGTGTTTGCACAGAATGCCCTGATAGCCTGGGGCACAGCTGCAGGGTTGAGATGTCCTTGCAGGATTGTTCAAAGGAGGGGAGGTTGTGTGCTTTTCAGATAAGACACTTAGGAGACAGTGGGAAACTTTTCTTTTCTACGTTACTCTGGTTGCCATGAAGGCCTATGGGTAGGCTAATTTAGGGTTCAACAGTATGATCTCTTTATATAACATGGATATCAAATGTGATATCTAGAAATATGATTTCCAAATATTTTCTCCCATTGCATAGGCTGCCTTTTTACTCTTGACAAAGTCTTTTGAAGAACAAAAGTGTTTAATTTTGAGAAGGTCCCATTTCCCTATTTTTTTATTTCATTGCTTGTGCTTTGGGTATAAGATTTAAAAAAATGACTGCCTACCAGAAGTTCTTGAGTATGTTTCCCTATATTTTCTTCTAGGAGTTTCATGTTTTTAGTTTTTATATTTAAGTCCTTGATCCATTCTGAGTTAATTTTTGTATAATGTGTGAGTCAGAGGTCCTCTTTCTTTCTTTTGGTTATGGATATCCAGTTCTCCCAGCACCATTTATTGAATAGAATCTTCTGGCCAACTGGGTGAGGTTGATAGCCTTGTCAAAAATCACTTGACCAGGGAAGCGGCTGTGGCTCAATCAGTGGGGCTCCCGTTTACCATATGGGAGGCCTCGGGTTCGGTTCCCTGGGCCTCCTGGTGAGGGCAGGCCTGCCCGCAGGGCGTGGTTGGCTGACCCAGCGAGCACAGGCGGCAGGGGGGGGATGGATGAATAAATAAATAAAATCTTTAAAAAAAAAAAAAAAAAAAATCACTTGACCATAGATGCAAGGGTATATTTCTGAGTTCTGGGTTTGGTTCCACTGGTCAATATGTCTGTCTTTATGCCAGTACCATGCTGTTTTTACCGCTGCAGCTAAGTAATATGTTTTCAAGTCAGGCAGTGAGAGACCTCCAACTTTGTTCTTCTTTATAAAGACATTTTTGGCTATTTGGGGCCCCTTACCCTTCCAGATAACTTTGATAATTGGATTTTCCATTTCTGCAAAAAAGGCTGTTGGGATTTTTATTGGGATTGCGTTGAATCTGTAAATCAGTTTGGGTAGAATTAACATCAATGATATTTAGTCTTCCAATCCATAAACATGGGATGTCTTTCCATTTGTTTAGGTCTTCTTTGGTTTCTTTTAGCAACATTTTGTAGTTTTCTAAATATAGGTCCTTTATGTCCTCGGTTAAGCTTATTCCTAAATATTTGATTTTTCAGTCACTATTGTAAATGGAATTTTTTTCTGACTTCCTCCTCAGATTGCTCATTAATAGTGTATAGAAATGTTATTGATTTCTAGTATTAATCTTGTATCCTGTCACCTTGCTGAATTTGTTTATTAGTTCTAGTAGCTTTGCCATGGATTTTTCAGGATTTTCTAGATATAGGATCATATCAGCGAATAGTGAACGTTTTACTTCTTATCCTACTTGGGTGCTTTTATTTCTTTTCTTGCTTAATTGCATTAGCTAGAACTTCTAGCACAATATTGAATAACAGTGGTACAATGGGGATCCTTGTCGTTCCTGGTTTCAGTGGGAAAGCTTTTGGTCTTTCACCATTGCATACAATGCTAACTGTGGTTTTTTCCTATATGCACTTTACCATGTTGAAAAAGCTTCATCTATTCCTATCTTTTGGAGTGTTTTTTTTTTATCAAGACAGGGTATGTATTTTGTCAAGTGTCTTTTCTGCATCAATTGAGAGAATCATATGATTTTTCTTCTTCAATCTATTAATTTCTTACACTAATTGATTTTCTTGTGTTGAACCACCTTTGCATTCCTGCAATAAAACCCACTTGATTACGGTGTATAATTCTTTTAATGTCCTTTTGGATTTGGTTTGCAAGTATTTGGGTGTGGAATTTTTCATCTATATTCATTAGAGAAATTGGTCTGCAATTTTCTTTCTTTCTTTCTTTCTTTCTTTCTTTCTTTCTTTCTTTCTTTCTTTCTTTCTTTCTTTCTTTCTTTCTT
>JAKSZT010053798.1:2171189-2243434 GCA_026826555.1 Tolypeutes matacus
CTTTCTTTCTTTCTTTCTTTCTTTCTTTCTTTCTTTCTTTCTTTCTTCTTTCTTTCTTTCTTTCTTTTTTGTAGTATCTTTATCTGGTTTTGGTATTAGGGTGATGTTGGCATCATAGAATGAGTTTGGTAGCATTCCCTCCTGTTGAATTTTTTGGAAGAGCTTGAGCATGATTGGTTTTAGAGCATCTTTGAATGATTGGTAGAATTCACCACCCGTGAAGCCATCTGGTCCTGTTTTTTTTGTCTTTGTGAGGTTTTTGATGACTGTTTCAATTTTTTTACTTGTGATTGGTTTGTTGAGGTCTTCTATTCCTTCTAGAGTCAGTATAGGTTGTTCATGTGTTTCTAGGAATTTGTCCATTTCATCTATATTGTCTAGTTTGTTGGCCTATGGTTGTTTATAGTATCCTCTTATGATCTCTCTTATTTCTGTGGGTCAGTGGTAATGTCTCCCCTCTCATTTCTGATTTTATTTGCATCTTCTCTTTTTTTCTTTGTTAGTCTAGCTAAGGGTTTACCAATTTTATTGATCTCAAAGAACCAACTTTTGGGTTTGTTGATTCTCTCTAATGTTTTTTGTTATTTTTGTTCTTGATTTCATTTATTTCTGCTCTAATCTTTATTATTTCTTTCCTTTGGCTTGGTTTGGGATTAGTTTTCTGTTCTTTTTCTCGTTCCTCCATGTGTGCAGTTAGGTCTTCAATTTTAGCTCATTCTTCTTTTTAAATGTGAGCTTTGAGGGCTATAAAATTCCCTTTCAGCACTGCCTTTGTTGTATCCCATAGGTTTTTATATGCTGTGTTCCTGTTTTCATTCATCTCAAGATATTTACTGATTTCTCTTGCACTTTCTTCTTTGACCCACTAATTATTTGATTGTGTGGTTTACACAGCATATATTTGTGAATATTCCCCTTTTCCATCCATTAAGGATTTCCAGCTTCATTCTATTATGATCAGAGAAGGTGCTTTGTATAATTTCAATCTTTTAAAATTTATTGAGAACTGTCTTTTGACCCAACATATGGCCTATCTTGGAGAAGCATCCATGAGCACTTGAAAAGTATATCCTTTCAACATTTATAAGGCATTACACCCCAAAACAGCAGGATGTAATGCTCCATAAATGTTTGTTAGGTCTAGGTCATTTATCATATTATTCAAGCTCTCTGTTTCTTTATTTATCCTCTGTTCAGATGTTCTATCCATTGATAGAGTGGTGTATTGAAGTTTCCAATTACTGTAGAGATGTCTATTTCTCCCTTCAGTTTTGCCAATATTTGCCTCATGTATCTTGGGGTACCTATTTTAGGTGCATAATACTTATTATAGTCATTTCTTCTTCATGAACTTATTATTATATAATGATCTTTTTCATCTCATAACAATTTTGCATTTAAAATCTATTTTGCCCATTATTAGTACCACTACACCAGATAATTTTTGGTTACTACAATCTTTTTCCAACCTTTCACTTTCAACATGATTGTGCCCTTACATCTGAGTTGAGTCTCCTGTAGACAACATACAGATGACTCATATATATTTTTTATCCATTCTGTCAGTATATGTCTTCTGATTGGGGAATTCAATCCATTAATGATCAATGTTATTTTTTAAGTTCACATATATATTTGAAGTACCAGGGCTGGGAATTGAACCCAAGATCTTGTATGCAGGAAACCAGTGCACAGCCACTTAGCTACACTGGCTCCCTAATCAATGTTATTACTGTAATGGCATTACTTACTTTGTCCATTTTATCTTTTGGCTTTCCATTGTTATAGCTTACTACTGTCTGTCTTTTTACCCTTTAATTTACCATTTCTAATAATCTTCATTTCTACACTCTTCTCCAAGTCTCTCACCCTTGTTTTTTACCTTTCAGGCTGTAGCACTCCCTTTAGCATCTTTTGTAAATCCATTATTTTGGTAACATACTCTGTTTTTGTTTGTCTGTGAAGACTTCAAACTCACCCTCATTTTTGAAGGATAGTTTTGCTGAATAGAGAATTCTTGGTTGGCAGTTTTTCTCTTTCAATACCTTAAATACATCATACCACTTTCTTCTTGCCTCCATGATTTCTGATGAGAGATTGCCACTTAGTCTTATTGAGCTTCCCTTGTATGTGATGCACTACTTTTTTCTTTCAGAATCCTCTTTTTATCTCTGGTATTTGTCATTCTTTATAGTAGGTATCTTGGAGTAGGTCTATTCGGATTTATCCTGTTTCCAGTGCATTGTCCTTCTTGGATATTGATATTTATGACTTTCATAAGGGTTGGGAAGTTTTCAGTCATTATTTCCTCAAATATTCTTTCTGCCCCTTTTCCATTCTCTTCTGTGGGTCACCAGTAATTCCAATAACGTGTATCTTTGTGTGACTTGTTTTGTCATTCAATTCCTTGAGACCCTGTTCCATTTTTTCCATTCTTTTCTTTCTGTTCTCATGTCTTTTCAAGTTCAGTTGCTCACTCCTGCAATTCACTAATTCTGTGTTCCATCAATTCAAATCTGCTGTTATATGCCTCTAATTGCATTTTTAATTTTATCCATAGTATCTTTTATTCCCATAAGCTCTGTTACTTTTATTTGCAGGTTTTCTAATTGTTCTTTATGCTCACCCAGAGCCTTCTTAATATTCTTTATGTCTTCAGTCAGATTTTCCTTCAGCTCCCTGAATTGATTAGGAGATTGCATAGTCATTGATAAGTTGTTTTAAATCCTGTGTTTGGTTTGTTCCTTTGGATGGGTTATCTCTTCCTGTGTCTTAGTTTGGCTTGTTATTTTTTACTGATGTCTAGCATCTGAATATGTTGGTGAATTTACTCTGATGGTCACTTTCTCTCTGTTGCCTAGTGGTTTTGTTTCATGGCTCTTTTTTGATTTTTGGGTTCAACTTATTCTAAGTCTTTAAAATCACCCAGATTAAGTTATCAAAACAGGACTGGGAACTCACTAAATGGGGTGCAGATCGCTCCAAGCAGACTGGGATGATAGATGCCTAAAAGCAGTTTTTCCCCTTGCAGTTTCCTATCTGGCCAGCAGATGGCGTTCATAGGCGACTCTTTCCACAGAGGTGTCTCAACATCCACTTATCCGTGATTCTGGTTTGCTGGCCAAACTCACTGGAGAGAAACCACTCTCTGCTCTCTGCCACGCCTTCCCTCTTCCCAGGGAGGGAGACATCTGCTACCCTCTCAGGTGGCTGTGGTGAGCCACGGGTTTTATCCAGACTGTTTGCCTTGAGGATGACAGATGGGCGCCATTCCAGGCCATGGGGGTTAGTAACTCACAGGCTTGGTTTTGGTTTCTTCATCTCTCTGTCCTTCGACCTCCTGGAGGATGCACCCCTCTCTTCTGGCCTGCAGATCCCCAAAACAGCTCCCCCAGAGAGCGTTTTCCTTTCCTCCACTGTCTTTGTGAGGCAGTCAAGCTCTGCCTGCCTACTCTGATGCCATCTTCCCAGAAGTCTGAGATCAATTCAATGCAATCTCGTTCAGAAAACAGAAGAGGAGAGAATACTTCCTAACTCATTTTAAGAGATAAGAAGGACCCTGACAGGAGTGATACCATCAACATGCAACTTAAGGCATCCCATGGAAAAGCCTCCCCTCAGAATCTGCTAATAAGAGGACAAATCCTGATTGCTGGGATCGCTGGAGCACAATAGAGACTGGAGAAGTACTCGACAAATGCTGAATCAAAGGAAAAGATGGCAAAATCAGGCAGGAAATTTGCATCCCAGACCTACCACTCAGGACTCCTTCCCCTCAGTCCTATACTGCTTGGGAGACACACAGAGGCAGCACAGCCTAGTCACTCCCACCACCGATGCAGACCACAGAGCCACTCACAGCAGGGAGTTAGAACCCCACAATATCCAGGCACAGGGATCCGAGGCTGCAGAGACCCAGGACAGAACACAAGTGGTGAGGAGTGTTGCGTATGACATTGCCCTGGAGGGATGGGGGAGAAACTGCGGCAGAGCTGTTGGCAAGAGGTGTGCACACTCAATCCCATCTCTGCTTGCTGGATTACCTAAATACAAAATAGAACTTTCTGGATTGACCACATCTGGCTCCCCATCATGGGATAATCTAATGGGGAGAAAACCAGAGTTAGAAATTTAAAAACAAAAGTGGGGAGGTGGGATATTGAACTGTGGTAAGACAGGATGGATCCCAGAACTGAAAAGTGTAATGAAAACCTCTGAGAAACTGAGTGAGGGCAAGAATTTAAATAATAGGAGCTGAGGAGAAAATTCTCTACAAAAATAAACAGAACAGATCAAGATTCCCAGAGAAGGAACAGAGGAAAGAAGTTTTCTCCTGGAGGTGGAACAACTACACGCAAAAAGGGCAATCTTAAAGACTGTACTTCATATTCAGGGCAAAAATCATGTGCAGAAGAGCTGAGAAAATCTGAACAGTTAAACACAGCCTACTCCAAAGGTCTAGAAGTTGGACCAAGCATCAAATAAGAGCCTTAACACAAAGCCAATCAATAATAAAACCCTAGGAAAGAGGGACAAACTGGTCTTCAGTGTTAATGCATCAAAATAATCAGATGCCCAGGCATCAGCAAAAAATGACAAGCCATATTGAGAAACAGGAAGATATGGCTCAGTCAAGGGAACAAATTAAAACTTCAGAGGAACACAGAATTTGGAACAACTAATCAAATAAGTTCAAACAAATCTAAATCAATTCAAGGAGATGGAGGAAAATATGGATCAAAATAAACTAATGGTGGATATAGAGCTACAGAATATTAAAAAGACAATATGTGAGCATAAAGAAGAATTCAAAAGTTTAAAAAGAGGCATAATAGAAATTATGGGGATGGAAAGCCCAATAATGGAGATTAAAAATACACCTAAATGCATACAACAGCAGATTTTAACAGGCAGAAGAAAGAATCAGCAACCTAGAGGATGGAATGATTGAAACTGTAAAGTCAGGAGAACAGATAGAGAAAATAACAGAAAAAAATGAGCAGAGTCTCAGGAACATGAGTGACAGCATGGAGCACACAGACATATGCATCACGGGTATCCCAGAAGGAGAAGAGAAGGGGAAGGGGGCAGAAAGAATATTTGAGGAAATAATGGCCCAAAATTTCCAACTCTTAAGAAAGACATAAATATACTTGTCCAAGAAACACAGCATACTCCAAACAGAACAAATCCTAAGAGACATACACCAAGGGAGCTGATGTGGCTCAAGCAGTTGAGTACCTGCTTCCCACATAGGAAGTCCCAGTTCCTAAGCCCCAGTATCTCAAACAATAAAATAAAATAAAAATAAAAAAGAGACACAAACTAATCAGAATGTTAAGTGTCAAAGATAGAGAGTCCTGTAAATAGCAGGAGAAAAGCAATTCATCACATAAAAGGGCTCCTCAATAAGACTAAGTGCTGATTTCTCATCAGAAACCATGGAGGTATGGTTCACCAGTCCCTTCTATTCAAACCTATATGCGATGCTGGAGTTTTTAGGTATACTTCCAGAGACTGGAGCCTCCCGCCTACCTATGTGCCAGGTGTGCATGAAATCTAGGTGGAGCTGCAACTCCTACCCTACAGCTCAATGGACTCATCCAAGTTACCTGGTGAGGAGACAACGATGGGAAATGGCCATCCCAGGGAATGGAGAGGGCCTGCATCTGCAGGCAGGATCATCCCACCCACCATATCCATGGGATATAAGCCCTCTCTCACTTGGAGTTGGAGTGGACATCACCATCCCAGTCCCCTCAGGATTGGGGGAAGAACTATGGACTAGAGTGGACTTGATGGTATTCTCTTGTTCACATATGGTGATTCTAGCAATGCAAGAAATTATAAGAATGAGGTGGAGCCAGTGGCCACTTGACACTTTTGGGGTAGGGAGGGGACGAGCAGTTGAAATACAGTGGCTTCTTTGAGAGTTGGAGGTTGTCCTGAGTACTGTTGTGGCAACGGATGTAGGCCATTTTAAATCAGCACACACCACTCAGAACTGAGTGGGAGAGAGTGTGGTCTACAGTGTGAACTGTGGTCTATGGTTGGTGGCAAGGCTCCAGGATGTGTAAGTTCATTGAGGGTGGTGGGCCACACTGTGGGAGATGTTTGTGTGGGATGTGATGGGAGGTGTGGGATGTGGGCAACATGGGAATCCCAGTGGGTTCCGTGTAATATTTTGGGTAATCTAAGCACCTCTTGAAATATATGTGTGTATATATATATATATATAAACAACATTTTTGTAAGCAAATACACATATATACATATATATTTATATATCATTTTGCAAATGTTTGTATTTTGAGAATTTTGATTTTTACCCATAATAATAAATAAATAAATTAATTAATTAAAAAAAAAAAAAAGAAAAAAAAAGAAACCATGGAGGTGAGAAGGCAGTGGGATGATATATTTAAGACACTGAAAGAGAAAAACTGTGAGCCAAAAATTTCTTGTCCAGCAAAACTGTCCTTCAAAAATGAGGGAGAGTTTAAAATATTCACAGATAAACAGAAACTGAGAGAGTTCATCAACAAAAGACCTTCAAATAAGAATTACTGGGTCGGATGTGGCTCAACTGGTTGGGCGTCCGTCTCCCATATGGAGGGACCCGGGTTCGATCCCTGGGACCTCCCGGTTAAAAAAAAAAGAATTACTAAAGTTAGTTCTTCAGATTTAAAGGAAAAGACAGGAGAGAGTGGTATGGAGTATTGTGAAGAAATGAAGATCTTCAGTAAAGGTAACTAAATAGGTAAATGCAAAACCCAATAGTACTGTATCCTCAACACACAACTCTACTCTTTAATTCCTATAAGAATCAGAATACATTTGAACAGGAAAAAGTCATATTTCCTGATAAGGCACATGCAAACTATAAAGAGCTAATGTGGGACCGAAACAACATGACGAGGGGAAACAGGAATATGGGAGCAGAAAATATGTATGCTATTGAAGCTAAGTTGGTACTTTTTAAATTAGGAAGTTATAAACATAGGTTGTATAATACAAACCCCACGGTGACCACAAAGTATTTTAAAAATATGCAGAAATAAAAATGAGAAAGGAATCAGACAGATACATCACAAAAGAGCAACAGTATAGAAAAAGAAGCTGCAACAAAGGAAACGAGAGACCAAAAAGACATGACATGTAAAAACAAAAGGACCAAATGGCTGAAGTCCCACCTTTACAGGAATAACCCTATTGTTAATGGCTCAACCTCCCCAATCATAAGCGCATATTGGCAGAACACATCAAAAGCATGATCCAACTACATGTTGTTTACAAGAGGCCCTCTTTAAACCTAACTATACAAATAGGTTGAAAGTGAAAGGGTGGAAAAAAGGGTATTCCATGCAAATAGAAACCAAAAGCGAGCTGAGGCAGCTATGCTAATATTGGACAAAATAGACTTTAAATGCAAAACTGTTATAAGAGACAAAGAAGGACACTATATCTTAATAAAAGAGACAACCCACCAAGAAGAAATAACAGTCACAAATATTTATGCACCCTAACAGTGGTGCCCCAAAATACATGAGGCAAACTCTGGAAAAACTGAAGGGAGAAATAGACACCTCTACAATAAGAGCTGGACACTTCAGAACATCACTTTCATCAATAGATAGACCATCTGGATGGAAGATCAATGGGGAAACAGAGAACTCCATAGGCAGGATAAACGAACTAGACCTCATGGACGTATCCAGAACGTTGCATGCCCAAAACCAGGATATACATCCTTAAGTGCACATGGCTTGTTCTCCAAGACAGACTACATGTTAGCTCACAAAACAAGTCTCAATAAATTTGAAAATATTTTCATTATGCAAACCATCTTTTTTTTTTTTTTTTTTTAAGATTTTATTTATTTATTCATTTATCTCCCCCTTGCTGCTTGTGCTCGCTGGGTCAGCTAACCACACCGTGCGGGCGGGCTTGCCTTCACCAGGAGGCCCCGGGAACCAAACCCGGGGCCTCCCATATGGTAAACAGGAGCCCTACTGATTGAGCCACAGCCGCTTCCCCAAACCATCTTTTTTTGACATTGGAATGAAGCTGGAAATCAACAACAGGCAGAGAACTGGAAAATCAACAAATACAGGGAACTTAAATAACACACTCTTTTTTTTTTTTTTTTTTAAAGATTTTATTTATTCATTCATTTATTCCCCCCCTTGCTGCTTGTGCTCGCTGGGTCAGCTAACCACGCCGTGCGGGCGGGCTTTGCCTTCACCAGGAGGCCCCGGGAACCGAACCCGGGGCCTCCCATATGGTAAACGGGAGCCCTACTGATTGAGCCACAGCCGCTTCCCTAAATAACACACTCTTAAACAATCAAGAGGTTAAAGAGAAAATTAAAAGGGAGATTAGTAAATATCTGGAGACAAATGTGAACGAGACTACAGCATATCAGAACTTATGGGATGCAGCAAGGCAGTGGTGAGAGGGAAATTTATAACCCTAATTGCTGATATTAAAAAAAGAAGAGGTAAAATCAAAGACCTAACTGCACACCTGGAAGAACTAGAAAAAGAACAGCAAACAACCCAAAAGCAAGCAGAAAGAAAGAAATAACAAAGATTAGAGCAGAAATAAACGAAATACGCACTAAAAAGACAATACAGAGTATTAACAAAACCAAAGATTGGCTCTTAGAAAAGGTCAATAAAGTTGAGAATCCATTAGCTAAACTGACAAAGACAGAGAAGATGAAAATAAATGAAATAAGAAAGGAGAAGGGGACTGTAGCAGTTTGATATTATTGATGAATTCCAAAAAGAAATATTGGATTATATTTGTAAACTGGTCTGTTCCTCTGGGCGTGATTAAGTTATGATTAGGGCTTTGATTGGGCCATGTCAGTAGGACATTGAGTCCCCACACTTTCATGGGTGGGGACTCACAGATAAAAGACATGGCAAAGGATAGAGTTTGGAGTCTTGATGCTGAGTTTTAATGCCGGAGCCTGGGGAAGTAAGCACACAGAGGAGCTTGATCGTGAGGAAGGAGTGAAGGCTCCGGGAAAAGAGACGAGCCGTTTGCCTGAGAGTCTACAGCTGGGCTTGTGGAGAGAAGCAAGCCTGAGCCCGGAGAGAATCAATCGCCGGGAAGAGAGGAACCCAGGAAGCCTGAACTCTCGCAGACGTTGGCAGCCATCTTGCCCCAACATGTGGCAACAGATTTGGTGAGGGAAGTAACTGATGCTTTATGGCCTTGTGACTGTGAGCTTCTACCCCAGATAAATACCCTTTATAAAAGCCAACAGGTTCCTGGTACTTTGCATCAGCACCCCTTTGGCTGACTAATACAGGGACTTTACTACTGACCGCATTCCGTGCTTTAGTTTTATGTCATATCTTTTTTTGTCTCTCATTTCTTTTGTTGCAGGCTTTTTTTTCCTGTATAGTTGTATTTTTTTGTGATGCATCTGTCTGATCCCATTCTCATTTCTGTTTCTGTATATGTTTAATTACAAAGTATCACCAAAGGATACCATGAACAACTGTATGCAAACAATTTAGACAACTTAGATGAAATAGACAAATTCCTAGAAACATACAAACAACTTACACTGACTTGTGAAGAAATAAAATATCTAAACAGACTGACTAAAGTAAAGAAATTGAATCAGTCACCAAAAACCTCCCAAGAAAGAAAAGCCCAGGACCAGATGGCTTCACAGGTGAATTCCACCAAACATTCCAAGAAGAATTAATACCAATCCCACTCAAATTATTTCAAAAAACAGAAGAGGGAAGACTACCAAACTCATTCTATGAGGCCAACATCACTCTAATATCAAAACCAGATAAAGATACTATGAAAAAATAAAATTACAGACCAATTTCTCTTATGTATATCAATGCAAAATCCTCAACAAATCAAATCCAAAAACACATTGAGTTATATACCATGATTTTTTAAAACTTCCTTTTTTATACATTTAATAGTTGAAAATATAAACAATTAAAAAGGAAAAAGAATACACAGTTGAATAAAAACATCGATTTTTCAATTAAATGTAATGGATACACATAAATATATATATTTTTAATCATACAATATGTTACAAAATATATTTGGTTCATAGTAATACATTCATACAGTATTTGTCCTTTTGTGTCTGGCTTGCTTTGCTCAACATAATGTCCTCCAGGTTCATCCATGTTGCCATATGCTTTACGACTTCATTTCTTCTTACAGCTGCATAATATTCCATCGTGTGACTAGACCACAGTTTGTTTATCCATTCTTCTGTTGATGGACACCTGCGTTGTTTCCAACTTTTGGCAATGGTGAAAAATGCCACTATGAACATCAGTGTGCAGATGTCTGTTCGTGTCACTGCTCCCAGTTCTTCTGGGTCTATACCCAGTAGTGGTATTGCCGGGTCACGTGGCAAGTCTAGATTCAACTTCTTTAGGAACTGCCAAACGGTCCTCCATAGTGGTTGTACCATCCTGCATTCCCACCAACAGTGAAGAAGTGTTCCTATCTCTCCACATCCTCTCCAACACTTGTAGTTCTCTGTCTTTTTAATAGTGGCCATTCTGATAGGTGTGAAATGATATCTCACTGTAGTTTTGATTGCATTTCCCTAATCATGTGTGATGTTGAGCATTTCTTCATGTGTTTTTTTGCTATTTGTATTTCTTCTTTGGACAAATGTTTATTCAGCTCTTTTGCCCATTTTTAAATTGGGTCATTTGTCTTTTTATTGTTGAGTTGTAACATCTCTTTATATATCCTGGATATTAAACCCTTATCAGATATGTGATTTCCAAATATTTTTTTCCCATTGAGTTGGCTGCCTTTTCACCCTTCTGACAAAGTCCTGTGAGGTGCAAAAGTGTTTAATTTTGAGGAGGTCCCATTTATCTATTTTTTCTTTTGTTGCACGTGCTTTGGGTGTGAGATCCAAGAAACCACCACCTACTACAAGGTCTTGAAGATGTTTCCCTACATTTTCTTCTAGTAGTTTTATGGTCCTGGCTTTTATATTGAGATCTTTGATCCATTTTGAGTTGATTCTTGTATAGGGGTTTGAGATAGGGGTCCTCTTTCATTCTTTTGGTTATAGATATCCAGTCTTCCCAACACCATTTGTTGAGACTTTTTTCCCATCAGCGTGGGCTTGGTAGGTTTGTCAAAAACCACTTGACTGTATAGGTGAGGGTTTATTTCTGGATTCTCAATTCTATTCCACTGATTGATGTGTCTATCTTTATGCCAGGACCATGCTGTTTTGACCACTGTAGCTTTGTAATATGTTTCAAGGTCAGGCAGTGAAATTCCTCCCACATTGCTCTTCTTTTTTAGAATGCTTTTGGCTATTCGGGTGCACTTACCCTTCCAGATGAATTTGGTAATTGCCTTCTCTAATTCTGTAAAGTAAGCTGTTGGGATTTTGATTGGTATTGCATTGAATCTATAAATCAGTTTGGGTAAGATCGACATCTTCATGATATTTATTCTTCCAATCCATGAACACGGAATGTCTTTCCATTTGTTTGTTTTTTTAATTTCTTTTAGCATTGTTTTGTAGTTTTCTGTATATAGAACCTGTACTTCTTTTTTTTTTTTTTTTTTACCAGAAGGTCCCGGGGATCGAACCCGGGTCCCTCCATATCGGAGACGGACGCCCAACCAGTTGGGCTACATCCAACCCAGAACCTGTACTTCTCTGGTTAAATTAATTCCTAGATATTTGAGGTAATTTGTTGTTATTGTAAATGGAATTTTCCCCTGATTTCCTCCTCAGGTTGTTCAGTACTAGTGTACAAAAACATTACTGATTTTTGCGTGTTGATCTTGTATCCTGCCTCTTTGCTGAACTCATTTATTAGCTCAAGTAGCTTTGTCACGGATACTTCAGGATTTTCTAAGTACAGGATCATGTCATCCACAAACAGTGAGAGTTTTACTTCCTCTTTTCCTATTTGGATGCCTTTAATTTTTTGTCTTGCCTAGTTACTCTAGTTAGAACTTCTAGTACAATATTGAATAACAATGGTGACAGTGGGCATCCTTGTCTTGTTCCTGATCTTAGGCAGAAAGCTTTCAACCTTTCCCCATTGAGTACAATGTTGGCTGTGGGTTTTTCATAAGTGACTTTTATTATATTGAAGAAATTCCCTTCTATTCCAGTCTTTTGAAGTGTTTTTCTCAAAAAAGGACGTTGGATTTTGTTGAATGCCTTTTCTGTGTCTATTAAGATTATCATGTGTTTTTTTCCTTCAATTTGTTAATGTGGTGTATTACATTGATTGTTTTTCTTATGTTGAACCAGCCTTGCATACTAGGAATAAATCCCATTTGGTCGTGATATATAAGTATTTTGATATGCTGTTGGATTCAATTTGCAAATATTTTGTTGAGAATTTTTTCCTCTATGTTCATTAGAGAGATTGGTCTATAGTTTTCTCTTTTTTTGTAGTATCTTTATCTGGCTTTGGTATTAGGGTGATGTTTGCTTCATAAAATGTGTTGGGTAATTTTCCCTCCTCTTCAATTTCTTGGAAGTGTTTAAACAGTATTGGTGTTAATTAATTCTTATAGAAATGCTTGGTAGAATTCACCTGTGAAGCCATCTGGTCCTGGACTTTCCTTTGCTGGGAGAATTTTGATGACACATTCAATGTCTTTAAATGTGATTGGTTTGTTAAGATCCTGTGTTTCGTTTAACGTCAGTGTGAATTGTTTCTTCATTTCTAGGAATTTGTCCATTTCATCTAGGTCTAGTTTGTTAGCATACAGTTTCTCATAGTATCCTCTTATGATTCTTTTTATTTCTGTGGGGTCAGTGGTAACTTCCCCCCTTTCATTTTTGATTGTTTTTATTTGCATTCTCTCTCTTTTTTTCTTTGTTAGTCTAACTAGGAGTTTGTCAATTTTATTCATCTTCCCAAAGAACCAGTTTTTGGTTTTTTATTTTATTTTATTTTATTTTTCCCTTTTTGTTCTCATTTTCATTTATTTCTGCTCTAATCTTTATTATTTCTTTCCTTCTGCTTGCTTTGGGATTGGTTTGCTGTTCTTTTTCTAGTTTCGCTAGGTGTTCGGTTAAATCTTTGTCCCCCAAAACTTACAACCAAGCCACTAGAGCTAATAAACAAATTCAGGAAAGTGGCAGGGTACAAGATCACACACAAAGACCAGAAGTGTTTCTATACACTAGTGATGAGCAATCTGAGGAGGAAAATAAGAAAAAAAAATCCACTTACAACAGCAAATAAAAGAATAAAATATCACAGAATAAACTTAACTAAGATGTGAAGTGCTTATATATGGAAAACTACAAAACTTTGGTAAAAGAAATCAAAGAAGCTCACGGATCGGAAGACTAAATATTGTCAAGATGTCAGCTCTACCCAAAATGATTCATAGAGTCAATGCAATCCAAGTCAAAATTCCAACAGCACTTTCAAGAATTTAAAAAAACTGATCATCGATTTAATTGGAAGTGTAAGGAGGACCCAAATAGCCAAAACTGTCTTGGAAACGGGGAACAAAGTTGCAGGACTCGCACTTCCTGACTTTAAAACTTATTACAAAGATACAGTGGTCAAAACCTTATGGTACTGCGGGTGAGCCACCAGGCCCCATACGTGGGTGTGCCGCCAGGCCCTGCGAGCCATGCAGCAAGATGACGACGTAACAGGAGAGTGACACGGGAGAGCCAAGACGAGATGTGCTGAAAAACCAGGAACGAAGGTGGCGCAGGCAGTAGGATGCCTCTCTCCACATCGGAGGTTCCCAGGATTAAATCCCAGGGAAGACAGGAGCAGGATGAGAGGAGAGGGCAGGAAACAGACACAGAGAGTTTCCCAGCGAATGGACACAGAAACAGCAAAAATGGGGGTGGGGGTGGGGGGAATGGATAAAAGTAAGTAAATAAATAAATCCTTTAAAAAATGTATAGGGGAGGAAGATTTGGACTATAGTTAGTAGTAATACTTTGATGATGCTCTTTCATAATTTGTTAACAAATGTTTCACAATAATGCAAAGTATTTGTGGTGGGGTGATGTGTGGGAGCCCTGTATGATGTTATGCATGTTTATTTTGTAAGTTCACAGTGTTTACTGAACACTTATAGTTTATGTATATTCATGTATGAATGATATTTCAATAAATTGTTTAAAAAAAAAACAACATATGGTACGGGCACAAGGATAGACATACAGACCAATGGAATCAAATTGAATTTTAGAAATAGACCCTCCCATCTATATATATATATATATAATTAAAAATTTTTTTAAGGTACTGGGGCCTGGGATTGAATCTGGGATCTCACGTATGGGAAACCAGTGCTCAACCACTGAGCCACATCAGCTTCCCTGACTTGGTTCTTCGTTTGTTTGCTTGTTGTCTTCTTTTAGGAGGCACTGGGAACCGAACTTGGGACCTTCCATGTGGTAGGTGGGCAACTAACTGCTTGAGCCGCATCCACTTCCTGGCCAATTGATTTTTGACAAGACTGCCAAGTCTGCTCAATTGGGAATATTTTAATCTAAAATGTTCAATTTCCAACAAAAAACATGAGATATGCAAAGAAATAGAAAAATATGACCCATATAGCAGGAAAAAAAAAAAAAAAAACAGGCAACAGAAGCTGCCTTCTGTTGTAAGAGCAACCAGTTGTCAGATATACCAGAAAAAAGGTTTTAAAGCAGCCAGTAGAAATACATTCACAGAACTACTTGGAAGTATGGAAGAAAGAAAAGAAAGAAAAGAAAGAAAGAAATGAAGGAAGGGAGGGAGGAAAGAAAGGGAGGAAAGGAAGGGAGGAAAGGGAGGGAGGAAAGGGAGGGAGGAAAGGGAGGGAAGGAGGGAGGAAGGGAGGAAGGAAGGAAGGAAGGAAGGAAAGAAAGAAAATGTAAATTCTGGAGTTTCAAAGTACAAGTAAAATAAATTCACTACAGGGACTCAACAGTAGTTTTGAACTAGCAGAAGGTAAAATAAGCAAGCCTGAAAACAGACTGATAGAGGTTATGCAAGCCACAAACCAAAGAGAATAAAAGAAAAAAAGCACAGAGAAATGTGGTGCACCATTAAGCACACCAACATATGTGCAATGAGAGTACCAAAAGGAGAAAGGAGCAGAAAAAAAGATTTAAAGAAATAATGGCTGAAAACTTCCCAAAGTTATTGAAAAACAATAACCTACACCTCCAGAATACTCAATGAACTTCTTTAGGAGACATGGGGAACCAAACCAGGACCTCCCGTGTGGGAGGCAGGTGCCCAACTGCTTGAGCCACATCTGCTCCCCTGCATCTTTTTCTTATCTTTGGTTTCATTGACTCCATTGTTTTTCTGTTCTCTATTTCTGCTCTATTCTTTACTATTTTCTTCCTTCTGCTAGCTTTGGATTTATTGTTTTCTTTTTCTATTTTCCTAAGGTATAAAGTTAGATTATTTTTTTATGTAGGCATTTACAACTATAAATTTCTCTTGAGCACTGCCTTTGGGATGTCTTTGCTGCATTCCAGAAGCCTTGATACTTTGTTTTCACTTTCATCCCTAAGTATTTTCTAATTTCCCTTGTGATTTCTTCTTTGACCTACTGGTTGCTTTAGCATGTCTAATTTCCACACGTGGGACTTTTCATTTTCCCTGTTATTGATTTCTAGCTTCATTCCGTTGTGGTCAGGGATTTCATGTGGGCGTGCACCATTTGCTAGGAGGGACCATACGTTATTGTGTATTCTGTTGTTGGGAGGAGAGTTCTGTACGTCTGTAGGGTAGTTGCTTTGTAGTGTTGCTTTGGTCTTCTATTTCCTTATTCCTCATCTGTCTAGATGTTTGCCTAATTGATTTTTGAAAACAGTGCCAAAGCAAGTGAATGGAGGAAGGACTTTTATTTTAGGAGGTACTAGGATTGAACCCAGGACCTCATACATGGGAAGCAGGTGCTCAACCAGAGCTGCATCTGCTCCTGATAGACTTTTTGGCAAATGTTGCTGCAGTAATCGCTCATCCAGAGACAAAAAAAATAAACTTGTACCTTATACAAAAATTAGCTCAAATTGGGTCAGGGACTTAAATGTAAAAACTTTCCAGGAAAACAAAACAAAACCAGAATATATTTAAAACCCAGGGTGAGGCAATGAATTCTTGGACTGGACATAAAACCAAGATCCATTTAAGGAAAAGCAGACAAAGCGGAGTTCACAAAAATTCAAAGATTTTGTTCCATAAAGGATTCTATTAAAAGAATGGAGAAGCAATGGAGTAGAAGAAAATATTTTTAAGCCACATATTCAACAAAGGTCTATATCTGTATCTATAAGAACTCTCAAAACCCAATAGTTTAAAAAAAAAAAAAAAAAAAAAAAGCAGCAAACAATCCACTTAGAACAGACATTTCACCAAAAAGGATATAGATGGCAAAAAACCAACATGTTCAACATCATTAGCCACTAGAGAAATGCAAATTAAAGCCACAGTGAGATATCACAGCACCCCTGTGAGAATAGCTAGAAAAAAGGGGGGGGGGGTGGAATTGGACTATAGTTAGTAGCAATATATATATTTTAATCATACTTTTTTTCTTCTTACTGGGAGGTCCCAAGGATCAAACCCAGGTCCCTCCATATGGGAGACGGACGCCCAGCCATTTGAGCCACATCCTTCCCCCAGTAGTATTTTGATGATGCCCTTTCGTAGCTTATAACAAATATTTGAGAAGAGTGCAAGGTGTTATGTGGTGGGCTGATGTATGGAAGCCGTGTATGGTGACATGCACGTTTGCTTTGTAACTTCAACTTTTACTATACACTTATTATTTATGTATGTTCTTGTAAATGATATATATTTCTTTTAATGGAAAAAAACCAGCAACACCAAATGGTGGTAGGAATGTGGAGATGCTGGGCCATACAGTGCTGGTGGAATGCAAAATGGTACACCCTCTGGAAATCTGGCTGTTTTTCTAAAAACTAAGACCCAGCAATTGCATAATTACCATAAAAACATATTCACACAAAACCCTGAACACCAATTTCATAGTTGCTTTATCATAGGTTCAAATCGGGAATAATCCATGTCTCTTTCAATGTGTGTTGTGTTACATCCACACCGTGTGATAAAGAGCAACACATCCATGACAGCAGCAGAAAGGCATGAACCTTTGATACGAGTGACTTGGGTGAGTTTCCAGCCAGGCTGTGTAGAAACCCGGGGGCTATATATCCTATGATCCCACTAACCCCGCAGACTTGAAGACAGAGTTCCAGAAATGGGGACAGTTGGTGAGGTGGGTATGGACATGGGGAGGCACCACGAGGGATCCTTGTGGCAGCAGTGCTCCCTTTCCTGATTTTTGCTGGATGTCAATATTTTGGCTTGATTTTGTACTATCATCTCAGAGCCGGAAACTGGATAAAGGGCATGGGGAGATCACTGCCATTTCTTACCCATGCATGTGAATCTCTATCTGAAAATAAGTCTAAGTAAAAAATCCAGTGGCCGGCAGTGAGCAGGATGAGCTTTTATTTCTGAATGTGATCTATATAAGGTCCATCCTGAACCGGCTCCTGTGGCTCTCCAGACATCTCTGGAATCACTGCCTTTCCTACTCCAGAACCCGGCCTGCCCTGGCTCCCTGCACTCTGCAATCCTGGCCTGTGCTGTCTATCCATGCTGTTCCTTCAGTTTGAAAGCTCGTCTCTCCTCCATTTTCCCCTGGGGATCAGTCTGGTCAGCTCCAGTCACCTCTAGCTGCCCTCTTCTCCGCACTCCCACCACTCTGAGATTTCAAAATCAGAGTTGCCTTTGCAGTCAAGGGCCCATGTGCCATCACCCCTGGAGCTCGGATGGCACACAGCCACTCAATTACTGCAGGGGAGGCCAGGCCTTAGGCAGGGGAGGGGGCTGGGGCAGGGTGGCTGGAGTGGGGCAGGCACCCGTCAGCCTCCTCTTAGGCTGAACTCCATTCTCACTGTGGGGCCTTCTGTTCTGCATTGCTGGAGACAGACTACAGGTCCCAGGCTCCCTGCCACTGGGCTCAGCCCCAAGCTCTGCCAACAGAAGGCTCTGCCAAGCCTGGAAGGCAGTAGCTCTTTTCTTCTCTTCAGCTCCAGGGATGAAGCAAGTGGGGACCGCTGGCTCCTGTCCAGGCTCTCACAATGGCAGCCTGGCACTCAGCTTGGCCTCTGGGAGTGCAGCAATGCCACGGGCAGGAGACTGGCCTCCCAGGCCCCTGCAGCAGCATGTGAGTGGGCCCCTGCCACTGGTCACTACACACCAAACTGAGCATGAAGAAGCCTCCAAAATGATGGTGTTTCAGCAACCAGGGTTAGAATCCTGTCATCCCAAGAACCTAATTGGCTGCCCCTGGATAAGGCCCTCATCCCAGGAGACTATGAATTCTAGGACTCGGTCTTCTCCATCTCCCAGGGCTGAACTGTGGGCCACTAAAGCCACGGGCCAGCCGAGTGTGCACGCACACGCACTCACACACACACGCGGGCGGGCAGCAGCCCAGGGCCTAGTTCAGGAGTTGCCCTGCGGGTGGCAGAAAGTAGCCAGGGTGACCTGGGAGTTAGGAAGCAGCCCCGGCTGAGCCTGCTGTCCATCTGCAGGGCTGGCCCAAGCCCCAGGTCTTGCCTCCCTCTGCAGGGCAGAGCCATGGACTCCCTGCCCTCCAACACAGGCAGAAGCGAGAGCCAATGGGAGACCAGGATCACAGCGGGGAAGCCACCCAGAGCTGAACACCTAAATTATAGATTTATTACCCACCAGAGGTAAACCTGCCACTCGGGGCTGCTGGCCACCACCCCCACTTGTGGCCAAGGTCCGGTGCTGAGAAGGTCTGTCCTGAAGTGTGTATTGGTGCCTCTTCCTCGCCCCCGGCCCAAGGGGAGCCGCCAGGCACACAGTCCACGCCGAGGGGACAGATCACTTGGCCAGCTCCTCTGCCAGAGCTTTGCGCATCTTGTCCTTGAGGTAGGCACCTTTCTGCCACTCAGACTTGCGTTCCAGCCACTCATAGTAAGGGACCTGGCAGGAAGCAGCGGAGACACGTCAGGGCAGGCCAGGCACCTCCCCCCTGACCCCGCTCCCGGCTGCTCGTGGGCCCTGATAGGCGAGGACCCCTCAGTGCTCGCCAGGTCACTGGCCAGGAGCTCCTGTACCCCCCAGCCCTTGGCTGCCGAGTTCTAAGGAAGACGATTGCCAGCTGCAAGCACTGTGTCCCCAGTGGGCAAGAGACCCTGGCTTTGTCGGTGCTTGGACCAGCAACCTGCACAGAGCCAGAGACTGGTTCTCCAAATTTAAAAGGACTACATAACAGAAACACCAGGAAAAACAAGTAAGGACCACCTGGCCCTTCAGAGAAAAGCCTGCCAAGTCCTGGACGTGGCCACCACTGGGAAGAGGCGGCGGCAATGGTCTCTAGGTCCCTAGCTCATCAGTTAGGATGGAGACAAGCCTAGAAGCAGGGGCTGGCCCTGAGCTCTGAGGACCCCATGGCAGCGGCACTAAGCTCGGGCCTCTGGCCAGCCTGATGTGGAAAAAGCAAAGCTGGACCTGAAGCCCCACCAGGGCACTTACAGGCTGTGTGGCCGCCCTCCTGAACCCCTCTTCCCTCTCATCTGTCAGTGGGGCACCCCAACCCTGCCCACCTCAGAGCTGGGCCCAGCGTGCGTGCCAGACAGACTCAGGCGCTGCTACAGGGTCAAGGAGCAAGGTGCAGCCAGTGCCCACTGTAAGCCGGCCGCGCCCACCTGTGGGGAGGAGGAGCTTCTCTCTGCTGGACTCACACCTGCCTGCCTGGGCCCCCCACACCAGGTACTCACATCCACCACCAGGAAGCCGGCAGCCAGCACGTGGCGCCGGGCCAGGGCAAAGCGACCCAGCAAGTCCTTGCTCCGGCTGTTGAAGTTGGGGAACTCCCAGCGCAGGAAAGCTAGTCTGGGAGGGCAGGAGAGGCAGGGGCTGATAATCGTGTGCTCTGCCCAGCCCTCGGACAGGGAGAGGGCAAGCCTGAGAGGAGGCAGTGCTGCAGCCTCCGGGGACCCCCTACCTCTTGGCCCCAGGGGGCAGTGGCAGGCTCCCGGCTGGCTGGGCAAGGTGAGGGGCGGCAAAGGCCCGTGGGGCCAGGAACTGGCCTTCAGCATCCAGCAGCACCTCGGCATCTGGGGAAGGGTGAGGGGCTGACATCGCTGGGGGAGCAACGGGGCTGGAAGCCACCCCCCCACACAGTGGGTGGGTGCAGGCCCAGGGAGGCGGCACCAATGGGCTCCCCAGAGCCCGCCGGCCTGGGAGTGCGTGGGAGAGCTGTGCCCCCACCCTGCGGTCTGCTGTGAGGCAGAGTCCCTGGGGTCCTGGGAAGCCTCAGGGAGGAGCCCTAACACCTTCCAGGCAGGAGAACAGGGGGTGCCTTTACCCAGAACCCAGCCATACTGCGTGGCCACCGCAAAGCTGCCCTTGTCGGCACTCCCCAGAATCCCCTTCAGGGTTTCCTGCAGCTCCTTCTGCAAGAGGGTCTCCTTCCTGTCCAGGGCGACGGCTCTGGGCACCAAGGCTGAGGCCGGCAGGAAGGGGCCTGTGTACTCGGGGTGCTCCAGCTGGGCTGTGGCATTGATGTGGAGCAGCTTCTGGAGGATGCCCTCTTCTTTCCGCGATGTGCCACCTGCGAGTGAGGAGAAAGGAAGGCAGGTGAGTGCTGGGAGGCCCGAGGCAGACTCAGGCAGCCACCCTAGGGCTGCATGCTAGGAGTGCGGCACCCCACCCTGGAATCTGTGGGTCAGGAGGCCAGCTGGAAATAGCCTGTGGAGCCCCACAGGGAGAGCAGGAAGGAGCTGCCGGGGTCGGGCCCGGGCCTGCAGAGCCTGGTGGACGCCCAGCCACAGCGCTTCCAGGAAGGGGGACGAGGCACGGGCACGAGATCACTGTCACCAGGGTAAGAGGGGACTGCCCAAGGCTCCAGATACGACCCCCGCTACCGCTCACCTAGAAACTGGGTGTGAAACTCGGGACAGAGGACGGCTCGCAGCTGCGCCTCCTGCACCTGCTGCAGCACACACAGGGACCACAGCACATCCACTTGCAGAGCTGGGGGCAGGCCTGCCATCTCCGACGCCAGCTTCCTGTGCACCTGCAAGAGGGGCGTGGCGTGGTGGAGAGAGCCTAGGTGCCTCCCAGCCCTGTCTGTACTGAGGCCTGAGGCAGGGCCCTGGCCAGGAGGCAGCTAGCCAGGCTTGGTGCATCCTTGGGGTGGGAGGGATGAGGCGCTGTCCTCAGTCCCTACAAAAAGCTACCTTCCCAATCCAGAGAGCAGGAACGGGAGCACCCAATGCTGGCCTTTAGCTGGGTCTTTCCTATACCATCCCCCTCCTGGCAGAGGCCTATGCCACAAAATCACTTCTCCGATAACTTCACCTAAATGGGAACCCAGGACAACGGAGGGGCCAGTGACGAGTGTGGCCAAGGACAGAAGCTAGGCGGGGGGCCAGGCGAGTCCTGCCAGGGCCTGCTGCCCAAAGGGAGCCCCGAGATCTTCACCAAGAACACTGTCAGCCAGGCGAGGGGCCCACACACACTGCGAGTCGTCCCAGCAGGTCTGGCAGCAGCTCTCCAGGGTGCCTGAAGCCCTGCAGGCCTGACTGCTGCTCTTGCACCCCAGGCGCCTGGGCTGCAGCTGCTCCTCCCCTCCGCACGGCCAGCCCTGAGGTCCTGCCTGGGTTTCCACGGCTGCCAGGACCTGCCTTCTTGCCTCTCTGCCACCCCAAGCTGTTCCTAACTGGCAGGGAAGAGTGAGGAAGAGGAGACTGTACCACGCTGAAGAACTCATCCTGCTGTGGGCGGAAGTTCAGACGCGCAAAAGCCAGGAGCACGTTGCACAGGTGCGGCAGGGGGACGCTCTCGGCTTTGTTCAGGATGAGCTGGGCCAGAGGCAGGGAGAGCGCAGGAGTGAGGACAGCCCAGCACAATGTCCTCCCCAGCCCTGGGGGATCAGCAAGAGCCCGCCCCGGCTCCAGGCCGGGGAGGCGCCTGGGAGGGCCAGTGAACTCCCAGAAAGGGGAGCAGAAGCTGTGCGGAGCCCAGAGCCTGCCACCAGCCCCGGGGAGCAGACAGACCCCTACCCCCAACACACACTGCTCGCAAAGGACTGGAGGCGCCTCGGAGCAGCAGGCGCCCCTGCTCCTAAGGCTCCAGGCCATGCCTGCCTCTGGCAGTGGTTTCAAGAAGCACCTTAGCCAGGGACTCTCAGCTGGCCAGTGGCAGGAACGCACGCACAGGGTCATCTTTCTTCATGGGTTAGTTACAGGGCGGCGGGTTTTAGGAGACAGCTGAGGAGTGGTCTTGGTGTCTCCAGAGGGGCCCCAGCTCCCGTCACCTGCCAGGGCTGCCCAGGCAGGTGGACACATTTACGATGCTCGGTGAGGTAACGGAAGAAACGTTTATCGAAACAGTTTTCCCCACTACTGAACGTCTCTTTCCTAACCGGTGAAGGAAAACGTGTTAGCCATGCCCGGGCACCTTCAGGTGGTCTTGCTTCCCTAATGACAAGGGCTTGAGGTCCCAGTTGGGCACGGGGGAGGCCCTGGCAGCTCACGGGGCACCCCAGACCATGGGGTCCCACTCACCTGGGCAAAGGCCTCAAACAAGGGCAGGTTTAGCCACTTGAGGAAGGCGAAGGACTTGGCGCACTGGGTGACCTCGCTGAGCGTCAGGCTGGGCAGGTGGGTCAGCAGGTCGGCTGCCAGGCGCTGGAACACCTGGGTCTGGTGGAAGTTGAGTTTGCCTTCAGGACAGAGCAGACCACGACCGTTAAGGGCTGGGGGACGGCAGGCCCACCCTGGTTCACCCACCCCACCCAGGACTCAAAGTCTAGAAACTTGGTGTCTGTAACAAAATTTATCCCTGAGGCTCAGGAGAGCACCAGGGCCCATGTGCTACAGTGTTTCTGTGGCAGCCTTTTGGGCCGGTGCCCACCATGGGTGGGCAGGCACCGAATTTGACACAGCTGCAGGTGCTGGCCTGCCCGGCCCCCCACAATACCCCGCCCAGGGGGCTCACCGTAGGCATAGGCCAGGTCCAAGAGGGTGCCTTTGGTCAAGGTAAAGGGCTTCTGGACCACGTGGTAGGAGCAGGCCCGCAGCAGGGGCACAGACCGCCGGTTAAGCGCCGCCAGAGCCAGCAGCACCTTTCGCAGTTCACCAGGGTCAAAGTGCTCCACCAGCTCCAGGCACTGTCAACCACAGCCGTGGGGAGTCAGCCCGACAGCCTGAGGTGCCCGGGAAGAGTGGGGGGCAAGGGTCCCATCCAGTGTAGCCCCTGTGAGACAGCAACTGGGCCTGAGCTCACTACACACAGGCCCGTCTGCACAGGGCCAGCCTCTCCTCCAGCCCCCTGGGCACCCCTGGAAGTGGAGCGTGCCATGTCTGCAGCCAAACTTATCCCCAGGCCCCAGGACAGAGGGCCTGGGGCCCATGAGCTGCAGCGCTTGCTGTGGCAGCCATCCGGGCCAGCCCCTGCTACGGCAGAACAGGGGCTGAATTTGACTTGGCTGCAGGGGCTCAAATCAAGGGAAGGGGAGGTACAAGGGTCTCTAGGACAGAACTGTACCCGGAATCCAAGCAACCCAAGGTCCAGCCAATGACCTTGTTATTTCAGGGACTTCCTGCCATGCCCACCCCTCAAGGCTGCTGGGCAGGTCAAGCTAGGTTAGGAGCATAAAGGGATTTTAGAAAGCTAAATGCATTCTCTCCCAGAAGTCACCACCAAGGGAAGGGCTGAGGCTCTGCACCTGGGCCTGCAGCTGGGGCTCCTGGGAGCTCCTGGGAGGGCATGTGGGCATTCCCTGGCCTGTGAACCGTGACCAGAGAGAGCAGCACCACCTGCTCCCTGGAGCCCCCATGGCGCCTTCCGTAGAGGCTCGTCACCCCGAGGTCCCGAGTTCCCGGGGCCCAGACACCCATGGCTCACAGTCCAGTACCTTGTCTTCCAGACGGTTCATCAGCGACTCGGAGAGGTGCCCCACTTTCACCATGAGGGCTATCACGGTGCGGCTGTCTTCGATTTCGGCCCAGCGCCTGTCCAGCTGGACAACCAGCTCGGCCAGCAGCTCCTCAGAGCCCCGCTCCTGCATGCGGGCAGCACTGGTCTCGGCCAGGAAGGCCAAGTGCTTGTACTTCAGCCTCCGCAGGCGCCAGCGGACCTCCTGCTCCACCGACCGCAGCTCATGGGAGGTCTGGGGCAGTGCCAACATGTAGAGGCTCCTGAGCAGCTGCACGAGGGTCCCGTGCCAGATCGAGGTTAGCTGCAAGGGGGAAGGGCCGGGGCTGGCACGCGTGCACTGGCGCCAACACCGTGTCATCACGTAGCAGGCTACGTGTCTGTGCCGGGAGCTGCCTCTGAGCCCTACTGCATGGCCTTGCGAGAGGACCGAATGAGTTCCTCCACTCTGCTACTCCAATGCAGGCTTCCTAGCAGGGCCCGGTGCCGGGCTGCTCCTGAGGGGGGACCCTTCCTCACGGCCTGTTTTCTGAGCCTGGCTCTCCAGCCTGCAATCAATCCGAGTTCTGTTCAAGTTAGCCGAAGTAGTTTGCTGCTGCTTACAACCAAGAACTCCGCATAAGAGAAATTCTCGTTTCTCTAACCCAAACTTGTTCTGATGTGGCTGAACAGCAGCCAGCAGCTGCAGCTGTGAGCGGAGGCCGTGCTTCTGACTGGGCTTGCACTCATGGACCAGAGGCCAGAGAGAGACTGAGGCTGCTGGGAGCGGGGACTAAGTGTAAGGTCACTTTGGGCAGCCTATTGACTATTCTTGATTGCAATGACCTGTATTTATTTTCTCCAAAACATACTTTTTCCCAATAAAATAACATTTTCTGGCAATATGAGGTTTCCTAGGACTACAACTGCTGCTTGAACACACCAGACTGCATCACATAGAGTGAGCAGGGCCAAGGGCCAGTACCTGTAAACTCCCTCTGCCGTGTGGTGTAAAAACAGCACGCCCGGCGACGGTGGCCAAAGGACGCGTGGGTATTTACAGGAAGGCAAAAAAGACTAGCCCCTGCCCACCCCCAAACCCCAAGCCATTCTGGGTGTGAGCTGGCTGGCTGCTAATCACCACCACCACCTCTTCTAAATGTTTTTTTATTTTATTTTTAGAGCCATTGTGGTTTTACATAAAACTCATGCATATACCCTCTCCTAAATGGGCTCCTATCAGATGGCAGGCATTTCACAAGCATTACATGTATTGCATGCCATCATCCTGTGAGGAGTATCACCCCCCATCTCACATATAAAGAAACTAAGGTCTAGCAAGGTTAAGTCATTTCCCCAAAGCCTTGGTTTAAGGGGCAGAGCCAGAGTGCACCCAGGCAGCCCAAAACCAGGGCCCGGTCTTGTCTGCTGCACCGCCCTGCCTCCAGTTCCTGCCGCCATTACCTGCAGGGAGAATGCCCACAGGCCGCAGAGAATTACAGGCCCAGACCCCACCCTCCTGGGAAGACAGCCTGTTAAAAGAGGCTCTGGAGCAGGAATCCACGTCTCAGCTGAGGCTTGGCTCTGCCGTGCAATGACTCCTAACTGCCACTGCCCGAGCCTCCTAACAGCTCAGCCCGTTCCTGCACAAGTGAGCGCAACTGCGGTAGAGGGGGAGGACTGAAATATGCCCAAGGTGAACTGCAGGAGCAGTTTTTATCTCAAGGGCAGGGGAGGAAGGAGAAAAGCACTCAGTTTAACCCATCTCTGTATCACCCAGCCTCGGGCTGCCTGCATCTTTCTGTAGATTTTCCTGGACAGTTGAAAAACTTTAAAAGAAAGCCTGGTCACCATTTACATTGCAAATATATTTTTCCCAGTTTATAATCGGCTCGCAACTTTGCTACGGTGTTTAGTCTTGCTTTATAAAAGTTGCTTCCACGACAGGTATGTGCATGTATAAAATATTCAGTAAATAAGAACTAGAACTATAGCTTTTGAGCAACAAAGGACCTAATTAAGGTCATTTGTTAAACCTAGATCTTCAGCAAGAAATACGTTTGTACTATGACCCCAGTACACACATAAATGCGAGCATGCACCCATACAGATTGAACAACAACCAAAGTCCCATGGGACGGCACTCACCTTCACCACATGTGGCAAATTCTAATATATACAACTCTATCCCACTACAAGTAAAAAGGATGATCGTATTCCATGACAGACTCTATAACCTGCACTTTGAAGGATGCTGGTTTAGTGTGGCCCCTGACAAAGAGACAGTTGGTTTCAGTGCTTGAGCACCGCTAGAGACAGGAAGCTCACTACCTCCCCTCCACTGCATGGGAAGAGAGGGCCAATTCTGCCAGAGCAGGGCTCTGCAATGCCTTTTTGTGCCACAGTAAAAGCAGGCCGGTGCAGGCCAGCAAAAGCGGGGGAGCCTGAAGGGAGTCCTTCCTGACACTGAGACAAACTGGCTTCTAGGTGGCACTAGCTCTGTGCCCCAAGGCCACAAAACAGAGCTCATCTCTTCTCTCCATGTTTAGCCTTCGAAAATCTATGGCTGTCATTTCAGGGATCCTCCAGTCACTCCAGCTTCAAGTGTGGTACCCAGCCCCCACCAAATACTTGAGGGGGAGCAACACAAGTCAAGACAGTCAAACCCCCTTCTCCAGATAATCCTCTTCATGGACATCTACTGATATATGTATTTTTCACATTCTACACACGAGAATTTTTTCAAACCTAAGTGCAAGACCTTATATTACTTTCCAAATCAACTACGGTGAGGGGGGAAAAGCACTGAACGAACCAAGAAGAACCAGGTTTGCTTCCTGGTGCTTCTAGTTACTGTTTAATTCTTTCTAAGTTTTTTTTTTTTTTCATAAGATGGGAATTGCAATTATTTACCTAACGGTGCTATTGTGAGGACTGAAAGAGAAAGCACTCAGGGGCGGATGTGGCTCAAATGGTTGGGTGTCTGTCTCCCATATGGAGGGACCCGGGTTCGATCCCCAGGACCTTCTGGTAAAAATAAAGAAAAAATGTAGAAGGAACGCGGGCTGCCAGGCCCCATGGGTGGGTGCGCCGCCAGGCCCCACAGAGCCACGCAGCAAGATGATGTAACAGGAGAGTGACACAGGGAAGAGTCAAGATGAGACGCACTGAAAAACCAGGCACTAAGGTGATGCAGGCAGTAGGATGCCTCTCTCCCACATCGGAAGGTCCCAGGATTGAATCCCGGTAAAGACAGGAAGAGAAGGATGAGAAGAGAGGGCAGGAAACAGACACAGAATTGCCCAGGGAATGGACACAAAAACAGCAAAAGGGGTGTGTGTGTGTGTAAAAATGCATAAAAGTAAGTAAATAAATAAATCTTTAAAAAAATAAGAAAAAAGAGAAAGCACTGCGAAATCTATAAAATATTAAAGAAAAATATTATAAGACATCAAGGGACCACTAAGCATAAAACAAAGTCCCTGTCAGCGACTGGCTGCTTTGGACTCCAGTACCTCTGACTGTTCCTCAGACAACACCTCAGAACCCACCTGACTATTGACAAGATGGAGGAGTTGCTGGAAGCGGGCATCCTGTATCAAAGAGGCTTTGTCTTCAGGCTTCTCAGACAGCAGGCGAGATACCTGGATGAGAATGAGGGCAGCGTGGTTCTGGTGCAAGCAGTGGCTACCACCAACCAGTTCGAGCAGCTCCTCTGGACTGGTGGCCTTCTCAATGAGCTGGTCCACCTCCTGGGGCTCTGGGTAGGGAGTAAACACTGGCTCCTTCTCCACAGGACTCAAGGAAGCTGGGAAGTGGGAACTGGATGTCAGAGTCCTGTGGGCTACCCTGGCAAATCTCAGTCGGCCCACTGGAGAGGAGGCAGGGGCGAGGCGGGCAGCTTCTTTCAGGAGGCACGTGCATTGCTTCACCAGACGAGCTGCCATGGTGGCCTTTCTCCTAGCAAGTGATTCCAAAGCCCTGCAGAGAAAAACAAGGGTGGGGGTACAGGGGCAATTCCAGACTCACAAACTTGAGAGAAATGTGGCAAATGAAATGCAGTCAAAACCACTCTCTCCACAAAACCAGCCAGCATCTCTTTTTAATTACCTACAGGCAAGTGGGTAGCAGGATTTTCTGAACCCAAAAACCTCAGAGAACTTTTGTAGCAGTACAGAGCACAATGAAATATCCAAACTCAGAAGCATTATTTATAGCTTGGGTTAGGTTTTCAGTCCGGATGCTTCAAATTGACCTAGAGAGTGATTCAACAAATTATAATTCCAGACTCCACCCAAGACAAACTGAATGGGAATTTCTGCAGGTAGGGATCAGACAGCCATTCAATTCTTTATTTCAATCGCAACTAGGATTAAGAATCCCTGGTTTACAGAGACAGTAAGACAAGATATTTTAAATCTGGCTGATCCCATGACATATAATTCACATTTTCACTGCTTCTGTAGGTATATTTTAATATTAAAGACATTAAGAGTAAATGTCTCAAAATCTAAGCTAGATCACCAATTTACTAAAAAAACAAACTAACAACTCCTCAGTCATGAAACGCTTTTCCCTAGGTCATTTCAAAGAGGGCTTGTGGGACTAAAACCAGGAGCTCTTAGCGCTGTGACCAAAGACTGAGGTTCTCCATAGATGACAGACACTCGATAAGTGCTGTTTTCTTTCCTGAGGGAGATACAAGATGTAGCCAATTCACTGACAAAATTTCATATTGGTGATGTGAATAAGTAAATAAATGGTCAAAGTTTTAAAAAGAATAATAAAAGGCTTTTCCAGAATTATCTTCCCAATTTTATCCCCTCTTCCTTTTTTTCATCCTAAACAGGACTTGAACTTCATTTTATTACATCTTTGCAGTGTTGGGTTCCTCCCGCCCACCATAAAAACCCAGCAAAACACCCTTTATCTTCTCGAGACCAGATAAAATGTTACTTCCTCCAATTAGCCTCCTCGGATTCCTTCCACTGAATCCATATTTGTTACACATTCCGAAGATGTTGCTTTTAACAGTTTAACCGGCCAGCCTTGTCCTTTAAGGTGATTAAATGACCTAGGTAAGGCAAGTGCCAGGGGCACGATAAAATGTTAACCTAGGCTTCCCTTCTTCGACACAGAACTGAATTAATCTACTTCCGATTTCCCAGGAACTTGGTATATGGCCAGCACATTTTATTTTTTTAAACGATCGGATTACGGCAGCTGTAAAAAAGCTTGATCCAGCTTCCATACAAAGGGAAAAAAAAAAATGAGGACAGAGATGAGGAATTATTTGCCTAAGAGCAAGAGCTTCCACTCAGCCCTTAAGGAACCCCAGGCCCAGTGGAGAAACACTCGAAAAAGGGCTTCGACGCCATAAAACCGAGCTACAGATTAAAAATCGCAGTTTACAGAAAACCCAAGTCCAGAAATCTGACTTTGGTTCAGGCCGAAAACCAACCCGGAAGTTCTGACTCTTAAATGCGGAGCCGCATCGACCCGTACGAGGTACGGGAATCCAGCTCGTTGGGGACCCCGACTTCCAAGCCGGGCAGTGGAGGCCGGCGGGCAGCCACCAGGACACTGAGGGCAGGCGCCCCCCATCCGCTCCGCCGGAGCCCCCCACGCGCGCCCACCTCCCCCCACCCTTCCCTCCCTCCGTCTCCCTCTCAGCCCCGACCTCAGGACCCAGGCTCGGGAGCCGGGTTCTCCTTCCTGGCGCAAGCCTCACGCCGCCGACGCCAGCGCCCCAGATGACCTCCATCTACCTGCCGCGCCGTCCCTCGGGCCACGAGGCGGGCGCGCTCACACGTCACTCGGAGCGCCGCCCGGAAGCGAGGCTCGCCGCGCGCCGCCGGCCGGAAGCCACGCTCGCTGCCCGGCCCAGCCGGCTGCCATCTTTGCTGAAGGCAAAAGCTTCGCGGAGGGAAGTATGACGATAAGTGAGCGAGGGATGATGGGAAACATATAAAAGCAGGAGGGGGCCGTAGTAAAGACTGCGGAAACGTAGGCTGGAAGGCTTGGGCACCCTTCAGCTTACACCAAGGAGCTTCACAGGCAGTCTGGGGGCGCCTTTTGTTATCAATCAGTGCGCCCCGCCCCCGATAGACGCTCTATGGGGTGGGGTGGGAGGGTAGTCGTAGACCTTGCCTCGGTAGGGCCTGGCTTTAGGACTAAGTGGAGCCCGGAGTACTACGGGACGCAGGGTTGCAGCCCCAGCTGAAGGTCCTTCTGTGGGAATGCACGCACAATTTCCCTAGATTATGCCATTTTCAAAAAAGGAAGGAATCTGAGTTTTTATATGCAGTCTTCTGAAGAATTTTAAAAATCTTGGTGTCAACTGAGAAAATAATTAAGCTGCAAGGCAATAAAGGCATTTATTCGGGGGTCTTAGAATTGTAATTCGGGGAGCACAAATTCAGGTAACAATCCAAGCCGTGTCCTGTCGGCATTTCCAAGCAAGGACTTTTAAAGGAAAAGATTAGATAAGTTTGTAGTTGGTGGACAGTTGGGGTGCTCTAACTGTCCTTCAGGTTAGGGAGTTAACTGAGTTCTTTACTTGTGGTTTGTTTTATGGTCTGGATGACCTTGGGGTTTTGAGGAACACTGTTGCTTGAGGCTTTGCGTACTTTGGTGCTTGTGATACCTGGCTGAGTAGCCTCCAGAATGACCTCCATTTAAAACCTCTTAGCCAAAGTAACTATTTTGTTTTATTTTTTTTAGCATTAGCATTTAACTACAAAATAATTAATGCCTGGGCTAAACCCAACAAAGCGTATCTGAGGGCTGTATTTGAACATTAATCTTTTTCCTGTGCAGCTTCTTATTTTCCTATGGACTTTGTTTTATGTTTGACTAAGAGTCCATGTATTTATAACAAATTCTACCCCAAATCCTTCATACATCAGATATGTCTCATGTTTAATCTGACTGAAAAAGTCTCTTCTGCAGCCGTGGCCTCCAGTGGATCACCAGCTATCCTCCTGGCTCAAGGGTCATCCTGGGACCTCCCTCTACCTTTATTCTGAACATTCCTTTTGCTTCTCTTCCATGTCGGTGCTCTTGTTTTCTACATCCGTTATCCTCTCCATGGTTTATGCCCTTGCTAGGGTGGAGCATATCTTTCAGTAGCTCCCTGAGAAATGATGTAAGGTGGTAAATTTTGAAGAACTTGCAGGTCTGAAAATGTCTTGTAGTACTAGAAAAACCCAATATAGCTCAGATATTAAGGCATTGTATTGTACCTTATAATGTTACAAAAATTCAGTATAACTCACCTATCAGGATGCACACTGAGCTACAGATTTAACATTAACTAGACTTAGCTCCATCAAAAATGTGTAACTATGAGCTTCCTCATCGTTACTCACATCTGTCACCTGCCTTCACATCTGTCGTTATCTGTACATTCATACCACTCCCATCCTTATCACCCCAGGATTACCAGACCCCAGATAAATGTGTATTTTAAGATTAAAGCAAAAACTAATTTTTCTGGACTGTCCTTAAGATTGTCAGCCTGATAATTAACTTTCTTTCAACAGGTATAAAATCTGTGAGAAAAACCCTTAAGGGGGTGGCTGATTTGAGATTGTACATTTCCAGTCTCCTGCCGGTGAATAAATCCTCTTTTCCTTCCTAGCGTAGGTTGGTGGGTCTATTCTGCTGCACTGAGCGAATGAGCCCAGCTGAGGACCACCCGGCCCCTCTTCAGTCTCTTATACCTTCCCACTTGTTAGGGAGTTTGGCTGAATTTATACTTCTATTTTGAAAATCATTTCCTGATTTTGTAGGTTAGCTTTTTTTTAAAAACTTTATTTTGTTTAAATAATTGAAAATATAAACAAAAACAAAAAAGAATACATAGTTGAATAAAAGCATACATTTCTCAATTAAATGTACTGGATACATATAAATTTTTTTGAATCTTACAATATGTTACCCAAAATATTTAGTTCATAGTAGTGCAATCATACAGTATTTGTCCTTTTATGTCTGGCTTGCTTCGCTCAACATAATATCCTCCAGATTCATCCATGTTGTCATATGCTTTACGACTTCATTTCTTCTTACAGCTGCATAATTCCATCGTGTGAATAGACCACAGTTTGTTTATCCACTTGTCTGTTCATGGACACCTGGGTTGTTTCCAGCTTTTGGCAATGGTGAATAATGTGGCTATGAACATCGGTGTGCAGATGTCTGTGTCACTGCTCTCAGTTCTTCTGGGTTTATACCCAGTAGTGGTATTGCAGGGCCACGTGGCAAGTCTATATTCAGCTTCTTTAGGAACTGCCAAACAGTCCTCCTGTAGGTTACCTTTATAAACTTCTAGCTTTTCATGTTGCCAATAAGGAGCTCAATATCATTCTTGTTCATGTTCCTTCTTGCTCCTTTGTATGTAAATGTTCTTTTCTTTTCCTTCCTTCCTCTCCTCTCTCTCTCCCTCAACTTGCAGGATCTTCTCGTTATCCCCAGGGTTCTGAAATTTTGGAATGATGTTCCTTGGAGTGAGTCTACATTGATTGCCTGGGCACATGATGGGCCCTCACTCTATAACCTCATGTCATCTGTCTGGGAATTTGTTGTTGTTTATTTTGTTGAATGATTTCTTTCCTCCTTTCCCCCTGTATTCTCTTTCTGAAACACCTGAATTTGCATATTGGCTCTTATGGACTGACCCTAAGATTTTCCCATCTGGTCTCTCCTGTTCTTCATCACTTTATTTATTTGCTCTACTGTCTAGGAGATTTCCCTAACTTTACCTTCCAACTTCTGAAAATTTGATTTCAGTGTCATATTTTCAGTTAACCAAGAGCTCCTTTTTGGCTTTTGGCTCTTGAATGTTCCTTCTTCATATTATCTATTTTTTTCATGATCGTAATATTTTTTCTTATCTCTTTGAGGATTTTGATGATTGTCTTTTTTTCCCTGAGTTTTTCTTGATCCAACTATATGTTGTCTGTAAGAGACACATTTTATATTCAAAGAAGTAAAAAGGCTGAAAGGGAAAGGATGGGAAAAGATATACAACTAAGCAGTAACTGAAAGAGAGCTGGAGTGGCTATCCTAATGATGAAAGGGTCAACCCATCAAGAAGATATAAAAATTATAAACATATATGCACCAAACAATAGAAACCCATAATATATGAAGCAAAAGCTGACAGAATTGAAGGGAGAAATAGCTAATTCAACAAGAATAGCTGGAGACTTCAATACCCAACTTTCAATAATTGATAGAAAAACTAGGTAGAAAATTAACAAGGAAATAGAAGACTTGTACAACAGTATAAACCCACTAGGACCTAGAAGACATCTATAAAACACTCCACTCAACAAGAGTTAAGAATACATGTTCTCCTAAAGTGCACATAGGTCATTCTCCAGGATGGACCATATGCTAGGTCATAAAAAAGTCTCAAACTGGAAATACTTGTAACCATACAAAATATCTTTTCTGACCACACTAGAGTGGAATTAGAAATCAATAACAGAAGAAAATTTGAGAAATTCACATGTGGAAATTAAGCAACGCACTCAAATAACCAGTGTGTCAAAGAAGAAATCATAGGGAAATTAGAAAATACCTAAAGATGAATGAAAATGAGGACACAACATACCAAAAACTAAAGGAATGTAGCTAAAGCAGTGCTTAGAGGGAAATTTACAACTGTAAATGCTATATTAAAAAAAGATTTCAATAATTTAACTTTCCACTTTAAGAAACTAGGAAAAGTAGAGAAAACTAAACCCAAAAGAAGCAGAAGTAAGGAAATAAAGAATAGAAAGAAAATAAATGATATAGAAAATAGAAATCAATAAAGTCAATAAAATAAAAAGTTGGTTGTTTTAGTCGGCCAAAGGGCTGCTGATGCAAAGTACCAGAAATGAGTTGGCTTTTATAAAGGGGATTTATTTGGGAGTAAAAGCTTACAATTCCAAGGCCTTGAAAAGTCCAAATCAGGGCACTATAAGAGATGCTTTCTCTCCTGAGGGCCCTGGAGACACCCAGGTCCTATGTCAGGGTGGATAGCTCCAGAGTTTGGTGCCTTGCCAGTGGACGCTACTTTGGAATTTGTGCTCCTGAGAGTGACAGAGTTGGACTCAAATATGTCTTCCCTGCACATGGTTCACCTGTCTATTCAAATCTATACATGGTGCTGGAGTTTGTAGGTGTACATCCAGAGACTGGAGTCTTTAGGCTGTCCATGTGCCAGCTGGTCCCAGAATCCCGGTGGAGCTGCAACTCCTACTCTACAGCTCAGTGGACTCACCCAGGACACCTGGTGGGGAGATGATGATGGACAACGGCCATCCCAGGGAATGGAGAGAGCCTGCAGCTGCAGGCAGGATAATCCCACCCACCATATCCATGGGATATAAGCCCCCTCTCACTTGGAGGTAGAGTGGACATCACCATCCCAGACTCCTCAGGATGGGGGGAAGAGCTATGGACTAGAGTGGACTTACTAGTATTCTGTTATAGACATATAGTGATTCAAGCAATGGAAGAAATTACAACATTAATCTGGACACTCTGGGGGCAGGGAGAAGGAAAAGCAGTTGTAATACAGGGGCTTTTTTGGGACTGGATCGGTTGACAGACTTTTTTTCCATTTCTCCCTAGAGCAAAGTGTGTGGCTTCTCTAGCATTCCAACACACTCACCGCTGGGGTCTCTTCTCAGGAATTGGGACAACCTGCCTACTGATGGTGTAAAAAGGAAGAAGCTAATCTTTTCCTGCCACACCATGTGGCCACAGTACAGCCAGGAGTGGCCTCTGTATGTGACCCTGAGTTCCAGTTAAACCTGTGTAAGAGAGAAGGAGAGGACAGTCAGATCTGAGGGCCATGTCTTCTTAAAGGGATGAGGAAATGGACTACCAAGCAGATCAATTACAAGCTCAGGGAAATTACTCAGAGGCAGAACCTAGAAACCCAGCCTCAGAGATCCATGAAAAGCAGCAGAAACTTTCCCTGGGCCCCCAAACTTCCATTATCTCCCTTTTAGAAACAGCCTTCTCAGTTTTCAACAATCGAGAGCATACCGCCGAGATGGAGAAGGTAGGGAGCGGCAGGCACAGGGTCCAGGACAGGCTCACCTTTTAACGGCCACTGTTAAAGACACCGTCACCTCAGGGCTACCCAAATCCAGGCTCCCCGTCAGCAGGAATCTGGCCCCAAGCTGCCTCACCACCCTGACCTATGGGCCTAACCCCAGGGGAGGACTGAAGGGGCCTGAAGCCACACATGAGCCATCAACCAGGAGGAGCCTCGGGCGACCCTTGACACGGGAGGCAAATTTGTTAATTTCGTCATTAACATAGGAGTCAATTACTTGTTCCTGGCCTGCAGTCTAGACCTCTCTCGAGCTTTGGTTGTGCCTAATAAGGGGAGTGAATGGGGAATCAAGCTCTAGGTCATTTACTAAGCCTCTCCCCTGTAGAAGAGGGAATCTCCTACTATGCCATCAATTAAGATAAAAAAGTTCCTGCAAATTGGCTTCCATCAGGCCTTTGTCTATGCTAAGTGTGAAAAATTCTCTCCTCTCTTCTAATCAGTGCTTAACTTTGTGTTTAAGTTTTTAAATCTGTGTTTAACTTTGTCCAATTTAAAGCTGTTTTAACAGCTTTAAAATAGGGGTGGTTAACAATCCTATTACCAAATTTCAGAAAAATTAAAGAAAAAGTCTTTGAAAGCTATGGAAATCTCTTTTCTAAATTATAAATAAAACAAATTAAACAATTATAATTATTCCAGAATCTGGCAGTCAGTATGCTTTTAAAGTTATTCACAATTTTAAAATTTTATTAAAGAAAAGAGGTTTTAGCCTCCTGTGAAGAAAGGAAAAAAGATTATTCCTTGCATAAAATATAATGGTTTCAATTTTATTTAGCTTGGATGTAATCTCCCTAGGTTTACAGGATTCTAATTAAACAAATTAGCATTATATATATATATATATATATACATACATATAATCTTTAAGATGATGAAAATTGCAAGTTTGTGTTTAATTAACTATAGATCTGTCCTAAAGTGAAATGATTAGTTTTCACAGAACAGAATGAGGAATGTAAGACAAGCCTTTTAAATGGTAAAGGTAGTTTTCATTTGTTGCTATTGTAATTTAATAAGCTTATTTAAAGGTAAAGTAACTTATGGTTAATTATAAAGAGTTTGCAAAAGCATTGTCTAAACTGAAGTACTTAAATGGCTAATTCCAGGAAGCCATTATTAAGTGGAAACCCAAATTGATACTTGTATTAGTCAGCCAAAGGGTTGCTAATGTGAAATACCAAAAATGGGTTGGTCTTTATAAAGGGTATTTATTTGGGGTAGAAGTCCACAGATACCAGGCCATAAAGCATTAAGTTTCTTCTCTCACCACAGTCCCTTGCCACGTGTTAGAGCAAGACAGCTCCCGACATTTGCCAGGGTTCAGGCTTCTGGGGTTCCTCTCTTCCCGGGGCTGCGTTTCTCTCCTGGCTTAGCTCCTGTTTCCTCCACAAGGTCAGCTGTAGACGATCAGGTGAATGGCTCGCTTCTCTTCTCCTGGGGCCTTCTTTCCAACATCAAAACTGCTTCTCAAAAGACTGCTTCAACTCTGTTCTTTGCCTTGCCTTTAAAAAAAAAAAAAATTAATTAATTAATTTTCATTTATTTATTTATTTTTTAAATTTATTTATTTTTTATTGTGGGTAAAAATCAAAATTTTCACAATACATACCAATATTTGTAAAATGATATATAAATATATATGCATATATGTGCATTTGCTTACAAAAATGTTATATATATATATACGTATATATATTTTAAGAGGTGCTTAGATTACCTAAATATTACACGGAACCTACAGGGATTCCCATGTTCCCCACCTCCCACACCTCCCACCACATCCCACACAAACATCTCCCACAAGTGTGGCCCACCACCCTCAATGGACTTACATATCCTGGGGCCTTGCCATCAACCATAGACCACAGTTCACACTGTAGACCACACTCTCTCCCACACAGTTCTGAGTGGTGTGTGCTGATTTAAAATGGCCTACATCCGTTGCCACAACGGCACTCAGGACAACCCCCAAGTCCCGAAAAAGCCCCTGTATTCCAACTGCACATCCCCTCCCTGCCCTGAAAGTGTCCAGTGGCCACTGGCTCCACCTCATTGTTATAATTTCTTCCATTGCTAGAATCACCATATGTATACAACAGAATACCATCAAGTCCACTCTAGTCCATAGTTCTTCCCCCAATCCTGAGGGGACTGGGATGGTGATGTCCACTCCACCTCCAAGTGAGAGAGGGCTTATATCCCATGGATATGGTGGGTGGGATGATCCTGCCTGCAAATGCAGGCCCTCTCCATTCCCTGGGATGGCAGTTGCCCATCGTTGTCTCCTTGCCAGGTGACTTGGATGAGTCCATTGAGCTGTAGGGTGGGAGTTGCAGCTCCACCGAGATTCCACACACACCTGTTTGCCTTGCCTTTTATATTTGACTCCCCACCCACCAAGGGGTGGGGCTCAACGCCCTAATCATAACCTAATCATACCCAGATTAACAGATCAGTTTACAAGCATGATCCAATTATATTTTTGGAATTCATAATTACATCAAATTGGCCAACTGTTATACTCCACCCTCTGAATTCCAAAAATACATTACAATATTCAAAAAACCTTAAATCAGTAACAATTCAACTACAAAATCATATCATAATCATTTTAAAGAAAGTTCATCTTGAGGCAAAGTCCCATCTGCTATAGACCTCAGAATCTTACAAAACCATTTAACTGCTTCCAATACACAAATGGAAAAACAAAAGATAAACATTTTCAATATCATAAGGAGAAATTGGGATGTTAAACATGAGTTATGGATCGATCCTCTACATTTCAGTAAACTTGCAGGGCATCCTCCATTCGATTTCAAAGTCAGAGTCATTCTTTTTTTTTTTTTTAGAGTCATTCTTAAGATGATGGTTTCTTCTCCTTGGGGCCACATGGGAACCCACCCTTTACACAGGCTTGCCCAACGGCCATTTTCTTGGTTCCACCCTCATCAAGCATCTGGGTGTCTACCAAGCTCCAGACCTCACCCTTCATGAGTGTTGGGGTAATTGCCACACCTTACCCAATCTTTGGGTTAGAGTCTTAGCCCCCCAAGTATAGTGAGGTGAAGATAACATTCCCCCTAACCTTTGGCATACAGGCTCAACCCTCTCAGAGCAACGAGTTGACCACCTGGCCTTCCCTAACCTTTGGCATACAGGTTCAACCCTCCCAGAGCAATGGGCTGACCACCTGGCCTTCTCTAATCCATGGGGGACAGGTACACCCCTCTCAGACCTATGGGGTGTTGACCTTAACCACCCTAATCTTTGAGGAATGTGCTCCACCCTTTCTGCACCCTGGGATGGCAAAGCTCTCCCAGAACATCGGATGGGGACATCCACCCTCTTCAACTGCAGGGGCAAACTCACCCTCTCTGTACACATGGGTGGGGCTCCTCTCTTGGACCAAGGAGATGTCTTAATTCCAGGTCTTTGCTTCCATGGTTTTCTTCTTAAAGCTGATTCTCCTTCAATCTCTCCTTTCCATGTCCTCTTTTGTCCAAGCTGACAGTGGTTTTGTTCATACAGCTCTCTCAAAAACTTTTTGTTGGTTTAGCATGCAGGAAGCAGGGGTCCAAGCCATCAGACAGTAAGACTTTCCACAAGTCTTTCCTAGATAACTGCATCTTCAATTTTGATTTACAAGTTCCAATTTAGTAAAGTCTTCAAATGGGGCATTTTCATCTGGGAATTTGATTTCCAGAAACTTGGAAGTTCCAGAATCAGTTTCTGCTTTCTTTGTGCCCAAAAGTTCAGTCCTCAGTGTATTTCGCTCACCTAGTATTTTGCTATAAGCTGCAAGGAGAAGCCAAGCCACATTCTCCCGAGTTTACTTTGGAAAGTACTTCAGCTAAATGCTCCGGTTCGCCATTTTCAAATTCTGTCTTCCATATAACACCAGGAGTTAATCTTGCTAAGTTCTCTGCAACTTTAAAACATGGATCACCTTTCCTCCAGTTTCCAATAATAGTTTCATCATTTACTTCCAAGGCATCATAAAACATCTCTTTAGCATCTATTGCTATCAACAGTTTCTTCAAAGTGATCTAGGCCTTTTCCATCAAGCATTTCACAATTTCTCCAAAAAATACCCCTTACCCATTTATAAAACTGTTCCAACATTTTGGTATATGCAAAAGCACTTCCCCACTCTTCGGTACCAAATTCTGTATTAATGAGTATGATTGTATATGTACACAAAATGAATTTCTTTGTTTTCTTCCCCAACCTTTTCCCCTATCATGAAAAGTTGTATTAATTCCACATCATAATATTTTAGGATGTCAAGTTTAAGAAGTGATATTACCCAAGGACTTGCACCCTGTTCTGTGGGGAATTAATGCGTTTCCAGTTGTACGCAGGGGAGTTGAACATTGTTAGGCGGAAATATATATGTATGCTTGTCTGTTATTGTTTTTACTTAGAGACTAAATATGGTTTAGAGTAATGTGTATGATTGCCAAGTTGACAAGGGGTGGACTGTGATGGTTAGGCTAATGTGTCAACTCAGCCAGGTAATTGTGTCCAGGTGTTTGTTCCAGCAAGCACTGGGCTAATTGTAATACAAGAGCATTTATGGACTTTGTTCACCAGTGAGTTTACTGCATGGATGGCTGATTACATGCATCAATCAAGGAGATTATATCATCAATGGGTGGTGCTTTTATCCAATCAGTTGAATGACTTAAAAGCGGAAGTGATTTCAACATTCAGAGAGAATTTCCCAGCTCGTAGTTGGACAGGCAACTTCTCCCAGAAACTCATCAAGGACCTTTCATCGGACTTTCATTGGAGCCACTGGTTTGCAGCCTGCCTGTGGAACCTGGACCTGTGCAACCCCACGGCCGCATGAGAGACTCTTTTAAAATTTCATATTATTGACAGATATCTCCTGTTGATTCTGTTTCCCGAGAGAACCCTGACTAATACAATACTAATACCAAAAAGTAACTTCATAACAGAGAAACCTGTCAGAGGCCACCTCAATCTGCATATTAAAGTGTTGGTAAGGAAAGATAACCTTGATTCCATTGGGAATCTTAGGTTTTCATAAAATAATGGTGAAAGTAGTTTTTTTTTCCTGTACTGCTAAACTAAAATAGCTGTTAATTAATGTAATGTAAAACTAAAGTGCTAAAATAGTTAAGTTCATCTGATATGTTATATAATGCATTGGAAGTGTTTAAAAAGTGTATAGAAAATTAAAAAAGAAAGACTTCAGTATTGTCAAACTCTGGTGCATTCAAACCAGGCCTCAATACCCTGCATAGTGCCTCTCCATTTGAGTTATTGGCTAGATCAGTCTCTATGACCCCTAAAATAATAAAAGTATCTATTACATCTCTGAAGATGCTCCTGAAGTGGATGGAGAGTACGTCGCCATTTCAGACTCCTGCAGCAGCCCATGATGGGTTGATATGGCCAGATTTACAAGGGACATTGCCTCCAGACTGGCTCTATTTCAGAGTACTGAAGGGCACTATGCACCAGCCTGGTGAAACATTGGAGCCTCTCTCTAAGATCAATGGTGGTGCAGCATGCTGGCTGTGTGAAGGACATACCAAGTGGAGCAATAGTTCCCAGAGTAATGCGAGTAGAACTTAAACAAGCACAATTGGCATTATGGCCTGCTCACCATGGAGAGACAACATGTATGGTATTGCAAACCTCGAGCTTAGCTCTATTAACTGCAGCTCAAAGAGGAACTTGTGCATTGATTAGTTTTAAGTACTGTACCTATGTGCCTGATGAATATAATATCTCTTCTATTCTAGATCACATGCAGAGGGATATTGAACATGTTAAAAGTCCTGGTAAACTTAATTCATTTTCTAAGTAGTTAATGAATGTGCCTATAAGATAAAGGAATGGCTCTTTTAAGTACTGTCTTTATTTTGCTTGCCATATGCTTGTCTTGTTGTTGCCTATATTGTCTTTGTGAGTTTATGTCTAGGGCAGTGCCTCTCTTCATACCTCTCCTAGCTGTTCTAGGCATAACCACTGCCTTGGGAACTGGGTTTGGCAGTTTATACTCAAACCTAGCAGGTCTACCACAGTCTCTCCCTAAAGTAAACCAACAGCATAAAAGAACTCAGGGAAGAATGCTGTTTCCCATCAACTTTGGGAGGATGCAGCCTCTGAAGGCACCTGGCCTTTCTTACACTTGTGGTCCAGTATATCATGACTGGCCTCCTTTTTGGCCTGCTTACCACCATCTTCTTTATCCTTTTGAGTAGGACCATGTATCTTAAATTCTAACCAAGTTTATTTCTTCCAGAATCAATGCCTTCCAGAACAAGTTATTAGTCATGCAGGCATTTCATCCAATCCAACCAGGATGCCAGACCCATCTTCCCTCAACCACAGTAGAATAGCCAGAGGGCTTAACACTGTCAGGCAGGGCCTCCTCCACCTAACCAGCAGGAAGCAGCTACAGAGCAAACTCTCTGAGAGGGGAGCTGAGGCAGGTTAGTATAGTGAAAGGCGAAAAGTGGCTGAGGGCCAGCAGACCACATGGCCGTCAGACCCCGCCTGGGAACTCCTGAGGGGAAGACTGCCAGAAACCTTCCACAAGACCCTGGCCACAGATCCCATTTAGAACTCTTTCCAGGGTTAAGGGGAAGCCCTGGATGCTTTCAAACCAAAGGTCTCACCATTGGCCCCCAGACAGCTAACAGGCGGGGCAACCAATCAGAACAGCAAACAGCTGGGGTCCCTCCCCAACATTATGAAGGGGGAAGAGTAAAAGTCTTAAAAAGGCCTGACCTGGGGCCCCAGGCGCGTTACTCACCCTGCAGCATGCCCGCAATCCACGTCTTGGATAGTGTAATCTTTTCTTGTTTCTTAATTAACTCTTTACTCCCTTGCCTACCCTATGGAGTGTCCTTAAATCCTTTTATGCAACATAAACCAAGAACCTAGAAGCCCAGAACCCAGAGCACCCTGACCGGATGGAGAATTTGGCCCATGGAGCTGTGACAGCCTGGGTGGGTCCTCCAGCCTCTTCCTTCACCCCTGGTCCTCGGGGCCCTTAAGGTCCCATGAGACCAAGATCAGGACCCAGGGCACAGGCCCCACCCTGGAACCGTGCCTGCATGTGCCTCCAAGGACCCTGGCCCAGGCAGTGGGATGAGGTGGGCAAGGCCCCCCCCCCGGAGGCCCTGCCCCTTCTTTTTAATGGGCCTCAGCTTTAGGCATAAAGTAGAAGGCAGCGTAAGGTGTGTGGAGCCCCTCCAGAGGAGACGACGTCTTACCGAGACCGTTGTTCGGCAGAGAAATCTGCTGACTGCCTGTTTCACGTGAGCAGCCTGGCTATGTGAACAGAGTAGACTTTTAGTGTCCCCACCCCGCACCCACCCGTGCCTTTCCAGGAAGCACTGGCCATGGGCGTGCGGTCCTTGGAGTTGACGATGATGAGAAAGATGGAGGATAGGGTAGCGGTATGATGCCCCCAGAGCCCCAGAAGGTGGGATTTGTTCTCTATGGTCTCCACCTCACCGACAAGGGTGAGGTCAGGCACAGTCCAGTCCCAGGACCCTGAGCTGTGACCAGGGCAACCTTGTGGTCTCCACAGGCATGCCGTGCTGACGGAGGGCTGTCGGCCCAAAGGTCTGCCTGGGTGCCTTCCAGGGTGTGATCCCAGGACGCTCCGTCCAACCGCAGACCTTGCCCCCTCCAGCCTTCAGGCCCTCCAGAGCTCCCCTGGGAACTCCTTAGAAAGGCAGGATCCCAGACCTACGGCCTCAAACCTGCGTCTTAACAGGATAGGCTGGTGAATGCACGGCAGGGTCTGAGAAGGCAGCAGCCTAAGCTCGAGGAGCTGGAACTTTAGCAAGCTGAAGGCCACTGCCCTGCCCAGAGCTTCTGATTCAGCAGGGCTGGGAAGGGGCCTGAGAATCTGCACTCCCAAGAACCCCCGGGCGGTGATGATGCCAGAGTGGGGACCAAAATCTCCATTATCATGCCTTTGCCTTCTCCACTCTACTGAGACCCTTGCCAAGGCCACCAATGTCCAGGGCGGTGGCTAGAGGCCGAGCAAGCTCTGAGCTCCAAGACAGTCCTAGTACTTGCTCCTGTCCCCAAGCACTGGGTGTAGCTAACCCTTCTGAAAAGGGTCAGGCCCAGGAGGGCCCAGGGTCCCCACAATAGCCGACGCTGCTCTCCAAATCTGCAAGGCTGGCTCTCCACCCCGGGGCACCGGGAGCCCACGTTGCCACACGCACAGCTGCCTGTTTTCCACAGTTGCCTCCCCGACCAGACTGGGGGCTCCTGGAGGGCAAGCCCTCTCACAGCAGGTGCCCAGGACAGACAGACAGTGAGACACGAAGCAAACTATTTTTTATTAGCAGCCAGAAGGGGGCGTAATGAGCCCTCTGGATCCAAGAGAGGTTCTTGCTGGGCAGGTTTGGGGTCCGTCTGGCGGTGGGGGGCTCCTCGGGGCAGGCTCCTCTCACTGAAGAGGCTCTTCTGCAGAGGGGATAAGAGAATCCTCAGACCCGGAGGAAGTCCAGGCCAAGGTGTAGGGGAGGGGCGAGGCCGGGGAGAGAGGAAGGGGCCCCTTTCCCCTCTGGCCGGCGATTTCCATGCTAATATATCCACACCGGGTTTTCCAGACCACCCAATATAAAGTCAGGCTGGGCAGGGAGTGTTTATCCTCTCTGAGCAGGTGAGCAGACAGCTCTCCAGTCGCTGCCCCACCTGCCCTCACCACCTCCCGCAGGCAGGTGGCTCGGCTTATCCGGCCTCATCTGGGTGAGCAGGGCAAGCCCTGGGGCCCTCACCAGGCTCCTAACCTAGAGCTCCTTCTGACAGTTGGGGCCCGAGCTGCCTCCCTACGTTTGCAATGGCAAATGCACAGCTTCCACAATCACCCACCGGGAGCCTGTGGCAAGTCTCTTTGCTTCTCCGAGCTCTCCCTGGCTCACCTGGCTGAAGCTATTGGCGGCCGAGGGGCGGCACCAAGCTCCGAGCACCGCACCACCTCCCAGCTCCTGCCGCCGCAACCCAAGCCTGCGCCCCGCCTCCCGCCACCGGGATCGCATCACCCTCGGGACAAGCAAAGGGAGAGGGGCCCCTGGGCCCCCTACCTGCGGCTGGGGCCAGACACCTCATGGCACAGCGGCTGAGGCAGCACTTCTGGTTGTCCTGGCACTCGGCGTCTGCGGAGCACTCATTCGTCTCCAAGCAGGGCTGTGGACTCAGTGGGGCCTGCACCTGGGGGCAGCGGCCAGCCTTTGGGAGAGAGACTAGGGGAGAGAAGTGGAGTCCTTTGATTCCGGAAGCTCTTGATGCCCACTGGACCTTGCTGTGCCCACCTTCCCTTTGACCCTTTTACAGATGGGAAAATCCAGCCACTGCGGGACCGCGAGGCCACACAGGGGAGCGGTCAGCGAGATGCGTCCCCGGGGCTCCCTTCTGCTTGTCCTAGTTCCCTTGGGGGGCAGCTAGGAGGGGAGGACCAGGGGGCCCGTGCCTGTGGGCGGCTACAGTCAAGGCTGCTGTCTGGAGCCCTGACGAGACAACCCCGTGCAACCAGACTTGGGTGACGCTGGGACAGAGCCGCCGTTCCCACGGAGGTGAGACTGGTTTATGGGGCTGCTGTGCAGATTCCCCAAGAGAATGCGGATCCTTGACAAAGCTGGTCCCTCCCTCCTCCCCAGAGAGGAGTCAAGCGGCCCCCGCGACCCGCGTGCGCACAGGCTGAGAGCCGAGCCTGCGGAGCGCGGAGAGCAGAGCCTTACCCAGGACTGGGCGCACGCAGGCGCGGCCACAAGAGTTGGCGCAGCACTTCCTGTCGGGGCTGCAGTCGCTGTCCGTGAGGCAGGCGTTGGTGCAGGACTCCTCGGCGGAGAAGGAGGAGGACAAGGAGGCGCTGGCCGCGGGGCACAGGGCCACCAGCTCTGCACACAGGACGGGCAGTGGGAGGGGGCCCGGGCCGCGTCCCCTGCCCCTTCTGAGACTCCTCCCGGGAAAGCACAGGGTGCGGGCAGGGATGGAAATAAGAGGGTCCTGCCCCCCAACACCCCTCCACTCCGTTTCCATTTCTTGGAAGGCGGGGGAAACAGTTATCCCGGCAGTGTGACAGAACTGGCCAAAGCACGAGAAGTGGTTCTGAAAACGTGACGCATGGAGATGGAAATCTAAGTAAAGGACCTTGACCCATGCCACCTGGGCAGGCCCCCGCTTCCCTTCCCCAGTTTCCTCCTGGCTGCGCTGCCCACCCCACCGGGCACTTCTGCCGTCCCTGGACCTCCCCTGGCCGGGGGTGAGTGACCCTGCTCTGTGCCACTCCTTCCTGGCCCCATCACCAACCCATCAGGGCCGGTGGGCATCTTGGAGAGCACACCAGGCTGGGTGGGGCCCTGGGCGGTCGGGACTACCTGGCGAGGTGGGGGCCTGGCCGAGGACCGCGTCGAGGGCGAGCAGGGACAGCGCGAGGACGGCGAGAGAGCGCATGGTGTCGGCGGAGGCGGGCGGAGGCCAGAGACGCGGACAGGCTGTGGCTGGAGGGCCCCGCGCCCCCGCGCCTTTAAAGGGTGCGGGCGGGAGGAGGGGTGGTGGGGAGGAAGACGGGGTGCCGCGGAGGGTGGGAGTGGCGGAGGGAGGTCAGGGGCACAGTGGACGGTCCTGGCGGGACGGGGCTGGCGCCGCCCCAGCTGGGCCAAGTCGCTTCCTTCTTGGAGAGCGCGGAGAGGACAGTCCCCACGGGCTGGCTGCGGGGACAGGCTCTGCGAATGGAAAACGGCCCGAGGCGAGAGACAGCCCTGCAATGGGGGGCCATGCCTTTCAAATGAAAATAAAATTCCTGATAAAGCTGACCAGCACCACCTCCCCTTTTGAAAGTAATGCAGGTTTCTTAGGAGAATTAAGAAAATTCAGGGCAGAAGAAGAAAGAAAAAGGCTGTCACAAAAATAATGCAGTGGCCTCTTAAAGGCTTACGGAGGAGACTATTGAACCATGAAGGTTCATTAAAATAGTGTGTCCAGCACAATCCCGATTTTGTCCAGAGTCACAGAGAGAACAGTGGGAGCCGAGACCAAGTGCCCAGGGCGACTATTTGGGATGGTATCCTGTTGATGAGGAGTTAAATCCCCCCCCCAGATTTTCTACCACAAGAATATCGTGTCTGGTTTTGAGGATCCTCCATGCCCATGGCAGAAAATGCAGCGTGTTCAGAGAAATGCGGGAACATGCTCTGTGCTGGGGTGTTTTCGGACCAGGCTCGGGGCAGAGGAGGACTCATTCCCAGAAAACATCTTCCCAGAAGCCTCCTGTCCTGTGCCAAGTGGGCGGCCCAGCCCCACAGCAGGGGCAGCGCTCAGATGCTGACTACGTGTCCCTACCTCTCCGTGGGGGAGTTTCCTTCATCCTCCTGCCTGGAAGGCATGGACAGGAAAGATGGCCAGGGATCCACGGAGCCCAGCATTCTCCCCCAGAGATGCAGTGGTCCACTGCGACTGCTTGCTGATGGACCAGCTCCCTAATCCTCCATGGAGGCCACGTCGTCTGCTAAGCCTGAGATCATGGTTGCTTGGTGCTGGGCCCTCTTGGCCTTGGAGCTCCTTGTGTCTTCCACCATGGCTGGAGCCTAATGCTTTGGGTGTACTAGCCCACCGTGCTCTCCCAGCTGGAGTTCCCCTCCTCTGCCCCTGGGCGGTGTGCACCCTTCCTCCTGGTCCCACAGCACTCACCCCCCAGGTGTGCCATTGCAGCTTCATGGGCTCAGCAAGTAATGTCTGGAGTCACTGGCCAAAGACGAAAGGTCACCTCCCAGCACCTCTCCCCTGTGGCTTTCCACGGTCAGAGTTCACAAAATGTTTCCACCTCTGTGTTTCAACCTGTCTTCCCGGCAGTGCAGGTGGGTTCCCCAGTCTCAGCGGGAGAAAGCAAGGCTCAGAGAAGCATGGTGGTGGTCCAAGGCCATGGTCATCCACTGGCCAGGTCCCGGTGGCCTTCTCTCCCAGGTTCTCAGTCTTTCCCCATCTATAGGATGAAAGCATTGCTCTGGGAGCTCTCAGAATCCACTTGGCTCAGATGCTGGGTCTGAGTCCAGAACTGACCCACCCCGGAACACAGGCCATCATTTGCAGCACCACCTGGACTTGGCCCTCAGCAGTCTCGGCTGGCCACTGAGCACAGTGCAGGCCTGCAGGCGTCCATCCCTTCGACTTCCCTCCTTCCCTGTTGCTCAGAGCCTGATGCCACACCCTGGGCTGGCTACATAATTTGCGTGGCCCAGAGTAAAGTAAAACCAGGAAAATCATTCCATTAAAGACCCTGCAAAAGACCTGCAGTCTTTCTTGACTTGTCATGGTGTTTAAAAATTTTTGCTATTTAGTGTCATTCTAAGTAAATACAAATTAACGTCATATGTGATTAATATGCACTTTATCATTTGTCTTTATATTGTGCAATGCCAGTTTAAATGCAAATACGAGAACATTTAATTTGCATGTGGAATCTCCAAAATTGGGCAACTTGTCGGATCTTAGATGGATATGTATTTTCATTCTAAATAGAACAGTGAAGGCACTGCACAAAACTCAACTGTTTTTTTTTCATGTCTTTTTTTTTTTCTTCTCTTATTTTTATTTTTAAATTCATCTCTTGTTCTAAGGACTCAGTTTGCTCTTAAGCAGCTTGGTATTTTTCTAATACAACAAACTGGTTAACTGCCCTTGTCAGACTGGATTTTCCTACCAATGCATTAAAACCACCTTCCATTACTAAAACTTCCCCATCTCCTCAAACAGAAAACCTGCCTCCATTTTGCACTAACTCCCATTTCCCCCTGCTCCCTGCCCCTGGAAACCTGTGCTTTAATTTCTCTCTTTATGAGCTTACACATTCTCCAATATTTTCTTTGTAGTTACCATGGGGCTTAAGTTTAACATCCTAAACCTGTAACAATCTCATTTGCTTTGATACTAACTTAGCTTCGATAGTATACACAAACTATGTTCCTTTACCCCTCCATCCCCCCACCTTTATGTTGTACTTGTCACAAATTACATGTTTATACATTCCGTGTCCAAAACCATTGTTTATTTTCTTTACATTTTATGCATTTGTCCTTTAGATCATGTAGGAAATAAACATGGAGTTATAAACCAAAATACAATAGTACTGGTATTTCATTATCTCTACCAGAGATCTTTATTTCTTCATGTGGTCTCAGTCAGTTGTCTAGTGTTCTTTCCTTTTAAACTGCAGAACTCTTTTAAGCATCTCTTGTAAGTGATGAACTCTCACAGTTTTTGTTTATCTTGGAGCGTATCTCTCATTTTTGAAAGACAGTTTTGCTGGATATAGAATTCTTGGTTGGCAGTTTTTTGCTTTCAGCACTTAAAATATGTCATCTCCCTGCTGTCTTGCCTCCATGGTTTCTATGAGAAATTGGCACTTAATCTTACTGAGGCTCCCTTGTACATGACACGTTGCTTCTCTTTTGCAGCTTTCAGAATTCTCCCTTTATCTTTGGCATGCAACAGTTTGACTATAACATGGTGCGGTATGGGTTTCTTCAGGTTTATCCTGTTTGGAGTTTACTGAGTGTCTTGGATGTGTATATTCATGTCTTTTGTTAAATTTGAGGAGTTTTCAGCCATTGTTTCTTTGAATATTCTCTCTGCCCCTTTCTATCTTTCTTTTCCTTTGGGGACTCCCATGATGCCTGTATCGGTACACTTGATGGTGCCCCACAAGTTCCTCAGGCTCTGTTCACTTTTCTTCACTCTTATTCCTTCTGCTCCTCAGACTGGATGGTTTCAATGGTCTTATCTTCAAGTTCACGGATTCTTTCTTCTGCCAGTTGTCAATCTGCTGTTGAACCCCTCTCGGGAATTTTTCCTTTCTGTTACTTTGAGCTTCAGCTCTGTTTGGTTCCTTTTCCTAATTTCTATTTCTCTATTGATAATCTCTTTGTGTTAATCTATCATTTTCCTGATTTCCTTTAGTTCTTTGTCCATATTTTCCTTTAGCTTTTTGAGCATTGGGCTAATTGTAATACAAGGACATTTCATAGACTTTAATCATCAGTGAGTTGATTGCATAGATGACTGATAACATTTACAATCAACCAAGGAGATCGCCATCAACAATGAGTGATGTCTTATCAAATCAGTTGAAGACCTTAAAAGGGGAAGTGATTTCCAGCATTCAGAAAGAGAATTCCTAGCTCTACTCTGGAAAGCCAACATCTCTTGGGAACTCATCAAAGACTTCATTAGAGCCCCTGGTTTACAGCCTGCTCTGCAGAATTTGGACTTGTGCATCCCTATGGTTGAGTGAGAGAATTTTATAAAATCTCATAATATTTACAGGTATCACTTGTCAGTTCTGTGTCCCTAGAGAACTCTGACTAATTGAGAAACAGAATCTTAAAAATGAAATTTATGAAGTGGTTCTGGGAGTTTTGTAATTTGCTCTCTACTCTAATTGGATTCAAGGGCACTAATAACTCATTTCGCCATAATTGAGGTGCCACTGACAGTCCATGGCATGATTAGCAATGGAGATATGCAAATATTATCACTGGATTTGACTACTTCCATGCTTATAAGAGGCAAGGATCTGGGTGAGAGTGTTTTCAACACCTTAACAGAGTTTTGTGCAATCAAAAGTTACAGTGATGTTGGCTGGCTGTTCCTAAACACTTTGGATACAGTTACAAAAGAAAGAGATGAGCTAAAGGCTTCAAATTTGCAACTTAAACAACACATGCCCGATTTGCCCTAGTATACTGCAGAAGAGGGAATCCAAAGGCTTAGAGAAATTGGAATGCTAGAATGGATTTTCCATTTAAGACTTGCCCACCTACCCCAGCAATGTCCAGAGGACACACCTTTAACCAGGACAGTGAGGAATAAATTTGTAAAACTAACTCCGTCTTCTCTGAAGAGCTCTGTGGTTGCTCTTCTCTGTAGTCCAGTCATTATTGTGGGAACTGCTGTCATGGACCTAGAATCCTTAAACCTTACAGGGATGATCAGATCTCTGGCTAGTAGAAGCTGAGTAGCTGCGGTTAATCACTAAAGACAAGGTGGTGTGGCTACCACAATGAAAGGCAGGCTCAAAGTAGCAATCAAAAGAGTCAGAGTCACATAGAACTATGGCATTGGCTAATAGATCATGGGGTACTTAGAAGTAAAATAGATGGGCATCCTCCTTGAAGTATATAAGAAGAGTTCTAGGTTGAGTGAGCAAAACCCTAACTTGACGTACAGACATAGAGAATCACGGCCCCTTAATCAATTTTCAGACTTGAGACAGTTTACAGGCCAGGTCCCCTTGGGGAAGGATCCTGTTACACTGCCAAAAATTTATACTGTGAATTTTCCTCCCAGCTTTGCCCAAGGAGACCTACAGCCTATTACCAGAGTAACTGTGCATTGGGAAAAAGGAAATGATCAGATATTTCAGGGATTATTAGATACTGGCTCAGTGACATTAATTCCAGGAGACCCAAAATGTCACTGTGGTCCACCAGAGTTGGGGCTTATGGAGATCAAGTGATCGACGGAGTTTTAGCTCAGGTCCATCTCACAGTGGGACCAGTGGGTCTCCGGACACATTTGGTGATTATTTCCCCAGTTCCAGAATTCATAATTGGAATAGACATACTCAGTAATTGGCAGAATCCCCATATTTGTCCCCTGGTTTGTGGAGTTAGGACTTGTGTTAGTCAGAGTTCTCTAGGGAAACAAAATCAACAGGAGATATCTGTAAATAGTATAAGATTTTATAAAATTCTCTCACGTGACCATGGGGATGCCCAAGTTCAAATTCCACAGGCAGGTTGCAAACTAGGGGCTCCAATGAAGGTCGTTGATGAGTTCCCAAGAGATGTTGGCTACCTGAAGTCAAGCTGGAAAATTCTCTCTGAATGCTGAAATCACTTCCCCTTTTAAGGCATTCAACTGATTGGATAAAACGTCATTCATTGCTGACAGCAATCTCCTTGGTTGATTATGGATGTAATCACCCATCTATACAATAAACTTACTAGTGACTAAAGTCCATATATGTCCTTGTATTACAATTAGCCCAGTGCTTGCTTGACCAAACAACTGGGCACAATTACCTGGCCAAGTTGAAACATGATCCTAAACATCACAGGACTATTATGGTAGGAAAAGCCAAGTGGAAGCCACTAGGACTGCCCCTTCCTAGCAAAACAGTAAATCAAAAGCAATACCAGATTCCTGGAGGGATTGTAGAGATCAGTGCCACCATCAAGGATTTGAAGGATGCAGGGGTGGTGATTCCCAGCATATCCCCATTCAACTCTCCTATTTGGACTGTGCAGACAACAAATGGATCTTGGAGGATGACAGTAGATTATCGTAAACTTAATGAGGTGTTGACTTCAATTGCAGCCACTGTCCCAGGTATAGAATCATTGCTTGAACAAATCAACACTTCCCCTGGTACCTGGTATGCAGGTATGGCAAATGCTTTTTTCTCAATTGCCATTAGTAAGGACCACCAGAAACAGTTTGCTTTCAGCTGGCAAGACCAGCAATATACCTTCACTGTCCTGCCTCAGGGGTATATCAGCTCTCCAGCCCTATGTCATAATATTGTCTGCAGGGACCTTGATCACCTGAAGAGAAGTCCAATAAGACATCGCACTGGTCCATTATATTGATGGTATCATGTTGCTTGGACCTAGCGAGCAAGAATTTTCCAGCCTCCAACCTGCCCCAGGGAGTCTGAACCTCCTCCCAGCCCTGAGGCATGTACCAGCAAACTCCAGCATGAACTGTTCAACTTCCACCTTGCCTTGAGGAGTCCACCATCCAACCTCTACCTGAAGAGATTTATCCTGTCTCACCAGATGAAAATACAAGGTAATGTCCTGGGGTCAGTAGCTTGCAGGAAATTTCTAATTCTCCTTACCTACCCCCACCACACCTCACCTCTTCGAGCCCTATTACTAGACTGAAATCACAGCCCCCAAAGGCAAAGTACAAAATGTGACCCATGAGGAAGTACACTATACACAAAAAGAACTGCATGAATTTTCAAATTTATATAGACAGAAATCAGGGGAATATGTATGGGAATGGATACTAAGGGTATAGGTTAATGGTGAAAGTAATATAAAGATGGATCAGGCTGAATTTATCAATATGGGCCCACTAAGCAGAGATTCTAGATTCAATGCTGTAGCTCGAGGGGTTAGAAAGGGCTCTAACAGTTTGTTTGGGTGGCTGACTGAAGCATGGACCAAAAGATGACCTAGAATGTCTGAGGTCTAGATGCCCAATTTACCCTAGTATACTGTAGTTGAGGGAATCCAAAGGCTTAGAGAGATTGGAATGCTAGAATGGATTTACCATTTAAGACCTGCCCACCCACCCCAGCAATGTCCAGAGGACACACCTTTAACCAGGACTGTGAGGAATAAATTTGTGAGACTAACTTCATCTTCCCTGAAGAGCTGTGGTTGCGCTTCTCTGTAGTCCAGATAGTACTGTAGGGAGGGCTGTAATGGAGTTCAAATCCTTGAACATTATGGGGAGGATCAGATCTGGGGCTGGTAAAGGTCAAGTATCAGCAGTTAATCACCAATGACAAGGTGGGCGTGGCTACCGCAATGAAAGGTAGATTCAAAGTTGCACTTTGAATGAGTTGCATAGAGTTATGGCATGGGCTAATATATCATGGGGTACCTAGAAGTGAAATACATGGTCAGTCTAGCTAATTTTTTCTGGATCTGTATAAGCAGAAGAGTTCTAGGTCAAGTGAACAAAACCCTAATTCAAATTACAGATGCAGAGAATCACAGCCTCTTAATCAATTTCCAGACTTGAAACATTTTACAGACCCAGAGCCCCTTGAATGAGGAGAAGGCCAGGTCCCCTTGGGGAAGGATCCTGTTAAATACCCCAAAATTTATACTATTAATCCTCCTCCCACCTTTCCCCAAGGAGAACTATGGCCTTTTACCAGAGTAACTGCATTGGGGAAAAGGAAATGATCAGACATTTTGGGGATTATTAGATACTGGTTCAGAAGAGACATTAATTCCAAGAGACCCAAAATGTCACTGTGGTCCACCAGTCAGAGTAGGGGCTTATGGAGGTCAGGGGATTGATGGAGTTTTAGCTCAGGTCCATCTCACAGTGGGTCCAGTAGGTCCCAGAACCCATCTGCGGTTATGTCCCCAGTTCCAGAATGCATAATTGGAATAGACATACTCAGTAACTGGCAGAACCCCCACATTGGATCCCTGACTTGTGGAGTGAGGGCTATTATGGTTGGAAAGGCCAAGTGGAAGCATCTAGAACTGCCCCTGCCTAGCAAAATAGTAAATCAAAGGCAATACCGGATTCCTGAAGGTATTGCAGAGATTAGTGCCACCATCAAGGATTTGAAGGATGCAGGGGTGGTGATTACCACCACATCCCCATTCAACTCTCCTATTTGGTCTGTGCAAAAAACAGATGGATCTTGGAAGATAAGAGTAGATTATTGTAAAGTTCACCAGGTGGTGACTCCAATTGCAGCGGCTGTCCCAGCTGTGGTATCATTGCTTGAGCAAATCAACACTTCCCCTGGTACCTGGTATGCAGCTGTTGATCTGGCAAACACTTTTTTCTCAATTGCCATTAGTAAGGACCACCAGAAACAGGTTTCTTTCAGCTGGCAAGGTCAACAGTATACCTTCACTGTCCTGCCTCAGGGGTATAGCAACTCTCCAGCCCTATGTCATAATATTGTCCGCAGGGACCTTGATTGTCTCTCCCTCCCACAAGAAATCACACTGGTCCATTATATTGATGATATTTTGGTAGAGCCTAGTGAGCAAGAAGTAGCAAAGACACAAGACTTATTGGTATGGCATTTGTGTGAGAGAGGATGGGATATAAATCCAACAAAAATACAGGGTCCTTCCACCTCAGTGAAATTTCTAGGCATCCAGTGGTGTGGGGCCTGTTGAGATATCCCTTCTGAAGTGAAGGATAAGCTATTGCATCTGGCCCCTCCTACAACCAAAAAAGAGGCACAACACTTAGTTGGTCTCTTCGGATTTTGGAAACAACTCCTTTGGGTGTGCTACTCTGGCCCATTTATTGAGTGAACAGAAGACATGCTAGTTTTGATTGGGGACCAGAACAAGGGGAGGCCCTGCGACAGGTCCAGGCTGATGTGCAAGTGCACTATGACTTGGACCAAATGTTCCAACAGATCCAATGGTGCTGGGAGTTTCAGTGGCAAATAGAGATGCTGTCTGGAGCCTTTGACAGGTCCCTATAGGAGAATCACAACGCAGACCCTTAGGATTTTGGAGCAAAGCCCTGCCACCCTCTGCAGATAACTACTCTCCTTTTGAGAAGCAGCTTTTGGCCTGCTACTGGGCCTTAGTAGAGACTGAACGCTTAACCATGAGCCATCAAGTTACCATGAGATCTCAGTTGCCTATCACGAGCTGGGTATTGTCTGACCCACCAAACCATAAAGTTGAGCAGGCACAGCTGCACTCCATAATAAAGTGGAAGTGGTATATACAAGATAGGGCTTGACTGGGCCCTGAAGGAACAAGTTACGTGAGAAGTAGCCCAAATGCCCATGGTCACCACCTCTGCCATGTTACCTTCTCTTTCCCAGCCCACAGCTTTGGCCTCTTGGGAAGTCCCTTACAATCAGATGACTGAAGAAGAGAAAACTTGGGCCAGGTTTACAGATGGTTCTGCACGATATGCAGGTACCACCCGAAAGTGGACAGCTGCAGCATGGCAACCCTTTTCTGGGACATCCCTGAAGGATAGTGGTGAGGGCAAATCCTCCCAGTGGGCAGAACTTTGAGCAGTGCACCTGGTTGTTCATTTTGCTTGGAAGAAGAAATGGCCAGAGGTGCATTTGTACACTGATTCGTAGGCTGTTGCCAATGGATTGGCTGGATGGTCAGGGAATTGGAAGGAACATGATTGGAAAATTGGTGACAAAGAGGTCTGGGGAAGATTATGTGGATAGACCTTTTAGAGTAGGCAAAAAACATGAAATTGTTTGTGTCCCATGTGAATGCTCATCATAGGGTGACTTTAGCAGAGGAAGATTTTAATAATCAATTGGATGATTGACCCATTCTGTGGGTAACACTTGGCCTCTTTCCCCAGTCACTCTTGTCATTGCCCAATGGGTTCATGAACAAAGTGGCCATGGAGGTAGAGATGGAGGTTATGCATGGGCTCAGCAGCATGGACTTCCCCTCACCAAGGCTGACTTGGCTACAGCTACTGATGAATGCCCAATCTACCAGCAGCAGAAACCCACACTTAGCCCCTGATATGGTACTATTCCCCTAGGTGATCAGTCTGCTACCTGGTAGCAGGTTGACTACATAGGACCACTTCCACCATGGAAGGGGCAGTGATTTGTTTTAAATGGAATAGACACATACTCCAGATATGGGTTTGCATTTCCTGCATGCAGGGCTTCTTCCAAAACTACCTTCAGTGGACTTACCGAATGTCTTATCTACCACCATGGTATTCCACACAGCATTGCTTCTGATCAAGAAACCCATTTCACAGCAAATGATGTGTGGGAATGGGCATATGCCCATGAAATTCACTGGTCTTACCATATTCCCCATCATGCTGAAGCAGATGGATTGATAGAACGGTGGAATGGCCTTTTGAAGACTCAATTATGGTGCCAACTAGGTGGCAATACCTTGCAGGGCTGGGGCAATGTTCTCCAGGAGGCTGTGTATGCTCTGAATCAGCATCCTCTCTATGGTGCTGTTTCTCCCATAACCAGGATTCATGGGTCCAGGAATCAAGGGGTGGAAATGGGAGTGGCACCACTCACTATTACCCCTAGTGACCCATTAGGAAAATTTTTGCTTCCTGTCCCTGTAACATTAAGCTCTGCTGATCTACAGGTTTTAGTCCCAAAAGGAGGAGTGTTGCCACCAGGGAACACAACCATAATTCCATTGAACTGGAAGTTAAGACTGCCACCTGGCCACTTTGGGCTCCTCTTATCTCTGAATCAATAGACAAAGAAGGTAATTACTGAACTGGCTGGGGTGATTGATCCTGACTATTAAGGGGAAATAGGACCGCATCTATATAATGAGTGTAAAGAAGAGTTTGCCTGGAATGCAGGAGATCCTCTAGGGTGTCTTCTAGCACTGCCATGCCCTGTGATTAAAGTCAATGGAAAATTGCAACAACCCAATCCAAGCAGGGCTAACAATGGCCCAGAATCTTCAGGAATGAAAGTTTGGATCACATCACCAGGCAAAGAACCATGGCCAGCTGAAGTGCTTGCTGAGGGTAATGGGAACATGGAATGGGTAGTGGAAGAAGGTAGTGATAAATATGAACTTCGACCACGTGACCAGTTACAGAAATGAGGACTGTAATAGTCATGAACCTTTCTTCCTTGTTTTGTTATGAGTATGATTGTATATGTACACAAAACAAATTTCTTTGTTTTCTTCCCCAACCTTTTCCCTTATCATATGACAAATTGTATTAGTTTCATGTCATAATATTTAAGGATGTCAAGTTTAAGAGTGAATATTAACCAAGGACTTGGACCTAATTCTGTAGGGAATTAATGCATTTCCGGTTGTATGCAGGAGGGTTGAACATTGTTAGGCTTGTCTGTTATTGTTTTTACTTAGAAACTAAGTATGGTTTAAGGTAGTGTGTATGGTTTGCCGAGTTGACAGGGGGTGAACTGTGATGGTTAGGCTAATGTGTCAACTTGTCCAGGTAATTGTGCCCAGTTGTTTGGTCCAGCAAGCACTGGGCTAATTGTAATACAAGGACATTTATGAGCTTTAGTCATTGGTGAATTTACTGCATAGATGGCAGATTACATCTGCATCAACTAGGGAGATTGCCGTCAACAATGAGTGATGTTTTATCCCATCAGTTGAATGTCTTAAAAGGGGAAGTAATTTAAGCATTCAGGGAGAATTTCCCATCTCGTCTTTGGACAGCCAATGTCTCCTGGAAATTCATCAGGGACCTTCATCAGATTTTCATCAGAGCCCGTGGTTTGCACCCTGCCTGCGGAACCTTGACTTGTGCATCCCCATGGTCACGTGAGAGACTCTTATAAAATCTCCTACTATTTACAGATATCTCCTGTTGATTCTGTTTCCTTAGAGAACGCTGACTAAATCAGGGTCCTTGACAGACTCTGCCCAAGTGCCTCTCCAAGGAGCTATGCCAATTAATACCAGCCCAGCAGGGTGAGAGCTCCCCAATCCCATGGCCCCCAAACACTACACTATTGTATTAGTCAGCCAAAGGGGTGCTGATGCAAAATACCACAAATCTGTTGGCTTTTATAAAGGGTATTTATTTGGGGATAGAAGCTTACAGTTACCAGGCCATAAAGCGTAAGTTACTTCGCTCACCAAAGTCTGTTGCCACTTGTTGGAGAAAGATGGCTGCTGATGTCTGCAAGGGTTCAGGCTTCTTCTTCCTCTTAAGGCTACATGGTCCCAACTTCCTCCAATATCAGTTGTAGGTTGGGATATGTCTCATCTCTCTCTCAGGGCTCATTTCTCTTGGGCTCAGCTGCTCTGCTCTCTCCACAAGGCCAGCTGTAGACTATCAGGTGAATGGCTTGTCTCTCTTCCTGGGACCTCTGCCGTGTCTAATGGAGCCTGCTCTCTTTCCTCATGGATCTGCTTCTCTGTGTATTTACTTCCCGGGGCTCCAGCATTAAAACTCTAAACTCCCTTCTCTGCGGTGCAATTTCTCCAAGGGGTTGGGGACTCAATATCCTACTGATGTTGCCCAATCAAAGCCTTAATCATTACTTAATCAAATAAAAGATGAAACTTCTGAATCCAATATAATTTAATATGCCCAGAGGAACAGACCAACTTACAAACATAATCCAATATCTATTTTTGGAATTCATAAACAATATCAAACTGCTACAACTATCAAACACTCTCAGCTTGCCAACTGGACAGATTGACTCATGTTTAATGGTGGAGGGTTTTATTTTTACTTTTTATCATGATGATTTAAACATGCTTTTTAGAGTAATGAAAATGTTCTAAAATTGTTGTGGTGGTGAATGCACAACTCTGTGAATATACTAAAAGCCATTGATTGTACACCTTGGATGGATTGTATGGTATGTGAATATATATCAATAAAACTGCTTAAAAAAAATTTAAACATGCTGCAGAGTAGAAAGAGTAGCACAATAAGCACCCACATACCAATTGCTTAGATTAACCATTAGAAAGATTTTGCCATATTTGCATCACCATCTTTTTTATTTGTTAAAGTTCTTTAAGTTTCAAATATCATGTCATTTACTCCCCTAATACTTTAGTAAGAAGTTCTGAAACTTAGGGCATTTTCTTACACATAAAATTCTCAATATATACTGACGGCTTAGTTCTATTATCACCTCCTTTATGATTGAGGCTGGTGAGTGGCCCATGTTCGAGGGCCTTTGTGTTTGCATCCTTCTGGATCTGGAGTGGTTGGTCTTTCGTCTCCCCCGGCACCTGGTCTGCTGCAGAAATGTGTGGCCCCTCCTCCATCTTGGCTCCCCCTCTACTCTTTCCCTCCACAGTCCACCCTCCCCAAGGGAAGAGTGGCCAGCACCTCTACTCCTCACCCACTTCTCTCCACCCCACTCTAGTCTGGCTCCTGCCTCCTTCCTCCACTCCCCATGTTCCACTGAAGCAGAGAGTACCAGTGACCAATCCAAGGGGCTCATATACTCTTGGGGCTCAGGTGGATTTGACCCATTTGGCCACTCTGCTCTGATAATGCTCCCCAACCCTGCCCATCGCTGGGGAATGAAGTCCAAATGCAATATTCATGCCCTCTGTGGTCTCTGATGAAGTGGTGAGAGGAAGGGTTTGAGTTCATGCCTATTGGGGTTCAATCTTGGCTCTGCTAGTTGTGTGATGAGCAATTTACTGTTTCCTCATCGGTTAAGGGAGAATACTAACCATACCTAGTGATTGGGTGGTTGTGAGGGTTCAGAGAGGGTTTACATGAAAGCACTTGTCCTGGTGCCTGGTACGTGGAAATGTTAGCAGTTGTTGTTCTTGCTGCTCTCTCATCTTCTTAGTCAAGGTAAGTGTATGGGGAGGAATGAGAGATGTTAGTGTATCACACTTCAGAATTTATTTTTTGATTAACACAATTGCATGGGCTAGCACCGAAAACTGTACAGGAGATTTTAAAGGTCCGGGTTTCACAGGTCCCTGGGCTAAACATCATACCGGGAGAGAGTCTATCTTGGGGAGTGGGCTTTGTCCTCATTTGTTCTGTGACCTTGGACAAGTCATATTTTTTCTTCTATGCTTCAGTTCTCCCATCTGTAAAATGGAGATACAACTGCAGCTATCATATTGGGCTGTTGTGAGGATTAAATGAGGTGATGAACAATGAAGTTCCCTCCAAAACTAGAAAGATTTCTGCAAATATCAATTTAGATATTTAGAAGATAATTTTTAATTTTCTTAATTAGAAAAATAATACACACACTTTGTAGAAAACTTGGAAAGTTCAGAAAAGTGTAAAGAAGAAAACAAAAATTGCACATGATCTATATCCCAGAAATAACTTCATGTTTTGGTTCATTTTCATGCAGTCTTTTTTATATTAGTGTGGCAGTTTGATATTATTATGAATCTCCAAAAATAAAAAGATTATGTTTATAATCTGGTCTGTTCCTCTGGGTGTGATACCCTTTGAATGCACTAGATTCAGCTGACATGTCTTGATTAAATTACATGTTAAGATTAGGGCTTTGATTTGAACGTGTCAGTAGGGAGTGGCTCAGGTTGAGTCCCTGCCCCCTTGGTGGGCTGATATAAACAGGGATTCAAGAACACACAAACAGAAAAGAGGATAGAACTTTGTCAGATTTGATCCTGGAGCCCTGGAGAGAGATGATCCATTCACCTGATAATTTGCAGCTGATATAGGAAACCCTGAGAGACAAGCCCTACAGCAGCCTACAGCTGAGCTCAGAAGAAGCTGAGCTTACAAAGCCTTAAGAGGAAGAAGGAAGGAGAGATCAGGCAGAGATCACCCGCCATCTTACTTCAATACGTGGCAACAGACTTTGGTGAGAAAGCAACCTTGAGTTGGACTCTTTAGGGCCTTGTAACTGTAAACTTTTACCCCAAATAAATACCCTTTATAAAAGCCAACAGATTTCTGGTACTTTGCATCAGCACACCTTTGACCGGCTAATACAAAATTAGTATGTCCACACCCTTCACCCCAAGTGATGGTTAATTTCACATGTCAACTTGGCCAGGTGATGGTGTCCAGTTGTTTGGTCAAGCAAGCACTGGCCTGATTGTTACTGTGAGGGTATTTCATGGACTTACATTATCAGTGAGTTGATTGCATCTATAGCTGATTACAACTACAGTAAACTGATGAATTTGCCTTCAACAATGAGAGACTTCTCATCCAATCAGTTGAAGGCTTTAAAACATGGGTTCTTAACCAGAGGTCCATGGACCCCCAAGGGGTATGTGGGATGATTTCAGGGTGTGTGTGAGCTTAAACTGAAAAAAATCAGCTTATTATCTTTATTTTCTCTGACCTCTGATGTTGAATGTCATAAAACCACCTGCAGCTACATTCTGGGAAGGGGTCTGTGGCTTTCACATGACTGACAAAGGGGTCTATGGAACAAAAAAAGGTTAAGAACCCCTGCTTTAAAAGGAGAAGTGGTGATTTTAGCAGCCAAAACAGAGAATTTCCATCTCTACTTCAGCCAGCCAGCTTCTCCTGGGGAATTCATCCAATACCTTCATCGGATTTCCCAGCTTGCAGACAGTCCTGTGGAATTTGGACTTGCCCAATTCTTATAAAAATCTCATAATATTAACATATATCTCCTGTTCATTCTGTTTCCCTAGAGAACTCTGGCTAATACAGCTTTGGTACCAGGTATGGTTTTCTTGAGTAACAGAATCTTAAGGATGACATTTCTGAATTGGCTCTGGGGCTTTTGGAATTGGTTCTCTAATCTGAGTAGATTCAAAGGCACTAATGACTCTATTTCCAATAATCACGATGGCACTGACAGTCCATGGCATGAGTTGGCAATAGAGATACCACAAAATATCACCACTGGGTATGACTACTCAAATGCTAATAAAAGGCAAGGCTCTAGGTGAGAGTGTTTTTGACACCTTAATAGAGTTTCATGGAGTTAAAAGGTATAATGATGTTGGCTGGTTGTTCCTAAGTATGCTGGATACAGTTGTAAAAGAAAGGGATGAGCTTAAGGCTTCAAATTCCCAAATGAAGTGCTACATGAAGGATGTGAATGTTTCTATGTTTGTCCTGAAAGAAAATCTTATTTTGTGTGGTCTCAAACTTGCGATTTCTGAAAACCAGACCCAGAGTCTCATTGTGCAAGTGGTTGAATTACAACATAAACTAAATCCCCAAACTTTTATGATGTCTTCTTTTTTTTTTTTTTTTACTGGGAGGTACCGGGGATCGAACCCTGGTCTCTCCATATGGTAGACGGACGCCGAACCTCTTGAGCCACATCCGTTTCCCATATGATGTCTTCTGTTAAAGTAAAGGACTTAATTGGAAAGGTATGATATCCTGAAAATTGGAATGGGGGCATATGGGTTGATAATGATGACAGTGGGGACACTGAAACTCTAGATTCTGCTAAGTCTTTGCCAGACAAACCTGCAATGGTCTGCCCTGAGGAACAAGCCTCCTAACCTCCAGTCTGCCCTGAAGAATCTGCCATCCAACTCCACCTGAAGAGATTAACCCTGCTGTGCCTGATAAACTTGTAACTGTCTCCCAAGGAAATAGCCCTCATCCTTTCTTTCTCTCCCCGCCCCCACTTGCTGTCTGTGTCCATTCCCTGGGTGATCTTCTGTGTCTGTTTCCTACCTTCTCTTCTCATTTTTCTCCTCTAGTCACTTCACCAGGATTCAATCCTAGGGACCTCTGATGTGGAAGAGAGGCACCTTGCCACTTGTACCACCTCAGTTCCTGGTTTCTGGCATGTGTTGCCCTGGCTCTCCCCTGTGTCTCTCTTTTGCTGCGTCATCCTCTTGGTTCATGGCTCGGTGGGGCCTGGCTCACCACGCATGTGCATGCGGGCTGGTGGATCACCTGCTCACCTTCTATTTTTATTTACCAGGCGGTCCCAGAGATCAAACCTGGATCCCTCCATGTGGGAGATGGACACCCAATCATTTGAGCCACATCTGCCCACCCCCCATCTTCTTTCTGAAGAGATTAATCTTGTTTCACTAGGTGAAATTGCAATGGAATGCCCTGAGGTAGTTGGCTTGCAAGATACTCCTAATTCTTCTTGTGACCTATCCCCACCACCTCTCTTTTCTTTCTTTTCTTTTTTTAAACAAGACTGAGGCACCAAAAGGTGAGGAACAAAGAGTGGCCCATAATAAGGTATGCTGGACTCCAAACAAACTACATGCTTTTTTCTACTTTATATATACAGAAATCAGGGGAATATGTGTGGGAATGGATGTTAAAGGAGTGGGATAATAGTGGAAGGAATATAAGTTTGGATCAGGCTGAATTTATTGATATGGGCTTACTAAGCAGAGATTCTGGATTCAGTGTTGTAGTTTCAGGGGTTAGAAAGGCTCTAATAGTTTCTTTAGGTGGGTGGCTGAAGCATGAACAGGGGGTCTACATTGCCTGAGGTAACAATGCCAGAACTGCCCTAGTATAATGCAGATGAGGGAGATGTAGAGAGACTGGATGTAGATGTAGAGAGACTGGAATGCTAGAATGGACTTATCATGTAAGACCTACTCACCCACGCCACGAATATCCAGAGGACACACCTTTTCAGCAGGACTGTGAGGAATAAATCCCTAAAGAACTCTGTGGCTGCTCTTCCCTGTAGGTCAGATGTTACTGTGAGAACTGCTATCACTGAATTGGGTTCCTTAAACATAATGGGGTTGGCAGAAGCCAAGTGGCCATACTTAATCGCCGAAGACAAGGTGGGCATGGCTACCATAATGAACAGCAGAATCAAAGCAGCAAACAACATAGTTTGAGTGGCAGAGACCTAAGGCATTGGCTAGGTCATTTTAGAGATCATGGGATCCCTAAAAGCAAAATAGATGGGCAATCTACTAAATTATTACTTGATCTGTATAAGCAGAAGGGTTCTAGGTCAAGTGAACAAAAGTCTAACCTGAATTATAATAACAGAGAGTCACAATCCCTTAATTCCTAGACTTGAGACAGTTCACAGACCAATAGCCCCTTGAATGAGAGGAAGGCAGGGCCCCTGTTACCCTGCCAAAAATTTATACTGTTCATCTTCCTCCTAGCCTCCCCAAAAGAGACTTATGGCCTTTTACCAGGGTAACTGTGCATTGGGAAAAAGGAAATGATCAGACATTTCAGCAAATAGACATTTCAGGGATTATTAGACACTGGCTCACAAGTGACACATTAATTCCAGGAGATCCAAAACGTCCCATGTGGTCCACCAGTCCGAGTAGGGGCTTATGGTGGTCAGGTGATCAATAGAGTTTTAGTTCAGGTCCATCTCACAGTGGGGTCAGTGTGTTCCCAGACCCATTCTGTGGTTATTTCCCCAGTTCCAGATTGCATAATTGGAATAGACATATTCAGTAATTGGCAGAATCCCCACATTGGTCCTCTGGCTTGTGAAGTGAGGGCAAGTATGGTGGAAAGGCCAAGTGGAAGAGATTTTTACCTAGCAAAATAGTAAATCAAAAGCAATACTGAAAGAAAGCGGCTGTGGCTCAATCAGTAGGGCTCCCGTTTACCATATGGGAGGCCCGGGTTCGGTTCCCAGGGCCTCCTGGTGAAGGCAAGCCAGCCCGCACGGCGTGGTTAGCTGACCCAGCAAGCACAAACAGCAAGGGGGGGATAAATGAATAAATAAATAAATAAATCTTTAAGAAAAAAAAAAAAAAAAGCAATACTGTGTTTGAGAAGGAAAAAAAAAAAAAAAAAGCAATACTGGAGGACTTCTGGGAAGATGGCAGACTAGTAAGACACGGGAATCTCTTCTCCAGAAAAATAGCTACAGAACAGGCTGAAACAGCTCCGAAACAGATCTTCGATGGTTTAGGACAGCAGGTGAAAGCTGCACACCACTCATAGGAGAGAGGGACAAAAGAGGGAAATTGCGACGACAGAACTGTGAGTTGGAACCAGCAGCGGCTGCTGCTGCTGGCACCCTCCCCCACACTCCTCTGGGACTGCGACTGCAGACAAAGGGGGCTCCAGGGATCTGCCACTCCCAAAAAGGGGAGAGAGAGGGACACAGCATTAGGCTGGCTCAGGTTCTGACCTGTAAATTTGGGCTGCGGAGCCCCACGGACCCATCCTCACGGTGGTTTGCCCTGGGAGCCTAGGAAGGACTGGAGAAATCCGACCCTCGCAACCTCCCTCTCTTCTAGCCTGGACTAATTGTTGAGGACTCCACAGGAGAGGGGAGAGAAAGCCTGGGGCTGACCCTGCTTTTGACTTGCAGGTTTGGTCTGCCCTGTCCCGAGAGCCCTTCCAGGCTGGGTGGGGCTGCGCCATTGTTTGCCTTGGAGCCTGCAAGGCCTAAAGATATACAAACCTCTCAATCTCCTGCTCTACTAACAGGGACTGATTATTGAGGATTCAGAGTGGAGAGGAAATATTTCCTAGCTGGGAAAAGGGAGGGGGCTGCCAGAGAAGACTGAAGAACAGTCTCAGAAAGTTTGAATTACAAGGCTCTTAGCCCCCTGACAGGAAGCTCTATCACAATGATCTGGTCTGTGTCACAACAAATACACTCTGACCAGGCATTGAATTGAGAGCTGCCAATGAGCGCCATTTCCTGGAAGACCAAGGAAGTGCACATAAGAAAATTAAACAGGAGAGGCTTTTCCTGGCCTCTATTGTCTCCCTGCCCAAGGCCCCAGGAAACGACTCTACAACCAATTACTGGGTCCAGTGCCCAGTTTTGAGAAACCAGCAGGACAATCCTAACAATCAAGGTTGAGCTAAAAATCAAAGAGCTGTGGTAACTCACAGCCTCCTGCCACTAAATCCCTATAAAAGAGAAAGACATAGAGCATCTAAGTAAAATACAACCTAACCAGATGCCTAAACACCAGCAAAAAATTATGAGCCATACTAAGAAAATAGAAGACATGGCTCAAGAAAAGGAATACATCAAACTCCCAGAAGAGATGCAGAATTTGAGAGAACTAATCAGTGAGATAAGCACAAATTTCCAAAATCAAATTAATGAAATGAAAGAGAATATAGTTAAAGAGATAAATGACATCAAGAAGACATTGAGGGAAGTGGCTGTGGCTCAATCAGTAGGGTTCCCGTTTACCATATGGGAGGCCCCGGGTTCGGTTCCCGGGGCCTCCTGGTGAAGGCAAGCCTGCCCGCATGGCATGGTTAGCTGACCCAGCGAGCACAAGAAGCAAGGGGGGATAAATGAATAAATAAATAAAATCTTAAAAAAAAAAAAAAAAAAAGAAGACATTGAGTGAATGCAAAGAAGAATTTGAAATCCTGAACAGAAAAGTAAATGAGTTCATGGGAATGAAAGACACAATAGGTGAAGTCAAAAACACATTTGAGGCATACAACAGCAGACTCGAAATGATAGAAGAAAGAATGGTGATACCGAAGACAGAGCAGCTAAAATTGAAGAGAGAAAAGAACAGAGGGAGAAAAGAATGGAAAAAATTGAGCAGGGGCTCAGAGAGTTGAATGACAACACCAAACGCAACAACATACTTGTCATGGGAGTTCCAGAAGGGGAAGAGAAAGGAAAAGGGGCAGAAAGAGTATTTGAGGAAATAATAGCTGAAAATTTCCCAACTCTCACGAAAGAAATGAACTTACATGTCCAAGAAGCACACCGTACCCCAATAAGAATAGATCAAAATAGATGTACGCCAAGACACATATTATTCAGAATGTCAAATGTAAAAGATAAAGAGAAAATTCTCAGAGCAGCAAGAGAGAAGCAAACGATCATGTACAAAGGATGTCCAGTAAGACTTAGTGCAGATTTCTCTTCAGAAACCATGGAGGCGAGAAGACAGTGGTATGATACAATTAGGAAACTGAAAGAGAAAAACTGCCAGCCCAGAATTCTTTATCCAGCAAAACTGTCCTTTAAATATGAAAGTGAGTATAAAGTATTCACAAACAAACAGCAACTAAGAGAGTTTGCAAGAAAGAATCCACCTTTGCAGGAAATACTAAAGGAAGCCTTAGAACCTGAAAGAAAAAGACAGGAGAGAGAGGCTTGGAGGAGAGTATAGAAGAAAGAAAAGCAGAAAGGATAACCAAAAGAGTAAAACGAGAGACAAAAACAAGATGACATATGAAAACCAAAAAATACAATGGAGGAAATAAATAGTGCATTTTCTGTAATATCATTGAATGTGAATGGATTAAATTCCCCAATCAAAAGATACAGGCTGACAGAATGGATAAAAAACATGAGCCATTAATATGCTGCTTACAAGAAACCCACCTCAGACCCAGGGATACAAACCGGCTGAAAGTGAAAGGTTGGAAAAGATACTCAACGTGAATAGTAAACAGAAAAGAGCAGGGGTAGCTATACTAATATCAGACAAAACAGACATTAAATGCAAAAAAGTGATAAGAGATATGGAAGGCCATTATATATTAATAAAAGGGACGATCCTCCGGGAAGATATAACAGTCATAAATACCTACACACCTAACCAGGGTGCCCCAAAATATATGAGACAAACTCTGGCAAAACTGAAAGGAGAAATAGACATTTCTACAATAATCGTCGGAGACTTCAACACCCCTCTCACATCATTAGATAGAACAACTAGACAGAAGATCAACAAGGAAACAGAGAACTTGAACAATATGATAAACAAGTTAGACCTAACAGACATATACAGAACACTGCATCCAAACTCAGCGGGTTATACATTCTTCTCACGTGCCCATGGATCTTTCTCCAGGATAGACCACATATTAGGTCACAATTCAGCTCTCAATAAATATAAAAAGATTGAAATTATACAAAGCACCTTTTCAGATCATAATGGAATGAAACTAGAAATCAATAACAGACAGGAAAAAGTAAATTTGCAAATGTGTGGAGACTGAACAACACACTCCTAAATATTCGGTGGGTCAAAGAAGAAATTGCAAGTGAAATCAGTAAATATATTGAGACAAATGAAAATGAGAACACAACATATCAAAACTTATGGGATACAGCAAAGGCAGTCTTGAGAGGGAAATTTATAGCCCTAAATGCCTGTATTAAAAAACAAGAAAGAGCTAAACTCAAAGATTTAACTGAGCAACTAGAGAAACTAGAAAAAGAACAACAAACCAATCCCAAAGCAAGCAGAAAGAAATAAATAATAAAGATTAGAGCAGAAATAAATGAAAATGAGTACAGAAAAACAATATAGAAAATCAACAAAACCAAAAGCTGGTTCTTTGAGAAGATCAATAAAATTGACAAACCCCTCACTAGACTAACAAAGAAAAAAAAAAGAGAAGATGCAAATAAATACAATCAGAAATGAAAGGGAGGAAATTACAAATGACCTCACAGAAAAAAAAAGAGTCATAAGAGGATATTATGAGAAACTGTATACCAACAAACTAGACAACCTAGATTAAATGGGCAAATTTCTAGAAATGCACAACCAACCTACACTGACGCTACAAGAAATACAAGAACTTAACAAACCGATTACATTTAAGGAGATTGAATCCGTCATCAAAAATCTCCCAGCAAAGAAAGTCCAGGACCAGATGGCTTCACAGTAAATTCTACCAAGCATTTCTAAAAGAATTAACACCAATCCTATTTAAACTCTTCCAAAAAATTGAAGAGGAGGGAAAATTACCCAACACATTTTATGAAGCCAACATCACCCTAATACCAAAGCCAGATAAAGATTCCACAAGAAAAGAAAATTACAGACCAATCTCTCTCATGAACATAGATGCAAAAATTCTCAACAAAATACTTGCAAATCGAATCAACAGCATATCAAAAGACTTATACATCACGACCAAGTGGGATTTATTCCTGGCATGCAAGGCTGGTTCGTCATAAGAAAATCAATCAGTGTAATACACCACATTAACAAATTGAAGGAAAAAAACCACATGATCATCTCAATAGATGCAGAAAAGGCATTAGACAAAATCCAACATCGTTTTTGATAAAAATACTTCAAAAGATAGGAATAAAAGGAAAATTCCTCAATATGATAAAAGGCATATATGAAAAACCCACAGCCAACATCATACTCAATGGGGAAAGGTTGAAAGCTTTCCCCCTAAGATCAGGAACAAGACAAGGATGCCCACTGTCACCATTGTTATTCAACATTGTACTAGAAGTTCTAGCTAGGGCAATTAGACAAGACAAAAAAATTAAAGGTGTCCAAATAGGAAAAGAGGAAGTAAAACTCTCACTATTTGCGGATGACATGATCCTGTATTTAGAAAATCCTGAAGTATCCATGACAAAGCTACTTGAACTAATAATTGAGTTCAGCAAAGTGGCATGATACAAGATCAACATGCAAAAATCAGTAATGTTTTTGTACACTAGTACTGAACAATCTGAGGAGGAAATCAGGAGGAAAATTCCATTTTCAATAGCAACAAAAAGACTCAAATACCTAGGAGTTAATTTAACCAAGGAAGTACAGGACCTATATGCAGAAAACTACAAAACAATGCTAAAAGAAATTTTAAAAGACCTAAACAAATGGAAAGACATTCCATGTTCATGGATTGGAAGAATAAATATTGTGAAGATGTCAATCTTGCCCAAACTGATTTATAGATTCAATGCAATACCAATCAAAATCCCAACAGCTTACTTTACAGAATTAGAGAAGGCAATTACCAAATTCATCTGGAAGGGTAAGTGCACCCGAATAGCCAAAAGCATTCTAAAAAAGAAGAGCAATGTGGGAGGAATTTCACTGCCTGACCTTGAAACATATTACAAAGCTACAATGGTCAAAACAGCATGGTACTGGCATAAAGATAGACATATCAATCAGTGGAATAGAATTGAGAATCCAGAAATAAACCCTCACCTATACAGTCAACTGGTTTTTGACAAACCTACCAAGCCCACACTGATGGGAAAAAACAGTCTCTTCAACAAATGGTATTGGGAGAACTGGATATCTATAACCAAAAGAATGAAAGAGGACCCCTATCTCAAACCCCTATACAAGAATCAACTCAAAATGGATCAAATATCTCAATATAAAAGCCAGGACCATAAAACTACTAGAAGAAAATGTAGGGAAACATCTTCAAGACCTTGTAGTAGGTGGTGGTTTCTTGGACCTCACACCCAAAGCACTTGCAACAAAAGAAAAAGTAGATAAATGGGATCTCCTCAAAATTAAACACTTTTGCACCTCACAGGACTTTGTCAGAAGGGTGAAAAGGCAGCCGACTCAATGGGAAAAAATATTTGGAAATCACATATCTGATAAGGGTTTAATATCCAGGATATATAAAGAGATGTTACAATTCAACAATAAAAAGACAAATGACCCAATTAAAAAATGGGCCAAAGACTTGAATAGACATTTCTCCGAAGAAGAAATACAAATGGGGAAGCGGCTGTGGTTCAATCAGTGGGGGTCCCATTTGCCATGTGGGGGGCCCCGGGTTCGGTTCCCGGCGCCTCCTGGTGGGGGCGGGCCCGCCTGCGCGGCGTGGTTGGCTGACCCGGCGAGCACGGGCAGCAGGGGGGGGGGGGGGATGAATGAATAAATGGATGAAATCTAAAAAAAAAAAAAAAATACAAATGGCAAAAAAACACATGAAGAAATGCTCAACATCACTCATGATTAGGGAAATGCAAATCAAAACTACAGTGAGATATCATTTCACACCTATCAGAATGGCCTCTATTAAAAAGACAGAGAACTACAAGTGTTGGAGAGGATGTGGAGAGATAGGAACACTTCTTCACTGTTGGTGGGAATGCAGGATGGTACAGCGACTATGGAGGACTGTTTGGCAGTTCCTAAAGAAGTTGAATATAGACTTGCCATGTGACCCTGCAATACCACTACAGGGTGTATACCCAGAAGAACTGAGAGCAGTGACACGAACAGACGTCTGCACACCAGTGTTCATAGCCACATTATTCACCATTGCCAAAAGTTGGAAACAACCCAGGTGTCCACCAACAGATGAATGCTAAACAAACTGTGGTCTATTCACACGATGGAATATTATGCAGCTGTAAGAAGAAATGAAGTCATATGGCCCATGATTTTTTTTCTCAATTGCTGTTAATAAAAACCACCAGAAACAGTTTGTTTTCAGCTGTCAAGGTCAACAATTCACCTTCACCATCCTACTTCAGGGGTATATCAACTCTCCAGCCCTATGTCATAATCTAGTCTTCAGAGACCTTGATCGTCTCTCCCTCCCACAAACATCACACTGGTCTGTTTAATTGGTGATATCATGTTGATTAGATTTAGTGAGAAAGAAGTAGCAACTATTCTAAGACTTATTGGTAAGACATTTGTGTGTTGGAGGGTGGAAGATAAACACAATAGAAATTCAAGATCCTCCTACTTCAGTGAAATTTCTAGATGTCCAGTGGCATGGAATATGTTGAGATATTCTTCCTTTTTTGTTTTTTTTCCAAGATTTATTTTATTTATTTATTCCCCCTGCTCATTGTTTGCGCTCGCTGTCTGCTCTTTGTGTCTGTTCGTTGTGTGCTCTCTGTGTCTGCTCGTCTTCTTTTAGGAGGCACTGGGAACTGAACCTGGGACCTCTCATGTGGGAGGGAGGCACCCAATCACTTGAGCCACATCCGCTCCCTGCTTGTTGGGTCTCCTTGTTGTGTCTCCTCATTGCGTCATCTCGTGTGTCAGCACACTATGCCAGCCCTTCACATCGGCTTGCTGCTCTAGCCCTTTGCATCAGCTTGCTGTTTTGCTCGTCTTCTTTAGGAGACACCAGGAATTGAACCCAGGACTTCCCATATGGAAGGTGGGAGCCCAACTGCTTGATCCACATCTGCTCCCCAAGATATCCTTTCTAAGGTGAAGGATAAGCTATTGCACCTGGCCCCTCCTACAACCAAAAAAGGTACAAAGTCTAGTTGGCCTCTTTGGATTTTGGAGGCAATATATTCCTCATCTGGGTGTGCTATTCGGGCCCATTTACTTAGGTACTTGAAAAGCTATTATTTTTGATTGGGGACTGGAACAAGAGGAGGCCCTGAGACAAGTCCAGGCTGCTGTGCGAGCTGCTCTGCCACTTGGGTCATATGAACCAGCAGATCCAATGGTGCTGGAAGTGTCAGTGGCGAATAGAGATGCTGTCTGGAGCCTTTGGCAGGACCCTATAGGGGAATCACAACGCAGACCCTTAGGCTTTTGGAGCAAAGCCCTGCCATCCTCTGCAGATAACTACTCTCCTTTTGAGAAGCAGCTTTTGGCCTGCTACTGGGCCTTAGTAGAGACTGAAGCTTAACCATGGGCCACCAAGTTACCATGAGACCTGAGCTGCCCATCATGAACTAGGTGTTGTCAGCCCATCAATCCATAAAGTTGGGCGTGCACAGCAGCACTCCATAATAAAGAGGAAGTGGTATATACGACATAGGGTTTGAGCAGGTCCTGAAGGCACAAGTAAGTTACCCGAGAAAGCCATCCAAATGCCCATGGCCCCCACTCCTGCCACGTTACCTTCTCTTTCCCAGCCCACGGCTATGGCCTCTTGGGGAGTTTCCTATGAACAACTGACTGAGGAAGAGAAAACTTGGGTCTGCTTTAGAGACGGTTATGCATGATATAAGGTACCATCTGAAAGTGGACAGCTGTGGCACTGCAGACCTTTTCTGGGACATCTCTGAAGGGCAGTGGTGAGGGGAAATCCTCCCAGTAGGTGGAACTTTAAGCAGTGCACCTAGGTTGTTCATTTTTCTTGGAAAGAGAAATGGCCCAAAGTGCATTAGTGTACTGATTGATGGGCTGCAGCCAGCAGTGTGGCTGGATGGCCGGGGATTTTAAAAGAATGTAACTGGAAAATTGGTGACAAGGAGGTCTGGGGAAGAGGTATGTGGATAGACCTTTTTTTTTTTTTTTTTTTTTTAAATATTTTATTTATCCATTCAT